>JAIUCV010000009.1:30079828-30725760 GCA_026724425.1 Erythrophleum ivorense
TTTTCAAAGCAAGTCCCCTGAAATGAATTAGTTAAGAACCTGAAAAATTTAAGTAGCATTCTAGACTCCTAAAAATGAGAATCCTACAATCAAACGGAAAGAAAAATGGAGCTAGAATGAAGAAATAAAATTTAACGAAAAACTTACAAAACATAATGGCATTTTCGTAATTTTGAGCAAATTTTGGAATTCACGTAGGAGGGATTTTTAAATGAAAGTTTTGACTTCTCCAAGGTTCTTAAAGGTCTTGAAAACTATGAGAAGGCTCAGGATAGTTAAAACCCCTCCGGTGGATGCTTTCTAACGTCAGTGTACCCAAACTTTGACGTATTCATTTGGGAAGGTTTTAGCTCCGATTTGAGTAATTCCAAAGGCATTTTACTAAATTGGGAACCCAAATTTTATAATAGAAAAGAAGGTTCTAAAAAAGGAGTTAAAACAAATTAGAGACAAAAATGCCAAAAACAAAGGGCAAAACGGGAATTTTTGAAAAGTCTTCCTTCCTCCTACCTATATATATAGGGTGCCCCACTCCTCCACTCATTTAGCTTCATATGTTTCTGCCTTAAACCAGAGAAAAACCCTAAGGAAAGAGGCACACAAGAGGAAGAGAAAGAGGAAGAGAAGTCAAAGGCCAAAGGTATGGATTTTTAGTAGTTTTTCATGCTCTTTCCTTTGCAAACCTCTTCTCCTCAATTTTCCTTTCTTTTCTATGATTACATTGAAGTATATGGATCTGTTTTAAGGAAGGAATAAAGGGGAAAATTCGGATTTGAAAAGCAGAGGGCAAACAAAGGAGGATTGAAGCAAGAAAATAAGGAAAAACAAGGTAATTTCTCCTTCCATGATGGCTACCCTTTGCTCCTCTTTTCTCCTTGGTTCACCTCACTTAAGAAGCTATAGGAGGGCTTGGATTTTGGATAGAACTGAGGGTGAATCCTAGAAAAAGGAGTGTGGAGAATAAGAATATGCAAAGGGAATTAACAAATAACCATGGAAATTCAAGATAGCAAATCTAAGGTTTTATGTGTTCCTTGTAAAATCTAACTTGATACCTTAATTTTTATGCCTAAAAGAAAGTTTAAATGAGCTCCTAAGATCCCTAGAAGTCTCCCTATGTGCTTCCTCCATCAAGAAAACAAAGCAAAGTCCATGGAGGCCAAATTGCTTCCTAGTCTTGGCGTAAGAGGGTTAGGATACCTAGGGAGAGTTTTAAATTTTTTCAAGCTCATTTTTGAGTCATATATGATGAATGAAAATGAGGGGAAGCCTTGGAAAAAATTTAGAAGGCCTAAAGAATGTATTAGTGTCTTATGTTCCATAATATGACCTAAAGAAGCAACATGTAGTTAGGCTCTTTGTTTCAATTGTGTGATGACTCCAAAAGGCTTAAAAGGAGTCAAGAATCATATATGAAAGGAAAGAATGGAGCTTAAAATTTATTTGATGGGTATTGCTTCATTAGGTACATTCTTGGAACCATAAAAGGGTTAATAGACCAAGTTAGTGTTTAAGGAAGATGTGTGGCCTTAGAATTAATTCCATAAACCTAATTGGCTTCCATAAATTGTGTTTAGGCCTAGAGAAACCAATCCCACACCTTTGGGTGTGTGAGGCTGAGGAAGGGAGCATTGTGTCAAGGAGAAAAGTGTGTAGTTACATCCAAGGTAGCTCTCTCTACCTTCTTTAATGCATGAATGTGTGCTTACATTATCCTTGAATGTGTGTATGTATGTTTTAAGCCATGAAAAGTATTTTAGCATGAATTTTATTCCATGGTGCTATGATGTTACATTATGCTTTCATATGATGTTTATTATGTGTGTTTGGGTTTGCTTGAGTGTGGTAAAGCTAAGAACCCTCAGCAATGGTGAGGATGAGCAAAAAACTCTTAGAATTAGTTGAGACAAAATAAAGAGTCTCCAAAAGTGAGGTTGACTCCCAAGAGTAAGGTTAAGTCAAAAACCTTTTAAGGAAATGGGTGAGGCAAGTCCAAAATCCACAAGTAAATGGATGAGGCTAATCCATTTACTTAGCAAGCCTATGTATGTTATGTATGACTTGTTCAAATACCAAGAATGCCTCTTGAATGATTGCACACTCTATGATACTCATGCATGCATTTTCAAGACTTGTTTTATATCTTTTATGTGTGATTGAAAGGGAGATGAGCTATTGGGATTCTTTGAATCTCATTCCCTCTTTTCTAATGTTCTAACATGCTAAGTGGACCAAGTGGACAAGGCAATGGAAGCCCACACCTTGGAAAATGAGATTGTGACAAGAAAGTGTCTAAATTTTCTTCCTTATGGTCATATGAATGGCAAAGTGGCTTTGTATATACTATTTTTGAGATATACACTCATGTATGAATGTAAAATGATGTATGACTCTTGTGTAAGTTATATGTGGCATGAAATCAATAAAAATGACAAGTATGGCTTCTTGATGGCTTGGTGCATTAGTGTATAAATGGAAGTGGAATGGACAAATTGAGATGCATGAGATTTGAAACTATTGGGCAGTTCATACAAGTCATATTCATACTTTTACACTTGCCCAAGAGGTGCCAAACAATAAAGGAGGTCATTTGGACACATTTGGTATCTCATATAGAGCAAAATTGACCATATTAGAAAGCTATACCGCTTTTCATCCTAATGAGCTCTTATTGGTATGAGATTTGGCATACATTTAGAGCTTTTTGAGACTAAAGTACAAAATTTTTGGAGGTCTATGGAATATTTGATGAATTTTCAAAGTTGGGAAAATTTCTAAAATTAGTTCAGTGCACTGTTCATTCTCGCCCGAAATTAAACTCTATCACTTATAAGGAAAATGATTTTCAATTGTCACAACATTTTATACAGACAAACTAGACTTTCCCAGTGACTTGTGCCAACTAGAAGCACCTCATTTGGATGTCTAGAGAGGGAGATATAAATTTTTAAATTTTCTATCTAGTATCAGGCATCCAGACAGACCTAGGTTACAGTTTGATTGGTTTTTGAGGCCTGGATGTGCCTAAACTGGTATGAAGTTATTTTTCCCCCTAGCTAACATTTGTAGCTTTCTAGGTTGGTATATCTACATGGATTGGATTTTTTTGGAATTAATTAGACATTTTTGAAGTTCATAGTAGAAATCTATATCAGTACTAGTAGCTAGTTAGACCTTTGCACCTTTTTGAATGTCAAACATCTTTTATGTGATATTTCATGACCTGAACATATTTTTAACATAAATTAGACATCTGTTTCTTTCTATAATGGTAAAGAATTCATGATTTTGATTTTTCTAGAATTAGTTATGATTTTTCAAAGTTTGTAACAGAAAGTGGGAAATTCTGGCCGAGGTTGCAACTATGAATTTTGCGTATTCCCTTGCGTTGCACGAGTTCTAGGCCACTTTTTGTGATGGAATTGAGTTGCATCTATGTAATTAAATATGAGAATGTGATACATGAGCTCACACGATCCATGGGACACGGAATGAAAAATTTATACGCTACGCAACGCTAAAATATTTATTATTTTAATGCTTTTTCTTTGAGAATTTGTATGATTCTTGGAAATGAGCTTAGTCAAGGGATGAGATGTGTTATGTAATTATGGTGTTACATTTATTAGTACCAAAGCAAAGGTTTAAGCTCTTGATGTGGGTTGTAGCTTGTGTTTATGAGTTGCCTTAGTGTATATGAGCTATTTTGTGCATGAATTAAGTGTGTTGATGGTGGAAGTGTTCCCTTTTTATGATAAAGTTTATTATGATGTTTCAAAGTTATGGTGAACACTAGGAGAGGTCGGCTCTCTAGAGAGGCTCATGCAAATGATAGAGCTGATGCCAGTGATTTGGTAGCTAGAGTCTGACAGTCTATTATGGCTCACCTAGATCAGTAGCAGGCCGTGATTATGTAATTACAAGAATGGCTTGCTGAGAGAGATAATCAAGGCCCTACACCTCTTCCTCCATAACTACCTCACCACTCAAATCATCCCGAGCATTCTGGGGTGACTCACCCAGATCCATAGCCACATATCCAGATGGTTGCTCTTATTCTACTAACTCAAATGCCTCTAGCTTAGGATCAGCCCTCTACCAAAAAGATTATTACTTAGTTCAGAAAGTTTGGACCTCCCACTTTCGATGGTAAGATGAATTCAGAAAAAGTCAAGGCCTAGATTATGCAGATAGAGAAGATCTTTGAGGTGATGGAGTGCACGTTGAGCAGAAAGCCAAGATGGCTATCTTTCAGTTATAGAAAGAGGTAGATTATTGGTGGAAGGGCATCGAGCCTATTTTGAGGGTAAGGAACCTTTCGATTACATAGGAAGCGTTCCTCCAAGTTTTATACGAGAAATATTTCTCCAGTTCAGTCAGAGATGAGAAAGAGTCAGAGTTTGTACTCTTGAGATAGACAGAGGAGATGTCCATGGATTAGTATATGGCTAAATTTATAGAGCTATCTAGGTATTCCTCCTATTTACAGAGGCATGATGATGAACGCTGGAGAGCAGACAAGTTAGAGAAAGGTTTGCTCCTTGAGATCAAAGATAGGGTAGTGCCACAGAGAATCAGGCACTTTAACACCCTAGTTGAGATATGTAGAGTGACGGAGGCAAACCTCAAAATGATGTAGCCTACTTCCAGTGCCAAACCACCCCTCCCTAGGCCCAAGAGACCTAGAGAGGGATCATAAGCCGCAGTTACTAGTAGGAGAGGCGGCAGAAGCCAGTGGAGCTAAAAGGGCAAGAGACGGAGAACTTAGTCTAGTAAAGGTAGCTCTGCACCTATCATATGTCCCCAGTGTAGCAAGAACCATGGAACTAGACCATGCTACATGTAACACCATAATTTCTAACACATCTCATGCCTTTAAATGACTCATTTCCAAGAATCATAAAAACTCTCAAAGAAAAAGGCATTAAAAATATTGATTATTTTAGCGTTGCGTTGCATATAAAAATTTCATTCAATGTCATGTGAACCATGTGAACTCATACAACTCATTCTCATATTTAATTACATGAATAAAACTCATTTGAATCATCAAAAGTGGGCTACAGTCCGTGGAAGTCAAGGGGAGCATGAAATATACATATTCATTTTCGGCTAGAATTTGCTTATCTTTGTCACAAACTTTGGAAAAATCATAACTAATTATAGAAAATAAAAATTATGTAGTATTGGCTATTCTAGAAAGATACACATGTCTACTTTGTGGTAAAAATATTTTCAGACATAACATCCAATATAGAAGACATTTGACATTCAAAATGGTCTAGAGGTTAGGCTGTCCACTGGTGCTGTCACAGAATTTTGCAGCAAACTTCAAAAATATCGAATTGATTTCAAAAAAATCCAATCTATATAAATGATACCAATTTAGAAATATATGGATGTTAGCTAGAGGGAAAAAATAACTTCAGACCAATTCAGGCATGTTCAGACCTCAAAACTCAATCAAACAGTAAGTGAGGTCGGCTGGAGTTCCTGATACTGGATAGATTTTTTAAAAATTCATATCTCCCTCTCTAGACATCCAAATGAGATGATTCTAGTTGTCACAAGTCACTGGAAATTTCTAGTTTTTTTGTATCAAAATTTGTGACAATTGGAGATCATTTGGGCCCTATGCGATAGATTTTATTTTCAGACCTGAGTAAATAGTAATATGACCAAAACTAGAAAATTTGCCAACTTTGAAAATTCACCAAATATTTTGTAGACCTCCAAAAATTATGTTCTTTAGTTTCCCAAAAAGCTCTCAATAAACTCTAATTTCATGACAAATCTCAGATCAAGAAGAGCTCATTTGGATAAAAAGTGATATAGGGTTCCGTTACAGTCAATTTTGGCTCCATATAGGATACCAAAATATCCAAATGGCTTTACTTGGGGTTTGGCACCTCTTGGGCAAGTCTGAAAGCATAAATAGGACTTGTGTGAGCTGCCCAAATAGTCCCAACCTTTATGCATCTCATTTTGGTCATTTCACCCGCACTTATACACAATTCCATAACATCATTCAAGAAGCTACAATGCCATAACATGCTCATATTGCATTCTAGTGATCAAATAATACATTCTCCCATTTATACATGACATATTATCATAATTACATGTATTCATAACATCATATTACATATACATCCATTGGTTATATCAATTGCCTTTTGCATGGCTTAAAGTAACAAAATTTCAAGCACTTTCATGTCATCTTCTCATCTTCAAGGTAGTTGGTTTCCATTATCTTGTCCACTTAGTCCACCTAGCATGTTAGAATATTGGAGAGGAGAAGATGAGATTCAAAGAATCCCAATAGCTCATCTTCCATTCAATCATACATAATGGATGCAAACAAGTCTCATAAATGCATGTATGGTCATGTTGACATGTGTAAACATTCAAGAGACATTTTCATCATTTGAGAAAGTCATACATAGGATACAAAGACTTGCCAAGCAAGTGGATTGACCTCACCTAATTTCTTTTGGATGTTGGACTTGCCTCACCCATTCTTTAAGAGGTTCTTAGACTTAACCATGCTCTTGGGAGTCAAGCTCACTTTTGGGAGACTCTTTACTTTGTCTCAACTAATCTTAAGGGTTCTTAGCTCATCCTCACTATGGCTAAAGGTTCTTGGCCTCACCACACTTAAGCAAACCTAAGCACACATCATAAACATCATATGAAAGAATATTGTAACATCATGGCACCATGGAATTAAAGTCATGCTAGAACACTTTTCATGGCTTAAAAATACACACACACACATTCAAGGACAAGTAAAGCAAACAATCATGTATAAGAGAAGGAGGAGTGAGCTACCTTGGATACAATTACACACTTTTTCTCTTGAATCCAAGCTTCCTCTTTCGACCACACACACACAAAAGTGTGGGGATGATTTCTCTTGGCCTAAACACAATTTATGGAAGCTAATTAGATTCATGGAATTAATTCTAAGGCCACACAACTTGCTTAGATACTAGCTTGATCTATAAATCTCATTATGGTTCCATATTGAACCTAATGAAGCAACACCCCTCAAATAAATTCTAGGCTCCATTATTTTGTTTTGAATATGATTATTGACTCCTTTTAAGCCTCTTGAAGTCATCACACAATCAAAACCAAGAGCCTAACTACATGTTGCTTCTTTAGGTCGTATTATGGAACATAAGGCACCATCTCACTTTCTATGCTTTTTATATTTTTCCCAAGGCTTCTTTCCATATTTATTCATCATATATGACTAAAAAAAATGGGCTTAAAAAATTTTAAAACTCTCCCTACCTACTCAAACCCCTTTTGGCTGAGGTTGTGGAGGAATTAAGGCTTCATGGACTTTGCTTTGTTTTCTTGATGGAGGAAGCACATGGGGAGACTTCTAGGGATCTTAAGAGCTCAATTAAACTCTTATTTAGACCTAGGAATCATTGTACGAAATCAGATTTTATAAGGTGCAATTGAAACTTTAGAAATTACATCTTGAAATTCCATAGTTTTTTATTAATTCCCTTTGCATATTCTTAATCTCCACACCCTTTTTCCTTAGAATCACCCTTGGTTCTGCCTAAAAATCAAACCCTCCTAGGGTTTCTTAGGTGGGGCAAAATGGTGGAGAAGGGGAAGAAAGGATATCAACCATCGAAAAAGGAATTACCTTGTTTTCTTACTTTTTCTCACTTGAATCTTGCTTTCTTTAGGGTCCTCTCTTCAAATCCGATTTTTTCCCTAAGTTTCTCCCTTAAAATAGATTTGTAAACTTCATTTTAATAAAAGGAAACAAAGGAGAATGGAGGAGAGGAGGTTTGGATGGAAGAAAGCATTAAAAGCTACCAAGAAACCATACCTTTTCGCCTTGATTTTTCTTCTCCTTCTTCTTCCCTTGGTACGCCACTCTTCTAGGGGTTCTCCTCTGGTTTGGAGCAGAAAAATGTGAGGCTAAATGAATGGGAGAGTGGGGCGCCTCATATATATAGGCGGAGGAAAATGGTTTTTTCAAAAATTTATGTTTTGCCCTTCATTTTTGACATTTTCATTTCTACTTCATTTTAGCTCCTTTTTTAGAACCTTATTTTCCATCATAAACTTTAGGTTCCCAATTTAGTAAAATGCCTCTAGAATCACTCAAATCGGAGTTAAAACCTTTTTGAACGAATCCGTCAAAGTTCAGGTACACCGACATTGGAAAACGTCCATTGGAGGGGATTTAACTGTCCCAGGGCTTCCCATAGTTTTCAGAGCCTCTGAGAACCCCAAAAAATTCAAAACTTTCATTTTAAAAGCCCTCTTGTGTGAATTCTAAAATTTGCCCAAAATTATGAAAATGCCATTACGTTTCTTAAGATTTCTGTCAAAATTTGTTTCTTCATTCTAACTTCTTTTTTCCTTTCGTCTGAGGCTAGGATTCTCATTTTTAGGAGTCTAAAATGTTACTCAAATTTTTTAGTACCTTAACTAATTCATTTCAGGGGACTTGCTTTTAAAACGCGTCCGTTTTTGTTGTTTAAAGAAAATTAGATGTTACACTATGCGGGTGAGAGGCTCGTCGCGCAACACTCAAAATAAAATTAGGTTGGTAAAATATGCAATTAATGGCTCAACGTAGGTCATCTCCCTTGGAATTGGAGTTCAATGCTTAATTGAGTTTTCTAAATGTTAAAAGACTCTAAAAATTTCTAAACTAAGGGGGGTTTTTGATTGAATTAAACTAACCTAAAACTAAATTGAATTAAAATTCCTAATTGCTACCTAATTATATGAATTATGAGTGAAAGATGGTCTTGTGAGTAGCTTTGGAATCATCCTTTGGTATCCACTATCCTTATCCTAATTCAATTGTAATTAATTCTGGCCTAAGAGTCCCTAATTGTGTTCATGGCAATTGTATCTTGAGTTACCACGCAAGATTCAAGAGATTAACAATCCAATGTTGAATTGAAACCTCAACTCCGCATTAAATTGCTAATTCTTATTTTTAAGATCTTGAACAATCAATTTGATTAATTAGCCTCTGAATCATCATCCTAAAATATTTAATTAACCAACTAAACACTAAGGAATTCTCGAATTTAACTTTCAAGCACATAATTTCATTCATGTATTGCATCGAACATCTTCGAGGCACACATGGGAAATTAGAGAATAATGAAAAATTCAGAACTTGATTCAATCAATCAATCAAACAAAAAGTTCCCTAATTAGTGTCTAACCAGCCACCAATTACAATTACACAAATTTCCTATCAAATACAACTTAACCAAGATAATATATGAAAGAGAAAAAGTGTAGGAAAATAGGAATTCGTAGCCAAAATTCTGAGTTCATCCATGGATTTAAGCTTCTCCAAGAGCTTCCTCCTAGCTGGCCTGAAGATGGATTAGAGTTTCATTGTATGATGGATGGATGGAAGATGGAATGGAGGAGATGGCGTGGTGGATACGGAATGGACGAAGGGCGAAGGATGGATGAATGCGGCGTGAATGAATGAATGAATGAATGCCTCTCTGGAATATGGTGTATGGGAGAATATATGGACGAGGGTTTCCGAAAATATGGAGGCGTGAATGAATCTGATTGTGCGAATCCCTTCCTCATTAAAAGTCATGTGCCCAGCCTTTTCATTCCTTCATTGCCCGTAGCTACATGGATGTGTGTTTGAGAGTGGGCCCTATTGTGAATATAATAATCCGCGTTGCCTACTTTAAACTCCACGTGCTCAGCTGTTGTTCACTTTGTTTTCACATTATTCCCTTTTCTCCTATGCAGCTCCTACTCTCCCTCGTCTCCTCTGCTCATGTTTAGACCGAAGAGAAAAACTCTTCAAGTAGCATTCATTCTTTCCAGCTTTCTCTGCCCAGTTCAGCGTCCTCCCTTCAGTTGCTGCACATTCTTCCAGTGTTCGACGCTTCCCAGCACTCTCCCAGCAGCTTCTTGCTTCTTTTACGTGTTTTGTGTTTCTTCTACTCATGCTCTGCTCAGCTATTGGTCTGGTGTGTTTGTTCTGCTCAAAAGCTTCTTCTCTATGTCAGCAGTGTTTCTTCGTTTCAGCTCCCTCATTCCACATAAATTTCGTAGCTTCTCTTCTTCCAAATACCCATGCAGCTCAATCTTCTCGTTCAGCTCATTTTTCTCGAGTTAAAGATGTAGCTTCTTCTCTTTGTTTAGCTTCCAGTCGCGTTGCTTCTTGCTTTCTTCGAATCCAGAACATGGCTTCTTCTCTTGTAGCTTCTCCTTCGTTCATTCTGTAGCTTCCCCACGTCATGTCCTACGTTGTTCTTCCATGCAACTTAAGCTCTTTTCTAGTGTCTTTTTCTCCTTCACCACGTGCCACAGCTGGTGCTACCTTCTCCTTCCATTTGCTTGAGGCTTCTTCCACATCTTACTCTGTTCTTCATGCTCCATCCAGTCCACGTACTGCTCTTCGTGTTTTTCAAATAGAGGCTGCCTTCTTCGTTTGTTCTTTGCTCATGTGGAATGAGTTGCCACTGTGCATGTATGTTACGTGGAATATGAGACGTGGAAGTGTGCTTGTGAAGCTGCTTTACTGTTCTGCATGTAGGTGATGTGTGGTTCGTGTGTGTGTCAACATGCAAATGCAAGGAACTCGTGGCTTCTCTTCATGCTCAAAAATCATGTTGCTTGTCTTAAAATCTGCACATGCTTCTTCATTCCCACGTTATCTTCACTCTTCCCATAGATCCTCTTATAAATTTTCCTCTCAACTTGTACACATGAAGCTTTCATTTTTCCTTCAATTCAATTTCCATTCAAGCTCCAATTTTTCATTGAAAATCTGCACAAAAAAAGAATGGATAGGATGAAATAGAAATATTCATAAAATTCATTTAAAAAGATTTATGCATTAAAATTCCACAATTTTGCAAATAAATTCCTAAAATATAGAAATGACTTCTAGAACAAAATCTTATCTAATTAAAGTCTTAAAGCCATATTTTATTATTAAAATGCCTATGTTTAGGAGAATAAAATAGATAGAAATATATGTTTATCAAATTCCCCCACACTTAAACCTTTGCACTCCTGGGCCAAGTTCAAGATCTAAAGATAGGCTAGTGGATTAACAGTTGGAGAGTGAAAATGGGAAAGGAAAATGGAAAAGTCACAAGCTAGAGAATGACTAAAACTTTTCAACACTTTAACAATCAAAGCTAGCTCAACTTGCATCAAGAAATAAGCTCCATGGCAATTTCATTTGAAAAGAATGAATCAAAATGCATAGCCTCTCACATGGTTTAGTATTTACTCTCAACTCTCAAATGGTCAAGGTATGTGTATCACTCAAGTTCTACCTATCAAAGCCTCACTACCATAAGCTTGTCAAGCTTCTAAGTCTCCACCACCCATGCCAAATGCAATGCACAAATCAAGAGGACTTTATTCAAAGTTGTAGCAGGGTTAAGGAGATGAAATGAATGGATATTCAAGAAAAGATAAACAAATGGATACCTTAGAACCTTAAGAGCAATCAATGGAGGTTTAGGATAGAGAAGAATGTGTATTCAAGGCCTTATTTCCCACTAGTGTAAGCAACTAAAAATTCAATTCAAAAGACTTCTTTCTTTTTGATTTTCAACTACTTTTTCTCTTCCTTTTTGTTTTTTTTCATTCGTTTTTTTTTCATTGCTTTTTTTCTCTTTTTTTTTCTTTCATCTCTATCTCTTCTTTTCTTTGCATTTTTTTTCATTGCTTTTCTTTTGTTTTCTTTTTCCTTTTCTATCTCTTCTTTTCTTTTGCAAGATTTTTTTTTCAAGTCAATTTCCTCAACTTTGAATAACAATGGCCTAACTTAATGTAAGACATACATTCTCTCATCCTAATTAGATGTAATGCTCCTTAAAATCCCTAAGGAATCTTTAAATAAGGCAAAAAACATTTTTAATGGCTATGGTTAAACAAGAAAAGAAAATCAAGGTTCTAAGTGGCTAAACAATGGATAAAATGCATGTAGGGTTAGCTTTTTGGCTATCTAGTTATAAAAAAAAATGAATGCCTTATCATTTTCATGCATGCAAATGTAAATATGGTCTCAACATAGAATCATGACAAGTTCTAGAGTGAAAGTAGAGATAGGTGAATACACACTAGAAATGAACAATTATGGCTCAATTCCTCACCAGCTAACGGCTATCAAATAATTCATTGAAATCAAATTCATTGCCACTTCACTTGAATCAAGACACAAGATCCATCACTTATCTTGTCTAAGTGAATCAAAGCTACAATCATCTCAACTTGCAAATTCCACAGAAAAACTGAAAAGAATCACACTATTTTTTTCAAAAAAATTTCTCAAAAATTCAATTTTTTTTTCAAAACAAGGGAATAAGGAAAAGATGGATGGAATCAATGACTCTCCCCCCCACACTTAAATATTGCATTATCCTCAATTCCAGCACACAATCCAGTCAACAGATAAACAACATAATATAAAAAGAGTGAAAGGAGAGTGTACAACCAGAGATCTCAAGGTAGGCTCAGATTCCTATGTAGCTGGTTAGCAGCCTTTTATTACCTACAAAATAGAAACAAAAACAAACTGTAATGCAAAAAAGAAAAGAAAAATAAATCCTAAACTAAAAAGAACTCTATCAAGATTAACTAATCATAAGTATCAAAAACTAAAATCAAAATAACTTTATTCCTCCTTAGCTGAACAAATTTAAGTCTCACTACTTTAAAGCATTTGCATTGATCATTCAGAGATGATTCATGGACTTCCTCAACCATCAGTAGTTTAGGAAAGTCAGATTCAGCAATTTCAGGAGCAAGAAAAGAAGGAAAATCAAATTTAAGGTATTTAAAACCAAAGAAAGAAAATTTAAAAGCAAAACTTTCTAAGAATCTATCAAATCCAATGAAATCTACTGGACTCCCATCAGTAAAAGTCACTGCATCAACAGAAAAATTAAATTGCAACTTCTCATAGTCCTTTGAGTTCAAGTCTTCCAAGGTATCTGGCAGTTGCTTCTCCTTAACTGGAAGAGTCTGTGACTTGTTGGGAATTAGCTCAACAACTTCAGGAATTTGTTCCGGACTCTCAACAATAGAAACAACATCTTCCCTGACCAAAGAGACATTAGTAGGCTCACAAGATTCTAAACAATGATCAATAACAAAATTCAGTCTCTCACTAGTACCAATAATAGCACAAGCATCAATAGGATTTTCAACATTAGCAGTATCACTATGCATGCCCTCATCAACACTAATATGATCGGGAGAATCAGTTTCATTGACAGTTTCAGTGCAAGCAAAGGACTCTATGGATTCAACAGACTTATCAGATTCCAGAAACTCATTAATCTCAGCACACACAAGACATGTATGCATATCATCACATAAGCATTCAATAGTTGGGTCTGAATTATCAACAAGCTGTCCAACAATTTCAATGTCTATATTCTTATCATATGCTACATTCATTGTTTCATCAGTCATACCATCACAGGTTAGTGAGGAATCATGTTGATCAGAATATGTGAGGGACTCACTAGTCTCAATGAAAGAATTAATCTGTGAGCATTTATCACATATAACGGATTCAACACACACACAATCAAGAGAATCATTGAAATCAATTATGTCACATGGTCCTGATGGTATGCTGTCTCTAAACTCAGTAGATGCATCATCAACAGGCTTATCAACCAATTCCAAACTAAGAATAGAATGATTATCACATTCTAGGTCACCCCCACACTTATCTACTACCCTAGACTCAAAAGATTCATCATTAACAGGCTCAGAAATGAATTCATCATTATGGTCACAGCTAGGTGTAGATATACCAAGTGCATCAGTACACAAGGGTTCCTGAACATCAATAATTGTATCAATTTTACTCAATGAGTGACCATAATCAACCAGATCAGGATATTTAACAACAATTTCCTCATCAACATCATCATCATGCAATTCAGAATCAACAGCATTATATGCATCAATAGTCACAATGCTATCAAGCAAACTAGATTTAGTTTCAACCAATTGCAAAGTATTAGAAGATGGAAGGATATTACCTGATGAATAGGACTCTTCCTCCTCTATACATTCCCTTCTAATTTGCTCTTCAATTGATTCATTAGCACTTGAAGTCGATTGATTCATTTGAAATCTTGAATCCTTCATGAGGTTATCCATCTTTTGTTGGTCTTGGAGTTGCAACCATTCAGTTCCCCGTTGGACCATTTGCTCCAATTGTTGGTTTTGAATAATACAAGCTTCCATTAGCTGCAACATCCTCTCTTCCTTAATTGGTTCCCTCTGGACCTCTTGTTGCATGTACCCCTCATGGTAATTATCAGGATGATATTCTAGCTTTGGCACATGGAAGTTGTGGTATGGCTGGTAGTTAGGGTGAACTTCATAAGAATGATGGTGTGGTTGGTAGCATGGTTGTTGGACTTGTTGATATTGTTGTGCTTGCCGTTCTTGTCTTTGCCGTTCAAGAAGACCTTGAAGCATTGACATGGCTTTATCCAACTTCTGAGAAATCCTATGCTCTGCACAAGAATCATAGACACCTTGATTAGAATAATAATGATCCATTTAAAGCAAAGAAAAATGAGAAATTCAATTAATTTCAATACAAGAAAAATCACTAACAAATTATAACTAAAATTAACTCTAATTCAAGAAAATAAAATTTCAATGAAACTAAGACTTACTTAACTATCAAAAACACTCCTAAATAAAGGTTAATGATATAAAATAAATTCACAAAAAATAAAGAAATTAAATCTAGAAAAATTGAGAAATTCCTAAAAAAAATTCAAAAAAATACTAAAAATTTTGAAAAATGCCTCAAACGATGGAATTTGGCCAAAAAATGGTGCACCAAATAGCTTTTCTATTACTTTTGCTCAAAACACCCAAAAACCATGGAAAACAAGGTTTGAGAATTTTCTGGGCACTTCAAACAAAAATTCCAACAAGCAGAATACTTGATGCAAAACACTGAAATTACCCAATTCCAACCTTAAAACAGAACAAAAATTAAACCAAAATAGAAAAAAAATAGAGCTAAAACACCTAGAAAACTTTCTCAAACAATTGAGAATCCAATTTCCTGGCAACGGCGCCAAATTTTGAGAGGCTCGTCGCGCAACACTCAAAATAAAATTAGGTTGGTAAAATATGCAGTTAATGGCACAACGTAGGTCATCTCCCTTAGAATTGGAGTTCAATGCTTAATTGAGTTTTCTAAATGTTAAAAGACTCTAAAAATTTCTAAACTAATGGGGGTTTTTGATTGAATTAAACTAACCTAAAACTAAATTGAATCAAAATTTCTAATTGCTACCTAATTATATGAATTATGAGTGAAAGATGGTCTTGTGACTAGCTTTGGAATCATCCCTTGTTATCCACTATCCTTATCCTACTTCAATTGTAATTAATTTTGGCCTAAGAGTCCCTAATTGTGTTCATGGCAATTGTATCTTGAGTTACCATGCAAGATTCAAGAGATTAACAATCCAATGTTGAATTGAAACCTTCTCCGCATTAAATTGCTAATTCTTGTTTTTAAGATCTTAAACAATCAATTTGATTAATTAACTAATTAATTAGCCTCTGAATCATCATCCTGAAATGATTAATTAACCAACTAAACACTAAGGAATTCTCGAATTTAACTTTCAAGCACATAATTTCATTCATGTATTGCATCGAACACCTTCGAGGCACACATGGGAAATTAGAGAATAATGAAAAATTCAGAACTTGATTCAATCAATCAATCAAACAAAAAGTTCCCTAATTAGTGTCTAACCAGCCACCAATTACAATTACATAAATTTCCTATCAAATACAACTTAACCAAGATAATATATGAAAGAGAAAAGGTGTAGGAAAATAGGAATTCGTAGCCAAAATTCTGAGTTCATCCATGGATTCAAGCTTCTCCAAGAGCTTCCTCCTAGCTGGCCTGAAGATGGATTAGAGTTTCATTGTATGATGGATGGATGGAAGATGGAATGGAGGAGATGGCATGGTGGATGCACGAAGGGCGAAGGATGGATGAATGCGGCGTGAATGAATGAATGAATGAATGCCTCTTTGGAATGTGGTGTATGGGCGAATATATGGACGAGGGTTTCCGAAAATATGGAGGCGTAAATGAATTTGATTGTGTGAATCCTTTCCTCATTAAAAGTCACGTGCCCAGCCATTTCATTCCTTCATTGCCCGTAGCTACATGGATGTGTGTATGAGAGTGGGCCCCATTGTGAATATAATAATCCACGTTGCTTCCTTTAAACTCCACATGCTCAGCTGCTGTTCACCTTGTTTTCACGTTATTCCCTTTTCTCCCATACAGCTCCTACTCTCCCTCGTCTCCTCTGCTCATGTTCAGACCGAAGAGAAAAACTCTTCAAGTAGCATTCATTCTTTCCAGCTTTCTCTGCCCAGTTCAATGTCCTCCCTTCAGCTGCTGCACATTCTTCCATTGTTCGACGCTTCCCAGCACTCTCCCAGCAGCTTCCAGCGTCTTTTACATGTTTTGTGTTTCTTCTGCTCATGCTCTGCTCAGCTACTGGTCTGGTGTGTTTGTTCTGCTCAAAAGCTTCTTCTCTATGTCAGCAGTGTTTCTTCATTTCAGCTCCTTCATTCCACATAAATTTTGTAGCTTCTCTTCTTCCAAATACCCATGCAGCTCAATCTTCTCGTTCAGCTCGCTTTTCTCGAGCTAAAGACATAGCTTCTTCTCTTTGTTTAGCTTCCAATCGCGTTGCTTCTTGCTTTCTTCGAATCCAGAACATGGCTTCTTCTCTTCTAGCTTCTCCTTCATTCATTCTGTAGCTTCCCCACGTCGTGTCCTATGTTGTTCTTCCATGCAACTCAAGCTCTTTTCTGGCGTCTTTTTCTCCTTCACCACGTGCTACAGTTGGTACTACCTTCTCCTTCCATTTGCTCTAGGCTTCTTCCATATCTTACTCTGTTCTTCATGCTCCATCCAGTCTAGGTACTGCTCTTCGTGTTTTTCAAACAGAGGCTGCCTTCTTCGTTTGTTCTTTGCTCATGTGGAATGAGTTGCCACTGTGCATGTATGTTACGTGGAATATGAGACGTGGAAGTGTGCTTGTGAAGCTGCTTTACTGTTCTGCATGTAGGTGAGCTAGATGTGTGGTTCGTGTGTGTGTCAACATGCAAATGCAAGGAACTCGTGGCTTCTCTTCATGCTCAAAAATCACGTTGCTTGTCTTAAAATCTGCACATGCTTCTTCATTCCCACGTTATCTTCACTCTTCCCATAGATCCTCTTGTAAATTTCCCTCTCAACTTGTACACATGAAGCTTTCATTTCTCCTTTAATTCAATTTCCATTCAAGCTCCAATTTTTCATTGGAAATCTGCACAAAAAAAGAATGGAGAGGATGAAATAGAAATATTCATAAAATTCATTTAAAATGATTTATGCATTAAAATTCCACAATTTTGCAAATAAATTCCTAAAATATAGAAATGGCTTCTAGAACAAAATCTTATCTAATTAAAGTCTTAAAGCCATATTTTATTATTAAAATGCCTATGTTTAGGAGAATAAAATAGATAGAAATATATGTTTATCATCGGGGCAGAATGTATGTTTCCGGTGTAGTAGGCTACGACACATGGCTAGGGACTGCACCTAAGCTCTTCCACAATTCACACAACAAAGGGAGATGGCTTCTGCTCCCAGACCTCAGACCTAGGGTAGAGTCTTTACTTTATCACAGTTGGAGGCTAACTGGTCCCCAAGTCTGATCTAAGGTACTATTAGAATAAATAATTTTTCTATAAATGCATTATGTAATTTGGGTGCTAGCCATTCTTTTATACCATATGACTGTGCTAGGAGGTTGGGTCTGAGTATGCATACACTACCATATGACTTATATCTATCTACCCCTATAGGAAACCGAGCCATTACCTCCTATGCTTTGAATGGTGTGGTCTAGTTTAATCATTGTCTTACCACCTTTGATGTGATTTGTATGCCCTTGTTGATATTGATGTGATCATTGGCATGAAGTGGATATCTGTAAATAATGCCACACTAGATTGTAGCCATAGATGTATTACTTTACCTGAGTGTGGGACGGTGCCTAGTATGAGGGCTGAGTTATTTGTTATTACCACCTCTGTAACATCCGGTCCCTCCGTAAATGTGAGAAACGCAATGTTCGCTTTCTCCGTAAACGTCAAAAATGGGTAAAATATAAAAGGAAGTCCTCGAAATAGAAGGAATTGGGGTCAACTAAAATTATGATAAAATTTTAAATATTAGAAAATGAGGATTTGAGGTTTGAGATGCCCAAAAACCAAAGCCAGAAGAGCTCAGAAAATTTGTCTAAGAAAATAGAGATATTTTTGTAATTTTTGGAAAATTTTGAAAACTCATAGGAGAGCTTTTTAAATGGAAAATTGAGCTTTCCGGGGTTCTCAGAAGCTCTGAAAACCATGGGAACTCCTAGAACAGTTGAAACCCCTCCGTGAGCGATTTCGGCAAAAGTTGACCAAAACTTTGACCGAATGGTTCAGAATAGTTTCAGATCCTTTTTAAATGATTCCAAAGGCAATTCTTATGATTAAGAGCCTAAGGAATATGATGGAAAAGACAAATTTTAAAAAGGAGTTGATATGAGCCTAAAATGAAAAAGCCAAGAAAAGGGACTAAAATACAAAAGTAAAAAGTTTCATAAAGTGACTTTTGGCTTCTTCTTATCCACGTTCCAGCAACTCCTCTGAGTAAAATGCTCTGTTTCTGCCCAGAAAATAGAGAGAGAGAGTGGCGCATAAGAGCAAGCTCAAGGGAAGAAGAAAAGCTAAGAGAAAGGTATGAATTCATGGAAACTTTTGCTCTTCCCTTTAGAAAACTTCTTCCCCTCCTTTCCTCCTCTCTTCTTACGGATTTAGTGAGGTGTTTGGTTTTGTTTTGAGCCCAGAACAAAGGGGTAAATTTCAAAATTCAAGGAGAGAGTTGAAGCAAGGAAGAGAGCTCTTGAGAAAAGCTAGGAAATCAAGGTAACTTGTTGTCTTCCATGCTTCTTCTTCCCTTCTCCTCCTTGTGATAATTTCGTCCCATATAGAGCCCAATCAAAGGGAGATGAATTCTGGTCCTAGCAAGGGAGATTCATAGATTTTGGAGTGTGAGAAGCAAGTAGGTGCAAAGAAATCAAAGAAAGAAGCATGAAAACACAAGATAGAAAAGTGAGGGATTCATGGAGACATTGTGAAATCTGTTTTGATCCATGAATTCCCTAGCTTAGATGAGTGTTTGCTTGAGTTCCTAAGATCCCTAAGAGGTCCCCCATATGCCTCTTCCTCCATGAAAATGAATAAAACCCCATGGAAAGTCATGAACCTAAAAGTTAGAAAAGTGTAGAGCATATAAGGGGATTGTAAAAATTGATTTAATCTATGAGTTCTCTTGGCTATTTAAGTGTTTCCTTGACCTCCTACAACTCTTAACAACCTCCCTAAATGGTTCTCCCATCAAGGAAAAATCATGAAGCCATGAAATCCCATGTATGCTCTAAGTTTCGGCCAAGTAGGGATGGCATAGTTAGGGAGAGTTTTAAATTGTTTCAAGCCCATTTTTGAGTCATATATGATGAATGAATATGAGGGGAAACCTTGGGAAAAATTTAGGAAGCTTAGAGAATGAGTTGGTGCTTTAGGTTCCATATTGTGACCTAAGGAAGTAACATGATATTAGGCCCTTTGTTTTAATGATGTGATGACTCCAAGAGGTTTAAAAGGAGTCAAGAATCATATTTGAGAATAAAGAATGAGGCCTAGAAATCATTTGAGGGGTGTTGCTTCATTAGGTGCCAATATGGACCATAATGGAGGTTGTAGAGTAATCTAGGGTTTAAGCAAGTTGCATGGCCCTAGACATTGTTTTATGAACTTAATTGACTCCCATAATTTGTGTCTAGGCCAAGAGACACTATTTCCACCAACTTGTGGGTGTGTGGCTAAAAGAGGAGGCTTGAAAGCTAAGGAAAAAGTGTGTGCTTGTATACAAGGTAGCTCTCTCCACCTTCTCTCATGCATGGATGTGTGTTTAGCTTGTTTTAGAATGTGTGTATGTGTACTTTCAAGCTAAGAAAAGTATGCTAGCATGCCTTTATATTCCATGATCCTTGATGCCATGTTATGTTTTAAATGAATCTATGATGTTAGGATGAGTTGCTTGAGTGAGGAGAGGCCAAGAATTCTTCCATTTGGTGAGGATGAGCCAAGAACCCTTGAGCTTGGTTGAGACATAGCAAAGAGTCTCCCAAAAACAAAGTGGGCTCCTAAGAGTATGGTTGAGTCCAAAGATCTTAAAGAGTGGGTGAGGCAAGTCCAAAATCTATGAGGAGAAGTGTGAGGCCAATCCAAACACTTGGGGAACTCTTGAGTGTCTTGTATGATTGATTCACATGCCAAGGTTGCTTTGAAAATGTCCATGACTTCTATTTTTCCATACATGCATTTGAAAAGCTTGCTTTGTACATATTATGTGTGATTGAATGGGAGATGAGCTATTGGGATTCTTTGAATCTCATTCCCTCCTCTCTAATGATCTAACATGCTAGGTGGACCAAGTAACTATGGTGAAGGGAGCCAACATCAATGAAGAAGGAAGAATGACAAGTTTATGTCTAGCTTTAGCCATTTTAGAACCATAATTGTGTTTCTTGATGTATATGTTGTTGTAAATGTACCATGAATCTTGAGACACATGAAAATATAATATTATATGATGTCTAAATGTATGAATATGAGGTATGACTTCTAGCCTATATTTTGAGCATGAGATGCCAAATTATACAATATGAAAGTATGATGGAAGTGTGCATAAATGTGGGTTGAATAGCCAAGATGAGATGCATGAGGTTTGGGACCATTTGGGCAGCTCACACAAGTCTTAAATGTACTTTTAGACTTGCCCAAAAGGTGCCAAGACCAAGGGAAATCCAGTTGGCAATTTTGGTACCCAATATGAAGTCAAAATTGACCATAATGGAACCCTATACCATTTTTTGGCCAAATGAGTTAGTCTTGCCCTGAAACTTGGCATGCAATTAGGTCTCATTAAGATTTTTTTGGGAAGCTAAAGATCATAATTTTCGGAGACCTAGAGAATATTTGAGGAATTTTCAAAGTTGGGATTTTTCATGGATTCTGGTATGGGTACTGTTCATACTGGCAGTTTTGAATTCTGTGTCATACGATAGCTAAATGGTGTCCAATGCTTATAAAATTTTATATACATAAACTAGAGGTCATAAGATTTCTATGGCCACCAAGATTACCTCATTTGGAGGTCTGAGCAGTGAGTTATACATGTTTGAAGTTAACTGTCAGTATCCGTAGCGCCCCATGAGTCCGGTTACTGTTCCATAGGGTCCAGCTGACTAAACATATCAGTTTCATTTTGGAATTATTTTTAATATCAAGCTAACATTTTTATATTTCCAGAATGACAGAATTTGTGTGATTTTTATTTTTATAGAATTAGTTATGAATTTCAGAAATTTGTATCAGTAAACTGAACCACAGCCCAGGTAGCCAGTGACTCTAGAGCTTTTTGGATGTCAAATGTCCTGTGTGATGAATTTTATGACCTGGGAATATTTTTAGTGTAAAGTAGAAATCCTAAGGTTTCTATAATGACCAAGATTTCATGTTTTTGATTTTTCTAAATTTAGTTATGATTTTCCAAAGTTTGTGACAGAAAATAGGAAATCCTGGCCGAAAATGTAAACACGGATTTCATATGCTCCTTTGCCGAGTTGTAGGCCAAATTTGATAATAGAAATGAGTTATATTCATGTGTTTAAGTATGAGAAAGTGATAGATGCTTTCATATGGCCTACGAGACTCCGAAAGAAAAATTTTACCTGTAGAGAAATGCATTTTTATTCATAACTCCCTATGCCACTATATTGTTTCCATAGAATAAACATAAGATGAGGCATGGGAATTGTATGAATTGAGTCCTAGAAGTATGGTGTTACAACCTCCCAGGTTGAAAGGTCACTAGAGCATGGTTTCCAGGGATATCTAGTTTTTTTTTTCTGTTCAAGTTGAGGTAAAAGAGGGTATAGATGAGATTCCCATAGTGAGAGAGTTCCCAGAGGTATTCCTTAGAGAGATTAGTAAACTACTCTTGGAGGGAGAGGTTGAGTTTCCTATAGACATTGTACCTAGGGCAGGTCTAGTGTCTAAAGCCTCATATAGGATGGCTTCCACCGAGCTAGCTGGGCTTAAGAAACAAATAGAAGAGCTCTTAGAGAAGTGTCTCATCGTAGGGAGCTCCAGTCTTATTTGTAAAGGAAAAAGACAGGAGCCTTCGACTATGTATAGATTATAGGGAACTCAATAAGATAACCATTAAGAATATATACCCTCTCCCTTGCATAGATGACTTCCTAGACCTATTAGTAGGAGCGTCCGTATTCTCTAAGATAGACCTTAGGTCGAGATATCATTAACTCAGAATAAAGGCTAAGGATATTCCCAAAACAGCATTTAGGACTAGATACAAGCACTATAAATTTTTAGTTATGCCCTTCAGGTTGACAAATGTACCCATAATATTCATAGATTACATGAACAGGGTCTTCAAGCCATACTTAGATAGATTTGTAGTTGTCTTCATAGATGACATTCTCAGCAGCACTTGAGACTAACCCTAGAAACTTTGAGAGAGAGAAAGCTATACGTTAAACTTAGTAAATGTGAGTTCTAGTTCACTGAAGTTCAATTCCTAGGCCATGTGATCTCCTAGGTAGTGGTCACAGTAGATCCCCATAAGGCAAAGGCAATATTACAGTGGGAAAAACCTAAGACAGTGACAGAGATCAAGAGCTTCCTAAGTTTAGTAGATTATTACAGAAGGTTCATTCAGGGCTTTTCTTAGATAGCAATGCCACTGACCCAGCTCACTAGAAAGAATGTGCCATTTGTATGGGATGAGAAATGTGAGAAGAGTTTTCAGGAGTTGAAACACAAGTTAACCATGGCCTCAGTTTTACTGCTCCCTGACCCTAGAGAAACTTTTGTAGTTTATAGCAATACCTTTAAGAAAGGGTTAGGATGTGTGCTTATGCAGAAAGGCCGAGTGGTAGTTTATACTTCTAGACAATTAAAACCTCACGAAAAAAATTACCCCACACATGACTTAGAGTTAGCCGCAGTGGTGTTTGCTTTGAAAATATGGAGACATTACTTATATGGGGCAGCTATAGAAATTTACAACGACCACAAGAGCCTTAAATATTTATTTGAATAAAAAGAGCTAAATATGAGACAACGGAGATGGTTAGAATTTTTTAAAGACAGATTTTACATTGAAATACCATCCCAGCAAGGCTAATATGGTAGCTAATGCCCTGACTAGAAAATCTATGCACATGGCCTGGATGATGATATGAGAGTAGGAATTAATTAAGAGATTCAGAGATATGAGTCTCTCATGTGAGGTGCATTCGGGGAAGCTATTAATGAGTGAAACCTGAATAGAAAATGACCTAAGAGAGCAAATAAGGGAGGCCTAGCAGATAGATGACCATATAAATAAGATTAGAACCTAGATAGTCCAAGGTAGCATTAAGGAGTTCAATTTGTCTGAGGATGACATAGTGAGATACAGGGATAGGCTATATGTGCATAGAAATATAGAAATCAAAGAGAAAATATTGGATGAGGCACATAAGAGCAAGTACACCATTCATCCAGGCAACAATAAAATGTATCAAAACTTAAAGAAAATGTTCTAGTGGCCTGGAATGAAAACAGATAGAGCAGAGTATGTCTCCCGATGTCTAGTATGTCAAAGAGTTAAAATAGAACACCAAAAACCAACTGGGTTACTTTAGCCCCTAGATATCCCGGAATGGAAATGGGATAGTATAGCTATGGATTTTGTCATGGGTCTACCCAGGACATCATGGGGGCATGATGCAATATGGGCAATAGTGGATAGATTAACAAAATCAACACACTTTTTAGCCATAAAAGCCACTTATACCCTGGATAAGCAAGCCCAGCTGTACATCAGGGAGATAGTTAGATTACATGGTGTGCCTAGGAGCATAGTGTCAAATAGAGATCCTAGATTTATGTCAAATTTCTGAAGATCATTACAGGATACTCTAGGTACCTGACTTAGATTTAGCACAACCTATCACCCATAGACGGATGGACAAATGGAGAGAACCATCCAAACCCTAGAGGACATGTTGAGGGCATACGTCTTAGAAATGAAAGGTGTAATACCATATTATTTCTTACATTTATTCCTCTATTGCAAATGAGGGTATGCACTTTATCAAGGAAGTCTCAAGAAAATGCATTAAAATAATGAATTAAATCGCGTTGCGTAGCGGATAATTTTTTTCATTTCATGTCTTTGGGACCCTATGAACTCATGAACAACATTCTCTAATTATTTTCCACATATGCAAATCATAACATTCTCAAAAAATGGCACAAACCACGGATCAAAGATCAAAAACCCTAAAATTTCTTCATTTCCTGCGCCTATACAGTGGTAGATTTCAGGGTAATTTTAAAAAATCATAACTAAATGTAAAAAAATTGAAATCACACAAACAACAGCTTTTTGGAAATATATAGATGTTAAATTCACACTAAAAATAATTCTAGGACATGAACATAGCCTTTAGACCACATTTCACAATGAAATAGCCACAAAGGTCCGGTTGTCCCTGGTACTGATACAATTTACTGTCATAAACTTCAAAAATGTCCAATTAATTCCAAAAATATCCAATCCATGCAAATGATACTAATTTGGAAGCTACAGATGTTAGATAGAGGAGAAAAATAACTCCAGACCAATCTAGGCATGTTTAAGACTTGAAAACCAATCAAACAGTGACACAGGTTGGACTGGATGCCTGATACTGGACAGCGACTTCAAAAATTAATATCTCCTTCTCTAGACATCCAAATGAGGTGTTTCTAATTGTCACAAGTCACTGAAAAGGTCTAGTTTCTGCCTATAAAATTTTATAGTAATTGGACATCGTTTTCCTTATGATTGACATAGAACAATTGTTAGACGATGTGTACAGTAACAATGACCATATCAAAATAATTTCCTAACTTCAAAAATTCATCAAATATTCTATAGAACTCCAAATAATACCACTTTAACTTCCCAAAAAGCTCTCAACAATTTTTAGATGCATGCCAAATTTCAAACCAAGAAGAGCTCATTTGGACAAAAAAGTGACATAGCTTATCAATTTGGTAGATTTTGCCTCTCATAAGGTATCACTTTGGTCCAAATAACTTTTCCTTGAGTTTGACACCTCTTAGGCAAGTTTAAAAGTATGAATATGACTTATAGGAACTGCCCAAGTGGTCTCAAACACCATGCATCTCACTTTGACCATCTCACACCCAAGAATACATACATTCAAGTGTGCACCCAAGTGTTCAATTTCCATATTTCCATTGTCTTAACACCATACAAAGTTCATACATTATTCATACATAATATTATATTTGTTCATGGCTTTACATTACAAAAATAACATGTACAATGTCAATCTCACATTTATACACAAAGAAGACTACCAAAGTTTAAAGTATAGCTCTTCAAGGCTCTTGGCTTGCTCTCTTTGGTTCTTGTGAGTCTCCTAGACAATTCAAGATGGAAGAGAAAAGGGGAAAGAGATTCCAAGAATCTTAATAGCTCACACATCCATTCATACACACATTCAAGGCATATATACATCTAAGCACATGTATGGAAGGTTTGGCAACCATAAAGTATGCAAAGTCACAATTCCTATGCCACTTATTCACATTCAAGTCAAGACCATGCTCTAAGGACTTTTAGTTTTACTTCACCCCATTTCTAGGACTTTTGGATTTGCCTCACTCTTGGCCTCACTCTTCCAAGAGACTTTTGGCCTTGTCTCACCTATGCCATGAGACTTTTGGCATCTCCTCACCTTTATTAAGGGACTTTTGGCATTACCTCACCCTTATGAGCCATTTCCACAACCATAGTCATTTAAGAAGACATATTGGTACCAATGTAAAGTTAAGGCATCAAGTGGCACATCATCAAGTCACAAGAACACACACAAACATACAATAACATACATATGCACACAAGAATGTAAGGAGAATGAGGTGGAGAGCTACCTTGGATTTGTGCAAGCTTTTCTTGATCCTTTCTTTCCCTCTTTTTGGCCTCACAAGTGCACCTAGGTGGGTTAGTATTCTTTTGGCCTAAACACCATAAACAACATATAATCACACACTTGAAGTAAGCCAAGACACTAAAGATACTCTTGAACACACACTTAGTTCAATAAGTGGCATAATGGTTCCATAATTAGCCTGTTGAAGCAACTCTTACATTTCAAGTTTTAAGCTCTATTCTCTTGTTGTTTCTAGACTTCTTGGACTCATTTAAGGTCCTTGGAGCCCTCACACATTCACTTGCACAATTGGAAAATCAAGTTGCTTCTTAAGACACCATTATGGACACCATTGCTCCATCTCTCATTCCATGGCTCCTAAATTTTTCCCAATGGTTTCTCCCATCTTCTAACATCATATAAAGTTTCAAACCAAGGCTAGAACAAATTAAAACACTTCCTAGCTCTATAAACTAGCCTAGGCTGAGATATGCACCAAGGAAGGAGTTCACAAGCTTCTTGATTTTTCCTTCATAAGAGAGCCACTTGGGAGGGTTTCTAGAGGTCTTAGGAGCTCAAGGAAACATTCACACAAAATCATATTTTACAAAATCCTAGAAAACTCCACACTTTCCTAACTTGATTTCTATTAATTTTTCTTGGAATTTCTTGCCATATCCCTCTTCTCCATGGTCTAAAACCCTAGTTTCTCTCTTGTTTTAAGGCAGAAATACCTTCCCCCATATGGTTCTGCTCTTGGTCGAAATCATACACATCCATGGAGCAAGGAGAAGAAGTAACTACAACAAGTAATTACCTTAGATTCAAGCTTGTTTTCAAGGCCTCTTCCTCTTGGTTTGCTTCTCTCTAAGATTTTTGAAGTGTTCCTCAAAGTTCTGAACTAAAAACAAAACCAATCATCTTAAGAAAACCATAAAAAGAAAGCATGGAAGGAGAGGAGTAACGTTGGAGGAAGAAAGAGCATGAAATTCTATAGATATACCTCCTTTACCTTAATTTTTCTCCTCCTTTTCTTCCCCTTCTTGTGCACCTAAGAAAGCAGATCATATTCTGTATTAAGAGCAAAAAATTTCGTGCTTAAGAAGATGGGAGAAGAAGGGACAAGTGTGTGGGAGCTTCTAGAAACATACTTTTTCAAAAATTTCAATTTCGTCTTTTTGTAATAGCAATTTTGTTTTAGCTTCATTTTAGCTCCTTTTTAAGAACCTTCTTTTCCATTATAAAATTTAGGTTTCAAATTTAATAAAATGCCTTTGGAATCACTCAATTTGGAGCTAAAACCTTACCGAAAAATCTGCTAAAGTTCAGACTCACTGTCATTGGAAAACGTACACGAAGGGGCTTTTATTAGTCCTGGGGCTTCCCATGGCTTTTAGGGCCTCTGAGAACCCTGGGCAACTCATATTTTCCATTTAAAAAGGTCTTTTACGTGTTTTTCCAAAAAATGCACTTATTTACAAAATTGTCATTATATTTCGTTAGTTTCTGTCACAAATTGTTTCTCCGTCCTAGCTCCATTTTTCTTTCCGTCAAAGCCTAAAATTATCATTTTTAAGAGCTTAGGACTCTCCCTAAATTTTTTGGGACATTATCTAGCTCATTTCAGAAGACTTGCTTTTATATGGCTCATTTCGTCATTTTATGAAAATTACATTCATTACAAAAGGAAACTAGGATACATACTTGCCTCTCGCGGAGCTTGCCTATAATAATAGCTATCATGCAAGTATATAGATGGCACCCTATGAGACATTGTATGAAAGGAAGTGTAGGTCTTTGATGTGTTAGGTTGAGCTAGGAGAGCAGAGCTTGATAGGCCTAGAGTTAGTGGACCAGACTTCTAGACAGATTGAGACCATTAGAAAGAAACTACTAATGGCCCAGAGTAGATAGAAAAGTTATGCAGATAAACGTAAATGACCGTTAGAGTTTGAGATTGGAGACCATGTCTTCATTAGAGTGTCTCCAGTCATAGGGATAGGTCGGTCTATTAAAAGTAAAAAGCTTAGTCTAAAGTACATAGGTCCCTTTCAAATTCTTGATAAAGTAAGACCTGTGGCTTACAGACTAGCCCTTCCCCTAAATTTGAGCCAAGTACATAATGTATTCTGTGTTTCACAGCTCAAAAGGTACCAGCCTGACCCCTCACATGTCATAGAGTATGAAAATGTGCAGTAACAGGATGATTTATCTTACATAATGTCACCAAATTGAATTGTGGATATTAGACTCAAGCAGTTATGGAATAAGATTATACCATTAGTGAAAGTGGTTTGGAAGGGGTTATCTCCCGAAGAAGCTACCTGGGAGCTAGAGGATAATATGAGAAAGAGACAACTAGAGCTCTTCCCATAAGGTATGTTATCTAAATTTCGAGGATGAAATTTTTAAAGGGGGGATAATTGTAATATCCAGTTTTCATTAAATGATGAAAACAGGTGTGTTTTCAAAGTAAGTCTTCCGAAATGAATTATTTAAGGTTCTAAAAAATTTAAGTAGCATTCTAGACTCTTGAAAATGAGAATCCTAGACTTAGTTGGAAAGAAAAATGGAGCTAGAATGAAGAAACGAAATTTAACAAAAAACTTATGAAACTTAATGGTATTTTTGTAATTTTGAGCAAATTTTAGAATTCACACAGGAGGGCTTTTTAAATGAAAGTTTTGAGTTTTCTAGGGTTCTCAGAGGCCCTAAAAACCATGGGAAGCCCCAGGACAGTTAAAACCCCTTCGGTGGACGTTTTCCAATGTCGGTGTACCTAAACTTTAACGAATTCATTCAGGAAAGTTTTAGCTCTGATTGAGTGATTCCAAAGGTATTTTACTAAATCGGGAACCTAAATTTTATAATGAAAAAGATAGTTCTCATACGAAGCTAAAATGAATTAGAGACGAAAATGCTAAGAACAAAGGGCAAAATAAAAATTTTTGAAAAGTCTTCCTTTCTCCTACTTATATATATAGGCCACCCCACTCCTCCACTCATTTAGCTTCATATATTTCTGCCCTAAACCAGAGAAAAACCCTAAGGAGAGAGGCGTATAAGAGGAAGAGAAAGAGGAGGAGAAATCAAAGGCCAATGGTATAGATTTTTGGTAGTTTTTTATGCTCTTTCCTTTACAAACCTCTTCTCCTCCATTTTTCTTTCTTTTCTATGAATATATTGAAGTATATGGATCTGTTTTAAGGGAGGAAAAAGGGAAAATTTTGGATTTGAAGTGAGGAGGCCAAAGAAAGGAGGATTTAAGCAAGAAAACAAGGAAAATAAGGTAATTTCTCCTTTCATGATGGCTACCCCTTGCTCTTCTTTTCTCCTTGGTTCGCCCCACTTAACAAGCTATGGAGGGCTTGGATTTGGGACAAAACCAAGGGTGAATCTTAGGAAAAGGAGTGTGGAGAATAAAAATATGCAAAGGGAATTAACAAATAACCATAGAAATTCAAGATAGCAAATTTAGGGTTTTATGTGTTCCTTGTAAAATCTGACTTGATATCTTAATTTCTATGCCTAAAAAGAAGTTTAAATGAGCTCCTAAGATCCCTAGAAGTCTCCCCATGTGCTTCCCCAATTAAGAAAACAAAGCAAAGTCCATGGAGGCCAAATTGCTTCCTAGTCTTGGCCTAAGAGGGTTAGGATACCTAGGGAGAGTTTTAAAATTTTTTAAGCCCGTTTTTTAGTCATATATGATGAATGAAAATGAGGGGAAGCCTTGGAAAAAATTTAGAAGGCCTAGAGAATGAATTAATGTCTTATGTTTCATTATATGACCTAAAGAAGTAGCATGTATTTAGGCTTTTGGTTTCAATTGTATGATGACTTCAAGAAAAGGAGTCAAAAATCATATATGAAAGGAAAGAATGGAGCCTAGAATTTATTTGATGGGTGTTACTTTATTAGGTGCATTCTTGGAACCATAAAAGGTTTAATAGACCAAGTTAGTGTTTAAGGAAGATGTGTGGCCTTAGAATTAATTCCATGAACCTAATTGGCTTCCATAAATTGTATTTAGGTCAAGAGAAACCAATGCCACACCTTTGGGTGTGTGAGGCTGAGGAAGGGAGCATTGTTTCAAGGAAAAAAGTGTGTGGTTGCATCCAAGGTAGCTCTCTCTACCTTCTTTAATGCATGAATGTGTGCTTACATTGTCCTTGAATGTGTGTATGTGTGTTTTAAGCCATGAAAATTATTTTAGCATAACTTTTATTCCATGGTGCTATTATGTTACATTATGCTTTCATATGATGTTTATTATGTGTGCTTGGATTTGCTTGAGTGTGGTGAAGCTAAGAACTCTTAGCCATGGTGAGGATGAGCTAAGAACCCTTAGAATTGGTTGAGACAAAGTAAAGAGTCTCCTAAAAGTGAGATTGACTCCCAAGAGTAAGATTGAGTCAAAAACCTCTTAAAGAAATAGGTGAGGCAAGTCCAAAATCTACAAGTGAATGGGTGAGGCTAATCCACTTACTTGGCAAGCCTATATATGCCATGTATGACTTGTTCAAATACCAAGAATGCCTATTGAATGATTGCACACTCTATGATACTCATGCATGCATTTTCAAGACTTGTTTTGTATCTTTTATGTGTGATTGAAGAAGAGATGACCTATTGGGATTCTTTTAATCTCATTCCCTCCTCTCTAATATTCTAACATGCTAGGTGAACTAAGTGGATAAGGCAATGGAAGCTCACACCTTGGAAGATGAGATTGTGACAAGAACATGTATAAATTTTCTTCCTTATGGTCATATGAATGGCAAAGTAGCTTTGTATATATTATTTTTGAGATTTACATTCATTTATGAATATGAAATGATATATGACTCTTGTATAAGTTAAATATGGCATGAAATCAATAGAAATGACAAGTATGGCTTCTTGATGGCTTAGTGCATTAGTGTATAAATAGAAGTGGAATGATCAAATTAAGATGCATGAGGTTTGAAACCACTTAGATAATTTATCCAAGTCATATTCATGCTTTTAAACTTGCCCAAGACGTGGCAATCATTAAAGGTGGCCATTTGGATACATTTGGTATCTCATATGGAGCAAAATGGACCATATTAGAAAGTTATACCACTTTTCATCCAAATGAGCTCTTCTTGGTCTAAGATTTGGCATACACTTAGAGCTTGTTAAGATATTTTTGGAAAGCTAAAGTGCAAAATTTTTGGAGGTCTATGGAATATTTGATGAATTTTCAAATTTGGAAAATTTTCTGAAATTGGTTCAGTGCACTGTTCATTCTAGCCTGAAATTAAACTCTATCACTCATAGGACAAATGATGTCCAATTGCCACGAAATTTTACAAGGAGAAACTACACGTTTCCAGTGATTTGTGCCAACTAGAAGCACCTCATTTGGATGTCTAGAGAGTGAGATATAAATTTTTGAAATTTCTATCCAGTATCAGGCGTCCAGACATACCTAGGTTATTGTTTGATTAGTTTTTGAGGCTTGGACATGCCTAAACTGGTCTGAAGTTATTTTTTCCCTCTAGCTAACATCTGTAGCTTTCTAAATTGATATCATCAACATGGATTTAATATTTTTGAAATTAATTAGATATTTTGAAATTTATAGCATAAATCTATATCAGTACCACTAGCTAGTTGAACCTTTGCACATTTTCAAAAGTTAAACGTCTTCTACTTGGTATTTCATGACTTGGACATATTTTTAACATAAAGTAAACATCTGTAGATTTCTAGAATGGTAAAGAATGCATAATTTTGATTTTTCTAGAATTAGTTATAATTTTTCAAAATTTGTAACAGAAAGTGGAAAATTATGGCTGAGGTTGCAACTATGAATTTTATGTATTCCATTGCCTTGCAAAAGTTTTAGGCCACTTTTGGTGATGAAATTGAGTTGCATCTATGTAATTAAATATAAGAATATGATACATGAGCTCACACGATCCACGGGACACCGAATGAAAAATTTATACACTACACAACACTAAAATATTCATTATTTTAATGCTTTTTCTTTGAGAATTTGTATGATTCTTGAAAATGAGCTTAGTCAAGGGATGAGATGTGTTATGTAATTATGGTGTTATAATTACTAGTATAGGATGGTAATCATTGTAACACCATCATTTCTAGCTCATACTCATCATGCCTTACATGCTCATATGAGATGTGGGAAGAATAAAGGGAGATCTTCCACTCATTGGGTTCATACACTTATTCACATGGCATCATGGTTAAAAATTCATTTCTGTGTCACATGGACCATGTGAGCTCATTCTATGCATCCTCATATTTAATTGCACCATTACATCTCATTTCAATCCCAAAAACATGCTTTAAACCCATGGAAACTAAAAAGGGATATGAGACATGCACATTCATTTTCGGCCATACTTGGCCTCATTTCTGGGCAGAGTTTGGAAATTCATAACTAAATCCAGAAAAATTGAAAACATGTAATCTCAGTCATTATGGAAATCTTAGGACGTCTACTTCATAGTAAAAATATGTAGAAGCCTTAAAATCCCACAAACAAAGCGTTTGACATGCAAAATCATCTGGAGGTCGGTGTGGGCTCTGCTACTGTCACAGTTTACTGATATGAACTTTAAAAATGTCTAACTAATTTCACAAAAATACAATGCATGCAAATGATGCCACTATGGAAATATGTGGATGTTAACTAGAGAGGAAAAATGTCCAGATCAGTTCATCAAGCCAAACTCCCAGAAATCGATGGAACAGTACCTCGAGTCAGGCAAGATGACTGATACTGGGCAGGAACTTCGAAAATGCATATCTTCCTTTCTAGACCTTCAAATGAGGTTCTTCTAGTGGCTAAAAGTCACTGTGACTGTCTAGTTTCTGCCTACAAAATTTCGTAGCCATTGGACTACGTTTGCCCCTCGGATGACACAATTTCAAAACTGACCAAATGAACAGTGCTTCTGAAAATCTGAAATTCTAATACTAACTTTGAAAAATCATAGAAAATTACACAGACCTCCAAATGACTTGATATTTAGATTTCCAAAAATCTCTAGACAAGATCTAGTCACATGCCAAATTTCAAGGCAAGAAGAGGTCGTTTAGTCATATTTGGACATCATGAGGCAAAGTGACCATTTTCTCTTGTTAAAGAGGGCTCCAAGGGTACAATTTAGCTTCTTCTACTTCTAAGGCTCTATGAGCACGTGAGAAAGCATCAATATAAGATATTAAACATGGCTCAAATGTCTAACAACCCAGATTTGCAAAAGTCACTCTCCCACACCAACACATACACCCATGTACATAAGCTAAGATCTTACTATTCATACCGAAAGCTTACTACATCCTTCAAGATGGTTCTAATTCTCATACATACATGATAAATACATTCATTTACAAGTATTCATATGTGCTACATCATGTACATCATTAGATTACATCTCTTAACTCAACTACAAAATGGTGACAACATGACTCTTTTACAACTCCTTTGCCAATCCTTTAGCTTTAAGCTTGGTGGCTCCCATTTCTTGTCTCACTTGGTCCACCTAGCATGTTAGGATGGTGGAGAGGGGGTGATATTCAAAGAATCTCAATAGCTCATCTCTCATTCAATCATACATAAAGCATGCAAACAAGTCTCACAATGTATGCATGGGCATATTAGCATGTGAAATCATAAGAAAAGCATTTTCAACATTTGAGTAGGCCATACATAACATATAAGAGCTTGCCAAGCAAATGGATTAGCCTCACCAATTCACTTGTGGATTTTGGACTTGCCTCACCCATTCTTAAGAGGTCCTTAGACTCAACCCTTACTCTTGGGAGTCAACCTCATTTTTGAGAGACTCTTTACTTTGTCTCAACTAACTTTAGGGTTCTTGGCTTATCCTCACCATGGCTAGAGGGTTATTGGCTTTTCCATACTTAAGCAAAGCAAAGCAATCACATAAAATATCATTGAAATACATAAGGCATCATCATGCTAGCATACTTTTCATGGTTTAAAAACATACATACACACATACAAGACAGTGTAAGCATACACCTATACATGAAAGAAGGTGGAGAGAGCTACTTTATTGACTAATCACAAGCTTTTCCTTTCAATTTGTCTCCTCCCTTGTTTATTCCACAATCACCTCTAAATGGGAGTGCTTCTCTTGAGCCTAACCACACAAGAAGCATGGAATTATTTTCTTAACACTTTATTCATGAAGAGAAACTAGGGTTTCTCTCTCTAGAACTCTACTAGCTCTCCTTCCTCTCTCAAGCTCTCAAAAAGGAAGGCAAAGAGGAAGAAGTAAGGATATGTAAGTTTTGGTCTTCTTCAAGAGGGGTTTTTCCATTCTCCCTCTTCTGGACCAAGCTAAAAACCTAACTACTTCCACTAACCAAACCATAGGAAGAGGGGGCAAGGAAAGAAGATCAATATTCTAAGAGAAAAGCCATGTAAATCCTTACCTTTTCTTGTTCTTCCTTCCTCCTCTAGGTTTCTTTCTCTCTCCTCCGCCCTTTTCTCTGTCTTAGAGGGAGCTTAAGTAGGTTGGAAGAAGAAGAAATGAATTGGGGCATTTTATTAAGTCAAATCCTCTTTTTTTACGCTTTTCCAGACTAACCCTCGCTATAGCGAGCCATAGCCCTCGCTACGGCGAGCTCGTATCAGTCCTAGACCCCTGCCTTCGCTACAGCGCGTGCTACGTCGAGCATCGCCCTGATTTTTGTATAGGGTGCCCGCACTCGCTATAGCTAAAAGCATTTTCGCTATAGCGAGAAGGCACTCTCGCTATAGCTAGACCATTTCTCACTATAGCGAACAGGTATATTCGCTATAGCTAAGCTGTAGCTAGCAGAGTTAGAAAATTTTCAGCCCTTCAAAAATTTTTCAGCTTTTCTTCTTTTGTTTTTCTTTTCTTCTTTCCCTTTTTTTTCCTGGTTGTTACAATCATAGTAGCCTAATCATTTCATTTGCTGATATGACTGATATAATTTTGATACTCATTTTAATTCATGCATATATGTTAATTAAATTAAAATATATGGATGGAACTTGCCTTTGGTTATTGAGATTTGCATCTCTCCCCATTTCATGGGCTAACTATTTCAAGTGAAAGACCTCTAGTAAGGATAAGGGTAAGCAAGTGGATGAGCATTTGTGAGCTGAAACTATATGTGGGGAAGTTGCACTTAGATTGACCTAACTTAGGATAGATACTAGTTTTGTTATTCTTTTGTATGGCATCATTATGTAATCATGTTGCCAAGTATAGGAGCTTATATTTTCATAAGCTAATCTGTATCTGTTAAGAGGTGAGGCCTCACATTAAACTAGTTTATGATGTATAAACTTATAGTAGCTAATATAGGACTTGGTTAATCTTATGATATGGTTGACTATCTGGAAATGCAATCATATGTTAACTTGTATGATGACTTAGATTGATAATGTATTATGCCCTATTGGGATTTCTATTTGAATGACTATATTAGTTGTTTATGAATCTGGTTGTTTATTAATATCACATAATACTTGCTAATATATTGTAGATTAAAGAGTAGGAATCAATACTTAAATTTTAAAATGGGTAATGTTAGATTAGCTAGGAAAATCAAGTAGATAAATGCCATTAGAGTATCATAAATTGAGGGAGTGTGGTCCTAGAGTGTTCTTAAAGGGAGAGTTAGTGTATGGGATGAAATTATAGGAGTTCTAGGCACAGAAGGTGTTTCACCACGGCGAAAAGTGGCAAAGTTGCCCACGGAGGGTAACAAAGAGTAATTAGCCACAGCACGAAGTAGAACTCACCGCGGCGAAAGTCGAGAGGCTAAACTGGAAGTGACCCAAAGTGTAATTAGTCATAGTGAAAAGGGGAATTGGCTGCAGCTAATAATGAGGGGCGAGTGAGGTAAGCTCCAGGAGATCCTCTCACAGCAGCGAGGCTCCAACTTTTAGCCGAAAGCAATTAGTTCCAACTTGAAAGCATTTGGTCACAGTAAAGGTTCTTAAACTCTTATATTAACTTAGAAACCTTGGTTTATCCTATGGAAACATCAAGGGATGACTTGGAAACACTGGTAGGAGATTTTTGTGAGGTGGAATTTAATGGGTAAATTAATTTAAGGCTTAAAATTAAGGGTTTGATTATCTTATGTGCATAAATGGTTGTGATTATTTGGTTAATGACTCTAATAACATTAAGGTTGAAATTTCCTTACTTTTTCCTAATTTGATGATATAAATGATTCTTGCCTTAGTTTATGATTCTTGATTGTGTGTTTAAGCTTAATTACTATGATTAAAAGTTAGGGTTGTCACAGGTTGGAATACCAAGGGTTAGTTTTAATTTATTCCAACCTTGATTTTGAGTCTTATATGATGGGAGAGGATGAGAGGAAGCCTTGGAAAAATTTTCGAAGCCATAGATAGTGAGATCATATCATGGGTTTCATAATATGGCTTAAAGAAGCAACACCTAGCTAAACTCCTTAAATTAATTATGTGATGGCTCCAAGAGGCTTAAAAGGAGCCAAGAATCATAGATGAAGGGAAAGAATGGAGCCAAGATGATGTTTTCCTAAGGTTGCTTCATTGGCTACGTTATGGAACCATAAATGAATCTTAGAAGCAAGCTAGCTTTTCTAATGAATGTGTGGTTTTACAAATTATTCCAAGAGTGTAATTGGCTTCCATATGATGTGTCTAGGCTAAAGGAATGAAGTTTCACATCCTTATGAGTATGTGTTCGTGGGAGAAGAAGCATTTCAAAAGGAAAAAAGTGTGTTGTTGTAACAAAGGTAGCTCTCTCTTCTTTCTCTCATGCATGAGTGGATGTTTACCTTGTCTTTGAATGTGTGCATGTATGTTTTGAGCCATGAAAAATATTTTAGCATGTATCTAAATGCCATGGTACCATAATGTTAGTATTATACATTCAAATGATGCTTTGTGAAGTTGCTTTAGTTTGCTTGAGTTTGGTGAAGCTGAAAGTCTCTTAGCCATGGTGAGGATGAGCCAAAAACCTCAAAAATGGTTAAGACAAAGCCAAAAGTCCCCTAAAAGTAAGGCTTAGTTAAAAGCCTTTAAGAAAGTGGGTAAGGCTAAACCACTTGCTTGGCAAATCTATGTATGTTTCATATGACTTCTTGAATGTTAGAAATATTCTATGAGTGATTACATGTTTCATGATATACATGCATGCATTTTTAGACTTGGATTTGCATTTTTTATGTATGGTTGAAAGGGAGAAGAGTTATTTGGATTCCTAGAATATCATCCCTTCCTCCCCATTTGTCTAACATGACTAAGTGGACCAAGTGAGCCAAGAAATGGAAGCCACCAAGCATAAAGGAAGGAGATTGATAACAAAGTGTGTGATTTTGCCATTTTGTAGCCATATGAATGGTATATGATGTAATCCAATATTATATATGATGTATGAGCGTATGAACATATGTAATTACATGAATAATTGATGTATAAATGAGATTTGATGTCATATGTATGGTGTAGCCACTTTTGAACATTGAATGGCAAAGTATGGCTTGTGTACTCTTGTGTATACCTTGAGATGAGAGTGTGAGTTTGTGAAATCTGGATTTATACACCTTTGAGACATATTTAGTAAACTATTTTGGTGGTTTCCCAAGTGCTCAAATGGCCATGAAAGCCTTGGGAGCAATTTTGGACCATTTGAGACCCATCGAAGAAACAAAAATGACCATTTTGCAACCCAATATCAAGATCTAATCAAATGAATGAATTTTTCCATGAAATTTGGCATGCATATAGATCTCATCTATAGCTTTTTGGGAGGCTAAAGACTAATTATTTGAAGTTCTATGAAATTAATTATGATTTTTCAAAATTGCCATTTTTCTACTGTATTGGTATAAGCACTTTTATATGATTAGTTTCTTGTGCTGTATCATTTGAGGGCCAAATGGTGTCCAATACTCATAACATTTTATAGACATAAACTAAATATGATAAAATTTCTATGGCCACCAAGATCACCCCAATTGGATGTCTAAGCAGGGAGATATGAATTTTTGAAATTCAATGATAGAACCAATAACGATAGGCAATCTTGGTTACATTCCATCGATGCCCAATGGCTAGACATCCTGGTTTGGTCTAGATTTATTTTTAGTAAAAATTAGACATCTATATTTTTCCAGAATGGTATAGTGTGCTTGATTTCAATTGTTTTAGAATTAGTTATAATTTTTCAAATTTCATAACAAAAAGTTGAAATACCAATCTGAGGCTGCACTTGCTATTTTTATGTATATACTCCATTAGCTTGAGTTCTTGGCCACTTCTTGGGATAGTTTTGAGCTGTATTTATGTAATTAAATATGAGAAAGAGATAGATGAGTCCATATGATCCACGAGACATGGAACAAAAAAGTTAACCACGATGTAATGCAAAATAATTGAATATTTTTATTGTATTTTCTTTGAGAATGAATGTTAGACCAAGGAAATGTGAGATGGATAAGATGTGGTAGCCTAGTTAAATATGGTGTTACAAATTGCATACCAAATTTTAGACCCAAACTAGATCATTTAGACTACTTTTGACATAGAAGTTATTTAGGTCCCATTTTAGTCTATTTTGAGATCAAATTGGACCAATTGGTGTCCAAATGAAATTCTTTTACTTTGAGCATATTTCATTCATCCTAAATGACATTTCCAACCATTCTAATACATGTAAAGAGATTTGGATCAAAATTTGACCCCTTTGCACCCAAGTAAGCACACATACACTATGGTACCAAAAATGCAAGACTACACATAGTTGATTACATTTCAATATTCATAATATATTACATCATAGATTCTTAATGATACAAAAAGGTGTCAATCTAATACATACATCAAAATCTAACATATATAATGATTCTAATACATCCTTTCTAACATTTAGGCCTTCTTAAGATCCTTGCTTTGGCTTAGTAATGCTAAAATGGTTAGTGGGAGCATGGGATGAAATTCTAGGAAGAATTTCAGTAGCCAATCTCAACTATACCATGCACACATGAATACTATGAGAAAATATGATGTATGTGAACAATATTGTTGAATTTTTGCATAATTTAGCTAAATTCAAAAATTTATAAAATATTCTATAGGGCTCTGAAAATTATGACCTTTAGCTCCATAGAAAACCCTTAATATCCCCTAATTGCTTGTCAAATTTTAGCTTAAGGCTCATTCATTCTGCTATCAAGGGTAAATAGACAGTTTATGGATAAATGGACCAAATTCTGATTCTAAATGGTACCAAAGGAGCTCTCAAATGCTATTTCTTATTTTAGGGAAATTTCAATCCACAATTATAGCATATAGGACTGATTCATTATATCAAATTTACCATACAACTAAAAATTACCTTTCCACATGCAAGAACACACATGTACATATAAGAACTCAAGGTACCAAATTGTATTATATCATATATTACAACCCATAAATGGTCTTAATATTATAGTTTAGCACTTTTAAATGTATTGACATTTCCATACATAAAAAAAAAATACAACTACATAATTATAAATACAATCATATTCCTTAAGCTCAAATCCATTGTCAAAGTGGCTTTTCTTAGGCGTTTGCTCATCAATCTTTCTTTCTTGAGAGTCACCTAGCCATGGTTAGTGAAAATAGGGAAAAAGTGAGCTTTAAATAATCCCAATAGCTAATCCAACATTCAAGCATACATATATGACTCACTTAAGATCCAAGATGCAAGTATGCATATCATATAGCTATATATAAACTATATTCACACATTAGAAATTTCATGTCTTTATCAAGAATAATTTCATACTCTAGGGACTTTTGATCTAGTCTTACCCTATAATTAAGTACTTTTGGTTTATTATCACCTTCTTTTAAGGACTTTTGACTTAGTCTCACCCATAATTAGAGTTTTTGGCTTAGCCTCACCCATTTCCAAAGGACTTTAGCTTCCCTTCAGCCATTACTAAAGATATTTTAGCACAACCTTACCTATTAAGAGCCAATTCAATTTAAATACAAATGAATGTCATGCAATTATATATGATCATCAAGTAATCAACAATATACATAATTTGTAAACAATACATACAAGCAATCCAAGACACTCAAGCATACATATACAAGAATGAAAGAAAAGCTACCTTGATACAAAGATTCCAATTGATTCTCCTTAGTATCTCTCTTTTTCCATGGCTCTACACCTACACTTGGATGAGAATTATCTTTTTTGGTCTATACACATCAAATAAAGCACAAAACCATCAATGAAAACCTACTTATATTAATCTCATAGGTGAAAATTAAGGCTTTAGGTGCAACTAATGGTGTTTTTGTTTACCCTAAGAAGTAACTCTTATAATTCAACGTTTTGGTTCCAAAATATCATTTGATATGAGCCATATGACTATAATAAACAAGTTAGTATCTATAAGGCTCCTAAATTCATTCAAATGGTTCCATTAGTATCTATAATTCATATCTTGACTACTTATAACTTTATAATTATCGAAATAATTTCCTAGGTACCCATTTCATCATGTGGCCGATACATGCTCCATACCACCCATTAATGGAGTTTTTGTTCCACTCTTAAGAATTTGACATATGAGAAGCATCCTTGGCTCTTTTCTAACTCAAGTATGGTCTTAGGTCTCTTAAAACATCTTCATAGGGTTCTAAAATTTTCAAAGTGCAAGTGAAACCCTAGGTGGCCTGCTTTGCATTTTAAGGCTTCTTAATTGATTCATTTTGTATCATCATAATCTTCATGCTTCAAAACCCCTATTCTTATCAAGTTTTGGTCAAAATAAAATTTCCTTTTAAGTACTCCTCATCTTAGGAGAAGAACTAAAGGGAAAAGTGTAATATCCAGTTCTTTAAAAATGAGAAAAAATGTGAGAAACGTAATGTATGGTTTTTCCATTAACGTATGAAATTCACTAGATACAAAAGAAAATTTCCCAAATAGAATGATTGGAGAACCCAAAAAAATTATGTAGCATTCTAGACTCTAAAAAATGAGAATCCCAAGCTCAAATAAAAAGAAAAATAGAGCTAGAATGAAGAAATGAATTTTAATGAAAAGTTGGCGAAACTTAATGACATTTTTGTAATTTTGAGCAAATTTTGAAATTCTTATAGGAGGGCTTTCTAAATGAAATTTTTAAGTTCTCCAGGGTTCTCAGAGACCCTGAAAACCATAGGAAGCCTCGGGACAATTAAAACCCCTCCGGTGGGCATTTTCCAACAACGGTGAGCTTAAACTTTGACAAATTTGTTCAAGAAGGTTTTAGCTTCAATGTGAGTGATTCCAAAGGCATTTTATTAAATTGGGAACCTAAATTTTATAATGGAAAAGACGGTTATAAAAAAAGATCTAAAATGAATTAGAAACAAAAATGCTAAGAAAAAGGGGCAAAATTAGAATTTTTGAAAAAGAAGCTTTAAGAAATCCCATCTTAAATCACGCCCTCTTTCTCTCCCTTTTAGAACTGACCTTATTTCTGCCTAAGAATGGAAGGGAGAGCAAAGGGAAATGGTGCACTAGAGGAGGCAAGAAGAAGAGGAAAAGCAAGGCAAGAAAAGGTATGAAAATCTTAGTTTTTAAAGCACTTTCCTTTACCAAACTTCTTCTCCTCATTCTCCTCTTTTTTTTTCCATAGTTTTATTGAGGTTTTTAGTGCTGTTTTGAGGTTAGAACAAAGGGGAAAAATTTGGATTTGGAGAGGAGAGTTAGAAGAAAAGGGAAAGCATTAAAGGAAAGCTTGAAATCAAGGTGAAAATCTTAGTCTCCATGCTTCACTTCTCTTAGCCTTCTTGTGTGCAATTCATCTTCCCTATAGCCAGCCAAGGGGAGAGTGTTTTTGAGCAAAACCAAGAATGAATCATATGAATTAAGGTTTGGGAAATAAGAATATGCAAAGAAAACCATGTAAAAATTATTAGATTTCAAGATAGGAAGGTTAAGGTTTTGGTTGCACCTTGAACTCTACCATGAATCCTAGCCATATTTTATGATGTTTAAGAGTTCATATAGGCTCCTAATGTAACACCATAAATCCTAGCTCATCTTATGCTTTTAAATGACATAATATCATGAAACATATAGGATTCCCATAGAAAAAGCAAGGGAAATGGGAGTATTTTTGCATTGCACTGTATTTAAAAATTTGAAATCGGTGTTACGTGGACCTTGTGAGCTCATACTATATATCCTCATATTTAATTACATTAAAACAAGTCATTTGCATCACAAAATCATATCTATAACTCATGGAAACTTAAATAGAGTGTGGAATATGGAGCTTTATTCTCAGCCAGAATTGCTCCACTTTCTGACCAAACTTTGGAAAATCATAACTAAATCTAAAAAAATAAAAATCATGCAATCCTGGTAATTATGGAAATCTTTGGATGTCTACTTTACACTAAAAATATTTCCAAATCGTAAAATCCATCGTAGAGGGCGTTTGACATCCAAAATGGTCCAAAGGTCCAATTGAATTCTGGAACTGTCATAGAATTTTGCGGAGAACTTTGAAAATCTCTAATTAATTCCACAAAAATCCAATCTGTACAAATGATACCAATATGGAAATTTGTGGATATTAACTAGAGAGAAAAAAATATCTTTAGATCATTTCATCAAGCCCAGACCTCAGAATTCAATGAAACAGTACTTCTGGTCGGGCAAATTTATCAATACTGGATAGAAACTTCAAAAATTTATTTCTCTCTCTCTAGACCTCCAAATGAGGTGATTCTAGTTGACACGAGTCACTATGATTGTATATTTTCTTTGTATAAAATTTTATGGCAATTGGACATTGTTTGAGCCTCGTGTGAGAGAATGCAATTTCGGACCAAATGAATAGTGCAGCAAACCAAAAACCATGAAAATTGCCAACTTTGAAAAATCACCAAATATTCTGTAAATCTCCAAAAATTATAATCTTTATCTTCTCAAAAATCTATCAATAAGACCTAATTGCATACCAAATCTCAGATCAAGACTAACTCATTTGACTAAAAAGTGATATAAGGTTCCATAATGGTCAATTTTGGCTCTATATAGGGTACCAAAGTTGCCAAATGGATTTCCCTTGGTCTTGGCACCTTTTGGGCAAGTCTAAAAGCACATTTAAGACGTGTGTGAGCTGCCCAAATGGTCCCAAACCTCATACATCTCATTTTGGCTATTCAACCCATACTTATACACATTTACATCAAACTTCCAAATTGCATACTTGGGCATTACATACTCAAAATAGATGCTAGAGCTCATACATCATATCCATACATTTAAACATCACATAATATCATATTTACATATATCTCAAGGTTCATAGACCATTTACAACATCATATACATCAACAAACATAATTATGGTTCCAAAATGGATAAAGCTAGGCATGTTTGTCAATCTTCCTTCTTCATTGTTGTTGGCTCCCATTGCCATAGTTACTTGGTCCACCTAGTATGTTAGAGCATTGGAAAGGAGGGGATGAGATTCAAAGAATCCCAATAGCTCATCTCCCATTCAATCATACATAATATGTGCAAAGTAAGTTTTACAAATGCATGCATGGAGAAAATGGAAGTCATGGACATTTAAAAAGCAAGCTTGGCATATGAACAAATCATACAAGACATTCAAGAGCTCACCAAGTGTTTGGATTGGCCTCACACTTCTCCTTATGAATTTTGGACTTGTCTCACCCATTCTTTCAGTACTTTGGATTCAACCATACTCTTGGGAGCCCACTTTGCTTTTGGGAGACTCTTTACTTTGTCTCAACCAAGCTCAAGGGTTCTTAGCTCATCCTCACCATAATGAAGAGTTCTTGGCCTCTCCACACTCAAGCAAACTCAAGAAACATCATACATTCACTTGAAAACATAACATGACATCATGAAATCATGGCAAACAAGATCATGCTAGCATACTTTTCATGGCTTGAAAATACACATACATACATTTTAAGACAAGCTAAACACACATCCATGCATGAGAGAAGGTGGAGAGAGCTACCTTGTATACAATCACAAACTTTTCCTTTAGGATTCAAGCCTCCTCTTTCTGCCACACACCCACATATTGGTGGAGATAGTTTCTCTTGGCCTAGATACAATTTATGGGAGCCAATTAGGTTCATGACACATATTCTAAGGCTACACAATTTTCTTAAACTCTAAATTACTCTATAAGCTCCATTATGGTCCATAAAGGCACCTAATGAAGCAACACCTCTCAAGGGACTTCTAAGCCTCATTCTTTCCTTTCAAATATGATTCTTGACTCATCACATCATTAAAACAAAGGGCCTAGCATCATGTTGCTTCTTTAGATCATAATATGGAACCTAAAGCACCAAATCAATTTCTAGGAGTTCTAATTTTTTTCCAAGGCCTCCCCTCATTTTCTTTCATTAAATATGACTCAAGAATGGCCTTAGAAAATTTTAAAACTCTCCCCCACTACTAGAACCCTCTTTGGCCGAGACATAGGCATCCTTTGGGCTACATAGAGTTTTCTTTGTTTTCTTGAAGGAAGAAGCTTGTGGGGAGTATCTTAGGGGTCTTAGGTACTCAATCAAATACTCACACATGCTAGGAAACTCATATATCAAATCAGTTTTTACAAGGTGTTCAAGAGCTCTACACTTTTCTAACATGGAATTCCTTGGTTTTGCTTGCAATTTGTTGGCATATTCCAAGTTCCCACACTATAATTTCATGGTTTCTTTTTACTTCTAGGTCAGAACTTTCCTCCCTTAGATGGTTCTATTTTTAGGCGTTACACACACAAGGAAGAGCAAGAAGGAAGAAACAACAAAAGTAAGAAATTACCTTGGGTTCAACCTTCTTTCAAGAGTGTTTCTTCTTGCCTTAGCTTCCTCTTTGGATTTCTAACTTTTCCCCTCTGGTTCAAGGCCAGAATAGAATCATTTCACTGACCAAAAACATGGAAAGATGAAGCAAAGAGAGGAGAGGAAGGCTTCAAGAAGAAAGACTATAGAAATCCCTAACTTTTGTTAGCCTTTTTTTCCTCCTCTTCAGCTCTCTTAGTGCATCTCTATCCCTTGGTCTCATGTTTTGTTTTGGGCAAAAAGAAGGTCTGTTAATCAGAGGCCAAAGGAAAAACTTTATGCACTTTTCTATTTTGCGTTTTAGTCCCTATTCTTTATTCTTATCATTTTGGCTCAAATCAACTGCTTTTTGAAATATATCTTTTCCATCATATTCCTTAGGCTCTTAATCATAAGAATTGCTTTTGGAATCACTCAAAAAGGATTTGGAATTATTCTAAACTATTCGGTCAAAGTTTCGGTCAACTAATAGTCGAAATCGCTGACCGGAGGAGTTTCAATTGTTCTAGGGGTTCTTACGATTTTTAGGGCCTCTGAAAACCCTAGAAAGCTCACATTTTTTGTTTAAAAAGCCCTCCTATAAGTTTTCCAAATTTTTTCAAAAATTACAAAAATACCCCTACTTTCTTCAGCAAATTTTCTAAGCCCTTCTGGCTCTGGTTTTTGGACATCTTAAATATCAAATCCTCATTTTCTAATATTTAAAATTTTATCATAATTTTATTTGGCTCTAATTCCTTCTATTTCGAGGACTTCCTTTTATATTTAGCTTATTTTTTATGTTTATGGAGAAACCGAACATCGTATTTCTCACGTGTATAGAGGGACCAGATGTTACACCTAAGACACCAAGAGAGCTTCTTGCATGTTTCTCCCATCAAAGGAAGCAAAGAAACTCCAAGGGTGTCAAGAAGAGTATATGCCTCGGCCTAGAGGGTTCAAGACGCCTAGGGGTAGTTTTACATTTTTCTAAGCTTAGTTTTGAGTCATATATGATGGAAGAGGATGAGAGGAAGCCTTGGAAAAATTTTAAAAGCCATAGAAAGTGAGATGATATCATAGGTTTTATATTATGGCTTAAAGAAATAACACCTAGCTAGGCTCCTTGATATGATTGTGCGATGACTCCAAGAGGTTTAAATGGAGTCAAGAATCTTAAATAGATAGAGAGAATAGAGCCAAGATGATGTTTTCTTAAGGTTGCTTCATTAAGTGCATTATGGAACCATAAAAAGGGTTATATGAACCACCTAGCTTTTCTAGTGAATGTATGGCCTTAGAATGTGATTCAAGAGTAAATTGGTTTCCATATGATGTGTCTAGGTCAAGAGAAATAATCTCTACCTCCTTGTGTGTGTGAGGTAGAAGGAGAGGACTCAAGGTTCAAGGAAAGAGCATGCTTGTGTGGCAAAGGAACTCTCTCCACCTTCTCATGCATAAATGTGTGTTTACATTGTCCTTGAATGTGTGTATATGTGTTTTGAGCTATGAAAAGTATTTTAGTATGAGCTTTTATTCCATGGTACCATGATGATGTTTTATGCACTCAAATGATGTTTTATATGCTTGTCTTGGTTTGCTTGAGTGTGGAGAAGCCAAGAACCCTCTAGCCATGGTGAGGATGAGCCAATAACCCTTGAACTTGGTTGAGACAAAGTAAAGAGTTTTGATAAGCATAATTTATATACATTTTATTCTCCTTAATTTAGACATTTTAGATCAAAATATGGTTCTAGGAGTCTAATTAAATGGAATTTTGTTTTAATAGTCATTTTCTACATTTTAGGAATTAATTTACAAATTATTGGATTTTAATGCATAAATTTATCTTAAATAATTTTGTGAAAATTCCTATTTGATTTCCCACTCTTTTGTGCATAATTTCAATGGACAATTGAAGCTTGAATGAGAATTTGATTTAAAGAAGAAAGAGGAGTGAGGAAGGAAGAAGTAGGCTCGAGTTTAAAGGAAGAAACACATTCATTTGCATTTCCATGAAGCCACGGGTTTACACTCAAGAAGGCTGCCACATGCATGTCTCTCATCCACCACGCACAGTACATTTCATTGCACAGCTCCATTCCACATCCAGCACATCATTCACGTGGAATCAGCCACAAAAACACACATGAGGAAGCACGAGTTGTTGTAGAGAGAAGGAGCTACAGTTTTAACGTGGAAAAGGTGAGAAGAAAAGGAGAGAAGGGCTGCCAAACACACACATGCAGAGGCAAAGAAGAAGCAGCTGAACGAGCTGCACGAGGAAGCTTCAGAACGTGAAAAGCTTGCATGGAAAATAAGAAAAGAAGGCCGACGTGTTTGCTTCTGGTTGAGGAGGAGACTCGAGCAGAAAAGCCGCGGGTATAAAGCTGGGATGAAGGTTAAGTGAAGAAGCAGAATGCATGAAAGAAGCTGAACAAGTTGAGAGAAGCTTGCATGAGCTAGAAGTAGAGCTTGAGCAAAGCTGGAATGACGCTGAACTGGGCAGAGAAAACTGGAAAGAATGAATGCCATTTGAAAAGCTTTTCTCTTCGGTCTGAACAGCAGAACAGAGCACGAATAAATGCAGAACATCCAGCAGAAAACTCGAGCAACTAAAGGAGCTGCAAGCACAGAACAAATTCGAGCAAATGGAAGGAGCTGCAGTTTCAACGTGGTGCAGAATGTGTTTACTACAATTTTTACGTAGAAAACAGAGCATGAAGAACGTAGCAACGTGAAGAAGAACAGAGCAAGCTCTAGACTAGAATATGGAGAGAACAACGCATTAAAAAGCATGTAGTGCAGAACGTGGAGAACATGCAGAACCTATGGGAAGAGAGGAAACGCTGTGCTTGGGAGAATAAGCTGAAGAGAACTGGCAGCTGCAGGAAGAAAAAAACCCATGTGGATTAATGAAGCATGAGCTGGGAGAAGTGCTGGGAGGTGTGGAACACGTAAAAGAAGAGCAATTGAGCAGAGAAAAAAGCCACGTTGTACGACAAGGAGAGAACGCTGGGTTATTACTTGTTAACACACGTGAAGAGGAATTAAGAAGCACGTGAATTTTAATCATTCAAAGGAGGCTTCATTATGCACACCTCTTTCATTCAATTCATACCCTCATCCATTCACATAATACAAGTCATCCAAGTCTCTATATTTCCGGAAACTCATGCCTATATATATCATTCCATCGTGCACCAATCAACCATTCATTCATCCCTTCATTCATCTACCATCCATCAAACCATTCATCCACTCCACTCCATAATTCATCCAATCACTCAACCATCCATCCATCCATCTCCACATCCCATGATTTTCTAATCCACCTTGAGGCTAGCTAGGAGGAAGTTCTTGGAGAAGCTTGAATCCATGGAAGAATAATTCAGAATTTTGGCTAAGAATTTCCTTATTTTTCCTACACTTTTTCTCTTTCATTTATTTTCTTGGTTAAGATGTATTTGATAAGGAATTTGTGTAATTATAATTAGTGGCTGGTTAGACACTAATTAGGAAGTATTTTTGTTGATTAATTGATCTGATTAATTTCAATATTATTTGACGTCCCATGTATGCTTCGAAGGTGTTCGATAAAATACATGAGTGAGCTTAATTGTTTAATTTGAAGATTCCGTAATGTTTAGTTGGTTAATTATATATTTAGGATGATTCAGAGGCTAATCAAATTAGTTAATCAATCAAATTAAATGTTCATTGATCCTAAAACAAGAATTGACAATTTAATTTGGATGTGAGGTTTCAATTCAACATTAGATCGTTGATTTCTTGAATCTTGCGTGGTTACTCAAGATAAATTGTTATGAACATAATTAGGAACTCTTAGACCAAAATTAATCATAATTGGATTAGGATAAGGATAGTGGATACCATGGGACGAATCCAAAGCTAGTCACAAGACCATAATTCACCCAATTAGATAGCAATTAGGAATTTTAATTCAATTTAGTTTTTACTTAGTTTAATTAAATCAAAACCCCCTAATTTAGGAATTTTTAGAGTCTTTTAATATTTGGAAAACTCAATTAAACATTGAACGCCAATTCCAAGGGAGATGACCTAGGTTGTGCTACTAATTATATATTTTATCAACCTAGTATTATTTTGAGGGTTGCACGACGAGCCACTCAAAATTTGGCGTCGTTGCCGGGAAATTGGATTCTCAATTGTTTAAGAAAGTTTTCTAAGTGTTTTTGTTTTGTTTTAGCTCTATTTTGGTTCTATTTTGGTTTAATTTTTGTTTTGTTTTGAACTTGAAATTGACTGATTTCGGTGTTACGCGTCAAGTGTCTTGTTTGCTGAAATTTTTGTTTAAAGTGCCCAGAAAATTCTCAAACTTCATTTTTCAAGGTTTTTGGGCGTTTTGAGCAAAAATAATAGAATAGCTATTAGGTGCACCATTTTTTGGTCAAATTCCAACGTTTAAGGTACTTTTTCGAATTTTTTAGTATTTTCTCGAATTTTTTTTTAGAATTTTTCAAATTTTTTGAATTTAATTTCTTTAATTTTTGTGAGTTTATTTTACATCATTAACCTCTGTTTAGGAGTGTTTTTGATAGATAAGTAAGTCTTAGTTTTATTGAAATTTTATTTTCTTGAATTAGGATTAATTTTAGTTATAACTTGTTAGTGATTTTTCTTGTATTGAAATTAATTGAATTTCTCATTTTTCTTTGCTTTAAATGGATCCATATTATTATTCTAGTCAAGGTGTATATGATGTCGAGCATAGGATTTCTCAGAAGTTGGATAAAGCCATGTTAATGCTTCAAATTCTTCTTGAACAACAGAGACAAGAGCAACAAAGCCAACGATACCAACAAGTCCAACAACCATGCTACCAACCATACCACAATTCATATGGAGTACCCCCCAATTACCACCATAATTATGGGCCATGCCACACCTTCCATAGCGAAGAGCCAAAGTATGAAACTTACAATTATCATGAGGGGTATATGCAACAAGAGGTCCAACAGGAACCAAGTTGGGAAGAGCAGCTAATAGAAGCCTGTATTATTCAAAACCAACAATTAGAGCAAATGATCCAACGGGTGCAACTCCTAGACCAGCAAATGGCAGATAACCTCATGATGGATTCAGGATTTTAAATGAATCAATCAACTTCAAGTGCTAATGAATCAATTGACGAGCAAATTAGAAGGGAATGTTTAGAGGAGGAAGAGTCCTATTCATCGGGTAATATCCTTCCATCTTCTAATACTTTGCAATTTGTTGAAACTGAATCTAGTTTGCTTGATAGCACTATGATTACTGATGCATATAATGTTGTTGATTCTAAATTGCATAATGAGGAAGTTGATGAGGAAATTATCATTGAATCCCCTGATTTGGTTAATTGTGGCAATTCATTGAACAAAATTGATACAATTGTAGATGTTCATGAATCCTTGGGTACTGATGCACTTGGAATTTCTACTCTTAGCTATGATTGTAGTTATGAATTCATGTCTGAATTTATTAATGATAAATCTTTTGAGTCTAGGGTAGTAGATAAGTGTGGGGGTGACCTAGAATATAATGATCATTTTGTTCCTAGTATGGAATTGGTTGATAAGTCTGTTGATGATGCATCTACTGAGTTTAGGGATAGCATACCATCTAGATCATGTGATATAAATGATTTAAATGATTCTATTGATTGTATGTGTGCTGGACCCACTATAAATGATAGATGCTCTCAAATTAATGCTTTCATTGAGTCTAGTGAGTCCTTCACATATTCTAATCAACATGATCCCTCACTAACCTGTGATGGTATGACTGATGAAACAATGAAAGTAGCATGTGATAATGATATAGACATTGAAATTGTTGGATAGCTTATTGATAATTCAGACCCAACTATTGAATGCTTATGCGATGATATGCATACATGTCCTGTGTGTGCTGAGATTAATGAATTTCTGGAGTCTGATAAGCCTGTTGAATCCATAGAGTCCTTTGCTTGCATTGAAACTGTCAATGAAATTGATTCTACTGACCATACTAGTATTGATGAGGGCATGCATAGTGATAATGCTGATGTTGAAAATCCTATTGATACTTGTGTTATTATTGATACTAGTGAGACACTGAATTTTGTTATGGATCATTGTTTAGAATCTTGTGAGCCTACTGATGTCTCTTTGGTCAGGGAAGATACTATTTCTCTTGTTGAGAGTGCTGAACAAATTCTTGAAGTTGGTGAGTTAATTCACAACAAGCCACAGACTCTCTTGGTTGAGGAAAAGCAACTGACAGACACCTTGAACTCAAAGGACTGTGAGAAGTTACAATTAAATTTTTCTATTGATGCAGTGACTCTTACTGAAGGGAGTCCAGTAGATGTTATTGGCTTTGATAGATTTTTAGAAAGTTTTGATTTTAAATTTCCTTTCTTTGATTTTAAATGCCTTAAATTTGATTTTCCTTCTTTTCTTGCTCCTGAAATTGCTGAATCTGACTTTCCGAAACTACTGATGGTTGAGGAAGTCCATGAGTTATCACTACATGATCAATCCAAATGTTTTAAAGTGGTTAGACTTAAAGTTATTCAGCTAAGAAGGAATAAAGTAGTTTTAATTTTGGTTTTTGATATGTATGATTAGTTAATATTTAATATAGCTCTATTTAGTTGAGGATGTAGTTTTCTTTTTTTCTTTTTTGCATTACAGTTTGTCTTTATTTTGTAGATAATAAAAGGTTCCTAACCAGCTACAGGGAAATCTGAGCCAACTTTGAAATCTTCGATTCAAGCTCATCCGGTTGTACACTCTCTTTTCACTTTCTTTATATTGTGTTGTTTATCTATTTACTGGATTGTGTGCTGGCATTGAGGACAATGCAATATTTAAGTGTGGGGGGGGGGAGAGCTATTTCATTCCATTCTATCTTGCCCTTGTTTTGAAAAAAATTGTTTTGAAAAAAAAAAAAAATTTTAATTTTTTTTTAAAAAATTTTTGAACAAAATAGCATGATTCCTCTCAATTTTCCTGTGAAAATTACAAGTTAAGATGATTGTACCTTGGATTCACCTAGACATGATAAGCAATGAATCTTGTGTCTTGATTCAAGTGAAGTGGCAATGAATTTGATTTCAATGAATTATTTGATAGCCATTAGCTGGTGAGGATTTGAGCCTTAATTGTTCAATTCTAGTGTGTATTCACCTATCACTGTTTTCACTCTAGAACTTGTCTTGATTCTTTGTTGAGACTACATTTGCATTTGCATGCATGAAAATGATGAGGCATTCATTTCTTCTATAACTAGTGAGCCAAAAAGCCAACCTACATGCATTCTATCCATTGTTTAGGCACTTTGAACCTTGATTTCATTTTATTGTTAGCCATAGCCATTTCAATTATTTTCCCACCTTGTTTTAGGATGCTTTAGGGATTTTAAGGAGCATTACATCTAATTGGGATGAGAGAATGTATGTCTTACATCCATTTAGGCCATAGTTATTAAAAGTTGAGGAAATTGTCTCGAAAGAAAAAAAAATGCAAAGAAAAGAAGAGATAGAGAAGAGAAAAAAAAAAGAGAAATGGAAAAGCAAAAAGAAAACAATTGAAAAAAAAAGCAAAGAAAAGAAAAGAAAGAAAAGAAAATCAAAAGAGGGAAGTCTTACAAATTGAGTTTATAGTTGCCTATACTTGTTGGAAATAAGGCCTTCAATGCACACTCTTCCTTATCCTAAATCTCATTTATTGCTTTTGAGATCTCGAAGGTATTCTATTTGTTAGTTGTTTTCCCCTTATTTTTGGTATCCATTTATTTCAACTCCTTAGCCCCATTACAACCCTAAATAAAGTCCTATTGATTTGTGCTTTGCATTTGGCATGGGTGGTGGAGATTTAGAAGCTTGATAAGCTTATGGTAGTGAACTTTGATAGGTGAAACTTGAGTGATACACATCCCTTAAAACACTTGAGAGTTGAGAGTAAACACCAATCCAAGTGAAGGCCATGCATTTTGATTCATTCTTTTCAAATGAAATTGCCATGGAACTTAATTCTTGATTGCAAGTGAAGTTGTTTTGACTGTTAAAGTGATGAAAAGATGTGATCATTCTCTAGCTTGTGATTTTCACACTTTCTTTTCCATTTTAATTTTCTACCTACCATTCTACTAGCCGGGTGTTTCAATTCATTCTTTCATCTTGAATTTTAAGCTTTGCCCAGGAGTGCAAAGGTTTAAGTGTGGGGAAATTTGATAAGCATAATTTATATACATTTTATTCTCCTTAATTTAGACATTTTAGTTCAAAATATGGTTCTAAGAGTCTAATTAAATGGAATTTTGTTTTAATAGTCATTTTCTACATTTTAGGAATTAATTTACAAATTATTGGATTTTAATGCATAAATTTATCTTAAATAATTTTGTGAAAATTCCTATTTGATTTTTCCCACTCTTTTGTGCATAATTTCAATGGACAATTGAAGCTTGAATGAGAATTTGATTTAAAGAAGAAAGAGGAGTGAGGAAGGAAGAAGTAGGCTCGAGTTTAAAGGAAGAAACACATTCATTTGCATTTCCATGAAGCCACGGGTTTACACTCAAGAAGGCTGCCACATGCATGTCTCTCATCCACCACGCACAGTACATTTCATTGCACAGCTCCATTCCACATCCAGCACATCATTCAAGTGGAATCAGCCACAAAAACACACATGAGGAAGCACGAGTTGTTGTAGAGAGAAGGAGCTACAGTTTTAACGTGGAAAAGGTGAGAAGAAAAGGAGAGAAGGGCTGCCAAACACACACATGCAGAGGCAAAGAAGAAGCAGCTGAACGAGCTGCACGAGGAAGCTTCAGAACGTGAAAAGCTTGCATGGAAAATAAGAAAAGAAGGCCGACGTGTTTGCTTCTGGTTGAGGAGGAGACTCGAGCAGAAAAGCCGCGGGTATAAAGCTGGGATGAAGGTTAAGTGAAGAAGCAGAATGCATGAAAGAAGCTGAACAAGTTGAGAGTGTAACACCTTAACCTCTAGCTCATACCCAGCGTGCCCTCTTACTCATATACATATGCGGAACTCACAAGGGAGATAAACTCTCTACCTTATGCTTGCTTTTTCTATGGCACTATGTGTAGGTAGAGATCCACTTTAGAAGTAACATGGACCGGTTGAGCTCTCTCTATGGTTCCTCATGCTCAAGTACTCTATTGAGACTTATTTCAATCCCTACTATATGCTTAGAACTCATGGAAAGCAAAAAGGGATTGGAGACATGAATTTTCGCTAGTGGCAGATTTTGCTTCTTTTCTGGGCTAACTTTGGAAATTCATAACTAAATGCAGAAAAATCGTATCTACAAGATCTGGGTCAATATAGAAAGTTTGAGACGTCTACTTCATGCTAAAAATACTTAGAAGTCTCAATCTCTCACTCATTCTGCGTTTGACATCGAAATAGCTCACTGGTCAGAGGGGGCTTCTTTGCTGTCACAGTTTACTGATATGGACTTTGAAAATGTCTAACTAATTCCACAAAAATCCAATGCTCCTAAACTCTATCTCTATGGAAAGATGTGGATGTTAGCTAGAGGAGAAAAATATCTCCAGATCAGTCCACCAAGCCAATTCCCCGGAAACCGATGAAACAGTACCTCGGGTCTGGTTGGGGGTCTGATTCTGGGCAGGAACTTCGAAATTGCATAACTTCCTCTCTGGACCTCTAAATGAGGTGCTTCCAGTTCCTACAAGTCACTGTGACCCTCTAGTTTCTGTGTATAAAATTTCGTAGCCATTGGACTACGTTTGCCCCTCGGATGACATGATTTCAAATCTGACCAAATGAACAGTGAATTTCAAAAATCCGAATTTCTGATGTCAACTTTGGATGCTCATAGAAAATGCTATAGACCTCTAAATGACATGAACTCTAGCTTCCCAAAAAGCTCTAAACATACTCTAGTTCCATGTCAAATCTTATGGCTAGAAGAGGTCATATGGCTATTCTATGACATCATGTGCAAAATGGCCTTTTCTTGGCCAAAAGTGTGGCTAATGGGGTCCAATCTTAAATTTTCTACTTCTATGACTCTTTGAGCACATGAGAAAGCTTCTATCGGAGCTATCAATCATGCCTCAAGTGTCTAATAACTCAGATTGGGGAAACTCACTACCCCATGCCCACTTATGCACCCATATATACTAAGCTACCATTGGCTCCTTCGCATTCAACCATGCTATTTCATTCATCATAAAGCTCATTCTCATACATTCATCATTACTACATACATTGTCTTACAATATTTGTACATGCTGCATCATATACATCATTTACATCTCATGTACAAGTTACATATACAATGTAGTATAAAACTATACACTTTTCTTCATCTCTACCCCTAGCCTCATGCTTGTTGGTGGTTGCTCCCATCTCTTATCTCACTTGGGCCACCTGACATGGTTGGATGGTGGAGAGGGAGGGTGAGATTCGGAGAATCTCAGTAGTTCAACTCTCATTCAAACATACATATATTGCATGCAACAAGTCTCATTAAGCATGTATGACATGTTAGCATGTAAAACATGATAGAAAACGTTTAAACATGTGAAATGGCCATGGATAACATTCATGAGTTCGCTGAGTACTTGGATCGGCCTCACCCCTTCCCTTATGGCTTTTGGATTTGCCTTCCCATACTTTTAGAGGTACTTAGACTCACCCTTACTCTTTGGGAGTCAACCTCACTTTTGGGAGACATGGCTCAACCAACTTAGGGCTTCGGCTCATCCTCACCTTGGCTATAGGGTTATTGGCTTTCCCATTTCCTCAAGCAAACCAATCAAGCATTTAAAACATCATCTCAATCATATCACATAATCATGCTAACACACTTCTCATAGCTCATCTCATTCATACACACAAGCAAGACAATGTAAACACACAATTATGCATGAGAGAAAGTGGAGAGAACTACCTTTGCTGGCTATTTACTACTTGCTCTGTCAATGGTCTCTTCCCTTGTTGATTTCACAACAACTTCTAGATGGGAGAGTTCCCTCTTGAGCCTAACCACACAAAAGCATGGAATTAATACTTTACTATTCAATTCTTAAGCTAGGGATCACTTCTAAGCAGCTCTACTGAGCTTCTCACTCTAGGTTTCTTCCTCACTCTAGGGTCCATGAACTATCCCTCTCTTTCTCAACTCATAAGAAAGGGGAAAAGCAAGAAGAGAAGACTATCTACTTCTAATCTCTCTCAAGAATGGTTTCCCACTCTCTCTCCTCTAAACCAGACTCAAACCTAACCATTCCTAACATCTGAACCGTAGGAAAGAGGGGAAAAAGGGAGAGGGCCACATATGAAGAGGAAACCATGAGGATTCATACCTTTCTTGTGCTTTCCTCTTCTCTTCAGCTTCTCTCTCTCTCCTCCGCCCTTTGCTCTCTCCTAAGACGAGTTAGAGTCGGTTAGAAGAAGAAAGAAGAGATTTGGAAGCTTTTAAAAGTCAATTTCTCTTTTCCTCGCTTTTCTGGACCGCTCTCGCTACAGCGAGTTAGTGACCTCGCTACGGCGAGCTCGTGTCTGTTCCAGACTTTTGTCTTCGCTATGGCGTCGCTACGGCGAGATCGGGTCTATTCCAGACCTCTGCCTTCGCTAAAGCGCCGCTACGGCGAGCAACTCCCTGGTCTCTATATGGAATGCCATACTCGCTATAGCTAGGAACAATTTCGCTACGGCGAGCAACTTACTGGTTTCTATATGGAATGCCGCACTCGCTATAGCTAGGGACATACTCGCTACGGCGAAGAGGCATTCTCGCTATGGCTATTCCATATCTCGCTATGGCGAGAAGACTTAGAAAATTCTCAGCTGTCCGAAAATTTTCCAGCTTCTCTTTCCTTTCCTTTTTCTCCCTTTTTTTTTCTTTTCTTTTTCTGGGTTATTACAGAGAGAAGCTTGCATGAGCTAGAAGTAGAGCTTGAGCAAAGCTGGAATGACGCTGAACTGGGCAGAGAAAACTGGAAAGAATGAATGCCATTTGAAAAGCTTTTCTCTTCGGTCTGAATAGCAGAATAGAGCACGAATAAATACAAAACATCCAACAGAAAAACTCGAGCAACTAAAGGAGCTGCAAGCACAGAACAAATTCGAGAAAATGGAAGGAGCTGCAGTTTCAACATGGTGCAGAATGTGTTTGCTACAATTTTTACGTAGAAAACAGAGCATGAAGAACGTAGCAACGTGAAGAAGAACAGAGCAAGCTCTAGACTAGAATATGGAGAGAACAACACATTAAAAAGCATGTAGTGCAGAACGTGGAGAACATGCAGAACCTATGGGAAGAGAGGAAACGCTGTGCTTAGGAGAATAAGCTGAAGAGAACTGGCAGCTGTAGGAAGAAAAAAAAACCATGTGGATTAATGAAGCATGAGCTGGGAGAAGTGCTGGGAGGCGTGGAACACGTAAAAGAAGAGCAGTTGAGCAGAGATAAAAGCCACGTTGTACGACAAGGAGAGAATGCTGGGTTATTACTTGTTAACACACGTGAAGAGGAATTAAGAAGCACGTGAATTTTAATCATTCAAAGGAGGCTTCATTCTGCACACCTCTTTCATTCAATTCATACCCTCATCCATTCACACAATACAAGTCATCCACGTCTCTATATTTCCGGAAACTCATGCCTATATATATCATTCCATCGTGCACCACTCAACCATTCATTCATCCCTTCATTCATCTACCATCCATCAAACCATTCATTCACTCCACTCCATAATTCATTCAATCACTCAACCATCCATCCATCCATCTCCACATCCCATGATTTTCTAATCCACCTTGAGGCTAGCTAGGAGGAAGTTCTTGGAGAAGCTTGAATCCATGGAAGAATAATTCAGAATTTTGGCTAAGAATTTCCTTATTTTTCCTACACTTTTTCTCTTTCATTTATTTTCTTGGTTAAGATGTATTTGATAAGGAATTTGTGTAATTATAACTAGTGGATGGTTAGACACTAATTAGGAAGTATTTTTGTTGATTAATTGATCTGATTAATTTCAATATTATTTGACGTCCCATGTATGCTTCGAAGGTGTTCGATAAAATACATGAGTGAGCTTAATTGTTTAATTTGAAGATTCCTTAATGTTTAGTTAGTTAATTATATATTTAGGATGATTCAGAGGCTAATCAAATTAGTTAATCAATCAAATTAAATGTTCATTGATCCTAAAACAAGAATTGACAATTTAATTTGGATGTGAGGTTTCAATTCAACATTAGATCGTTGATTTCTTGAATCTTGCGTGGTTACTCAAGATAAATTGTTATGAACATAATTAGGAACTCTTAGACCAAAATTAATCATAATTGGATTAGGATAAGGATAGTGGATACCAAGGGACGAATCCAAAGCTAGTCACAAGACCATAATTCACCCAATTAGATAGCAATTAGGAATTTTAATTCAATTTAGTTTTTACTTAGTTTAATTAAATCAAAACCCCCTAATTTAGGAATTTTTAGAGTCTTTTAATATTTGGAAAACTCAATTAAACATTGAACGCCAATTCTATGGAAGTTGACCTAGGTTGTACCACTAATTACATATTTTATCAACCTAGTATTATTTTGAGGGTTGCACAACGAGCCACTCAAGTTTCTCAAGAGTGAGGTTGACTCCTAAGAATAAGGTTGAGTCAAAACTTCTTAGAGAAAATGGGTAAGGCAAGTCCAAAATCCATAAGTGAATGGGTGAAGCTAATCCACTTTTTTGGCAAGCCTATGTATGCTATGTATGACTTGTTCAAATATCAAGGGTGTTTCGTGAATACTCACACATGTCAATATACCCATGCATGAATTTTTAAGACTTGTATTGCATCCTTTATGTGTGATTGAAGGGAGATGAGCTATTAGAATTCTTTGAATCTTATCCCCTCCTCTCCAATATCTTAACATGCTAAGTGAAGCAATTGAGTAAGGTAATGCAGGCCACCAATTTAACACTATAATTTTTAGCTCATTTCATGCCTTTAAATAACTCATTTCTAAGAATCATGAAAATTCTCAAAGAAAAAGACATTAAAATAATAACTATTTTTGAGTTGCATCACATATGAAAATTTCATTCAGTGTCACGTGGACCATGTGAGCTCATACATCATATTTTTATATTTAATTATATGAATACAACTCATTTTCATCACCAAATGTTCCCTACAATTCACAGAAAGCAAGAAGATACATAAAATTCATGCTTGCATTTTCAGGTAGAATTTTCTCTTTTCTGTCACAATTTTGAAAAATCATAACTAATTTGAAAAAAATCAAAATCATGCACTCTTGGTCATTCTGGAAAGCTACACATGTCTAATTTATTTTAAAAAGACGTCTAGACCATAACATCCAATACAGAAGATGTTTGACATTCAAAATAGTCCAGAGGTCAGGCTGTCCACTGGTACTGTCATAGAATTCTGCAGCAAAATTAAAAATCCAATCCATGCAAATGATACCAATATGAAAAGTTTTAGATATTAGCTAGAAGGTAAAAATAACTCCAGACCAGTTCAGGCACGCACAGACCTCGAAACCCAATCAAACAATAACTGAGGTCAAGTGGAGCACTTAGTACTAGACAAATTCTTTGAAAATTCATCTCTCCCTCTCTAGACATCCAAATGAGTTGCTTCCAATTGGCACAAGTCACTAGGAATATCTAATTTCTTTTTATAAAATTTCATGGCAATTGGACATCATTTGGACCCTGTGTGATAGATTTCATTTTCTAACCTGAGTGGACAGTAACATGACCAAAATCAGAAAATTTTGTCAACTCTAAAAATTCATCAAATATTCGTAGACCTCCAAAAATTCTGCTCTTTAGCTTCCTAAAAATCTCTCAACAAGATCTAATTGCATACCAAATCTTAGATCAAGAAGAGCTCATTTGGACAAAAAGTGATATAAGGTTCCATTATAGCCAATTTTAGCTCCATATAGGGTGCCAAAATATCCAAATGGCTTTCTTTGGGATTTGGCATCTCTTGGGCAAGTCTAAAAGCATAATTAGGACTTGTGTGGGCTGCCCAATTGATCCCAACCCTCATGCATCTCATTTTGGCTATCTCACTCATACTTATACACAATTCCATAACACTATTCAAGAAGCTACAATGCCATAACATGCTCAAATTACATTCTAATGGTCTCATAATGTATTTTCTCATTTATACATCACGTATTAATATAATTATACATGTTTAAGAGGTCATAGACCATATACAACAATGGGTTACATCATTTGACATCAATATAGCCTTAAAGAACAAAAACTATGCATTGTGATGTCAAACTCTCTTCTTCAAGGTGGTTGGCTTCCATTACTTTGCTCTCTTGGTTCACCTAGCATGTTAGAACATTGGAGAGGAGGGGATGAGATTTAAAGAATCCCAATAGCTCATCTCCCATTCAATCATACATAAAAGATGCAAACAAGTCTCATAAATGCATGCATGGTCATGTTGGCACGTGCAAACATTCAAGAGGCATTTTTATCATTTGAAAAAGTCATACATAGCATGCAAAGTCTTGCCAAGCAAGTGGATTGACCTCACCTAATTTCTTGTGAATGTTGGACTTGCCTCACCCATTCTTTAAGAGGTTTTTGGATTCAACCATGCTCTTGGGAGTTAACCTCACTTTTAGGAGACTTTTTACTTTATTTCAACCAATCTTAAGGGTTCTTGGCTCATCCTCACTGTGGCTAAGGGTTCTTGGCCCCACCACACTCAAATGAACCCAGGCACACATCATAAACATCATATGAAAGCATATTGTAATATCATGACACCATGGAATCAAAGTTATGCTAGAACACTTTTCATGGTTTAAAAATACACATACACACATTCAAAGACAAGTAAAGCAAGTAATCATACATGAGAAAAGGAGGAGTGAGCTACCTTGGATACAATTACACACTTTTTCTCTTGAATCAAAGCTCCCTCCTTCGGTCACACACACACAAAAGTGTGGGGATGATTTCTCTTAACCTAAACATAATTTATGGAAGCCAATTAGGTTCATGGAATTAATTCTAAGACCTCACAACTTGCTTAGACACTAGCTTGATCTACAAACCTTATTATGGTTTTATAGATGCATCTAATGAAGCAACACCCCTCAAATAAATTCTAGACTATATTCTTTCCTTTCAAATATGATTCTTGACTCCTTTTAAGCCTCTTGGAGTCATCACACAATCAAAACCAAAAGCCTAACTATATGTTACTTTTTTAGGTCATATTATGGAACATTAAGCACCATCTCACTTCCTATGGTTTCTAAATTTTTTTCCAAGGCTTCCCCTCATATTCATTCATCATATATAACTCAAGAATAGGTTTAGAAAAATTTAAAACTCTCCCTAGTTATGGTAACCCTTCTTGGCCTAGACAATGGAGCATAATGGGTTCCATGGAGTTTTCTTTATTTTCTCAAGGGAAGATGTACATGGAGGAACTTCTAGGGATCTTAGAAACTCATTTAAACTCTTATTTAAGCATAGGAATCATTGTACAAAATCAGATTTTACAAGGTGCACTTGAAATCCTAGAATTTGCATGTTGAATTTCCATGGTTTTTTGTTAATTCCCTTTACATATTCTTAATCTCCACACCTTTTTTCCTTAGAATCACCCTTGGTTCTGCCTAAAAATCAAACCCTCCTAGGGTTTCTTGAGTGGAGCAAAATGGTGGAGGAAGGGAAGGAAGAGATATCAACCATGGAAGAAGAAATTACTTTGTTTTCTTGCTTTTTCTCACTTGAATCTTGCTTTCTCCAAGCTCCTCTCTTCAAATCCAAAATTTCCCTTTAATATCTCCCTTAAAACAGATTTGAAAACTTCATTTTAATCAAAGGAAACAAAGGATAATGGAGGAGAGGAGGTTTGGATGGAAGAAAGCATGAAAACCTACCAAGAAACCATACCTTAAGCCTTTGATTTCTCCTTCTTCTTCTCTCCCTTTGGTGCGTCTAAACCCTAGCTTTCTTCTTTGAATTTGGGCAGAAAAATATGAGACTAAATGAAGGAGAGAGTGGGGCACCTCCTATTTATAGGTAGAGGAGAATGGCTTTTTCAAAAATTCTTATTTTACCCTTTATTCTTGGCATTTTTGTTTCTTATTTGTTTTAGCTTCTTTTTTAGAACAGTCTTTTTCATTATAAAATTTGGGTTCTCAATTTAGTAAAATTCCTTTGGAATCACTAAAATCGAAGCTAAAATCTTCCTGAATGAATCCGTCAAAGTTTAGGTACACCGACATTGGAAAACGTCTACCGGAGGAGATTTAATTATCTTAAGGTTTCACATGATTTTCAGGGCCTCTAAGAACCCTGGAGAACTCAAAATTTTCATTAAAAAACCCTCTCATATGAATTCCAAAATTTACTCAAAATTTGCTTTAAATTGTGAAAATGTCGTTACGTTTCATAAGATTTTCGTTAAATTTTGTTTCTTCATGCTAGCTCTATTTTTCTTTCTATTTGAGGCTAGGATTCTCATTTTTAGTAGTCTAGAATATTACTCAAATTTTTTGGAACCTTAACTAAACCATTTTAGGGGACTTTCTTTGAAAACACACCCGTTTCCATCGTTTTAACGAAAATTGGACGTTACAACCAAGCCTAGAAGAAGGAGATTGACATCAAAGTGTATGAAAATGCCTAATTTTGTCTATTTTGTAGCCATACACATGGCATATGTTGTAATCCCTTGATAAAATTGTTATGTAATCATTTAAACATGTGTAAATACCTATATATGTGATGTATGAATGAGTTTTGATGCTAGATGAATGATAATGTAGGTTTTGGGTATTAAATGACGAGAAAGTGTATGCATGCTTGTGTATGGCATGGGGTGAGAGTGTGAGTTTGAGAGATCTGGATTTATGCACCTTTGAGACAAGTTTAAAGAGTCATTTTTGTGCATTCCCACGTGCTCAAGTGGTCAAGGTTGCCTTGGAACTTGAAATGGACCATTTGAACCCCTTTGATGACACAAAATGAGCTATTTTGCAACCCAATGTCAAGATCTGACCAAATGAATGAATTTGCCCATAAAATTTGGCACACATGTAGAGCTTATCTAGATACTTTTGGAAAGCTAAAGATCAAATTATTTTGAGTTCTATGGAATTAATTATGAATTTCCAAATTTTCCATTTTTCTGTTAAACTGATGCCAACACTGTTCATATGGTTTGAAATTTGGACTTTATCATTCATGAGGCAAATAATGTCTAATGCTCATGAAATTTTACAGGCATACACTAGACATGATAAGATTTCCATGGCCATTGAGATCACCCCAATTGGACCTCTAAGTAGGGATATATGAATTTTTGAAGTTCGAGGTCAGTATTAGTAATGACAGTCGACCTCTGGTACTGTTCCATCAGTTTTTGATGGCCAGAAGCCTTTTATTGTGGTTTGGATTTATTTATTCTATAAATTATACATCTATAGCTTTCTAGAATGGTATATTATGCCTAATTTCTATTTTTCTAGAATTAGTTATGATTTTTCAAAATTCAAGCACAAAATCTAAAAAATCAGTCTGAAGCTGTACCATCCCATTTTTGTGTATCCACTCCCTTTGCTTGAGGTATAGGCCACTTTTTGAGCTTGTTATGAGTTGTAATAGTGTGTCTAATTGTGAGAATGAGATGGATGAGTTTATATGACCCATGGGACACCGAAAGAAAAATTTTACCCGTAACAAAATGCAACCTCATCCATGATTCCAATGCCATTATATTACTTCCTATAGAATTAGTATGAGATAAGGCATGGAATTTACATGAGTTGAGTATTAGAATTTATGGTGTTACAAAGAGCAAGCTTTCTTAGCCTAAACCACACATTATTTGAAAGTGCTTCAAATGGAGATTATTTTGGTGCAATTGGTTTCCTTGAAGGAACCTCTTCACTCAAAGGTTCAGGCATGAAACTCACTCCTTTAGGAATCCAAAATGTAACACCATAATTCTCTAGCTCATCTCATATTATTTCTAGGCTTCCTTCCATATAAATGCACGAATTCAAGGAAAAGCCATTAAATATAATCAATTAATTTGTGTTATGGTAACAACCAGAAAAGAGGAAAGATAAGAAATGAGAGAATAAAAGAGAAAAGAGGAAGCTGGGAAATTTTCGGAGAGCTGAAAATTTTCTAAGTCTTCTCGCCATAGCGAGAAATAGAGTCGCCATAGCGAGAATGCCTCCTCGCAATAGCTAAGATGTTCCTAGCTGTAGCGAGTGCGACATTCCATACAGAAACCAGGGAGTTGCTCGCCATAGCGGCACTATAGCGAAGGCAGAGGTCTGGAACAGGCCGAGCTCGCCGTAGCGACGCCATAGCGAAGGCAAAGTCTGGAACTTGCACGAGCTCGCCGAAGCGAGGGAATGACTCGCTATAGCGAGAGCAGTCCAGAAAGGCGTAAAAAGAGAGATTTTGACTTTTTAAAGAGTCTAAACTTTTCCTTTCTCTTAGAACCGACCTGAGCTTCGACCAAAGAGAGAGAAGAGAGCGGTGGAGAGAGAGAGAGAGGCCAAGAAGCAAGGAGATCAAGCAAAGAGGTGAGTAAGCTTTAGATTTCCCTAGCTTTTCTCCTTAGCTTGTTGTCTCCTCCTCTTGCTTTCTCTTCCTACGGTTTTAGAAGCTGAGTTAGGAGAGGTTCAGAAGAGGGAAATAGGAAAACTACTCTAGAAGGAGGGTAGAACTCATTTATCCTCAATTCTTCTTCCTTGCTTTCTTCTAAGAGAGCTTGAGAGAGGAAGGAGAGTGAGTAGAGTTCTAGAGAGAGAATCCCTAGATCTGTGAGGGTAATGAGGGTTTAACTTGATGAAGAGTTTCTTTTAGCTTTGTGAGAGTTATTTAAGCTATGAGAGAATGATTTGATGCTCTTGTTATGCCTAGGCTCGAAGGAAGAAACTCCACCTTGTTGTGAGTGTGAAATCAAGGAGGGAGAGGAGAAATTGAAAGGGAAGACTTGTGTAATCTGAGAAGGTAGCTCTCTACTCCTTTCTTGTTGCATTCTTGGTTGTGTAATAGTCATTACATGTTGAGTATGTACTTGTATGATGAGATATGCCATTGATTTTGCCTTGATGCATTGGTACCAATATGTTCATGATATGATGTGTGGAAATTGCTCGGGTGAGGTGGTGCCGAAAGTCCCTTGAGACGGGTGAGGAGGAGCCAAAAGTCCCTAAACCAAGGGTGAGGCCGATCCAAAAGTCCTTAAGCTCGGGTGAGGCTAGACCGAAAGTCCCTAGAGCCTAGTCTTGGCATTGGTTTGATAACATGGCATGTGTGGTGTTATTGTGGCTTGTATGCATGCTAGACTAGTTATATGCCTTGGTTGCATCTTGAATGAGTATGAGCTATTGAGATCCTCCCGAATCTCACCCCCTTCCCCTCCCATCCTATTATCCAGGTGGTGTTCAGGGAGAGGCGAGCACACCTCACGGAGCCTAGAAGAGCATAGTAGCATGATGTATAGCTTTTAGTTATTTTGATGTATAAGGTGCCAAAATGAGAGTGCACCTATTCTTTTTGGAGTTGTAGCTATATGAGCACATGTGAATGTATGTACAAATGATGTATGGATGATATAAAGGGTTAAAGTAATGAGAATGTATAAGTTGGCCTTTTGAGGCTTATGTGAAATGGTGTATTCTCTTCCATAGCATAGTGAAATTGGAATGTATGATGATTTGGATTACTTAGATAATTCATATATGCTATGTTTGTACTTTTAAATTTGCCCAATAGAGGTTAGAGCATGTGGGAGGTCATTTAGACCCGTTTTGAACCCCATGTGGTGCTAAAACCACCAAGTGGGTGAGCTCCGTCAAAGTATGACCGGATGAGCTCTTCTTGTTATGAAATTTGGCATGCCTCTAGAGTCTATTGAGAGCTTCTTGAGAAGCTAGAGTGGGTAATATTCGGAGGTCTAGAGAATATTTGGTGAATTGTTGAAATTGGGAAATTTCAATGGTTTGGTCATGGTACTGTACATTGGGTCCGAAAATGAAACCATGTCATCCATAGACCAAATGATGTCCAAATGTCACGAAACTTTAGGAGCCTAAACTAGATATCCACAGTGACCTATACCAACTGGAAGCACTTTAAGTGGAGGTCTGTAGAGAGAGAAACGATTTACTGAAGTTCTGTATCAGCATCAGGGAAGTTTCTGACCTTCGTTACTGTTTTATCGGGTTTCGAGGTCTTAGAACTCCTGAACTGATCTGGACTTATTTTTCTCCTATAGTTCACACCTGTAGCTTTCCAAATTGGTATAGTTTGCCCTGATGGGATTTTTTTGGATTTAATTACGACTTTCCGAAGTTCATGACAGTAAACTACACCAGTATCAGGGACAGCTGGACATCTGTTCCTATTTCGATGTCAATGAGGGTCTAAACGTTGAGATTGAGGCTGGGAGTTATTTTTCGTGTAAATTTAATATCCCAAGCTTTCCAAAGAGCTATGATTTGCTTGATTTCCATTTTTCTAGAATTAGTTGTGATTTTCCAAAGTTGGAGCCAGAAATATGATTTATGGGCCCGATTGAGAAATTGTAATTTCTGAGTTTTTGGCTTCTTAACCGTAATTTGGGAGATGTTTGAAACTATGTACAAGTTGTATAAATGGTGTTTGAGTAAAGAATGTGTATGATGGGTTCACAGGACCCACGGGGCAAAATATGACTGGTTAAACCCCGACTTTAAGTAGTGAAATACCACGGTTTCGGTCATTTCCCGGGGAAATCATATGGAATCAAGTCTAGAGGGAGGTTAATTGGAATGAAGTCAGTAAGGTGTTACATTATGTCATGTGTAAATTTTTCATTTTGTGTCCCATGGACCATATAGAGTCATTCATCTCATTCTCATATTTAAATACAAAAATGCAACTCAAAACCATCTCAAGAAGTGGCCTAAAACTCAAGCAAAGGAGGTATATACGTGAAAATAAAGTGTGCAGCCTCAGATTGAAATTTTAGCTTTCTGTCATGAACTTTGAAAATCATAACTAATCCTAGAAAAATCAAAATCAAGCACACTATACCCTTCTGAAAAGCTACAGATGTCTACTTTATATTAAAAATAATTCTAGACCATAACAAGGATGTTTAGCTACCTGAAATAAATGGAATAGTAACAAAGGTCGCCTATCACTATTGGTACTATGCCTTAACTTCAAAAATTCATATCTCCCGGCTCAAATGTCTAATTAGGGTGATCTCCATGGCATGGAAAGATTATCATGTCTAGTTTTTTTTTTTTGTAAAATTTCATGAGCATTGGACACCATTTGGCCCTCAAATGATACAACAAAAGAAATTGATCATATGAATAATGTTTGTATCAGTACAATAGAAAAATACCAATTTTAAAAAATCATAATTAATTTCGCATAACTCTAAATAATCTGGTCTTTAGCTTTCCAAAATGATCTGAATGAGATCTATATGCATGCCTAATTTCATGGGCAAATTCGTTCACTTAGTCAGATATTAATATTGGGTTGTAAAATGGCTCATTTTCTGTCATCAATAGGTCTCAAATGGTCCAAAATTGCTTCTATGATAACCATGGCTACTTGAGCACATGAAAAAGCACCAAAATGGTCTACCAAACATGTCTCAAAGGTGAACCAACCCAGATTTCACAAACTCACTCATCCACCCTAAGATATACACAAGGGCATACATGCCAAGTCTTGCCATCCAATGTCCAAATCATACTATTTCATACATATGGCATTAAATCTTATTCATACATTATACATTTACATATTTACATATGTTTATAAGGTCATACAACTTATACAATAAATGATTATATCATATGCCACTCATATGGCTACAAATTGGCATTTTCACATACTTTGTTGTCAATATTCTTTCTCTAGGCTTAGTGGTTTACATTCCTTGGCTCACTTGGTCCACCTAAAATGTTAGACATGTGGGGAGGAAGGGATGAGATTTTAAGAATCCCAATAGCTCTTCTCCCTTTCAATTACACATAAAGAATGCAAATCCATATCTAAAAATGCATGCATAAGCATTATGGAACATGTGATCATTCAAGAAACATCTTTAGCATTCAAGAAGTCATACAATACATCCATAGGCTTGCCAAGTAAGTGGCTTAGCCTCATCCATTCTCTTCTAGGATTTTAGACTTGCCTCACCCTTTTTCTTAAAGGCTCTTAACTAAACCTTACTCTTGGGAGACTCTTGGCTTTGTCTCAACTATTTTTAAGGGTTCTTGGCTCATCCTCACTATGGCTAGTGGGTTCTTAGCTTCACTACACTCAAGCAAACCAAAGCAAAGTTACAAAGTATCATTTGAAGACATAATGTAACATCATGGTTCCATGGCATCTAGAGATATGCTAAAACACTTTTTCATAGCTTAAAACATACACACACACCTTCAAAGACAAGACAAACATTCATCCATACACGAGAGAAAAAAGAGAGAGCTACCTTTGTCACACAAGCACACTTTTCTTCTTGAGGTTAGCTTCTCTTCCTCGGCCACACACACACAATGAGGTGGGACTTGTTTCTTTTAGCCTAGACATATGATATTGAAGCCAATTATACTCTTGAACTAATTTATAGAGCTACACATTCATTAGAAAAATTAGATAATTCATATGGCTCTTTTATGGTTCCATAATGCATCCAATGAAGCAACCCTATTAAAACATGATATTTGCTCTATTCTTTTCATTCATTTATGATTCTTGACTCCTTTTAAGCCTCTTGGAGTCATCACACAATCAAATTAAGTAGCCTAACTAGGTGTTGCTTCTTTAAGACATAATATGGAACCTAAGATACCATCTCACTATCCATGGCTTCTAAATTTTTTACAAGGCTTCCTCTTATCCTCTTCCATCATATATGACTCAAAAATAAGTTTGGAACAAATCAAAACTTTCCCTTGGTACTCTTTCTAGCCTAGGCTAAAACTATGCTCCATGTGAGTACCAAGTGAGTTTGCTTTGTTTTCTTGATGGAAGATGCATATGAGGAGCCTTCTAAAGGTCCTAGGAGCTCATCCAAACACTTATTTAGGCCTAGGGATTATTGTATCAAATCAGATTTTTGATAGAATACTTGAAACCCTAACTTTTCTATCTTGAAATCTAATGGCTATTTGATTGTTTTCTTTGCATATTCTTGTTCTCCTCCCTTATTTTCCTAAGATTCATCCTTGGTTTAGCTATAAATCAAACTCCTCTTGGCTGGTCTTACATGAGGTGAAATGAAGGGGAAGAAGAACAAGATTCAAGCTTAGAAAGTACAAATTACCTTAGATTCTTAGCTTTTCTAGGATGCTTCTTCCTTTGCTTGGATTCTTCCCTTAAATTTCAAAAATTCCCCCTCTATTCTGGCCTCAAAACAGACCCAAAAACTTTAACAAAACTATAGAAAGAAAGCATGGAAGGAAAGGAGCAAGATTGAAAGAAGAAAGAGCATGAAATTCTTTAGATGTCCTTACCTTTTCCTTGGTTTCTTCCTTCTTTCTCTCCTCCTCTTGGTGCGCCTAAGAATTTTTCTTCTTTTTCTATTTTTGGGCAGAAGATGTATCAGCCTAAATGAGGGAAGGAAGAGCTGTGAAGCTTATGGAACATTCAAGAAGCTAGTTTTTTTTTAAAATTCCAATTTCATCCTTCCGTAGTGGCTTTTTTGTTTTATCTTTGTTTTAGCTCCTTTTTTAAACCATATTTTCCATCATAAAGTTTAGATTCCCAATTTTATAAAATATATTTGGAATCACTCAAATTGGAGTTAAAAACCTTCTTGAAAAAATGGTCAAAATTCGGGTCAACTAACGTTAGAAAATATACACTAGAGGGGTTTTAATTGTCCTGAGGCTTCCCATGGTTTTTAAGGCCTCTAAAAACCCTGGAGAACTCAAATTTGCCATTTAAAAAGCTCTCCTATGAGAGTTCTAAAATTTGCTCAAAATTACGAAAATATTATTATGTTTCATAACTATTTCGTTAATTTTTGTTTAGCTATTTTAGCCTCTGTTTCAGAGTACCTTTGGGCTCCTAAATTCATTATTAAATGTCTAGATTATTATTTTAAATTTTCTAGACCTTAACCAATTCATTTCAAAGGACTTGCTTGGAGAACGTATATGTTTTCTATCATTTTAATGAAAACCAAACATTACACAAAACCATAAAAAGAAAGAGAAGAAAGAGTAGAAAAATTTTCATAATAGCATCATAGGCAATTTCTCCATATTTGCTTACTTTCCTTGGTTTTTCTTCCTCTTCTTTCTCCCTCCTTCTTGTGCACTTTAAGTGCTGGTTTAGAGGTATGTGAGTCAGTTGGAAGCTCTTAAAGAGGTAGCACACTCATATATAATGAAAGAAGTAGGTTTATAACAATTTACAAAATTCTGCTTACATCTTAATACTTCATTTCTTCCCTTTGAGCTCATTTTAGATTCTTTTTTAGAATCATCCTTTCCATAATAAAATTAAGGCTCTCTAGTTTATTAAAAATATTTACTTTAAAAATTTTAGGATTCAAAACAATCTAGAATAACTTAGTTAAAGTTTTAGTCAACTAACGTTTTAATTAATATACTAGAAGGTTTTAGCAATTTTGATAGTTCTTATAGTTTTTAGGACTTATGAAAATCCTAGTAAGCTTAATTTTATCATTTAAAATTTCTTCCTTTAAGTTTATAAGATTTTTGCCCAAAATTCAGTTCATTCTCTTTAGTCGTTTGGCTTCAGTTTTGTGCCATTCAAGGTTTTTTAACCTCATTTCTAGATGCTTTAATTAACATTCTACCTTTAATTTGCTTCAATTCATTTTACTCTAAGTCCTCTTTCATTAACTTAGCAATTCTAATTTTGGTTCTTTTTTAGCCTTAATTGCCTTTCTCTTACCCTGTGACCCCATTTATATAATTTATTTCACTTTTTAAGAACTATTTTAGTTACCAAAATATGGGATATTACATTAAAAATACTAGAAGAAAATAGTATCATAATACACACACACACACACACACACATATCATGGCATAATCTTTTGCCTTAGATGACATTCTATGGATATTAAATTTGTTCACTACTTTAATTTCTCTTTCACAAAGAACTTTTGAAGAAACGATTCTTGTAACACCATATTTCTTTAGCTTATCATATCTCATTCATAGGTTCTTTTCCTTTTCCCCCCACCTTTTCTAAGAAAAGTGACTAAAAATAATAAATTATTTTACGTTACGTAGCAGATAAAATTTTCATTTCTCATCTTGTAAACCATATGAACTTTCCCATGACATTCTCCCATTTAATTACATCCATATAACTCCAAACTATCTCAAAATGTTGCCAACAACTCGAGCTTATTAAATATATACCCAAAATAATGCAAGTCAATTTCGGGTCCAACTTGACAGATTTCTGAGGCAACTTTAAAAAATTATAACTAAAAGTAGAAAAATTGAAATATAATCCACTATAGCTTCCTGAAAAGCTATGAGCGTTAAATTTACACTAAAAATAAATTCAAGCCATGAACATCGCATTTGTACCATGTTTGACAATGAAAAATGCACGAAGGTCTGGCTATCTAGTGATACTGATATAAATTTATAATATGAACTTAAAAAATGTCTAATTAATTCTACAAAAATCTAATATATGTAAACAATACAAATCTGGAAAGCTACAGATGTTGACTTCATGATAAAAATAAGTACAGACCAAAACAGGAGCAATTAGACCATGAAAATTGATGAAACAATAACCAGGATCTAACTACCTCACTATTTCTACTGCACCATTTCAAAAATTTGTTTCTCACTCCATAGACCTCCAATTGAGGTGTTTCTAGTTGTTACAAGTCACTATGATCATCTAGTTTATGCTTGTAAAATTTCATCCTCATTGGACATCGTTTGAGCCTCATATGACACGAACTTAAATTGACCAAATGAACAGTGAATTCTACAGATTTGATTTTCTGAGGCAAATTTTGAAAAATTATAGAAAATTCTATATACCTACAAATGTGGTGGTTCTTAGACCAAAAGAAAGCTTTAAATAAGCTCTACATGAGATTTTTGTGCAAAAACTAGCTCATTTGGTCAGACTTTGACTTAAGGGGGCAAAATGAGATTTTTTGTGTTAAAAAAGGGCTTCATGGGTTCAGATTTGCTTCTCCTACGTCTAAGGCTCTATGACCACATGGGAAGCATCAACATAGGCTACCAAACATGGCTTAAAGGTCTAACAACCCAAATTTTCAAAACTCACTCTCCCACACCAAATCATACACCATGTACATAATGCCAAAATCTTGCTATTCATACCAAAATCTTGCTACATCATTCAATATAGTTCTAATTCTCATACATATACAATATGTTCATACATTTACAAGTATTCATAAGTGCATACACCATGTACATCATTAAATTACATTTCTTGACAACAAAATGGTTACAAAATGACTATTTTACAAGTCATTTGCCACATTCCCTATCTTCAAGCTTGGTGGCTCCCATTTCTTTGTTCACTTAGTCCACCTAGACATATTAGGCAATGGGGAGAGAAGAATGGGACTCTAGGAATTCTAATAGCTCACCTCCCTTTCAAACACACACACTTGATGCAAATTTCAAGTCTAAAATGCGTGTGAGTCAAACATGAAGTTCTCAACCATACACAAAGCATTTCCTTCATTCAATAAGACATAAATAATATACATAAGCTTGCCAAGACAAGGATTTAGCCTCACCCATTCTCTTTGGGACTTTTGGACTTGCCTCACCTATTTTCAAAGGACTTTTAACTAAGCCTTACTTTTTCTAGAGACTTTTGGCTTTGTCTCACCTAACCTTAGGGACTTTTGGCTCATCCTCACCCTAGATAAGGGACTTTTAGCTTTACCAAGTTGAAGCAAACCAAAAACATTCATGAAAACATCTTTTAAGTACATAACATAGCAACATGGTACCAAGGTATGTAATCATTCACTAAAAACATATTTCATGGCCTAAAACATCCACCCACACATTCAAGACAAGAAAGACACTCAAGCATGCATGAAGGAAAGTGGAGAGAGCTACCTTGCTTGAAATGGCACACTTTTTCCCTTAAAATTTCTTCTTCTCCCTTGGCCAAACACCCACAAAGAGGTAAAGCTTGATTCCTTCGCCCTAGATACATGAAATGGGACTTAATTATACTCTTAGAGCATTCAACAAGGTTGCACACACTCTAGAAAATTTAACTACTCCTAATGTTCCATATTGGATCCATAAGGCATCCAAAGGAGCAACCATTTGCATCTAAGGTTTGGGCTCCATTTTCATCTTATATCTAGGTCTCTTAGTTCCAATGAGACTCCTTGAAGTCATCATACACTCAATTCCAAGAGACTAGGGCCATATTGCTTCCATAGTTCATATTATAGAATCTATTGCCTCATCTCCCATTCTAAGGCTTCTAAATTTTTTTCAAGGACTTTTCTCATACTCTCCCATCATATAAAGTCCCAAACCAAGGCTAGAATAAATTAAAATAACCCCTAGCCAATTCCTCTAGTCTTGGCAGAAAGTGACAAACCATTTGGAGCCCATGGAGTTTTTGATTTTTTCTTGATAGGAGAGGCACTTGAAAGGCTTCCTAGGGGTCTTAGAAACTCAAATAAACATTTAGACATGTAAGAAAACTCATGAATTAAATCAGTTTTTACAAAGTATCCAAGAGTTCTACACTCTCCTAACTTGATTTTTATTAGTTTTTCTTCCAATTTCCTTGCATCTACTTACTCCCCATGGTCTAAAACCCATAATTCTTTCTTATTTCTGGACAAAATTCCTCCCCCCAAGATGGTTTTGTTCTAGCAGAACTCCACACACAAAGTGCAAGAAAAAGAAAGCAACCAAGATAGAAAAATCACCTTGATTCTAAGCTTATCTCAAGAGCTCTCTTCCATGCTTTAGTCCTCTCCTTGAATTTTGAAATTTCCCCCTCTGTTCTAGGCTCAAAACAGAACCAAACACCTCACTAAGTCCATAGGAAGAGAGGAGGAAAGGAGGGGAAGAATTTTTCTAAAAGGAAGAGCAAAAGTTTCCATGAATTCATACCTTTCTCTTGGCTTTTCTTCTTCCCTTGAGCTTGCTCTCTTGTGTGCCACTCTCTCTTTAAGTCTCCTCTCTATTTTCTGGGTAGAAACAAAGCATTTAAGTGCAGAGGAGCTGCTGGAATGTGGATAAGAAGAAGCTAAAAGTCACTTTATGCAACTTTTTATTTTTGCATTTTAATCCCTCTTCTTGGCTTTTTCATTTTTAGGCTCATTTCTACTCCTTTTCAAAATCCATATTTTTCATCATAATATTTAGGCTTGCTAACTTATAAAATGCCTTTGGAACCACTCAAATTGGATTTAAAACTATTTCGAACCATTTGGTCAAAATTTTGGTCAATCGACAGCCAAAATCGCTCACCAAAAGGGTTTCAACTGTTTTAGGGATTCTCATGATTTTTAGGGCTTCTAAGAACCCTGAAAAGATCAAATTTTCTATTTAAAAAGCTCTCTTCTGAGTTTTCCAAATTATCCAGAAATTACGAAAATGCCCCAACTTTCTTTCATAAATTTTTCTAACTCATTTGGCCTAGGTTTTCGGGTATCTTAGACCTTGGATCCTTATTTTCTATTATTTAGAATTTTATTTTAGTTTTTTTTTTGTCTTAAATAACTCATCTTAGGTGACTTGGTTTCAAAACTGATTCATTTCAGTGTTTTATGAAAAATTGGACATTGCAATTCTAAACCAATGCTTAAAACATTAATTGTGATTAACCAACTTTGTATTCACTTGTTAAACAATCCATAAAATTTCATGGCTTTGTCCATATTCTCTATAAAGTATCAAACAATTAATAATATGACTTGATAGTTGTAACCAAAGACTAGGATAAAAGACATTTATCTTTTGTGTAGATTCACACTTTATATTGAGTATTTACAACCACAATTGAAATTGCATACTTTTTTTAGAAAAAAAAAAGAAAAAAGAAAAAAAGCTCTCACCCTTTTCATCAAAAAGGATGCAAAAGACAAGTAATATAGGGAATGTAGAAAACCATATCTGACACTTCAATACTTATGAATTTCCTTCTTTTATTTCAAGTTGTAACTAATGGAACTTTTCCATTTATCATATTTGTGTTTGGGCAATATGTATTTGTTTGTAATCATGGAAGAAGTTATAATATTAAAAAAACTAATACCCATTAGTCAATGATAACTTCGAATTTCAAATTGCATCTATGGCATCAGTTTTGTTTCTATTGTGAAAGCATCAAAACTACATATGTGGCAAATAAGATATTAGTAATCCATATTAAACTAACATGGATTTTTAGCCAAAGTAGGATTAGTAATTCATTTACAATAAAAGCCCAATTTTTACTAAAAATAAAAACCAAACACAAAGGTTTAAATAAAAATAATATTCAACCCATGCAAAGATGTAATAATCCTATAATATTAAATAAGTGTGCTAATGGATTTCAACCTTTATCTCAACCTTGATCCCATATTTGAATAATGTCTATAAGGCTTTGATTCTAGCCGAAGTCCATTCCTAAGTGGATCACATCATTAGAAGCTTGTTTAGCCCATCATTCTTTCAGCAATCCACTTAAAGCTTTTTTCATTCTTTTATCTCTTACTCTTGTAATTGAACCACCATAAACATGCAACAAATCCTTTGATGTCAGAAAGCCTCCTTCTACATTCTCATCAATTTGTTTTGAAAAATTGTAAGATGTAATTCATTATTATTTTCATAATCTTATTTTTGTATAAGAGTGAGAGAAAAGAAAAAAATTCAATTTTGAGAAAGATTATTTAAAAGTGAGTAATAAAGGTAAAATAGGGAGAGAGTAATTTTCTTTCTTATGCTTATTGATGCTCTCTTAAACTTTGAACATTATTTCCTCTTATCATTTTGTTGTGATTACCTTAACCTATAAGACCCCATTACAAGCTTTGAACACTATTTGATTTGAGTTGTATCGAAATTTACATTAGTGGAAGGAATGATAATATGTGAGCATATAAATCTCTAGGTGCAAAGAAATAAGTAAACCAAGCCAAAAGAGTGAAAGGATCAAAGGCCACAGCTAAAATGCAAAAATATCATATTTTGAATGTTAAAGGCCATTGGTCACAATGGGCTACATTTTGGTTGTGATGTCCAGAAGTAGCACATGGAAAACCCAACTAGATGTCATGACAACTTTTATGTTAGTTGTGATGTGGAGGCAATCTGTAATATCTGGTCCTCTGAAAACGAGAGAAAACGTGATAAACCTAACGTATGATTTCTCCGTCAACGAACAGAACTCACTGGATACAAAAGGAAGTCCCCCGAAACGAAGTAATTAAGGTCCCAAAATATTTGGAAAGCATTCTAGACTCTTAAAAATGAGAATCTCAAGCTCAGACAGAAAAAAAAAAAAAAACGGAGCTAGAATGAAAAAATAATTTCTTACGAAAAACTTAAGAAACTTAATTGCATTTTTGTAATTTTGAGCAAATTTTGGAATTCACACAAGAGGGATTTTTAAATGAAAATTTTGAGTTTTCCAGAATTCTTAGAGGCCATGAATACCATAGAAAGGCCCGGGACAGCTAAAGCCCCTTCGGTGGATGTTTTCCAATGTCGGTATGCCCAAACTTTGACAAATTCGTTCGGGAAGGTTTTAGCTCCAATTCAAGTGATTCTAATGGCATTTTACTAAATTGGGAACCTAAATTTCATAATGGAAAAGACGGTTCTCAAAAGGAGCTAAAACGAAGTAGAAATGAAAATACTAAAAACAAAGGGCAAAATGGAAATTTTTGAAAAGTGTTTCTTCCTCCCACCTATATATATGATGCACCCTTCTTCCTCTCTCATTTAGCTCGACCAAGTTCTGCCCAAAACTAGAGAAAAACCCTAGAGGATGAGGTGCACAAGAGGAGGAAGAAAAGGAGGAGAAATTCAAGCAAAAAGGTATGAAAATTTAGTAGTTTTTCATACTCTTTCTCATCCATACTTCCTCTCCTCCCTTCTCCTTTATTTCCTTTAATTAAAATGGAGTTTATAAATTTGATTCAAGGGAGAAATCCAAGGGAAAATTCGGATTCGAAGAGAGGAGCTCAAAGAACACAAGATTCAAGTGAGAAAAAGCAAGAAAACAAGGTAATTTCTCTTCCTATGGTTGTCATCTTTGGTTTCCTCCTCCTCCATTTCACCCTACTTAAGAAAACCCTAGGAAGAGATGATTTTTAGGCAGAACCAAGCATGAATCTAAGGAAAAAGGGTGTGGAGATTAAGAATATGCAAAGAAAACAACAAAATAACCATTAGATTTCAAGATGTGAATTCTAGGGTTTTATGTGCACCTTGTAAAATCTAACCTTATGTGATGATTCCTAGGTCTAATTAAGAGTTTAAATGAGCTCCTAAGATCCCTAAGATGCTCCCCACATGCTTCCTCCTTTAAGAAAACAAAGAAAATTCTAAAAAGGCCAAAAAGGGGCTATGTCTCAGCCAAGCATGGAGTAGCTAGGGAGAGTTTTAAATTTTTACAAATCCATTTTTGTGTCATATATGATGAATGAATATGAGGGGAGGCCTTGGAAAAGATTTAGAACTCATAGAAAGTGATTTGGTGCCTTAGGTTTCATATTATGACCTAAAGAAGCAACATGATATTAGGCTCTTTGTTTTAATTGTGTGATGACTCCAAGAGGCTTAAAAGGAGTCAAGAATTATATTTGAAAGGAAATAATGGAGCCTAGAATGTATTTGAGGAGTGTTGCTTCATTAAGTGCATTTATAGACCATAATGGAGCTTACAGAGCAATCTAACATCTAAGCAAATTGTATGGCCTTAGAGATTGTTTCATGAACCTAATTGGCTCCCATAAATTGTAGATAGTCCAAGAGAAACCATCTCTACAAGCTTGTGAGTGTGTGACCAAAAGAGGAGGCTTGAAATCCAAGAAAAAAGTGTGCGATTATGTGCAGGGTAGCTCTCTCCACCTTCTCTCATGCATGGATGTGTGTTTAGCTTATCTTAGAATGTGTGTATGTGTATTTTCAAGCCATGAAAAGTATGCTAGCATGATTTTATATGTTATGATTTCATGATGTCATATTATATTTTCAAATAAATGTATGATGTTTGATGAGTTTGCTTGAGTGTGGAGAGGCAAAGAACTCTTGACCATGGTGAGGATGAGCCAAGAACCCTTGAGATTGGTTGAGACATAGCAAAAAGTCTCCCAAAAGCAAAGTGGGCTCCCAAAAGTATGGTTAAGTCTAAACCTATTAAAGAATGGGTGAGGCAAGTCCAAAATCTATGAGGAAAAATGTGAGGCCAATCCAAACACTTGGTGAGCTCTTGAATATCTTGTATGATTTGTGCACATGCTAAGCTTGCTTCTTGAATGTCCATGATTTGTATTATGTCCATGCATGCATTTTTAAGGCTTCCTTTGCATATATTATGTATGATTGAATGGGAGATGAGCTATTAGAATTTTTTGAATCTCATTCCCTCCTCTCCAATGATCTCACATGCTAGGTGGACCAAGTGGATTTGTTAATGGAAGCCAACAACATTGAAGGAAGAAGATTGACATCCATATGTCTAGCATTTTCCATTTAAAGGCACAATGAACCATAATGATGTATATTAATGTTGTAAATTATTTATGACCCTTGAGACATATGTAATTATGCTATTATATGAAATAAAAATGAAAGTATGTGTTATGTGAATGATGGAACGTGAATTAAGTATGTATGGCAAAGATGGCTTCATGAATGAGTTTATGGAAATGTGCATATGTGTGCATGGAAAGGCCAAAATGAGATGCATGGGGTTTAGGACCATTTGGGCAGCTCACACAAGTCCTAAATGTTCTTTTAGACTTGCCCAAAAGGTGTCAAAGCTTAAGAAAAGCCATTTGGTAATTTTGGTATCCCATATGGAGCCAAAATTGACCATAATAAAGTCTTATGTCACTTTTTGGCCAAATGAGTTATTCTTGGTCTGAGATTTGGCATAAAATTAGATCTCATTAAGATTTTTTTGGGAAGCTAAAGATTATAATTTTTGGAGGTCAACAGAATATTTGATGATTTTTCAAAGTTTGCAATTTTTCTGGTTTTGGTCTGCTATATTATTCATTTGATCTGAAATTGAATTCTATCACACGAGGCTCAAATGATGTCCAATTACCATGAAATTTTATACAAAGAAGTGAGACATTCACAGTGACCCAAGACAACTAGAAGCACCTCAATTAGAGGTCTAGAGAGGGAGATATGAATTTTTGAACATTCTATCTAGTACTAGGGGTTTTGCCCGACCTGAGTTACTGTTCTATTAAATTTTGAGGTCTGGGCATGATGAACTGGTCTGGAAATATTTTTTCCCTCTAGCTAACATCCACATCTTTCTAGATTGGTATCATTTTCATGGATTGGACATTTTTGAAATTAATTGGACATTTTCAAAATTTTATACACAATTTTGTGATAGTTCCAGAGTGTAGTTTGACCTCTGGACTATTTTGGATATCAAACGTCCTCTGTGATGGATGTTATGGCTTAGAAATATTTTTAGTATAAAGTAGACATCTGTAGATTTTTAGAATAACCAAGAATGCATGTTTTCAATTTTTTTAGATTTAGTTATGATTTTCCAAATTTTGGTCAGAAAAAAGGGGCAAATCTGGCCGAAATTAGACAACTACATTTTGTGCTTCATTTCGGTTTCCATGAGTTGTGAGCATGATTTTGTGATGCAAAAGAGTTGTATTGATGTAATTAAATATGAGGATATATGATATGAGCTCACACGGTCCACGTGACACCGAATGAAAATTTTAATCATCACGCAATGCGAAAATACTCATTATTTTAGTCCATCTTTCTTTACATTCTCATGGAATTGATGATGTGAAGTTTATGAATGTGCAAAATGAGCTATAATTTATGGTGTTACACAACCTTTTAAGGTATGCCCACTTGTTCATCACAATGAGCTACAAGTTGGTCATGATGGGCGCCAACTTGGGAATTTCTATAAATAGCTATAATAGGTGGGGCTTTTAGAGTTTTAAAATCTTTAGTCATTTTTTTTAGTTTTTTTCACTTTTAGAGAAAATAGAGCCTTAGGATTTTAAAGAGAGAGAGTAGTATCCCTAGAATTGAGAAGAAACTCTTGCAAATTCAAGGTGTATTGCAATTCTATGGATTATTTGTATATCTTTTAATGAATTCGAAACTCATTACCTTTTTCTTTCTCTAATATCTTTCTGTATTTATATTTTACTATCTTCTTCTATTAATTTTAGATTATTCCTAGTTTGCAAATGTTTATCTCTAAAGTCTTGATTGTGATATATTGTGATGATAACGGTTTAGAGTAGTTATTGGTTGTGTTGATGTTTAATTGCAATTTGATTGGTAGATTCTTAAGATCATGATTCCTAGGCATGATCTATGTTGGGTTAATTGAACTAATTAATTGTGATTGGTTAGGTTGATAAATTCATTTAGACTAAATAGGCTTAATGAAGTAATTGACTACACATAAACCATAGCTATCGTTAGCCAAAACATTACATGTTCAATGAAAATGCCAAAAGGTATGCTTGTGGAGATACTCTAAAGATAGACTAACCCATAAATATAACATAAGAAAGTTGGAGGAGACACTTTAGAGATAGGCTAACCCAAGGAAGCAACTTGGCACACAAAGAACATCACACCTAACCAAAGCGAGTTATGGTATAGGTTGCTAAGGAAAAGCATTAAAGAGAAGAAAACCTTTAGTAGTCATATGGTCATATTATATTCACTTAGGAGGTAGTAAGGTCATGCAAGTTCATAAGGAGATTACATGTCCTAGTTAGTTCTTAAGTAAGTTGATGAGTTTAAGAAAAACATCAATATTAAAGGCTGCCAATTAAACATATGTCAACACTAATGAGAAGTGAAGAATTTTAGCAAACTAAGATAGTCTACATTGAGTCTATTCTTTTTTAGGTTTAGCTCTCCATTCATAGGCTTTCATTTCTTGGGTTAGGTTAAACTTAACCTCCACTTTTTGGTATCTAGTAACTAGAATTGTCAAGCTATAGGACTCCACTAACATCCATCATTAAGGTAATACTTTTCCTTGTGAATGTATTCCATTGTAAATGCTAAAAACTTTCCTCATGGGATTCAACCTTGAATACTTAAGTTTACTACTTGAAACAATTAGAGCACTAGTTAGGGTGATCATGAGAATTAATTGTTCAAGTAGGAAATTCATTATTTAAAGACTCATCGGACCTTGATGTAATAGATAGCTAACTCTTGACATTTACTCCATTCCATAACTCCATCTAATCCTATCTCAGGATTTGTACACTATCCATGCACACACCAATTCCCATAATTAAATAATAAAGGATCTTATGTAAATATATTAGATAGTAATATTTGAGTGAATGTAGTGAAGAATATTTACCTTGATCCATAGTGAAAGCAAAGGTTAAGGTTAGGAACTTCTATGCCTAGATACTTATGTTAAAATATTTAAATTTAATTTGGAAATTTTTAAGTAAAGGTATTTTTTAAGATATTCTTTTATTGGGATATTTTATGTTAAGATCTAATAAGATATTTCATTATTATTATTTGAATTTTAAACTTAAATTGTTCTAATTAGTGGCCCTAAAATCTTGGCTTTTGTTTAGTCAGATAGGGTTATTGAGTGTTAGTGGGCTAATAAGTTAGTTGTAGTTGAATGACTAAATATATTATTCACTCTGATGGAAAGAACACAACATATTCTTTATTGACCATTCAAAGTTTCAAAAAGTTCCCTGACAAGAGAGACTCCCCTAAAAGTTACCATTACTAAAGTTTTCCCACTTGTTAGAAGAAGCTTTTAACAAATTGATTTTCTCTTCTATGCTATTCCAATTTCAAATCATGAAAGATACGCTTTGGGTCACTACTTCAAAATTAAATTAACATAGTAGGAGGTATTTATGATTTATGTGTCCATTGCTTCTAAGCTCAATTATAGTACTTGGAGATTAATATGTTAATTCTAATTTGATACATTTTACATATTTTGAATTTTGTCCTACATGTGGTATTAGAGCTTTACTTACCTTGACATATTTTAAAGATCCCTGAATTTGGTTAGATGGACAAATTTGAAAATTTTAACATAGATATGAATTTAAGAAATTGATTGATTATAATCATGTTTTACATGTTAAAAAATGATTCATTTGATTAATTTGTATGTATGTTATTTTTCCAAGAGAGTTGTAGAAGAGCCATATTAGCATCATCGCTGGGTCTTTAGATTTGAACACTTTTGATGCAATTTTTGATACATATGTATTTAGTTGTTAATCCAAAGAATGTACAAAAAAGACCATGTGTGAAAAAGTTGTAATATGTCCTACATGTGCATATTTAAATAAACAACTGGATTTGGAGGCCTGTTTTTCTTTGTTGGTTTTTGGTTGTTTTTTATTTAGGTTTATTATGTTTTGGGCTTTTCCATGTTGAATTTTAGATCTTTGCCAAAAAAAAAAAACAACAAAGGAGCTGGGCCATAAGGAAATGGGTTGTGGCATTAAGTTAATGTTTTTAGTAGAAAAAGGCATTTTTGGCACAAAAAAAAGGGTACTTAAGCCTAGTTTTTGAACCCTTTTGGCCATTTTGGGTTAAAAAAAAAAAGTGTTGGGCCAATTTTGATTTATTCATAATTTGTTTTTTGGTTTATTGGGTTATTTTAATTTCTTCTTTGACTCATAATTGATTTTTGGATCAAAATAAATTATGAAAAAGAATATTATTATTAAGTGCTAAGTAATTTGTTTAAATTATATAAAAACTATTTTTAGGCAATTTTAGCACATTATGAATTTTGCAAAATTATTATTAGCACTATTTAATTTATCTAAATTATAGAAAAATTATTTTAGGCAATATTGGCACATTTTAGACCTTGTAAAATTAATTTAGAGTTGTTTAATTTTGTCTAATTTATATGAAATTATTTTAAACAAAATTTATAGCACATTTAAGGAATAATTATAAAGAGATTTAATCACATATAGTTTAATTCATTCATTATTAAATGAATTCTCAATAAAATAAAGTTAACTAGTGTATATTTCCAGATATTTAATTACATATAATAAATCTAGATATTTTGTTATTAGCATGTTTAAAATAAGAAATAACATTAACATACTTTATAATTATAATTATATATATATATATACACACATTCTTGGTTTGTTCTTATGAATGTAAAGATTGCATATGGATTTAAAATATCAACTCTAATTATATAAGGCCAATTTTGGCATATTTTATAATGAAAAATTAGCATTTAAGTTCTGTCCTATTTTGGAAAAGCATTTTTAGTCAATTTTGGCACCTTGAGAATTTTATGAAAAATTATTATGTTGCTATTTAAATTGTCAAAATTGTGGAAAATTATTGTAGACAATTTTGGCATAATTTTGCATAAACTTAAAGGAAAATTTTAATTAACTAATCATATATATTTTTGTTGGTTAATTAATTTTATAATTCTAATAAAGTCATCATTATGTCAATGTATAAATATGTTTTAGTGCACATAATAAACATAGATATCTTGTGATTAGTATATTCAATTAAGGAGTAGCTACAATATCCTTTTATGATTGAGTATAATGTTCTTTGTTTGTTAAAAAAAATAGATATCACATAAAGATTTAAAGACATCAATTCTAATTAGATAATAGTTATAGCTTGATTAGGATGAAATAGAAATTGCTTCATTTTTTTCCAAATAACTTGCAAGTATTAATGAGCATGAATGCATTCTAGTTTCATTACATATGATACACAAATTTATGCTATGATAAGGTTTTTGCCTACAAAGAAATTTTAGTGATACAAAATTTGTGTTTAGTATGTCTTGCATTGGTAACCATATATTTAAAATGTGATAATTGATTGCCTTATATAGCATTTGCATAAGCATGATTAAAGTTAATATTAAATTTGTAACATTATCATCTCTTTTAATTGCTAAAGTTGTTGAAATTGTAGAGCATGAAAGGAGGTAATCCCCTTTTATTTAAGGTGACTTTGACTATGCTCTATGAGCCTTCCATACCCATTAATAGTGGCATAAGAGTTGAGATTGTGTTGTGTAAGCACTGGAAGTGATTTAATTATCTCAGCATAAGGTTTAGTAAATCTCATTTAAGGGCTAGTTATCCTAGGTTCATACCTAAATGTGAGAAAGTCAAAGATTATTTATAGGCTATAAATGAAATATAGTAGTCATCAAATAAATCACTAGCTAGTATACTAATGGTAAGTTTATTCTCTATAAAGTAAACCGGCACTACAAAAAAGCACATAATGAAGATGAGTTATATCTACAAAGCTCAAGTCCTTTGAGATAGAGATATCCTTTTATTCTTGATGCAAATGACCTTCAATTTGCTGCCTTATTAAAATGGGCCATTATAGATTTTTTATAAGTCCACATAAGGAAAAGTGGATAATAAATATCTTATTAGAAACATATGTACAAGAAAAAAAAAGCTTATATTTTGAAGCTAGTGGATTCCTATATGAAGTTCATTTAGTTACTAGCTCCAAGAAGAAAGGCCATAAAGGAATAGGCGTATAAAGAATGATTGCCACAAAAGAAAAGACGTAACCAAAGAAGAAAAGATATGCACATATCTCTAGTGTATTTTAAATCTCATTTAGTTATAACTTATTATTAGTGAGAATTCTTCTAGTTTGTGGCATAAAAGATTGAGACATATCTCTATTAAAAGATTTAAAGGCTTTATAAAGGATGAGGTTCTTGAATCCCTAAACCTTACTGACTCTGATTTATATGTGGCCTATATTTAAAGGGAAGCAGACCAACATGTCACTTAAAGGAGTTAGAAGAATTTCTAAATTGTTAAAGATTGTAAATACTAATATATATTGTTTTAATTTATGTTCTAATGGTAAAAAAATATCTCATTCCTTTTATTGGTGACTTATCACTCTACATATACATTTACTTACTTTATAATTAAAGTGTGACACTTGATGCTTTTAAGGTGTATAAAGCAAAAGTAGTGAAATAATATGGTAAACAAATTAGTATAATGAGGTCAGATGGAGGAGATAAATATTTTGACTAGTACATATGATGGACAAGCACTTGGTTTATTTGCTAAGTTCCTTTAGGAGCATGATAAAGTTACAAAAATACCATGCCTGGCTCACCATATTTGTATGGTGTGGCTGAAAGAAGGAACCATATGCTGTTGAATATATTGAGGATTATGCTTAGCAACTCAAAACCTCTTGCTTCTATAAGGAGAGATGCATTTATAATAACAGTGTATATTATGAATAAGGTTTTGACAAAGTTGTATCTAAAACACCTTTTGAATTTGGAAAGGTTGAAACCCAATTTGAAACATATATGTTTATTGTATTGTCCTACAGATGTAAAAGTGTATAAACTGTAATACCATACGCCCTTTATCTACATATTCTCACATTTTAAGCTCAATTTCACATGGTGCCAAAGAAAATGAATGATAAGTGCTAATTTTTATATATTTTTATCCACATTTATTATTGTTTTTAATGATTAATTTGAGCTTAAATGGATTTATTATGCAATATTTGAATTTGTGGTTAATTTTAGAAAATAATACAATTTTGAATTAATTAGGAGAATTTTTGGATTTAAATTGCTAAGATTTTATTCTCCAAAATTCTTTGATGATTAAATATTTTCAATCTTTAAAACACTTTTTAATTTTGTGCAGAATTTTCTTTTGAAGCAAATGAATTGAAAAATTAAAGTGAATTAAAGGAAAGGATTGGATGATAATTCTGTTTTTATTAATTTCTGATAATGGAAATATTGTAAATAATATATTAGGTTTTTTATATTTGTTTGGTCTTCTTGGGCAGAAAAAACGCAACAGTAGAAAGAAATCACGAGGAGTGCTGGAAGACGCTTCTTTCTGGCTACTGTTCCATTCATCCTTCACCTTCTCCTTCGCTGGACTGTCCGAGAAAAGGAAAACCTATGTAGAGAGGGACTGCAGTAGCTAAAGGAGTTACAGTTTCAACGTGGTGCAGAATGTGTTTGCTACAGTTTTTACGTAGAAAACAGAGCAAGCATGCAAAACGTGGGCTGGAGTTCAGGCGAGAAACACGAGCTGAATGGCACATGAAGAAGAAGGAACCAGACCTGGAAATGCAGTGAATGCAGAGAAACGCTGGAGGTGACTGGCTGCTGGATTCATTCTATTCGGACACACAAAGATGAGTCTCGAGCTGCAGAATAGAGCAAAAGCTACAGGTTGAGTGAGAAAGAGAAGTTGCACATGTATGCAGAAACAGAGACAGCCAGCACGTTGCCATGAGCTCGCATCAACTGAAGCACGTGATAGGAGGAGAAAAGACGTTGAAAAAGTGAAGAGAAAAGCAAGCAAGCCATGAGCTGAACGAGGAGAAGAATAGAAGCGATGAAACAAAGGAGAAGCTGACGAGGAGAGGCAGCACGTGGGAAAGAGAATGAAGCAGCACGAGCAGCAGATTTAATGGTTTATTCTTGCATGCAAAGTTGACGTGGAGTCAATTAAAAAAATCACGTGAACAGGAGCATGTTTAAATCGTTCAGAAGCACACTCCAAGGGGGATTTACACTCCATTCACGCCTCTGATTTATCGCCCAGAGTCCACTTCATTCACGCCTCAATATCTTAGCAAATCCTTGCCTATATATAGAATCATTCACTCATCAAGGGAGGCGTGGTTTTTCAAATGAAGAGAAGGAAGAACAGAATAGGAGAAGCAGGGAGAACGTGAGCACATCCAAGGAGCAGTCTTTCATCAACCATCCATGGCTGCAACTCAATCCATCAACTTTCCTCTAAATAAAATCTCCATGGCAGCTTAATTCACCCATGTGGCTGGCTGAAATTTGGAAAATCCCAGATGAAGATTTGAGCCCCATATTTTCTCATCAATTTGGATAAATACTCCTTGCTATATCTTTTAAATTCCAGCATTAAATCTTTTATTAATTTGACTAGGTTTAGTTGATTGATTTAGGAATTTAATTGCTTGGATTAATTTGTTTTATGAATTGAATTTGATTTTGGAATTTTGATTATGATCATCACATGTTTATAAAATTCCAGAATTAGTGCTGTGCAATTCATCTTTAAATTCCTCTTGATCTTTGGTTAATTGATGCAATGGTTGTTGGATTAATTAACTAGAATTTTTGTGCAATTAATTCTTTGAGGAATTAATTAATCTAATTGGTTAATTAGTATCTTAAGTGAATTGTGTAGTAGATTCTATTAATCAATTAAAATTGGTTAAGGTGTGTTCTTGTTCTTAATTCAATTAATTAGTTATTCAAGGTTTCTTGTGGTTGCAAATTCCTTGTATAATTAATAAATTGAACCTTGGATGGTTATTCAAGAATCTTTATAGGGAATACACTAAAGAGCAAGAAATTAATTCCAAATTTGGTAAACTAAATCAAGGGCAAGGATAATTGAATTCTAAGGAGTCCAATGCAAAGCTAGCTACCATATTCTCTTAGTTGTTCATCTCATTTAGTTTTAAGTTCTTTTGATTTTTGTCAATTAAATTCTAGTACTTCAACCCCCAAAATAAGTTTCAAGTAGCAATACTTAGAATAACTCTTCCATAAACAAATTAAGGCATAAACTCCAAGGGAGATGATCTAGAATTGCACCATTAACTATAAAATTTATTTTGCTTCCTAGTTTTATTTGAGATTGCGTGACACAATCGTCAAATTTGGCGCCGTTGCCGGGGAGTTTAGTTTCTTATTTGTTTGGAAGGCTTTCTTAGTATTTAATTGCCCTATTTTTGCTTTGTTATTGTCCTATTTTTCCTTGTTTTAAATTTGGAATTGGATCATTCGGTTGCTTAATCTGATTTTGCTGCTTGCTGGAATTTTTGTTTGAAATATCTAGAAAATTCTCAAACTTTTTTTTCCAAGATTTGTGGGTATTTTAAGCAAAATTAATAGCATAGCTATTAGGTACACCATTTTTTGGCCAAATTCCAACGTTTTAAGCACTTTTTCTAATTTTTTAGTATTTTCTCGATTTTTCTAGGATTTTTCTAATTTTTCTAGATTTATTGTTTTAATATTTATTTGTTGATTTCTTGTGTTCCTTCTTAGTTTTTTCTTGTCTAATTGGTTTATGACAAGGAGCTCTGGTGAAAAATTAATTGATTTGGATCCAAAAATCGAAAATACCTTTAAAAGACAAGTAAGGAATAAGAAGAACAAAGAAACTGTAGGAATTCATAGTTCTGTTTCTTCTGCTTTTGATTGTGTGCAAGGAGTTGATTGTGTACTTCAATTTGCTGGTGATAATATGGCTGAACAAGATCATATGAATGCTAACATGAATATGCATGTTCAGGCTAACTTGAATGCCAATGTAAATGATAACATACACGCCAGAACCATTAGAGAATTGACAGCTCCTAACGTGCATTATCAAAATCTCTGTATACAATATCCAGAATTAGATGCAAATTTTGAGCTTAAATCTAGTTTTGATTCACTTACTTCCTAAATTTCATGGACTTGTAGGAGACGACCCTCACAAACATCTGAAGGAATTTCACGTTGTTTGCTCTACAACGAAGCCACAAGGAGTCTCAGAGGAACAAATTAAACTCAGAGTGTTTCCTTTTTCCCTGGATGGTTTAGCTAAAGACTAGTTGTACTATTTACCTCCTGGTGCCATTACTTCTTGGGACCAACTGAAGAGGCTATTTTTGGAGAAATTCTTTCCTGCGTCTTGCACTGCATCAATAAGGAAGGAAATATGTGGGATCAGACAGAATAGTGGAGAAACTTTATATGAATATTAGGAAAGATTTAAGAGGTTGTTAGCCAGTTGTCCTCACCATCAAATCTCTGATCAGTTACTTATTTAGTACTTCTATGAGGGACTGTTGAACATGGATAGAAACATGATTGATGCTGCCTCTGGCGGAGCCTTAGGTGATCTGACACCTACAAGGGCTTGGCAGTTGATTGATAAGATGGCTCAGAATGCTCAGCAGTTTGGATTCAGATCAATGCAAATAGTGAGAGGAGTCAGTGAATTGCATGCTCCAGACTATGGTTAGAGACTTGAGAGCAAGATTGATGTAATGTCTTCTATGCTCCAACAGCTTGCTTTAGATCGGCAATAGCCACAGTCATCCTCTACACCCTCTCAGACTTGTGCACCACAGTCCTACTCTACTCAGACACATTCTTATCCACAGTGCTATGCACCTGGGCAGACATCTACTTCTACTACCTTGGTGGGACCCCTGTGTGATATATGCTATTTGGCCACACATGCTACTGATCAGTGCCCTATGTTAGAGGACAGAGTAGAGGCTTGTGCTGGGATATATCCAGTTAGGCCAATACAACAAGGGCAGCAAAAATATGACCCCTATTCGAATACGTACAATCCAGGATGGAGGGATCACCCTAACCTGAGATATGGGGGAGGGCAACAGTAAAATAGATATAATATTGCAGGACCCAGTGCACAATCTTCCCAACCTATTAGGCAATCAGTTCCTATATAGGAGGAACCAAAGAAAGGGGATAATATGGGGGATTTGATGAAGCATCTTATGGAGAGTAATGCAAAACTCACACAAGTAGTGCAAAATTTAGAAAGGAGGGTTGATACTCAGTTAGGCCAATTTGCCACTTCTCTCAGTGAAATAAAAAGCCAAGGGTCAGGCCGGTTACCTTTTCAGACAATTGTTAATCCAAGGAATAGTAGCAATGTTAGTGCTATCACTCTTAGGAGTGGGAGAGAGGTTCAGGGATCCTCAGATATCATTACCATGGACAAGCCGGCGTCATCAAAAACACACGTCGCACCAAATGATCCTAACAAAGAAGAGGAGCCAAAGAAGATCTTACCTTTCCCACATAGACCTACCTTGGGAAGGAAGCAAATTGAAGCAGAAATGGAAAAAGAAATTCTTGAGACGTTCAAAAGGGTTGAGGTTAACATACCATTGTTGGAGGCAATGAAGACTATTCCTAAATATGCCAAGTTTCTCAAGGAAATATGTACCAATAAGAGGTGTCTAAGAGGGAATGAAAAAGTCAATTTTGGCAAGAATGTTTCAGCACTCATACAGCCAGCAATGCCCACTAAGTGTCAAGATTCGGGCACTTTTACAATCCCATGCACTATTGGAAGTTTTGAATTTTTTAATGCTTTGATTGATCTTGGTGCTGCTATAAATGTTATGCCTAAATCTGTTTATTCATCTTTGCAGATGGGAGAGCTGAAACCTACAAGAGTGGTCGTGTAATTAGCAAATAGGAGCATTGCCTATCCTTCAGGAGTATTAGAGGATGTTCTGGTTAAGGTAAAAGACTTGATTTTTCCAGCTGATTTTTATGTCCTTAATATGGAGGATGATAGATATAGATCTAGTGGACATGCCCCACTCATTTTAGGAAGACCCTTCTTAAAAACTGCAAAGACAATTATAAATGTTCATGGGGGTACTCTTCAATTGGAGTTTGCTGGCAATGTGATACAATTTAATATATTTGATGCCATAAAACATCCCTGTGATGATAACTCTGTTTGTAGTATCAGCCTGATTGATATGCTAATTGATGATGCTAGTGTTGATTTTAGGGATAGTTTGTTGACTGACTCCTGTGATATTGCTGATCTTGATGATTCTCTGAGACATAATTGTGATGACTTTCATTCTTGTACTATATGTAAAGAAATTGATGAATTTTTTAGCGTACATGATGATATTAACTCTAAGGAATTTATTGCTTATCAGAATGATTCTATTTCATCTAGAACTTCTATCGATTTCACTGGTCTTGTTAATCTTTCTGGTGCTAATAATTCTTTGCATAATGATATGGATAGCTTAGGGAATCGTGATGCTGATATTCACTTGACTATTGATTCTTTTGACTCTTCCCATACTACTAATATTCCCAAGGCTGGGAAAGTTGTTTCTTCTGTCTGTGAGTTGTTTGAATAGGTATTCAGCATGGAAGAGATTGAAATCAAACAACTCATACCGTCAGTTGAGCAAGCTCCCACCTTAGAGCTCAAACCGTTACCAGACAATCTCAAGTATGCTTATTTAGAGAAAGATGAGAAGCTTCCAGTGATAGTAGCTAATGACACCACTCCAGAGGAGGAGGAGAAGCTTCTAGTAGTCTTAAGGAAGAGAAGACAAGCAATAGGGTGGACCTTGGTTGACATACCTGGCATTAGCCCTGATACATGCATGCACAGAATTCTGTTGGAAGATGGGGCAAAGCCAGTGCGACAACCTCAAAGGCGACTAAACCCATTTATTTTAGATGTGGTTAAAAAGGAAGTTTCTAAACTTTTATCCGCTGGTATTATATATCCTATTTCTGACAGTTAGTGGGTTAGTCCTGTGCAGGTGGTTGCAAAGAAATCAGGGGTCACAGTTGTCCGGAATGAGCATAATGAATTGGTGCCCACCCGTGTACAAAATAGTTGGAGGGTTTGCATTGATTATAGAAGGCTTAATTTAGTCACTAGAAAAGATCATTACCCCCTCCCTTTTATTGATAAGATGCTTGAGCGTTTAGCTGGAAAATATCATTAATGTTTTCTGGATGGATTTTCAGGGTATTTCCAGATATGCATAGCCCCAGAGGATCAAGAGAAGACGACATTCACATGCCCATTTGGAACATATGCCTATAGACGCATGCCTTTTGGTCTTTGCAATGCCCCTGGAACCTTCCAGCGGTGCATGGTTTCTATTTTTAGTAATTTCCTGGAACACTGTATAGAAATTTTTATGGATGACTTCACTGTTTATGGAAACTCTTTTGATGATTGCTTGTGTAGTTTGGATAGAGTCCTAGCTAGATGCATAGAGAAGAACCTTGTACTTAATTTTGAAAAGTGTCATTTTATGGTTCGAAAAGGTATAGTATTAGGTCATATTATATCTGAGCAGGGCATAGAGGTTGATAAAGCTAAGATAGATGTTATTACTTCTCTACCATACCCGACATGTGTTTGGGAGGTTCGATCTTTTCTAGGTCATGCAGGTTTCTATAGAAGATTCATTCAGAATTTTAGTAAAATTGCTTTGCCATTATCTAAGCTATTACAAAAGGATGTTGATTTCCATTTTGACGATACATGCAAAACAGCTTTTGATGATCTTAAGAAATGCTTGACTTCCCCACCCATTATTCAACCCCCCGATTGGAACCTTCCATTCGAACTTTTATGTGATGCATCTAATTTTGCTATAGGTGCAGTATTGAGCCAAAGAGTGAATAAAAGGTCCCATGTGATTGCCTATGCATCCAAGACTCTGGATAGGGCCTAAGCAAATTATACAACCACAGAAAAGGAGCTTCTTGCTATTGTTTTTGCTTTGGATAAATTTAGATCTTATTTGCTTGATACTAAAGTCATTGTTTTTACTGATCATGCAGCCTTGAAGTACTTGCTGAAGAAGCCTGATGCAAAGCCAAGATTGATCAGATGGATGCTTCTACTTCAAGAATTTGATATTGACATCCGGGATAAAAGTAGAGCTGAAAACTTAGTGGCAGATCACTTGAGCAGAATTGAGGCTCCAAAGGTAAATTCCTTACCCATTGATGATGATTTCCCTGATGAGCATTTATGTGCCATGCATAGTTCTTCCCCATGGTATGCAGATTTAGTGAATTATCTAGCTGCTTCTGAACTGCCTGTTGATTTGAATAAACATCAGTTGAATAAGTTTAGGAGTGAAGCTAGGTATTATATTTGGGACGATCCATATTTGTGGAGACTATGCAGTGACCAAGTGATTAGACGTTGTGTACCTGATGTAGAATTTGATTTTGTTTTAAATTTCTGTCACACACTTGCATGTGGAGGTCATTTTAGTCCAAAACGTACAGCTAGGAAGGTTCTAGATAGTGGATTATATTGGCCTACTTTGTTTCGTGATGCCTTTTCTTTTTGTAAAAGTTATGCCAGGTGTCAACAAACAGGTAGCATATCTAGGAGAAATGAAATGCCACAACATCCCATTTTGTTGTGTGAAGTTTTTGATGTGTGGGGCATTGACTTTATGAGACCTTTTCCTACTTCTTTTGGATTTTCATACATCTTATTGGCTGTTGATTATGTTTCGAAGTGGGTGGAAGCAAAACCCACTAGGAATGATGATTCTTCTGTGGTTGTAGAGTTTGTTCGCTTTCACATTTTCTGCAGGTTTGGTATCCCCAGAGCTATAATCAGTGACTAGGGCACTCATTTTTGCAACCAGAGTATGTATAGCTTGCTTAGCAAGTATGGTGTTGTGCATAAAGTAGCTACTCTATACCACCCTCAAACAAATGGCCAAGCAGAAATTTCTAACCGAGAGGTGAAGCAAATTTTAGAGAAAATAGTGCAGCCAAATAGGAAAGATTGGAGCAAGAGGCTCGATGATGCACTTTGGGCCTATAGGACTGCCTACAAGACTCCTATTGGCATGTCGCCTTATCGGCTGGTATTTGGAAAAGCGTGTCACTTATTGGTAGAAGTGGAGCACAAAGCTTACTAGACTGTAAAGAAATGTCATTTGGATTTGAATGGAGTAGGATCTCACAGGAAATTCCAACTCCAAGAGCTTGAAGAAATCAGATTGGAAGCCTATGATAATGCAATAATCTACAAAGAAAAGACAAAGGCATTCCATGACAAGATGATTGCAAGGAAAGAGTTTGTTGTCGGCCAAAAAGTCCTACTTTATAAATCTCGCTTAAAGCTTATGCCAGGTAAACTTCGTTCTAAATGGGAAGGTCCTTATATAGTTTTTGATGTATTCCCTTTTGGTGCAGTTGAGCTTCAGAATGAGTAAACAGGAGCTAAATTTAAAGTTAATGGACATCGGCTCAAGCAATTTCACAAAGGAGTTCCAAGCGATGACAAGGAGGAGCTCCAGCTTCATGATCCACCCTAATACCCGGTTGTACTCTTTCCCTTTCCCCTTTTCTATTGTGTTGTCTCTATCTGTTTATTGGATTATGTGCTGGCATTGAGGACAATGCAATGTTTAAGTGTGGGGGGGATACAATAAATTTTTTGTTTTGTTTTGTTTTGTTTTGGTTAGTTGATTTTTCTAGTTTCTAGGCTTTTAGTCTTTTGAAGTTTTGTGTTATTTTTCAGTTTAAAAAAAAAAGAGGTTATGCTTTTGTGGAAGTTACTAGTATTAAGGGGATCATAGCTTTGATATATCTTGATTTGATAAGGAATTGACCTTGTGTTGAGAATGCAAGTTAAGTGGCAATTAGCTTGTTTTAATGAAATTTGATGATGGTCAATTTACCCTGTGAGATGTTTGAACCTATTATCTATTCATTTCTAGTGTGTATCCCCTATCTTGCTTTTACTCTAGAACTTGGCTTAAATCTTATTCAAGGTCACATTTATTCATTTGCCATGCATGAAAATGATTAAGGCATTCATTGCTGTTTTATTTTAGCTAGAGCCAAAAAGCTATCCTACATGTGTTCAATCCATTTGTTCTTCCCCTTTTGAGCCATATATATGTTTCCCTCTTACCCTTTTAGCCATAAAAACCAAACAAATGGATATTTTTCCTACCTTGATCTGGATGTTTTCAATTATTAAGAGCATTATATCTTGTTAAGGTGGATGGAGGTGCATTTTCCACAACATTTATAAGCCAGTTGTTTGTTGCTTATTAAAAAAAAAAGCATTTGAAAAAAAAAATAAAGAGAAGATAAAAAAAAAAGGGAAAGAAAAGTTATTCTTTTAGTGCATATCTTTTGATTTGTCGTAATTAAGGCTTTCAGATACACATGCATTCCATCCTTATTCTTATTTTAAATGCTCTTGATGATTTTTTTTGGCATTCGAATTTCCTTCATTTTTTTGTTTTCCACTTGTTTCATACCTTAGCCCACATTACAACCATAATAAAGACCTTCTGATTCATTCATTGGCATTAGATTTTGGTGGTGGAGATGTAGATGATTGCCAAGCTTATGGTAGTAAGGTTGGGTAGGATGAAAATTGAGAGTAAACACTTCACCCTAAACACTAAAGAGTAGAGTGATAAACACTGATCCAAGTGAGGGACTTTCATTGCATTTCAATTTTTTACTAAGTGTATTGCCACGGTATTTGCTGCATTGATGCAAGTGATATGACTTGGAGAATTATCCTATTGATTTACTTTGAACTTCCTTGTGCTAAGTGACCTGCACAACTCCATATTCCTTGATTTCCTTTCCATGATCTCTTTCTTAGAACTTTAGTCTTCTTGTGCCCAGGAGTGCAAAGAGATAAGTGTGGGGGAATTGATAAGTGCTAATTTTTATATATTTTTATCCACATTTATTATTGTTTTTAATGATTAATTTGAGCTTAAATGGATTTATTATGCAATATTTGAATTTGTGGTTAATTTTGGAAAATAATATAATTTTGAATTAATTAGGAGAATTTTTGGATTTAAATTGCTAAGATTTTATTCTCCAAAATTCTTTGATGATTAAATATTTTCAATCTTTAAAACACTTTTTAATTTTGTGCAAAATTTTCTTTTGAAGCAAATGAATTGAAAAATTAAAGTGAATTAAGGGAAATAATTGGATGATAATTCTGTTTTTATTAATTTCTGATAATGGCAATATTGTAAATAATATATTAGGTTTTTTATATTTTTTTGGTCTTCTTGGGCAGAAAAAACGCAACAGTAGAAAGAAATCACGAGGAGTGCTGGAAGACGCTTCTTTCTGGCTGCTGTTCCATTCATCCTTCACCTTCTCCTTCACTGCACTGTCCAAGAAAAGGAAAACCTGTGCAGAGAGGGACTGCAGTAGCTAAAGGAGCTGTAGTTTCAACGTGGTGCAGAATGTGTTTGCTACAGTTTTTACGTAGAAAATAGAGCAAGCATGCAGAACGTGGGCTGGAGTTCAGGCGAGAAACACGAGCTGAATGGCACATGAAGAAGAAGGAACCAGACCTGGAAACATAGTGAATGCAGAGAAACACTGGAGGTGACTGGCTGCTGGATTCATTCTATTCGGACACACAAAGATGAGTCTCGAGCTGCAGAACAGAGCAAAAGCTACAGGTTGAGTGAGAAAGAGAAGCTGCACATGTATGCAGAAACAGAGACAGCCAGCACGTTGCCATGAGCTCGCATCAACCGAAGCACGTGATAGGAGGAGAAAAGACGCTGAAAACGTGAAGAGAAAAGCAAGCAAGCCACGAGCTGAACGAGGAGAAGAATAGACGCGATGAAACAAAGGAGAAGCTGACGAGGAGAGGCAGCACGTGGGGAAGAGAATGAAGCAGCACGAGCAGTAGATTTAATGGTTTATTCTTGCATGCAAAGTTGACGTGGAGTCAATTAAAAAAATCACGTGAACAGGAGCATGTTTAAATCGTCCAGAAGCACACTCCAAGGGGGATTCACACTCCATTCACGCCTCAATATCTTAGCAAATCCTTGCCTATATATAGAATCATTCACTCATCAAGGGAGGCGTGGTTTTGCAAACGAAGAGAAGGAAGAACAGAATGGGAGAAGCAGGGAGAACGTGAGCACATCCAGGGAGCAGTCTTTCATCAACCATCCATGGCTGCAACTCAATCCATCAACTCTCCTCCAAATAAAATCTCCATGGCAGCTTAATTCACCCATGGTGGCTGGCTGAAATTTGGAAACTCCCAGATGAAGATTTGAGCCCCATATTTTCTCATCAATTTGGATAAATACTCTTTGCTATATCTTTTAAATTCTAGCATTAAATCTTTTATTAATTTGACTAGGTTTAGTTGATTGATTTAGGAATTTAATTGCTTGGATTAATTTGTTTTATGAATTGAATTTGATTTTGGAATTTTGATTATGATTATCACATGTTTATAAAAATTCTAGAATTAGTGTTGTGCAATTCATCTTTAAATTCCTCTTGATCTTTGGTTAATTGATGCAATGGTTGTTGGATTAATTAACTAGAATTTTTGTGCAATTAATTCTTTGAGGAATTAATTAATCTAATTGGTTAATTAGTATCTTAAGTGAATTGTGCAGTAGATTCTATTAATCAATTAAAATTGGTTAAGGTGTGTTCTTGTTCTTAATTCAATTAATTAATTATTCAAGGTTTCTTGTGGTTGCAAATTCCTTGTATAATTAATAAATTGAACCTTGGATGGTTATTCAAGAATCTTTATAGGGAATACACTAAAGAGCAAGAAATTAATTCCAAATTTAGTAAACTAAATCAAGGGCAAGGATAATTGAATTCTAGGAAGTCCAATGCAAAGCTAGCTACCATATTCTCTTAATTGTTCATCTCATTTAGTTTTAAGTTCTTTTGATTTTTGTCAATTAAATTTAGTTCAATTAAATTCTAGTACTTCAACCCCCAAAATAAGTTTCAAGTAGCAATACTTAGAATAACCCTTCCATAAACAAATTAAGGCATAAACTCTAAGGGAGATGACCTAGGATTGCACCATTAACTATAAATTTATTTTGCTTCTTAGTTTTATTTGAGATTGCGCGACACAATCGTCAATGAATAAAAATAATAGTATTTTTATGCGTTGCGTAGTGTTTTAAAAATTCATACATCCCCCCATAGACCCTGTGTGTAATACCATAATTTCTTAGCTCATTTTATACTATTTTTATACCTCATATCAATCAATTCATGTGAGAGGCAAGCAAATGGCATTAAAGTATTGATTATTTTTGCATTGCGTCGCGTATAAAAATTTCGTTCGGTGTCATGTGGACCGTGTGAACTTATACTATACTTCCCCATATTTAATTACATGTATATAACTCATTTCAATCATAAAATCATGCCCATAACTTATGGAAACCAAAATGGAACATAGAATATGGAAGTTTATTTTTGACCATATTTGGCCCCTTTTCTGGCTAAACTTAAAATTATAACTAATTCTAGAAAAATCAAAATCATACATTCTTGGCCATTCTAGAAATCTGTCTACTTCACACTAAAAATATGCCTAGACCATAACATCCATCATAGAGGACGTTTGGCATCCAACAAGGTCCAGAGGTCAGACTGCATTATGAAACTGTCATATAATTCTGCAGCAAACTTTGAAAATGTCTAATTAATTCCAAAAAAATATAATACATGCAAATGATACCAATCTAGAAAGCTATGGATGTTAGCTAGAGGGGAAAAATATTTTCAAACCAACTCAGGTAGCCCAAACCTCAGAATTCAATAGAACAGTAACTCAGGTCGGACAAAACTCCTAATACTGGACAAAATGTTCAAAAATTCATATCTCCCTCTCTAGACCTCCAATTGAGGTACAAGTCACTGGGAATGTTTAGTTTCTTTGTAAAAATTTTGTGACAATTGGACATCATTTGCCCCATGAATGATAGAATTTAATTTCGGACCAGTGCTACAGTACTAATGACCAAAACCAAAAAAATTTTCAACTTCAACAATTTGCCAAATATTTCATAGACCTCCAAAACTTACCAACTTTAGCTTCCCAAAAAGCTCTTAATAAGCTCTAGATGCATGCCAAATTTTATACCAAGAAGAGCTCATTTGGACAAAAAGTGACATAGCCTCATGAAATGGTACATTTTTGCTTCATATGGGTTACCAATTTACCCAAATGGCTTTCTTAATTGTTTGGCACCTCTTGGGCAAGTTTCAAAGCACAAACATGACTTATAGAGACTGCCCAAGTGGTCTTAAACCTCATGCATCTTATTTTGGTCTCTCAACATCCATTTATGCACTAAACACACATGCCATTCAAGGGTCCAATAATATAATCTCATTGATTTAATACTACATACATTATACATATAGTCTATACACCATGTAACATATACTCAAGGTTTTATACAACCAAAAATAATATATACAATGCTTCTTGATGCTCCATTACATTTTAAAGTACAAATTAAACAAAGTGTAGCCATTTAATGTTCTTGGCTTGCATTTCCTTGGCCTTGGGCACCACCTAGACATTTTAAACATGAGAGGGAAAGAGAGTGAGATTCCAAGAATCTTAATAACTCACACACCCATTCACACCCCATTCAAGGCATACATACACCAAATATATGAATATGCAAGCATAAAGTGTGCAATAAATCTCATTTCATGTTACATCAACATGTCAAGACCACTTTCATGCTTTAGGGACTTTTGGTTTAGCCTCACCAAATTTTTAGGACTTTTGGATTTGCCTCACTTTTGCCCTAACGACTTTTAACTTAGCCTCACCCATTCAAGGGACTTTTGGCCTTGTCTCACCCATGCCATAAGACTTTTGGCATCTCTTCACCTTCATTAAGGGACTTGTGGCATCACCTCACCCTTATGAGCTCTTTCCATAACCATAGTCATTCAAGAAGACACATTGGTACCAATGCAATTCAAGACATCAAGTGGCATGTTCTCAAATCACAAGAGCATATACAAGCACACAACATATACATATGCACACAAGAATGCAAGAGAATGAGGTGGAGAGCTACTTTTTAATTTATGTGAGCTTACTTTGCCAATTCTTTCCCTCCTTGGTCTCACAAGAGCACTTAGGTGGAGTAGGATTCTCTTGACCTAGACATCACAAACATCACACAGTTACACACTTGAAGCAAGCCAAGACACTAGGTTCACTCTTACACACACACTTGGTTCCATAATGGGCATATGGAACCAAGTGTGTGTTTAAAGAACTATAAACACAGCAGGCGCATTTGTCAGCTCGAATGGCATCATAAAGAACTCATAATGCCCATATCTAATTCTGAAGGCCGTCTTTGGGATGTTTTTAGCTCTCACACTCAGTTGGTGATACCCAGATCTAAGATCTATCTTAGAAAATACTAATGCCCCGGCCAACTAATCTAACAAGTCATTTATTCTAGGAAGAGGATACTTATTCTTGATGGTAACTTTATTCAGTTCTCTATAATCTATGAACAATCTCAAGCTATCATCTTTCTTTTTCACAAACAACACTGGAGCTCCTCAGGGCAACACACTAGGGTGTATGAACCCTTTCTCTAACAACTCCTCTATCTATTTCTTTAATTCAGCAAGCTCGGTGGTAGCCATCCTATAGGGAGCCTTGGACACTGGTCCAGTCCCAGGCACTATATCTATAAGGAACTCTATCTCTCTCAGAGGGCAGGCCACTAAAGTCAAAATATTTAAGGAAGACCTCTGGGAATTCCTTAACTATCGGGATCTCCTTTATCCCTTCTTCTACCTCGACCTAACTAGAGAAAAAGACTAGAAAACCCTGACATCCATGCTCTAGGTGTCTCTTAGCCTGGATAGTACTTATGAAAGATAACTCGGCCCCTATTCTAGGTATTGTCCCATAAGAAGGTACAGATATAGTTTGGTGTTCACAATCAAGGACAGCATTATTAGCAATCATCCAGTTTATGCCAACAATTAAATCAATATCATGAAATGGCATACAAATCAAATAATGGTAGTATGACAATGATTAAACTGTACAGTGACATTCAGATAAGCATGGGAAGTAACGACGTGGCCTCCAGTAGGTGTGGTAACAGACAAATCAAATGGTAAAGTACGTTAGGTAGACCCAAATGTCTCACACAATCATAGGATATAAATGAGTGACTAGCACCCGAATCAAACATTGCAATCACAGGAAAATCATTTACTATAAGCGTACCTCAGATAAGACTAGGAGACGCACTAGCCTCCTACTGAGAAAGGGCAAACACCCTACCTTGGGTCTGTGGCTTGGGAGGAGGTGGTTTGAATGGAGGAGCTGAATCCACCTGGGGACAATTTCTGGCAATGTGCCCTTGCTTCCCACACTTGTAACACGTCACCGTGGACTGTTGTATGGATGCCTGAGTCCTCTGAGGTTGTACCTTCTTTCCTTTTAGTGGCTTCTTACTCCATTGCATCTTGCTCTTCTTTTTGCTAAAAGATGCGGAGCTGGCTCCTTCCTCTGGTCTCGGTTTCTTCAACTCTAGAGTTCCCCCATGACCAGATGCTGTGACAATAGGCATAATCTCTTTCAAATTACTCTTGATTACCCTACTGATCTCCACAATAGCATTGAAGTTTCAGATTCTGTGTGGAGTCACTCTATCTCTGACCTAGGGTTTCAACCTGAGCTCAAACTGTTCTCACCTTCAGGTCTCATCATCATATCTCTAAAGGTAAGAAGAATACCGAGACAATTCTATAAATCTTGCCACATACTTATCTACAGTCATGTCATCAGTCTACTTCAATCCCACAAATTGCACCTCTTTTTGTTTCCTTACAGAATTGGGGAAATACTTCTCATAAAATTATACTAAGAAGTTTTCCCAAGTAATCTATAAATTTCTAGTCTCCATTAAGGACTTTGCACTGAGCCACTAATTATCAGCTTCTTTTCATAACATAAAGGTAGCTAGTTGAACTTTCTGTTCTAAGGTGCGATCCATCAATGTGAAGATTTTCTCTATCTCCCTCACCCAAGCCTCCGCTTTTTTCTGCATCTAACTCCCCATTAAATATAAGCAGGTTATTCTTTTTGAACTGATTTAGCTGTTTTTGAATTGATGGCAGAGTCTAAGTTGACTCTTGGGGAGGTGGGGGTGGAACACCCAAGGTGGAAGGCTGTAAGGTGGCAGGAGTAGAAGGATGAGGTTGAGGCTGAGGCTGAGGGACCTCTCTCCTAGCTTCCTCCTATCTAGCCAGGGACTCCTACAGCCGCATGATCATTTCATGCTATTGCAGGATGAGATACTGTTGTTGGGCCATCATATTCTCAAATCTATCAATCTGATTTGTGATAGCTCGTAAGGGGTCTGTAGACTCAACTTTTGGTTCTCTAGGTGGTTTGCTTCTACCTCTGCCTCTTCTTATCTCAACCATTTTCACTGAAAAATAATCACAATCTTAGCCCCACCACACAATTTAAACACATATATATCAATATTCCACCTAAAAGCAAACCAATTACATCATTCAAGAGCCAAATACCATGCAAAAGTGCCTGAACCTTTGTTCTGATACTAATAAATGTAATACCATAATTTCTTAGCTCAATTCATGGTATTTTTATACCTCATATCAATCAATTCATGTGAGAGGCAAGCAAATGGCATTAAAGTATTAATTATTTTTGCATTGCGTTGCATATAAAAATTTTGTTTGGTGTCACATGGACCGTGTGAACTCATACTATACTTTCCCATATTTAATTACATGTATACACCTCATTTAAATCATAAAACCATACCCACAACTCATGAAACATCGAAATGGAACATAGAATATGGAGGTTTATTTTTGGCCAGATTTGGGCCCTTTTCTGGCCAAACTTTGAAAAATCATAACTAATTCTAGAAAAGTTAAAATCACACATTCTTGGCCATTCTAGAAATCTATCTACTTCACATTAAAAATATGCCCAGACCATAACATCCATCACAGAGGATGTTTGACATCCAACAAGGTCCAGAGGTCAGATTGCATTCTGGAACTATCACAAAATTCTGCAGCAAATTTTGAAAATATCCAATTAATTTCAAAAAAATAAAATATATGAAAATGATACCAATCTGGAAAGCTGTGGATGTTAGCTAGAAGGAAAAAATATTTCCAGACCAGCTCAAGTAGCCCAAACCTCGAAATTCAATAGAACAATAACTCAGGTCGGGCAAAACTCCTGATACTAGATAGAATGTTCAAAAATTCATATCTCACTCTCTAGACCTCCAATTGAGGTGCTTCTAGTTGGCACAAGTCACTGGTAATGTCTAGTTTCTTTATTTAAAATTTTGTGGCAATTGGACATCATTTGTCCTATGAGTGATAGAATTTAATTTCGAACCAATGCTATAATACCAAGGACCAAAACCAGAAAAATTTTCAACTTCAACAATTTGCCAAATATTTCACAGACCTCTAAAAATTACCAAATTTAGCTAACCAAAAATCTCTCAATAATTTCTAGATGCATGCCAAATTTTAGACTAAGAAGAGCTCATTTGGATAAAAAGTGATATAGCCTCATGAAATGGTACATTTTTGCTTCATATGGGTTACCAATTTGCCCAAATGGCTTTCTTAATTGCTTGGCATCACTTGGGAAAGTTTCAAAGCACAAACATGACTTGTAGAGACTGCCCAAGTGGTCCTAAACCGTATGCATCTTATTTTGGTCTCTCAACATCCATTTATGCACTAAACACACATGCCATTCAAGGGTCCAATAATATAATCTCATTGATTTAATACTACATACATTATACATATAGTCTATACACCATGTAACATATACTCAAAGTTTTATACAACCAAAAATAATATGTACAATGCTTCTTGACACTCCATTACAATTTACACTACAAATTAAACAAAGTGTAGCCATTTAATGTTCTTGGCTTGCATTTCCTTGGCCTTGGGCACCACCTAGACATTTTAAACATGAGAGGGAAAGAGAGTGAGATTCCAAGAATCTCAATAACTCACACACCCATTCACACCCCATTCAAGGCATACATACACCAAATATATGAATATGCAAGCATAAAATGTGCAATAAATCTCATTTCATGCCACATCAACATGTCAAGACTACTCTCATGCTCTAGGGACTTTTGGTTTAGTCTCACCCCATTTTTAGGACTTTTGGATTTGCCTCACTCTTGGCCTAGGGACTTTTAACTTAGCCTCACCCATTCAAGGGACTTTTGGCCTTGTCTCACCTATGCCATAAGACTTTTGGTATCTCTTCACCTTCATCAAGGGACTTTTGGCATCACCTCACCCTTATGAGCTCTTTCCACAACCATAGTCATTCAAGAAGACACATTGGTACCAATGTAATTTCAATACATCAAGTGGCATGTTCTCAAATCACAAGAGCATATACAAGCACACAATATATACATATGCACATAAGAATGCAAGAGAACGGGGTGGAGAGCTACCTTTTAATTTATGCAAGCTTACTTTGCCAATTCCTTAACCTCTTTAGTCTCACAAGAGCACTTAGGTGGAGTAAGGTTCTCTTGACCTAGACATCACAAACATCACACAATTACACACTTGAAGCAAGCCAAGACTCTAGGTTCACTCCTAAACACCTAGGAAGGTGGCAGAAAGATTTCTCAAGCTGCGGCATTCCTCGCCACTATCACTTTTCAGGCCGCGGAGAGGCCTTCCTAGCCGTGGCGTGACTCCTTCCGGTAATTATATCTCTCAAATTTCGTCCCATATACTCCAATTCTATTCTTAGGTACACCCTAAGACCACTTCCCTTCATTTTATATGACTCTAATGGTATTTATCTATCTTATTTACCCAGTTATTCTACCATTACCTATTCAAAACTTAAGTACTAATTCCTACTCATCCAATTACCACATGTCAGCAAATTCATGGATTAATGATAGCAAGAATTCATGCACCATTATCAATTAACATTTGATACACATTCCGTTAGAGATTTCATACATCAATGGTTTATATCAATATCTAATATATCACATAATTATATTTCTAACAGTATACCATACCATAAATTTAGTAAAATTCATACATTGGGTGTTATGGGTTCATACATCCAATATCAAGCTAAGATGAGGCCTAACTCCTCAATAAATGCATCCTAAGTAATCAAAATATAAGAGCTTATACTTGGCAATATGATTACATGATGATGCTATACAAAAAGGAATACAAAATTTAGCATTTATACTAAATAAATCAGTCTAAGTGTAGCCTTCTTCCTACATGGTTGGAGCTCATGCATTTTCATCCACTTGCTTCCCCTTATCCTTACCCGAAGAGCCTTCACCTGAAAGTATAATCCCATGAAACGGGGTGAGATGCGACTCTCAGTAACCAAGGAAATTTCCATTCATGATATCTAATTTAATTAACATATATGCATGAATCAAAATCAACATCAGAATCATATCAGTCATATCAGCAAAGGAAATGGTTAGGCTACTATGATTACCATCCCATACTAGCAATCATAATTTCACATGTTAAAGGTTAGTAACACCAGGAGAGGCCCATCCACGGCACCCACTCCCTAATGAGCATAACCAGGGCTCAGTGCATCTGGGTTTGATCATAACCCAGTGCTCGATCAAAGCACATGCATGGGTGATAGCTGTACCACAGCTCCACCGTGGACTCACAAAGTCCAAACACAATACAACAGATAGCTAGCCAATTCATTTAGCATTTTAAATCATTCATGTACAACAAATATGAAATTAAAGCAGATATATGCATAGAATTAACATAGTCCCAGTTACCTCACTTGTAGACAAATTTGCAAAAGCCCCTAGTGTAATAACCAAAAAAAGAGAAAGAAAAAAAAAGCTAAACATTTTTGAAGTCCTAATATTTTCTAAGTTTGTTACCTATAGCGAGAAATGGCCTAGCTATAGCGAATGTACCTGTTTGCTATGGCAAGAAAAGGTCTAGCTATAGTGAGAGTGCCTTTTCGCTATAGCGAAAATGCTTTTAACTATAGCGAGTGCGGGCATCCCATACAAAAACCAGGGAGCTGCTTGCCGTAGCGCACCGTAGCGAAAATAGGGGTCTGAGACAGATACGTGCTCGCCATAGCGAGGGTTATGCTTCGCTATATCGAGGGTTATTCCAGAAAAGCGTGAAAAAAGAGAATTTGACTTCTTAAAGTGTCCAAACTCATCCTTTCTCCTTTAACCGACCTAAGCTTCGTCCAAGCACAGAAAAAAGGCTTGAGAGAGAGAGGGAAACTAGGAGAAACTAAGAGAGAAAGAAAGGAAGCTAAGGAAGAAAGGTAAGAACCTTTAAAGCTCTTCATGCTTTTTCTTCTTGATTTTATTCTTCTCCTTCTAAGCTTCCTTTCCATGGGTTGTTGAGTAAGAAAGCTTTGTTTTAGTCAAGAATGAGCAAGAAACTCATGCATCTTCACTTCTTCTTCTTTGCTTTCGTTTCTTGAGAGCTTGAGAGAGGAAGAAGAGTTAATGGAATTCTAGAGAGAGAACCTCTAGTTTCTTATACTTTGTAGGGTTTGCTCTAAAGAAACCCCTATTTTTGTGAATAATTGTTGATGAAAGAGTAATTTCATGCTCTTTGATGTGCCTAGGCTTAAGAGAAGCAACTCCATCTAGTTGTGCTTGTGAGACTAAGAAGGAAAAAGAGAAATTGAAAGGGAATGCTTGTTTTAGCCAATAAGGTAGCTCTCCACTCTTTCTTGTTGCATTCTTGGATGTATATAGTCATTGTATGCTTGTGTAAGTGCTTGTTGTGTGAGACATGCCATATGTTATTGCCTTGATGCATTGGTACTAATATGTTTATGTTTTGAGTTGTGAAAATTACTCGGGTGAGGTGATGCCGAAAGTCCTTTGAGACGGGTGAGGTGGAGCCAAAAGTCCCTAAATCAAGGGTGAGGCCAATCTGAAAGTCCCAAAAACTCGGGTAAGGCTAGACCAAAAGTCCCTAGAGCTTATTCTTGGCATTGATATGAAATTCATGGCATGAAAAGCATGTGTTGTGTAATTGTGAATAGTTTGCATGCTTTGACTTATTTATATATCTTGATTGCTTTCTTGAATGAGTGTATGAGCTATTAAGATTTCTTAAATCTCACCTCCTTCCCTTTCCCATCTCATATGATGCAAGTGGAGCTCAAGAGCCTAAGAGTGGAGGCTATGAGGCATAGAAGGCCTTTGTACTGTCCCTTTTGCACACTCACACATAGTTTGATGTATAGGAAAGCTAAAATGCTTATGTATACATATTATTTTTTAGATGTGAATATTTGAACAAGTGTAGAAATATGTATAAATGATGTATGAACTATGTAGAGAGTCAAAGCAATAAAAATGTGAAATTTGGCCCTTTTGTGGATTGTATGCAATAGTGCATTTTGCCCCGTAGTATAGTGAATTTGAAATGTATGATAATTTGGATCACTTGAGCATTTCATATATGCTATGTTTATACTTTAAAACTTGCCCAAGAGGTGCTAGAACATGTGGGAGGCCATTTGGACCCACTTTGAACCATTTAGGGTGCCAAAACCGTCAAATTTGTGAGCTCCGTCAAGATATGACTAAATGAGCTCTTCTTGATATGATATTTCGCATGCCTCTAAAGTCTATTGAGAGCTTCCCGAGAAGATAAAGTGGGTAGTATTTGGAGGTCTAGGGAATATTTGGTGAATTGTTGAAGTTGGAGAATTTTCTGGGTTTGGTTATTGTACTGTGCAACTAGGTCCAAAAATGAATCTGTGTCATTCATGGACCAAACAGTGTCCGATTGTCATAAAATTTTATGGGGATAAACTAGATATCTATAGTGACCTATACCAACTAGAATCACCTCAATCGGAGGTTTGTAGAGGGAGAAAGAACTCTCTGAAGTTCTGTGTCAGTGTTAGGGAAGCCATACTTTTCCATCAGTTTTCGAGGTCCAAGGGCTACTGAAATGATCGAAACTTATTTTTTTCCTCTCATTAATATTTGTAGATTTCCAAATTGGTATAGTTTTCCTAGATTGGATTTTTTTGGAATTAGTTACGAATTTTTAAAGTTCATGACAGCAAGCTACATTAGTACCAGGGATAGCTAGACTTCTGTCTCTTTTTCGATGTCAAACATAGTCCAAACACTGAGATTTAGTTAGGCATTATTTTTAGTGTGAAGTTAACATCTAGAGGTTTCCAAAGAGCTATGTTTGCTTGATTCTTATTTTTTTAGAATTAGTTATAATTTTCCAAAATTAGAGCCAAAAATCTGACTTTTGGGCTCTTTTAAGAAATTGCATTTTCTTGATTTTTGGCTTCATATCCGTGTTTTATGGATTGTTTGATTCTATGTATGAGTTGTATAAATGGAGTTTGAGTGGAGAATGTGATTGATGGGTTCACGGGACCCATGGGACAAATTATGAGCGTTTGAACCCCGTTTTATAGCATGAAAATGCCACAGTTTATACTTGTTCTTTAAAGATCATATGGAATCAAGCCTAGAGGGAGATTAGTTAGAGTTAAGTCATTATGGTGTTACACCTAGTGATACAAAAATCTCCCCAGCCACTACTAATTCACAAAATTCAGAATGGAGGTGTCCTCTACCAAAAACTTCAATATATCACCCTAAATCCTAGGCAAATTCATGAAAAATTAATACCCATACTATAATCCAATCATTGAGGTCTCAAACGAGCAAAAATACCTAAAAAAGAAGAGTTTATACTTACCTAATGTCAACCTTAGCCTCAACCTACGAAATTTCACCATGGAAACATCAAATGGCAAGTTTCAGATTTTGGGTGTAGGTGAAAGTGCTCCAATTGGAACATTAATTAGATCAAATTAAAGAGAAAGATGAGAGGATTAAGTTATATAACTATTACCTTGATTGAATCTTGCTCTAGAAGTAGGAAATGGTGGAAACATGCCAAGAACCCTAGCGTCTCCTTTGGACCTCCGAATTTTGTGTGTGTTTCTTGTGGTTCTACAGAATGGGGGGTGGCGAGGTTAGTTTTTAGGGTTTAAGTTGGGTTTTCTATGGATCATGGGCTACTCCACAGATCCAACTCCAAATGGGCTTTAGATTTTATCTTTATTGGGCTAACTTTCATGTGTTAGGCTGCTGGATTTTAATTGGATTGGACCAAGTTTTAAGAGCTTAAAAGATTTGGGTCTACACAAAGGTTATTGAGCTAATTATAAGAGCCTATAAAAAGTGGATCTTAGGCCTCTATCACATTGAATCAGATTGGGTCTGCACCTAACTTATTGGGCCTCCATTAGCTTCTTATTATGATCTCCTACATTAATTTAGGCCTAGGTGAAGTTCCTATCCCAATTAAATCTCAAACTTATATTAATAATTTATCTTTCTAAAATTTCCATTCACTTAACTTACCCAATCATTCTATATTAATTATTCTTAATTAACCCAAATCCATGGTTAACACCTTAATTAATTTTGGGGTGTTACAAATAGCAAGTATGGCTTCTTGATAGTTTGGTGCATTAGTGTATAAATGGAAGTGGAATAGCCAAATTGAGATGCATGAGGTTTGGAACCACTTGGGCAATTCATACAAGTCATATTCATGCTTTTAAACTTGTTCAAGAGGTGCCAAACATCAAGGGAGCCCATTTGGACATCTTTGGTATCTCATATGGAGCAAAGTTATACCACTTTTTATCCAAACGAGCTCTTCTTGGTCAGAGATTTGGTAAGAATTTACAACTTGTTGAGAGCTTTTGGGAAAGCTAAAGTACAACATTTTTGGAGGTCTATGAAATATTTGATGAATTTTTTAAGTTGAGAAATTTTCTAAAATTGGTTCAGTGTACTGTTTACTCTGGTCTGAAATTAAATTCTATCACTTAGGGGAAAAATAATGTCCAATTACCATGAATTTTTATGAAGAGAAACTAGACCTTCCTAGTGACATGTGCCAATTAGAAGTACCTCATTTGGATGTCTAGAGAGGGAGATATAAATTTTTGAAGTTTCTATTTAGTATCAGGCGTCCAAATAAACCTAAGTTACTATTTGATTAGTTTTTGAGATTTGGACATGCCTAAACTCATGTAAAGTTATTTTTCCCTCTAGCTAACATCTGTAGCTTTCCAGATTGGTGTCATTTATATAGATTCAATTTTTGTGGAATTAATTGGACATTTTTGAAGTTCATAGCAGAAACATATATCAATACCAGTAGCCAATCGGACCTTTGCACATTTTCAAATGTCAAATTTCTTCTGTGTGATGTTTCATGGCTTAAACATATTTTTAGTATAAAGTAGACATCTGTAGCTTTCCAGGATGGTAAAGAATGCATGATTTTGATATTTCTCAAATTAGTTATGATTTTCCAAATTTTGTGACAGAAAAGGAAAAATTCTGGTCGAAATTGAAACTATGAATTTTATGCATTCCCTTGCCTTGCACGAGTTCTAGGGCACTTTTAATGATGGAATTGAGTTGTATCTATGCAATTAAATATGATATATGAGCTCACATGGTCCACAGGATACTGAATGAAAAATTTTTATGCTATATAATGCTAAAATATTCATTATTTTAATTACTTTTTCTTGCCTCTTATGTGAGTTGCATAGTTTAGGACATGAGAATAGCATAAGACAAGTTAGAAATTTATGGTGTTACAATATACCTTCCTTAATAGAGCTCTCCCCTAGTCTTGAGCTGAAAAAGAGTTGGTTAATTAGAGAGCAAATGGGGGATGCCTCTTATAAGCTAAAAAGAAAAGAAATTGTTTATTGAAATGATGTCTATGTCCTGTGTTCGTGGCATTTTTATTTTAGACTCATTTTAGCTCCTTTTTGAGAATTTTCTTTTCCATTATAAAATTTAGATCCTCAATTTTATAAAATAACTTTGGAAGAACTCAATTTGGATTTAAAGCCTTTCTAAATGAAACGGTCAAAGTTTGAGTAAATTGACGTTCAAAACTATACATCGAAGGGGTTTTAACTGTCCCAGGGGTTCCCATAGTTTTCAAAGTCTCTGAGAACCCAAGAGAATTCAAATTTTCCATTTAAAAATTCTTCTTGTGAGTTTTTCAAAAAGTACCCATATTTACGAAAATGCTACTATATTTTTGGTAATTTTTTTGAACTACTCTAGCTCCGATTTTTGGGCAACTTAAGATTCAAATCCTCATTTTTTATTATTTAAAATTTCATTCAAATTTCATTTGGCCTTAAATCATTTATCTCAGGGGACTTGCTTTTATAATCAACTCAATTCTGACATTTAATAGAAAATCGAATGTCACATAAACCATATGAACAGAAGTTAGACCTTAGGACTATCACCGCATATTTTGTTGGCTATTATAAGAAGTTTAAGAGATACATGTTCTATTATCCTTTACATTCAATGAGTTTTGTTGAATATAAAAAGATAAATTTTTTTAAAATGACGTAATTAATAGAGTGATTAATCACATGACTTAGTCACTGACGATGATTATATATAGCAACCTCTCTTTATTATCTATGGTATAATATTGGTTTTATGTGATACTCATCCTATTAGAGTGTATATAGAACATAATGAAATTCTTGAAATCTCATTTTGATCATGCTAGAAATCAAAAGTATCATCTTGAAGATCTTACCGTTGATAATGAGGCACCTTATAATGTGAAAGAGGAACCTTAACTAGTGGTAGAGGATGAGGTTGTGCAGAGCAACCTCAAATAAACAAGATTGAATGAAAGTTTGTAATATAGGGTGCAACCTAGATTGTTTCTAATGGAATTGAATTTAAATTATTTAAAAGAGCTTTCCAAGTGTTAAGAGAAACCTAAAAGCTACCAAATTCAGGGGGTTTTTGATTGAATTTAATTAGCTAAAATTTACAATGAATTAAAAATGTAAACTACTAACTAAAATGCAAGAATTAAATAAGCAAGCAATGGGGTGTGTGGCTATCTTTGGATTTATCCCTTGATATTCACTATCCTTATCCTAATTCAATTGTTAATAGTTCTAATCTAAAGCTCCTTACACGCGCCATACTAATTTATCTTGAGTTACAGATTTAAGAAACTAACAAATCAATATTGATTGAAACTGCAACTTCATATTAATTCAATAGTTCTTGTGATTAAGCTCATTGAATACTCAAAAAGAATAATTAATCAATCAAATTAACCTTTGAATTTTCATCTTAGGAGATCCAATTAACCAATTAAACCCCAAGGAAACCTCAAATTAAATATTTAAGCATAAAATTCCAACATGCATTTCATCAACTACCTTGATTGCATAAATTGAAAATTTGCACTTAAACTAGCAAAATATTGATCCATTAATCATCGAAATCTCTCCTAATTGATGTCTAACCAGCCACCAATCATAAACAATACCATTTTTAATTTAATACAAACTTAAGTAAGTAAGTAAGTAAGTAAGTAAGTAAGTAAGTAAGAAGAAGAAGAAGAAGAAGAAGAAGAAGAAGAAGAAAAAGTGCTAGAAAGAACAAGTGTAGAAATCTTAGAGATGTTCTATAATACCTTATATTTCTAGCTCATTTCACAACATTTCCATGCTTTACATTCATAGATTCCATGAAAGAGCAAGAAAAGAGAATTAAAATAATGCATTTTCTTACGTTAGGTCGTGTATAAAAATTCCATTCGATGTCATGTTGACTATATGAGCTCATAAAATACATTTTCATATTTAATTACATGAATACAACTCATTTGTATCATGAAAAATGGCCTACACCTCAAGAATCACAAAGGGAAGCATGAAATATTCATATCCATTTTCGGCTAGATTTGGCGTTTTTTGGACCAAATTTTGAAAAATCATAACTAATTCTAGAAAAATTGAAATCATACATTCTTGGCCATTCTAGAAAGATACAGATGTCTACTTCATACTACAAATATTTCCAAACTATAACATCAATCACAGAGGACGTTTGACATTTGAAAAGTTCCAGAGGTCAAGCTGTCCCCTAGTACTGTCACAGCTTTCTGTAGAAAAATTTGAAAATATCCAATTAATTCCACAAATATCCAATCCATGTAAATGATATCAATCTGGAAATCTGTGGATGTTATCTAGAGGCAAAAAATAATTATAGACTAGTTCAAGAATGCCAAGACCTCGAAATCTAATCAAATAGTAACAAAGGTCGGCTAGAATCCCTGATACTAGATAGAATCTTCAAAAATTCATATCTCCCTCTCCAGACATCCAAATGAGGTTCTTCTAGTTGACACAAGTCACTGTGAATGTCTAGTTTCTTGGTATAAAATTTCATGGAAATTGGACATCATTAGGGCCTTATGTGATAGATTTCATTTTCAGACCAAATGAATAGTGTAACAAACCAAAATCAAAAAATTTGTCAACTTTGAAAATTCATCAAATATTCTGTAAACCTCTAAAAATTATGTTCTTTAATTTTCCAAAAATCTCTTAACAAGCTCTAATTAGATGTCAAATCTCAGATCAAGAAGAGCTCATTTGGTTAAAAAGTGATGTAGGGTTCCATTATGGTCAATTTTGGCTCCATATGAAGTACCAAAGTAACCAAATGGCTTTCCCTTGGGATTGGCACCTTTTGGGTAAGTCTAAAAGTATGATTAAGACTTGTGTAAGCTGACCAAATGGTCCCAAATCCATACATCTCATTTTGACCATTTCATCGACACATATGCATAATTCTATCAAACCACCAATGAAGCTAATTTGCCACCATATACCCATTTCACATTCTAATGACTATAAAACATATTCTCTCATTCATACATAGCATAATATCATAATTACACATGTTTAAGAGGTCATAGACCATATACATCAAGGGGTTACAACATTTGACATCATTATGGCTTTAAAAAGCAAAGACTAAGCATGTTGGTGTCAAACTCTTCTCTTTAAGGTGGTTGGCTTCCATTACCTTGTCCACTTGGTTCACCTAGCATATGAGATCATTGGAGAGGAGGGGATGAGATTCAAAGAATCCCAATAGCTCATTTCCCATTCAATCATACATAATGGATGCAAACAAGTCTCATAAATGCATGTATGGTCATGTTAACATGTGCAAACATTCAAGAAGCATTTTCATTATTTGAGAATGTCATACATAGCATACAAAGGCTTGCCAAGCAAGTGAATTGGCCTCACCCAATTTCTTGTGGATGTTAGACTTGCCTCACCTATTTTTTAATGCATTGTTGGACTCAACCATGCTCTTGGGAGCCCACTTTGCTTTTGGGAGACTCTTTGCTTTGTCTCAACCAATCTTAAGGGTTCTTGGCTCATCCTCACCATGGCTAAGGGTTCTTGGCCTCACCACACTTAAGCAAACCCAAGCACACATCAAAGCATCATAAAAAACATAATATGTCATCATAAAATCATGGCATATGAAATCATGCTATCATACTTTTCATGGCTTGAAAATACACATACACATATTCTAAGACAAGCTAAGCATATACCCATGCATGAGAGAAGGTGAAGAGAGCTACCTTGTACACAATCACATATTTTTTCTCTTGAAATTCCCTCCCTTGCTTCGGCCACACACCTACAAAAGTGTGGGGAAGATTTCTCTTAGCCTAAAAATAATTTATGGAAGCCAATTAAGTTCATGAAACAAATTCTAAGGCCATACAACTTGCTTAGACACTAGGTTATTCTATAAACCCCATTATGGTCCATAAATGCACCTAATAAAGCAACACCCTTCAAATAAATTCTAGGCTCCATTCTTTCCTTTCAAACATGATTCTTGACTCCTTTTAAGCCTCTTGAAGTCATCACACAATTAAAACAAAGACCCTAACTACATGTTGCTTCTTTAGGTCATAATATGGAACCTAAAGTACTAACTCACTTTCTGAGTTCCAAATTTTTTTTAAGGCCTCCCCTCATTTTCATTCATCATATATGACTCAAAAATGGGCTTAGATAATTTTAAAACTTTTCCTACCTACACAAACCCCTTTAGATTGAGGTTATAGAAGAAATGGGTCTTTTGGGAGTTTGCTTTATTTTCTCAAGGGAGGATGCATATGGGGAGCCTCTTAGGGATCTTGGGAGCTCATTTAAACTCTTATTTAGGCCTAGGAATCATCATACAAAATTAGATTTTACAAGGTACAATTGAAACCCTATAACTTGTATCTTGAAATCTAATGATTTTTTGTTAATTCCCTTTGCATATTCTTAATCTCCACACCCTTTTTCCTTAGATTCACCCTTAGTTTTGCCTAAAAATCAAGTCCTCCTAGGGTTTTCTCATGTTGGGCGAAATGGAGGAGGAGGAAACCAAAGATGACAACCATAGGAAGAAAAATTACCTTGTTTTCTTGCTTTTTCTCACTTGAATCTTGTGTTCTTTGAGTTCTTCTCTTCAAATCCGAATTTTTCCCTCAATTTCTCCTCTAAAACAAATCCATATATTTCATTATAATCATAGGAAATAAAAGGAGAATGAAGGAGAAGAGGTTTGGAAGAGAAAGAGCATGAAAAACTACTAATTTCTATACCTTAAGTCTTTGATTTTTCCCCCTCTTTACCTTCCTCTTGTGCGCCACTCTCCTTAGGGTTTTCCTCTAGTTTTGGGCAGAACTTGGTCGTACAACATGAAGGGAGAAGAAAGGTGCATCATATATATAGGTGGGAGGAAGTTACACTTTTCAAAAATTTCCATTTTACCTTTCATTCTTACCATTTTTGTTTCTCCTTCGTTTTAACTCCTTTTTAAGAACCGTCTTTTCCATTATAAAAGTTAGGTTCTCAATTTAGTAAAATGCCTTTGGAATCACTCAAATTGGAGCAAAAACCTTCCTGAATGAATCCGTCAAAGTTTAGGCACACCAACATTGAAAAACGTCCACCGGAGGGGCTTTAGCTGTCTTGGGCCTTCTCATGGTTTTTAGGGCCTCTGAGAACCCTGGAGAACTCAAAATTTTCATTTAAAAAGCCTTCTTATGTGAATTCCAAAATTTTCTCAAAATTATGAAAATGCCATTATGTTTTGTAAGCTTTTTATGAGAAATTGTTTTTTCATTCTAGCTTAGTTTTTTTTTTTTCCGTCTGAGCCTGGGATTCTCATTTTTAGGAGTCTAGAATGCTTCCCAGATTTTTTAGGACCTTAACTACATCATTTTGGGGGACTTCTTTTTATATCTAGTGAGTTTTGTTCGTTGACGGAGAAATCATACGTTACGTTACGTTACTCATGTTTTCTCTCGTTTGCAGATAACCGAATGTTACATGTTCTTTATGGATTCAAGCTAAGATTTTCATCCTAAGTTAGCCATAAGATGAATCTAAGCTTCTATAGACTGCATTTGACAGAGGAATTTTGAATGAAGAGCTTCGACCATGGAGCTTTTCTAAGAGGAGAAGGGAATACATTATGTTTCCCTCCTTTAAAACCCTGGGTGTATCTTAGACATGAATAGGTGCTTCCACGTGAGAGTCTCATGCCCTTGACATGATCCCCCCTGCGTGAATGATTCATGCCTCTGAATAATGGATTCTGGTGCATGATGAGACTCCTCAATCTATGCCACATTCCTTCCTTCGTGCATTGAATGCGTGATGAAAGTTTCATACGTGATTTATCCATTTGTGAGAGTTGTAGTGCTTGAATGTCCACATAAGAGAGAACCATATATCTGCATCATTTTCATGAAATGTCCCTGCATCTATGTGTAATATGCAATGTGATTCTTTTATGCATGTAAAGAGAGCCATGTGTGTGTTGCATTCCTCTATCAAAACCCGTGCCTGAATGTGTGAGTTAGAGAAATGGAAAAAGATTTGAATATATGGCCTAAAATCCCTATTGATCTTCACTTTTAATCTTTGCCCCTAATTTGCCAATTGTTCCTCCTTGCATTATATGTCACGCCTTTTAAGCCCTTTTCCATGAAATTCCTTAAGTCAAAATGAAATAAAATCAATGGCCCATGAAATAAAATTATCACCTAGGAAATAAAATCATTAAAATGCCCAATTTATGCAATAAAATTCTAAAAGGTGAAATTTCATCAAATCATTAATAAAAATTCCATAATTAATGGGTAAAAATATAGAAAATATATGAATTATCTCTCCTATTGAATAATATCAACCTTCACAATAGGTTGAATTAAGAATATTAACAAAAGTTAGGAAATTGGCAATTCCTAGATTACTATATAATGCACCTTATAGAATTTGACTAGAACATAAACATCGAAAATGATCTTATAAAATTTCACAAACAATGATTGGTATAAATTCCAAATTGTGGCATAATGTAATGATAGTTGAGATGGAATCCATGGCAAGCAACAATGGACCTTGTACAGTTGCCTAATGGGGCCAACGTAATTGATTGTAAATGAGTCTTGAAGACCAAAAGGGATCTGTTAGACAACCTTGAGTACTATAAGGCAAAATTGGTTGCTAAGATTTCACACAGAAGGAGGGAATTGACTATATAGAGGCATTTTTCTTGTATTGAAAAAGGATTTCTTTCATATCTTCATAACTTCAATTGTCAATTTTGACCAATGTGAAAATGGCCTTCCTCAATTATGATCATGAGAAAAAGGTATACATGAAATAGTCTGAAGGATTCATCAAATGCGAAAGGAGAATTTTGTATGCAAAATTAAGAAATATATTTTCAAACTTAAGCAAGCCTTATTATAGTGGTACTTAAAGTCCTATAATGCAGTTGCATTTCCAGATTTTGTTGAAAACATTATAGATCCCTGTTTATACCATAAGGTCAGTGGGAGTGAAATGATCTATTTGGTTCTATATATGGATAACATATTGCTTATATCTAGTAACTTAAAGTTATTACACGAGGTAAAACAATGATTGTTAAAAAAATTATGACATGATAGATATGGATGAGGATCCATGCATAGATAAATCTCAAAATATTTTAGGATTATTATAAAAAAAACCTGTATTACTTAAGTACTTGAACATTTCTTAATAAAAGGTTGTTCACCAAATGTGATACCCTTTGTGAGAATAAACAATTTTAATTTGTTTCTATGTTCTAAATATGATTTAGAAAAGGAAGAGATAGAAAATGTTCCTTGTATTTAGTAGTTAAAAGCTTATTGTTTGTCTAGATGTGCACAAGCCTAGACATAGCTTTTATTGAAAGAATGTTGGATAGATACCAAAAGCATTTAAACTTGAATCATTAAATTAAAGGTTACAATCATTGTTATGAAGTACATTTAAAGTACATTAAATTTCATGCTTACGTATATGAAACTTAGCAATTTGGAAGATGATGATTATATAAATTTAGACTTGGCAAAATGTGTTGACTCTTAAAAAGGTCAACATTATGATACATCTTTATGCTTTGTTGAATAAGCCATATCATGTAGAAGTGTGTCAAACCTATCTTCATTTCAACTATATCCATTATTCTGTAAATATTAGCCATAACATCCATAATCAAACATATGCATTTATTGGCAAAATCGATTTGTTTACATATCAAAATGAGATGTAGGGGTCCAATTTTGGTTCTTTCTTTTCCTTTATTCATATTTATCACAAACAAACTTGTCTTGGTCCATTTGATCATAAACCACACATTTAAAGCCCATGAAGTCACCCTAGCCTGAATTAGCTCTAAGTTCCATATTCTGTATACAATTTTGAAAATTCATAACTCGGGCTACAAATTAGTCATAACTTGGGCTTAACATAGGCCAATTTTCACATACATGGCCATATTCTTCCACAAAGTGCCATACATTCATACTTTCATGCTCATATATAAGTTGCCATCATAAAACATGGTAATTTACATTATGTTGTATCACAAGTCATCATATATACATTAAATACACTATCCATGCCATTCTTGATACATTGATCAAATTTAAGTACATAACGTATTTCTAATACATCATTTCTAGTGTCTAGATTCTTTCAACTTCCTTGCCTTTGCTTGGTAATCTTGAAATGGTTAATAGGAGTATATGGGTGAGATTTCGAGAAAAATCTTAGTAGCCAATCTCAACCAATCAATACATACATGAACACCATGAGAAAATGCAATGTATATGGTGCAAGAATGCAATACATATGTCCCATATAACTCAAATGCAACTTTTAACATAAAAAATCATTAATGAGCCGTGGCATCCACATAAACTAGTTAGGCTCAACTAAACTCAACCTGAGATCAAGGAAAAGCTACTGCACTCAATTCTAAGTCTTAAGGAGTTAAGAGTTGTCACATAGTTATTTCATACACATATAGCTCATTTTGGAAAACATAACAAAACATATTTCATGAATGAATCAAGCAACAATACATACAAATATTTCAACTCGTTCAAGCATTCATATGCATACAAGAAAGAGAGATAGAGCTACCTTAGAGCTTGTGAGACTCCAAGATACCACTAACGCAGTTGCTCTTGATTTTTTGCTTGCCTTTTCTTAGCTTGACACCCACACTTTGGTAAGTTTGGGTTAGCTTGGCCTATAAATAGCAATTACAAGGCAAATTAATCCATTTGAATTCATTTTAGGTCTTATAATCATCACGTAATCCCATTAGAACTTAATATGGAATTTAAGAGTAGTTAAGGTCTAATAAGAAGCAACCAATAGTTTTCACTTCCTAAACCCCAAACTCTCACTTGATATAAGTCTTATAGCTCTAAGACAACTCATTTGAATCATCATATGCTTGGTTAACTGGGTTTAAGACTAACTTGCTTCTTTAACCCACTTTAGGGCTTAAAAATTCAACTTTCAATTTAGGGTTCCTAAATTCAATCCAATGGTTCCATAATTATTTATTCTTCTCATCTAAGTCCTTAAATTCATTAAAATTGAAAAAAACACTCCCTAAGTGCTTCCATCACCTCTTGGTCGAACTTACACACATTTGGAAGCCACTTGGAGTTTTGTTGTTTCGCTTTAGGATTTTGATGTATGGAAATATCCTTTGACTTCTCTTTAGTCTACTTATACTCTCATATGGCTTAAATTATGCTCTTAGGGTTCCCTAACTCCTTAGGTACAACTAAAACCTTAACTATCTTATCATGACTTCTTAGGCTCCTTTAATGATTCTAATTGCATATTCTTACTCTCCATGTCTTAAAACCATTCTCTCAATTTTGGTTTGGCTGAAAACCAACTCCTCTAAATTTCTCCTAGTGGTGGTTGAACATGGAAAGGGAGGAGAAGACAAGAAGAAGCAAGTTTCCTATTATGATACATATCTTATTTCAAAGCTTATCAAGATGAGAATTTGATGTTGCACTTGTTTTCCTCAATTCCTCCCCCTTCTCCAAGAGACCAGCCATAAAGTAACCTTTCAAGAAGTTAAAACCATGAAGAGAAAGACAGCTTAAAGAGGAGAACAAGATTGGTGAAAGCAAGACCATGAAAAAGAGCATGATTTCTTACCTAGAATGACTTCTTTTCCTCCTCTTTGTTCCTCCCTTTTAAATGACCTAAGGTGCTAGTTCAGAGGCAAGCAAAGTTAGTCCTAAGTGAGGGGAAGTGGCATGGCTAAAATAGGGGAAAAGGAGGTGATCTATAATAAATTCAAAATTTTCCATTATGCTCCTCCATTTCAAATCCTTCATTTAGGCTTGTTTTAGCTCCTTTTTAAGAACCATCTTTTTCATATGAAAGTTTAAGTTCTCTAATTTACTAAAAACATTTATTTCTAAGTTTATAGGGTTTAAAACTATTCTAAATCATTTATTCAAAGTTTGGGTTAATTGACAACCTAAAATTTATACCAGAAGAGTTTTGGTTTTTTCGACAGTTTCTATGAATTTTGGGGCCTTTAAGAACCCTAAAAAACTTAATTTTATCATTTAAAAATCCCTCCTTTGAGTTTCTAAAAAGTTATCTAAAATTATAGTTGTCATTTTGGCTTATTTTGTTTAGCCATTTTGGCTCTTATTTCGAGCCATCTTTAGTTTCATACTCTCATTTTTAGATGCTTAGTTTATCATTCTATCCTTACTTGACCTTATTCCATTTTATTCTAGGGTCTTCTTTTGTTGTCTCATCAGTTTTAGTTCAAATTTAGAAAATCAGTTATTACAAAGTGCAAGAATATTAAGCAATCATTGATTGTTACTTTCACCATGAAAGGCTAAATTTATATCTAAGTTTTGACACAACTAAATATATCCTTCACTTTGATGGAAAGTGCAACACATATTCTTTATTGAACATTCAGAGTTCTACGAGGTTCCTTGATAAGAGAGGCTTTCCTAAAATTTATCATCACTAAAGCTCCTTCGTGTCAGAAAAAACTTTTAACAAATTGTTCTTCTCTTCTGTTGTGTCCAGTTTCAAATGATGAAGGCAAGCTTTGGTCACTACTTTAGATTAGCATGGTGGAAGGTGTTTATGATTTATGTTTCCACTACTTATAATCTTAACTAAAGTACTTGGAGATTATTATGTTGATTCCAATTTCTAGGAAATTCATTTCATGTATTTTGAAATTTCTCCTACAACTTTGTCTTAGAATTCCCCTAAGATGGGGAAGAGAAATTATGATGGTTGTTGTGTCGAACTTAAGGACCATAACTTTAATATATCATTAGGTTAAACACTTTTAGTTATAAGTCCATCTATCATAATTGAAGTGTAAATGGGCATTTATACATAAAGCCTAATACCTTAAAAAATGATATTTCTATGAGCCATTTAATTAAACACCTTATTAAAACACATAATTAGGCTCCTTCAACAAGATAGAAAGTTGACTTTTATTGTCATAACTATCTTTGTCTAGTTAATTTATACCCTTTCTATTGAAAGGTGATGAAGTTATAACCGATGCATAACTTATAGCAGCGAAATTTAACCATTTTACACACCAAATGGAGTTATAGGGGTCAAAATTTGAATTACTTATCTTCTACACTCATGGTCACTGTAAAAAAGTTTATTTTGATCCATAAAACCAAGATTTGAATTCTATTTGCATATGGAAGCCACATAGCCCATTTTGGCTTCTTTTACATAATAGGCCTTTAAACTTCAAAAATTTATATCTTTGGCTACGTAACTTTGATTTACACAAATTATATGTCTACAAAAAGCTTATGATGTCAACTTTATGCTATGAAAAATTCAAGTGAAAATAAATTCATTTAATTACTCAAAAATCACAAAAATAGTAGTTGTACCAGTAGCTACAGTATCAGTGCAAATCTGAATAATTTTGCCAACTTTAAAAATTTATAAAATATTCTGTTTAGCTCTAAAAATTTCCATTCTTAGCTTGTTAGAAAGTCCTATAAATTTTCTAAATGCTCACCAAATTTTAACCATAAACTAGGTCATTTGGTTTATCAAGAGTAGAAGTGTAATTTATGGCTCAATTGGAACAATTTTTTGTTATAAAGTGGTTCAATTAGCCTCTAATTTGCACTCTCACTTGGAGCAAATGTTAATCATCCCAAGCATCCATTCCATAATGTTCATTGCATAAAATAAAGCTTACATTAAAATATGACCATTGAACACCTAAAGATACATATAATCCATATAGCATTCTAATATACAAAATCATGTACTTATAGCCAAACCATACATCAAAATGGCTCATTTTCATGTTTTGAAGTTTATACTTATGTTTCTATTACAAAAGCTTGTCATATACATCACAAGTCATCATAAGTACACTATGTATACTAGCCATATGGTTCCAATACATACATCAAGTTTAGGTACATGTAAAATTCTATTACATCATTTTCTAAAATCTAGCTTTTCTTTGTTTCCTTTCCTTTGCTTGGAGAACTTGAAATAGTTAGTAAGAGGAACATGGGTGAGATTTTGGGGAGAATCTTAGTGGCCAATTTCAACCAAATCAATGCATACAAAAATGCCATGAGGAAATGTAATGCATGTGGTGCAAATATGTGATTCATATGCATCATATAACTCAATACAATTTTTAGCATAAAAACTCATTTTTCATCAAGTTAGGCAACTAAAATACCATCTGGGCTCAATTAAACTCATTTGTACGCCAAGAAAGAGCTACTGCACTCAATTCCTCATCATAAAGAGCTAGCAACAAAAAAACATATAATATTCATGCATAAAACTCATAATGTAAATCATATCAAAGCATAGCTCACGAATACATCAAGCAACTACACATGCAAGTATCTTTAACTCATTTCAACATTCAAATGTATGAAAGATAGGGAGCTAAAGTTACCTTATGACTTTGGAGAATTGGAACTACCACTAACCCACTCGTTGGTTCTCTTTTTCTTGACTTTCCTTAGCTTGACACCCATAAATAGGTGAGCTTGGGTTAGCTTGGCCTACACATAGCAATTGTAAGACAAAATAAGGTATTAGATCGACTTTAACTCTTATTAACATCATCTAATTCTATTAGGATCCAATATGCCATTTTAAGTCATCTTAGGTTCCTTAACTGGCAACTCTCGGAATTCACTTTCTAGGCTCCAAACTCTTGCTATCTATGAGCCATATAACTCAAATGAAACTCATCTTGGGCTATCACATGCTTTATTAAATAAGCATAAAGTGAACTTGCTTCTTTGAGCCCATTTGAACCATAAAATTTCACCTTTCAATTTAGGGGTTTTAAATTCAATCCAATAGTTTCATTAATATTTATTCATCACATTTAGACCTTTTTAAAGCATTAGAATCCATCAAAGCACTCCATAGGAACTTAATTTGTTGCTTGGTTAAGACTATGACTATGAAAGGGGTTAAAGGAGTTTTGCTCATTTCTATAGGGAATTTGGCACATGTGGAGATTGCTTGGCTCCTTTTTAGTTTTGATATGATCTTACATGGCTTGAATTGTCTTCCTAGGGTTTTAAAACTCTCAAGATGCAAACAAAACCCTAAATGCCCTACTTTGCATTCTATAACTTTTTAATTGGCTCCTTTGCTATCATTTAATTCTCCATGCTCCTAAACCCCTAATTGTCATAACTGCATAGACACATTTATACCATTTCAAATCAATAGCAACAAAATTACAACCATTGCCAAATTTTTAGTAGTAGATTCTAGCCCATTCTTATATCAAATAAGCCTTAAGGGGTCCCAAATTTGTTTTCTTGCCATTTTAATCTATAAACTCCATAGATACACTTAATTTGATCCACATAATCTTCATCCAAGACCTAAATACATAGTGGAGTCATATAACCCAATTTGCCCTTTTTACTCATAATAGGAGACAAATTTCAAAAATTCATAACTTAGGCCACGTAACTCTAATTTATGCAAATTAGGTATCCACAGAAAGCTTATAATTTGAACTTTATACTGTAAAAATTTAAGTAAAATTGAATTCATTTGTCCCCTAAAATGGTACAAAAATGGTGGCTACTATAGTATGAACAGTGTTGCACCATTTCCACAATTCTGCACTAACTTTAAAAATTTGTAAAATATTTTATATAGTTCCAAAAATTTCCATTTTTGACTATAAATTGTCTAAATGCTCATCAAATCTCAGCCCCAAAGCAAGTCATTTAGGCTATTAAGGGTAGGGATACAATTTTATAGCTCATTTGAACTAAAAATTAGTTTTGAAGTAACCCAATTGGCCTCTAAATTGCGTTCTCCTACTTTGAGCAAACTTTCATCATTCTAGGCATATATTCCAGAAGGTTCATTGCATGAAATAAGGCTTGCATCAAAATAAGGCCCTTTAACATCCAAGTGTACACATAGACCATATTACTTCACATACACAAGTTCATGTGCCAATGATCCAATCATATATCAAATGGCTCATATTTATGTTCTCAAGCTTATACACATGTTTCTATTACATAACCTTGTCATTTACATAAAGTTTATCATATATACATATGCTTATTATCCATTTGGGTCTATCATATACATTAAGCTTGTTTACATCACAAAAATCCTAACTACACCATTGTCTATTGCGTAGCTCTTTTCAATTTCTTTTCCTTTGTTTGGACAACTTGAAATGGTTAGTGGGAGAAACATAGGTGAGATTTTGGGGAGAATCTTAATAGCAAATCTCATTAAATCAATGCATACAAGACTGTCATGAGGAAATGCAATGTATGTGGTGCAAGCATGTGAATCATATGCATCATGTAACTCAAACATAACTTTTAGCATGAAAACTCATTTCTCATCAAGCCATGGCATCTAAACATACTAGCTAGGCTCAACTAAACTCATTTCTAAGCCAAAGAAGAGGTACTGCACTTAATTCTTAGATATAGGGAGTTAGGGGCCGAAAACATATAATACTAATGCATAAAACTCATGAATATATCAAGTAACTACACATACAAGTATCTCAACTCATTCAAACATTCAAATGTATGCAAGATAGGGATATATAGCTACCTTATGGATTGGTAAGCTTGAAATCATGCCTAACCCACTTAGCTCTTGTCTTTCCTTTTGCTTTCCTTAACTTGGCACCTACAAATAGGTAAGCTTGTGCTAGTTTGGCTTACATATATCCATTTACAAGGCAAAATAAATCCTTAGGATCCATGTTAACTCTTATTACTATTATCTAATCCTATTAGGACTTAATATGCCATCTAGGTCATTTTTAGGTTCGTTAAGAGACAATTCTTGGATTTTACTTTCTAAGCTCCAAACTCTCACTTGTTATGAGCTATATAGTTCTAATAGAACTTATTAGGGTCATCATAAGCTTGATTAAACAAACCAAAGACCATCTTGCTTCTCTAAACCCATTTGAACCCTAAAATTTTACCTTTCATTTTAGGGATCTTAAATTCAATCTAATGGTTTCATTAGCATTTATTCATCACATTTAGACCTTTTAAAATCATATAATCCATGAAAGCTATCCCTAGGTGCTACTTCTTGTCTTAGGCCGAGGTTATGACATCCATGTGGGCTAAGGGAGTTTTATCATTTTTCTTGGAGAATTTGGCACTTATGGAGGTTCCTTGGCTCCTTTCTAGTTTATATGTGATCTTATATGGCTTAAAACATATTCCTACAATTTCAAAATTTCCAGTATATAGACAAAATCCTAAGTGCTCTAGCTTGAATCCTATAACTTCTTACTTAATTCTCTTTGCATAATTTAATTCTCTATGCTTCAAAACCCCTATTCCTATCAAGTTTTGGCCAAAATCAAACTCCCTCTAGGATCCCCATCGAACCAAGATCATCATGGAACTCAATGGAAAACAAGTTGTTCTAGCTTGATATATACCTCATTTAAAAGCTCTCTTCTTGTAGTTTCTTGTGGTATAATTGGCTTCCTCAAATCTCTTCCTTTATCATGAGGTTAGCTACAAACTTTATCCTTTCAAGAAGCCAATACCACCATTAGAAATAAGAAAAAGAGGAGAATGATGCTTCTGACTAGTAAAGCATGAAATTAGGCATATAAACTTACCCTTTTTGGCTTCCTTTTCCCCTCTCTCTCCTCCCATTTTCAAGCCATATTTGGGTCTAATTTAGAGCTATGTATGTTGTTTATGGAGGGAGAAGGAGGTGGCATGACATATAAAAAAGGGAAGGAAGATTTTTATAACAATTTCCAAAATATTGATTACATCCTTTCACTTAATTTCCTCTGCTTGGGCTCATTCTATATTATTTTCAAAAATTATCTTTTCCATATGAAAATTTAAGTTTTCTACTTTATTCAAAGCATTTACTTTAGACTTTTGAAATTTAAAACAATCTCGTAAAGCCTAGTTAAAGTTATGCTTAATCAACATCTTAAACCATGCACTATTAGGGATTTAATCATTTTGATGGTCCCTATAATTTTCAAGACCTCTGAAAACTCCAGTGAACTTAATTTTGGCATTTAAAACTCTTTCCTTTGAGTTTCTAAAGTTTTGCTTAAAATTACAATTTTGCCACTAGTATGTTAGTTTCCTCTATTTGACTATTTCAGCTTTGTTTTCGTTATTCCTACTCTTTCCGTTCATCTTATCTAAAGTTCTAGTTCCTTATTGCTATGGTTATCAACCCTTAATTTAATGTCTAAGGGTTTGGAAAATGTCAATTATGACACTAAGTCTATCATGTTTCAGCCAAAATCAAATCCCCTTTAAGTTTTCCATGTGTTGCTTGAACATAATAAGGCATGGAAAACTAAAGAAAAGAAAATTTCTCATATGGTGTCATACATTGTTTGATTGCTCTTGGAATGGTGCTTCTTGTGGTGCAATTTGTTTCTTCAAACTCCCTCTTTTTCCTAAGTGGCCAGCCACTAAAATGGTCATTTTAAGAAACTAAAACTATTAATGGAAAGAGCTCAAAGAAGAGGAGAAGGTTTCTAACTACCATAAAGCAAGTTTTTGCATATTTCTATACCTATTTGCCTGATCTTTCTATCCTTTTTCTCTTTCTCTTGGATGCCTCTTTGGTTTTGTATCTGAAGCATATATGTCAACTATGAGGCTATGGTTGGCATGGCTAGATATATAAAAAAGGAATGTTTTAAAATAATTCTTAAAATACTAATTACATCCTAAAACTTTGATTGCTTTATTAGGGCTCGTTTTAACTTCTTTTTGAATTTTGTTAGTTTGATATGAAAATTTAGGTCCTTTAGTTTATTAAAAGCATTTACTTTGAAATTTGTGAGGTTTAAAACCATATGGAATAGTCTAGTCAAAATTTTGATCAACTTACATCCCAAATTGTACACCATCATGGATTTTATTATTTTGACGATTCCTATGGTTTTTAGGGGTCCTAAAAATCCTAGTGAGCTTAACTTACTATTTAAAAATGTTTTCTTTAAATTTCTAAAATTTTGCCCAAAATTATGATTTTACCACCGCACATTCACTTTAATCCACTTAGCCATTTTAACTCCAACTTCTAGATATTCCTAGTTTCTTATTCTCATTTCTAGATGCTCTGAGTAATATTCTATCCTTGCTTCGCCTTAATTCATTTTATTCTAGGGTTCTCTTTCATTATCTTGCTGAATTCTGGTTTAGTTTAAGCTGGATGTTACACATATACAATTATATTAATGTGTGAAACTATTAAACAAAAAATTACTAACATCTATCTCTCAGTCATTACCTTATGAAACTAATAAAAAATTTTGTAGGAAATGAAAGAACTAAAAGTAGTAGGGATATTTTACATAGGAATCTTTGTTGTTGGTCAATACTTCCTATGCATTCTATTGGTTGTACAAGAAAAGATTAATTGTTTTTGTTTCTTTTGATTATCACCAAAGATCAATAACCTTAAAGGAACCTAGTTTTGAGAATCTGCATTTCTAATATAGGAATATTTTGGTCTATTTATAGTTAAGAGCCCAAATTGCTCGTTCAACTTTACGAGCATCTTCTCAACTTCAAGTTGCAAAGTCATTACATGGTCTAGATTTGCTTAAAACTCATCAGCAACCTTGTGCTTTCTTGTTTCATGTTCAAAATCTCACCTTGGAATTTGGCTACTTGGAGGCTTGTAAACTTGAACTCATCATCTTAAGCATTGGATTTTAATGCCTTGGTTATCTCTTCTTGAATGTCACATAAGGATGAGAATCTACATTTCATATCTTCATTTTATAGGAGATTTAGTATAAACTTTGGCCTATTTTTATAATGCATTTATGCCTTCCTTGGAAAGGAGTCTCCATCTTCTTCTATAAGTTTCAAAACATTCTACACTTTTTTCCTTGATATTTATAGTTTTAGTTAAATCTACTTTATGCCTCGATATATCAATGCCTATGAGAGCTAGTTATGTTAATCTTATGTCAGAATATAAGTCATTGGTAAAGTAGGCATGAATGATGATTTTCTAATTAAAACATGTCTATTCTAAGTTACAATAAGCAGCCATTACATTTCACTAGGCTTATGCTAAATATCTCAAAAAATTTTAAGTATACATATTGTACTAGCTGGTCATACAAAAAATTAATGAAAATTCACCAAAATAGGTATTTCAAGAGATGAGATACACCAACACACCTATTTTGATATATTTTTATTGACTACTGCCATGCAAGAAGTATATGTAAGAATTTCTCAAATATCTCTCCCAAAATCCTTTAATATCATAAGAAATGTCTTTATTAACTTCAAGCAAGTATAAAGCTTTGCCTAAATTCTCAATTCAATACTAACCAAAAGTGAAAAGATTTTGTAAACCATTATGTCACATGTAAGGCAAATAGAGGTGAAGGTTTCATTTGATAAATAGTCCATTCAAGGCTTATTCAATGTTGAAAACAACAAATAATTCTCTAATGAATTTAGACAAAAATTCAATACTTTGAGCTATTATATCATTGAATGCTTAATAGAACAAACCAAGAAAGAGAGATATCAAAAAGTTAAAGCCATCCTTTTTGTTTATTAGAAAAAGAAATAGAGAAAAATAGTAATCCCTAAAATTTTCCATAATTATTAACAATTAAAATTCATATCCTACATGTGAAGTGCATTCAATTCATAGAAACTCCTCATCTATCTATCAATAATTTATATGCTAGATCTATTTCACATATAAACTCAAACAATAGAGGTGGATTAAGCTAATTTCAAGAGCCCCGAAAATAGTAAAATCAAAGATTGCCAAAAATGTAAGCACTTTATTTAAAAAAAAAGAAAAAGAACGCAAAATTTAGTAGATACTCTAGATCAACTATTACATTTCTTTGATAACATTACAACATAGGATTTGTAAAGTAAAGTGCAAAGGCATCCTATATTAAAGCAATTTCTTTAATTACCTATTGCTGATAATGTTGAAGATGAGCATGACGAGAAGAGACGGAGACACCTAATGGGAAGGAAGAAGGTAAATGACAAAGATGAACATGAAGATGAAGACAAGCATGAAAAAAATTGGTTCAAATTAAGGGGTAAATAGCTCATTCAACATTTGTTGTTACATAGAGCTATATGGCAAGTCATGTATGACTTGGCAAATATGTAATGTCATATTAGACTGCTGCTAGCCACATTAGCATAAACTTGATGATGTTTTAACAATCGTTAATAGTAGGCATTTTTTACAAACACTTTGAAATTATAGGGACTGAATTATAAGAAATTAAAGTGTAAGGACTAAATAAAAAACTTGGTGAAACTATAGGGACCAAAAAAATAGTTTAACCAAAAAAATTCAACATAATTTTAAAACAAAACTAAATTTGTAGTATAAAAAAAAGATTGAAATAAATAATTTAAATTTTTTTAATAAGTCATATTTTTAATTAAAAAAATAATATTATCATTAAGCATATTTTGTTTAGTTTTTTGTTTTAAGAGAGTTTTGTATATATTTTCATAATAAAGGAACAACCACGTAATTTGATCTTCTCTCAAAAAAGACAAGAGTATTTTATTTTGAAGAAATTATCTATTTTGGTCCTTGAAAGGTAAGTGTGTAATGTCTAGTTTTCTTGAAAACATTAGAAACAAACTAGTTATAAAAGGAAGTCTCCTAAATAGGAAGAATTGAGGCCAAATAAAGTTAGAAAAAAATTTTAAATAATAAAAAATAAGGATATAAGGCATAAGATGCCTAAAAACTGAAGTTGGAGTAGTTAAATAAAATCAGACGAAAACCAGTGATATTTTCATAATTTTGGATACTTTTTAAAAAACTCAAAGGAGGGATCTTTAAATGAAAAAATTGAATTTTTTGGGTTTCTCAGAGGCCCTAAAATCATAGGAATCCTTAGAATGATTCAAACCCCTTTAGTTTATATTTTAGAGAGTCAGTTGACCCGAACTTTGACCAGTTTGTTTAAGAATATTTTAAATCCAATTTGAGTGAAACTAAAGGCATTTTATAAGTTAAAGGACCTAAATTTTATGATGAAAAAGATGGTTCTTAAAAAGAAGTTGAAATAAGCCTTAAAGGAAAGAACCAAGAAAAGATGACAAATTAGGAATTTTCAAAAAAGTGTTTTAGTGACTTGGCTTCTTATATATCACATCCTTCTCCTCCTTTCCACTTAACTGACCGAAGTTCTACCCAAAATAGAGGAGAGACCAATAGAGAGAGGCGCACAAGAGGAGGGGAAGAAGAGGAAGAAAAGCTTGGTAAAAAGGGTGAGAAATCTTTGGTTTTTCATGCTCCTTCTTTTAGCAAACTTATTATCCTCTTTCTCCTCTCTTTTCCTACACTTTTGGTGATTGGATTGGGATTGTTTTGTGATTGGTTCAACAAGAAGAAGGGATAGTTTGCAAGAGCTCTTGGAAGCATAGGAAAGTACCTTGGAAAAGCATCAAAACAAGGTAAGAATCATGACTTTTTCTTGTATCTCTTGGTTGTTCCTTAAGGGAGTAGGGTCGACCAACTAGAGACCACATAGGAAGGAATGAGTTCTGACCAAAGCCAAGCAAGGAAAAAGGGTTTTAGAGTGTGGGAATTAAGGATATGCAATTGGAATTGAATAAGGAGCATTAGAAATCAAGTTATAAAACCCAGGGATTTAGTTGCACCTTGACAAATATGAAGCTTCCTAGGGATAATTTAAGTTGTCTAAGAATGTGAATGAGTTCCTAAGACACCTAACAAGTCTCACATGTGCCAATTCCCTAAAGAAAATTTGCAAAAGTCCATGAGTCCTTAAGCATGCTCATGTCTTAGCCAAGAGCTCTCCATGCACCTAGGGAGAGTTTTAATTTCTTCTAAGACTAGAAAGGGACTAAATATAACTAGTAGACATGAAAGGAAGTATTGGAATAAATTTAGGAAGCATGGTTTGTGAGATGGAGGTGTAGGCTCCATTTTAAGATATAAAGGAGCAACTTGTACCTAGGCTCCTTGTAATGAATTTGTGAAGGGTCGAAGGAATCTAAATGGAGTCAAGAGACTTAAATAGAAGTAGAAATTAGAGCCAAGATCATGAATTCCAATAGTTGTTTCATTGTGTCTTGTACGGAACTATAATTGTGTCTTAAAACAAAGTAGCCTTACATAGAATTTGTGAGAAGCAAAAGCTTGTTCCAATGATTGAAATATGTTTCATTTGATGTGTCTAGGTCAAGAGAATCAAGTGCCACCTAGTTGCATGTGCTTGGGCAAAAAGGGGAAGAAGAATTAAAGAGAAAGGTTTGTGTTCTTGTTTCAAGGTAGCTCTCTAATCGTTCTCACATGTATTATGTAACACCATAATTATCTAGCCTCCCTTGCTCATTTCTTAGTGACACTCCATGAAAAGGCGAAGTTGGCAAAGAAATTCAATTAAAATATTCCATTATTTTTGAGTTACGTTAGACTTAAAATTTTCATTTCATATCCCTTAGACCCTTTGGACTTCCCCATGTCATTCTCCAATTTAATTACATGCATACAACTCAAAAAAATCTCAAAATGTTGCAAAAAAACTTGAGCTTATAGCATATATACTCAAAATAATGTAAGTCAGTCTCGGGTTCAACTTGACAGAGTTCTAGTGCAATGTTAGAAAATTATAACTAAATCTAAAAAAATCAAAATCAAGCAAACTATAACTTTTTGGAAAGCTCTAGATGTTAAATTTATATAAAAATAACTTCATGCCATGAAAACATCATTTAGACCACGTTTGACAATATAAATGTGACATAGGTCAGACTACTTAGAGTTTCTGATATAGTTTACTGATATAAACTCAAAAAATGCATAACTAATTCTACAAAAACCCAATTTAATCAAAATATACCAATTTGGAAAGCTAAAGATGTGAAATTTAATGTAAAAATACTTCTAGACTAATAAAGATACGTTTAGCTACTGAAAAATGATGAAATAGTACATGGACTCAGCTGGAGCTACTGATACTGACATAGAATTTTAAAAATTCATAACTTTCTGCTTAGACCTCCAAATGAGGTGCTTTTAATTACTACAAGTCACTAAAAATCTCTAGTTGATGTATATAAAATTACACATTCATTGGATCATGTTTGTCCCATAGATGATGCAGCAACCTAAACTGACCATATGAACAATGATTATATTATAACAATAGAAAATTGGCAACTTTGAAAATTCATAATTAATTTCATAGAGCTCCAAATAATTTTTAGCTTCCCAAAAATATCTAAATGATCTCTACATGCGTGCCAAATTTCATGATAAAATTTTTCCATTTGGTCAGTTTGTGACATAGGGTTGCATTTTAGTCTTTTTTGGATCATCTAAGGGGTCAATTATCATCCAATTTTGCTTCTACTATGTCCAAGACCACTTGAGCACGTGAGAAAGCATAAAAATGGCCCACTAAACATGTTCTAATGATCCAATCATATAGATCTTGGAAAATCACTCTCCCACTCCAAGGTATACACAATAGACATATAAGCACAATCTTTTGCTACATCATTCAAGTGATACTAAGTCTCATATATACATCAAGTAACAATATAATTACACATGTTTAAGAGGTCTCACATTGCATTCATCATAAGGGTACATCATATGCCATCAAAATGGTTACAAAGTGAACAAATAACACATTTCCATGCCACACTTCTTCCTTTAAGCTTGGTGGCCTCCATTTCTTTGCTCACTTAGTCCACTTAGACATGTTAGGTAATGGGGAGAAAAGAATGAAATTCTAGAAATTACAATAGCCCTTTTCCCTTTGAACCACACATAAATGGTGCAATTTCAAGTCTAAAATGCATGGTATTCATGAAATTCTTGAACATACGTAGAACATTTCCTTCATTCAAGAAGTCACATATAACATTCATAGGCTTGTCAAGGCAATGATTTAGCTTCACCCATTATTTTTGGGATTTTTAGACTTGCCTCACCTATTTTCTTAAGGGACTTTTGACTAAGCCTCACTCTTTAGAGACTTTTGGCTTCGTCTAACCTATTCTTGGGGGCTTTTAGCTCATCCTCACCCTAACTAAAGGGCTTTTGGCTTCACCGAGCTCAAGCAAGCTAAACATATTCATAAAAACATCTTTCAAGCATATCAACATAGCAACATGGTACCATGGCATGTGATCCTTTTCTAGAAACATATTTCATAGTTTAAACATACACACACACATTCAAAGATAAGAAAACACCCAAGCATGTATGAAAGAAAGGAAAAAGGGGCTACCTTGCTTGCAAGAACACACTTTAACTCTTAGAAATCCTTCCTCTCCCTCAGCCAAATGCTCACAAGAAGGAGGAGCTAGATTCCTTTGGCCTAAACACATCATATGGAAGTCAATTATACTCTTAGAACAATTCCTAAAGCTACGTATGCATTTGGAAAGTTAAATTGCTTTTAAGGTTCAATTATGGTTCCATAAGGCACATAATGAAGCAACACCAATAATTAATGATTTTGGCTCCATTCTTTTCTTCCATCTATGGTCCTTGACTCCATTTAAGCCTCTTGGAGTCATCACACAATTGATTTAAGGAGCCAAACTATATGTTTCTTCTTTAAGTCACAAGATGGAACCTACGCTACTATTTCACTTCCTAGGCTTCCTAATTTTTTTTTCAAGACTTCCTCTCATATTCTCTCATCATATATGATGCAAAACTAAGCTTGGAAGAAATTAAAATATCCTCTAAGCATTGGTTCTATCCTAGGCCAAGACATGCTCTTCCTTGGCTACCAATGGAGTTGTCTTGCTTCCTTTGATGAGAAGTGCATGTAGGAAGGTCTCTAGGGGTCTTAGGAGCTCATACAAACATTTACATTAGCCTAAGGACTCTTGGATTAAATCAGAATTTTAATTATGTTCACAATCCCTAGCTTTTTCGATCTTACATTTTCATGGTTCTTTATTGGATTTCTTTGCATATTCTAGTTTCTCATGCTTGAATACCTTTGTCTCTACCTTGTTTTGGCTTGAATTCCTTCCCCTCTCTAGTTTCTTTCTTTAAACCTAATATGGAAGCCACTAGAATTCAAAGAAAAACAAGTTTTTCTATTGCATAAAATACCTCATTTGAAAGCTTACTAAATGGTGATTCTCTTGCTCTATTTGATTGCTCCAAACCTCCACTTTTTCTCATGAGGTCAGCCACCAAAATCATCCTTTCATAAAGGTGAAACCACCATTAGAAAGATCATGAAGAGTAGAGCAAGATTACTAACTACCATAACATGAGATTTTGCATATATGCTACCTATTTAGCTTTCTTTCCTTTCTCTTTCCTCCCTCCCTTCATCACACCATAGTTACTGGTCTTAGGTAGGAAACAAGTCAGTAAAACCAAATGGAGAAGGTGTGGATGACATAAAGAAAAGGTGGGGGGATATTTTAACTTTTTCTATCATTACCATTCTTGTCACTACACTTTGACTATGCCATTTGAGCTCGTTTTAGATTCTTTTTTAGAAACATCCTTTCTATCATAAAATTTAGGTTATCTAATTTATAAAATGCTTTTGGAATTACTCAATTTAGATTTAAAACTTGATTGAACTATTCGGTCAAAGTTTTGGTCAACTAACGGCCAAAATCGCTCATTGGAGGGGTTTTAACTATTTTAATGGTTCCTATGATTTTTAGGGCCTCTGAGAATTCTGAGAAACTCATTTTTCCCATTTAAAAATTTCTCCTTTGAGTTTTCTAAAAAGTTTCTAAAATTATGAAAATGCCATTATACTTTCAACAATTTTATTGAACCACTATGGCTCTGGTTTCTGAGTACCTTGAACCTTGGATCCTCATTTTCTATTGTTTAAAATTTTATTCTAATTTTATTTGGCCTTAAATCCTTTATTTCAGGGGACTTGCTTTTATATCTGGTGTGTTTCACTCATTTATAAAGAAACCGGACATTACGTTTCTCACATTTAAGAAGAAGCTAGATGTTACACATTGCTTAGATGTTTATTTGTCTTTGAGTGCTTGTGTGTATGTTTAAACTATGAGAAATGCTATTAGCCATTGTTTACATGTTGTGGTACCATTATGTGTTTTGAAATATGTTTATGAATGCAAAGTGGCTTGAATGAGTTTGATTATGCCAAAAGTCCCTTGAAAGTGGGTAAGGCAAATCCAAAAGTCTCAAACAAGATGGACAAGGCTAGATCAATGCCCTTAAGAGCTTATGTTCACTATGTATGAGTTTATGTGATAAGGAAAATGATTTTTGTATGTTTATTAGTAGCCTAAATGCCATACATGCATTCTTTGACATATATATATATTATGTATGTTTGAAAGGGTTAAGAGTTATTGGGATTCTTTGAATCTCGCTCTTCCCCCGCATGTCTAACCATGTCTAGCTGAGCCAAGTGGATTAAGAAATGGAGGTCAACAACCTTGAAGAACAATATTTTAACAATGAAGTAGAGAAATAGGCTTTTTAATAGCATTTTGGCGCCAAAAATTGTAACCATATGATGTATATATGATGTAGACTTTTAAACATGTTCAAATGTATGTAAATATGATATATGTATCCATTTTGGAACCAAATGAATGAATATATGAGTTCTTGCCACCCATATGTTATTATGTCCATGTGTATAAATGCAAGTGGCAAGGTGAAAATGTTAGAGATTTTGCCCTAGGCCAATCATTGTATTGCAAACATTGTACTTTCTTAAGAAATAAAAGTTTTCTTTTATTACATTATTATATTATTTACATATTCTATATAAATAATATCCTTGGATAAATCATATTAATTAATCTAAACATCCCTAGTCGATCATCATTGTGTGAACAATGATGAACTAAGACTAGTATGATTTTGATTGATGATTATGTGTTAATCATGTATATAGATACTAATCAAAATCATAGGCACTCGTTAGGAAAAAGATGCTAGATCGATCCATTATGAGATAGCTAAATAGATTAAGTCATAAGTGTATCTCATATATAACTGTGTCACCGAGCCCTTAGACTTGAGATCATTATAGTTTCCAACATGAGGAACACTATGTTTTGGCATAGTCAAAATTCATCTTTAACCTGGTAATCATAAAGGTTATGATCGGGTATAGTGGAATTCATGTAGAAGAAGATGAGTGGTCAAGATGAAATTTGTCCCTCTAATTAATAGAGAGATATCTTTGGGCCCCTTGATGAGTGAGACTGAGAAATGTATGGCCGTGCATGAATGAAAGGGTTTCCATTTGTACTATTAGTCTGCACATAGATCAAGAAAGTGACGATCGAGTAAGATGAGGATGGCATTTCCATGCCTCATACTTGATCTAGATATCATGTGACAAAAGAGATGTGATAGAGTTATATGACGGGTTGAATCGGATCACCGATCCTTATATAATTTGGGTAGTCACAATGTCTTGCTAGAGGCCGCTTATGACTTATGGGTCAAATAGTATCATTAGCCCAATACCAACGTCATATGGGCCTACAAGGTCACATACAAGAACAAGTCAACTCAAGCTAGAATGTGTAAATTTATTGAATATGAAATTGCGTCTAGATTCAATGAATGTCACGTTCAATTTAGGATAGAAGAATTTTATAAATAAATATATATATACATATATTTGATATATATATATATATAGTTTATAAAATTCAAAACATATATATATTTATATGTTTGAAATATATATATCATTTAATTAATTTAAATGAATTAGTTTTAAATTCAAATCTATATGATATATTTAAATTTAAATTAATATAATAATTTAAATTTAATTTATGTGATAAATTAAATTTAAATTTAGTTATAGATTTAGATTAAATAATTGGTTAAATTTAATCTATTACATAGACTTAAATTTAAACTAATTTTCTAGACCTACTCGATTTAAATGATATTGATGGATCTATGGGAAAGAATTCGAAGTTTTAATTTTCTGTTGCGTGTCCCAGAATTCCCAACAAAAAATGGGTTCTATGATGATTTGAACCATTTGGCATGCTCCTATATGTTGTAATTGTGCTTTTAGATGTACTTAAGTTGTTATGGAATATTAAGAAAGTCATTTAGTGCCTTATGAACCCATTATAGACTTCAAAATTGACAATTTCTTCAGCTGAACTAGAGTCTAATCAAATGGATGATTTTTTGCATAAAATGTAGCCAGAAAATAGCTCTCATTTAGAGCTTTTCTCAAAGCCAAAGAACACTCAATTTGGACTCTACATAATTTATTATGATTTTTCAAAGTTTGCCAAATTATGCAGAATTAGTATAGGTATTATTCATATGGTCAGTTTGTTTCTTCTATATTGCTCATAGGTCAAATGAAGTCCAATACTTATAAAATTTTACAGGCATAACCTAGACATCATAAGCTTTTTATATCCACTAAGATCATTTCATTTAGAGCTTTGTAAAGGGAGAAACAAAATTTTGAAGTTTCAGGTCTTGGAGTTATCTGAGAATGGACCTGATGTATTGTTCTATTCTTTTTCATAAGTTAAATGCTACTATCTTGGTCTAGAATTATTTTTATCATTAGTTAACATCCAATGCTTTCTAGAAAGCTATCATATGCATGATTTAAAGTTTCCTAAAATTAGTTATAAATTTTCAAAGTTCATATTAGAAATTTGTGAAAGCAAACCTCAAAAGTAAATTATGGTTTTTGTGAAATTTGGTTCCAAATATGAGATTCTTGAGATGAATTTTGATATTTATGATTTAAATGGATATGTTATTGATAGAAAATGATAGTTGTAAGTCCACATAGTCCCTAAAGCCATGAATCATGTATATGGTTTTCCAACTATGCAAACAATCATAGATAAAAGTGCATGCTTCTTACAAATGTGTACCCATATGCCAAATATGTATTAAGATAACCTATGTGACATTTGTTTAACGGTTATGAAGTTAAGGTATTGCAAAGTGCACTTTTGATTTCATCATCCATACACCATTTATGTTAATTTAACCCTTCAATAATTTAAATATTTTAAATGTTTTCATTCTATAAGTTAAATTCAAATAAAAACATTGCATTTTCATTTAATTTCCAAAGATAATACCCAATCGAACAAATTTTTAACTAAAACATTATTGCTTAGATTATGGATTTGATCATGGATTATTCTCGTTTAAAAATAGATCAATCCTTTATTGGAATATAACATTTTAGGTGGGCTTGAGCCTGAACCTAGTTCAAATTTTCTTGGCTTTTTAAGGCCCAAGCTCAGACCTAATTTTAAAGAGAAAGATCCATTCTGACTTGTTTCTAAGGCGTAGTCACATGTGAAAGAAAATCCATTTAGCCATATTAAGAACTACACTGCCACATTAGGTATTGCATTTTACTTCTCTATTTCTCCTTTTCTATTTTGTTTTGCTTGTTCTCTTATCTTATGCATAGTGGTTTCAGATTTCCATTTTCCATTCAACCTATTGATGTTGGAGATGTTAAATCTTTCTTTTTAAAAATAAAATATATATTGGTAAAGAAGGAAAATGAAATTTGACATATAGATACTAAAGAAACAAAGAGGATAACATGGTTAATTTGTAAAACTTCATCCATGTATATTAAGACCACGTATAGTCCAATAAGATTTTTTAGCCTTTGCAAAGTGTAACACCTCAAGCAATATTAAACTAAACTATTATAGTTTTAAGAAAAATAAAATAAATTGAACTCCTCGTGTAAGCATAATCATTAAAACATTAGAAATTCAAACCTAATTAAAACCTTTAAAACTAGCTAAGTTATTAAGCTAAAAAAGATAACTAATTACAAACCATCACTTATAAGTTCTCTTTTTAGGCATCCTTTCCAATCTTTAACTTACCCTAAAGACACTAAAGGAACTAAAAAGAAAACTACCAAACAACTTCAACACAACTTATCCTAAAGGGTAGAGGCAAAAACACAGAAAAGACATGCTAAATGAACAAATGCTGGGATAGAGCATTACACACAGTCGTGCACCTCTACATAGTCTAGCCATATGTAGTTATGACCTTCTTTGCATGGGCATGTTGATAAGCATTACTAGGCCATGTCCACCACTGTCCTCCCACGAATCAACTAGTGACATTCACATGATTGTGTGTAGCAACAAGAGTAACCCATGTAGAGTTACAAAAATAGTAAAATCACCCTAAAAAGTTTCTTTAGCTTTACCTAATGGTTTGGAGACCATATGCTATTCCAAAGATCACCAAATTTGTCATGTAAGGGAATCTATAGGTAGTCTAAAGGCATGCCAAATCTCACACCAAAACTCAACCATTTTCCCCATTAAATGCACACATTCCCAAAACCACTTGATTTTGGCTCTAAATGCCAAAAGTGCCACTTTAAGGGATTTTTTTGGCACACTCTGTAATACTTTGTTCTAATTAACGTCTAACTTATAGATTAATTAAGTATATTTTGTTAACTAATTGTAGGAATAATCTTAGAAATCCATAAAAATATGGACCAATTAAAATTTTATCATAAACAAACTATTAAGCATAAAGCCTATCATAAATTAATTGAGTGCCTAAACTATTGAAGGCATAATTAACTCCTAAAACATCTTATTAAGACATTTGGACACTTACCTAAGACCTTAGATTTAAGAACCTGACCAAAACCCATTTAAATGCTCTAAGAAAAAGGAAGCACCTAGTGTAACACCATATATTTCTAGCTTATTTCATACTGCTTCCATGTCTAATATCATACAATCCATAAAAGAGTAATAAATATGGCATTAAAATAATGACTATTTTAGTGTTGTGTTGCGTATAAAATTTTTCTTTGGAGTCCCGTGTGCCATATGGACTCATGTATCACATTCTCATATTTAATTACATGAATACAACTCATTTCCATCATTAAAAGTGGTCTACAAGTCGTGGAAACCAAAGGGAAGCCTAAAACTCATACTTATATTTTCGGCCAGAATTTTGCCATTTCTGTCACAAATTTGGAAAATCATAATTAATTCTAGAAAAATTTAAATCATGCATTCTTAGACATTCTGAAAATATATACATGTCTGATTTATGCTAAAAATATGTTCAAACTAGACTATCCAACACAGAAAACGTTTGACATTCGAAAAGGACTAGTGGTCTGGCTGTCTACTGGTGCTATCACAAGTTTTTATAGAAAATTTCAAAAATATCCAATTAATTCCAAAAATATCCAATCTATGAAAATGATACCAATATAAAAAGCTACAGATGTTAGCTAGAGGAAAAAAAATAAATTCAGACCAATTCAAGCACGCTTAGACCTCGAAACCTAATCAAACAATACCTGAGGTTAGTTGGGGCTTTTGATACTGGGCAGGAAATTCAAAAATTCATATCTCCCTGTCTAGACATCCAAATGAGGTGCATCTAGTTGACACAAGTCACTGGAAATTTCTATTTTCTCCATATAAAAGTTTTTGAAAATTGGAAATCATTTGAGCCTTATGTGACAGAAATTATTTTCAGACCAAGTGAACAGTGCATCAGACCAAAATCATAATTTTTTCCAATTTTGAAAATTCATCAAATATTCTTTAGACCTCCAAAAATTCTATTGCTTAGCTATACAAAAAGCCCTCAACAAGCTCTAAATGTATGCCAAATCTCAGATCAAGAAGAGCTCATTTGGACAAAAAGTGGTATAGGGTTCTAAGTTGGTTAATTCTTGGTCCATATAAGATACCAAAATGTCCAAATGACTTTCCTTGGTTTTTGGCACCTCTTGGGTAAGTCTAAAAGTATAAATAGGATTTGTATGCACTGCCCAAATGGTCCCAAACCTCATACATCTCATTTTGGTCATTCCACTTCTATTTATACATGTATTTCCATTATGCTAGTTTACCATTACATGTCTAGATTGTACATTCTCATGGATATGACCTTAGCTCTCATTTATACATAACATATCAGCATAATTACACATGCTCATATGGTTACATCATAATTTCATCAAGGGATTACATCATATGACATGCAAGACATTAGAGAGAAAGTGATGATATTCAAAGAATCCCAATAACTCATTTCCCATTCAATCACACATAAAGCATGCAATACAAGTCTCACAAATGCATGCATAGGCATATTAACATATGCAATCATTTAAGAATCATTTTTGGCATTTGAAAAAGTCAAACATAGCCTACTCAAGCTTACTAAGTAAGTGGATTAGCCTCACCTATTTACTTGTGGATCTTAGACTTGCCTCACCCATTTCTTTAAGAGGTTCTTGGACTCAACCTTACTCTTGGTAGTCAACCTCACTTTTGGGAGACTCTTTACTTTGTCTCAAACAATTCTAAGGATTCTTGGCTCATCCTCACTATGGCTAAGGGTTCTTGGCTTCACCACACTCAAGCAAATCCAAGAAAACATCATTTAGAAATATAATGCATCATCATGGTACCATGGAATAAGAGCTTATGCTAGAACATTTTTCATGGCTTAAAATACACATACACACATTCAAAGACAAGCTAAGCATACATGCATGTATGAGAGAAGGAGGGGTGAGCTGCCTTGCTTGTATTTACATACTTTTTCCTTGAGCCTTGAGTCATCTCCCTTGACCTCACACACCCAAGAAGGTGGAGATCATTTCTCTTGGCCTAGACACATCATATGGAAGCCAATTATACTCTTGAATAACATTCTAAGGATACACATTCATTAGAAAAGCTAAGTAACTCATAAGGTTCTTTTATGGTTTCATATTGCACTTAATGAAGAAACCTTAAGAAAACATCATCTTGGCTCCATTCTCTCCATTTATTTATGATTATTAACTCCTTTTAAGCCTCTTAGAGTCATCACATAATCAAATCAAGGAGCCTAGCTAGGTGTTGCTTCTTTAAGTCATAATATAGAACCTATGATACCATCTCATTATCTATGATTTCTAAAAATTTTCCAAGGCTTCCTCTCATACTCTCCCATCATACATGATGCAAAACTAAGCTTGCAAGGAATTAAAACACTCCCTAGGTGCATGAATCCTCCTTGGTCGAGGCTATGCTTCCATATGGCACCAATGGAGTTGTTTTAATTTCTTTGATGGGAGAAGCATATGAGAGGCTCCCTTGGTATCTTAGGAACTCATATATACTCTTAGACAACTTAAATTACTACTAGGAAGCTTCATCTTAGCCTAAGTGCAACCAAATCTCTAAATTCCATAACTTGCATTCTAAAGCTCCCTTTTCAATTCTAGTTGTATATTATTAATCCTCACATTCCATAACCTTTGGTTCCATTAAGAATACATAAAGAAAAGCTCTCCTCCTCACTTTCTCTTTCTAGACCTAAGCGTAAATAGCTTGAAAACATAACATTTTGCAAGTATTTCAAGTGAAGTCTTACCTTAAAACGGAGCTCTCTTTACGTAGATTATTTTCCACTGATTGATTTCTTGAAAAGAATTCCTTTTTAGCTTGGGCTAGACTTGAATCTTCAAGTTTTCAAGAAAAGAAAACCACCATTAGAGGCTCTTAGAGAGAGGAACAACTTTCCTAACTGGCGCAAGATGAAATGGGGCCATTTACTTACCTTAATAGAAGCTTAAACTTTCTCTCTCTCTCCCCTCTTAATGTCACGCCATTGCTACCTATTTTTCTGTAAATGGAAGTTTGGAAAAGGTGATTAGGTGTAATATTACTTAAGAAGCCTCTTTTATAATTTTTCAAAATGATCATTTTGCCCATACGTGCCTGTTTGCTCTATTTAGGCTCATTTTAACTATTTTTGAGAACTATCTTTTCCATTATGAAATTTAGGTTCCCAATTTAGTAAAATGGCTTTAGAATCAAACAAATTAGAACTAAAACCTTCCCGAATGAATTAGCAAAGTTCAGGTTAACTAACGTTAAAAAATGTCCACAAAAGAGGTTTTAACTGTCTTAAGGCTTTTCATGATTTTCAAGTCCTTTGAGAACCTCGAAGAACTCAAAACTTTCATTTAAAAATCCCTCTTGTGTGAATTCCAAAATTTGCTCAAAATAACAAAAATGCCCTTATATTTCATTAATCTTTCATCACAATTCATTTCTTCATTCTAGCTCTATTTTTTTTCCGTCTGAGCCTGGGATTCTCATTTTTAGGAGTTTAGAATGCTTCCCAAATTTTTGGGACTTTAACTAAGTCATTTAGGGGGACTTCCTTTTATATCTAGTGAATTTTGTTTGTTGACAGAAAAACTATACATTACATTTCTTACGTTTTCTCTCATTTTTAGAGAATTGGATGTTACATTTCTCCCCCTTTAAATAAATTTTGTCCTCAAAATTTAGAGCATGCTTTCCTCTTACTCTTTTCTTTTTTAGCTAACTGCTCTTTTCTTTCTCTTCTTCTTAGTTTTATATGCTTTTTTGAGTGATCTCACTCATTTGAGTTTTCTCTTAGCCAGGGAATTTTTTCATCACTAGCCCTTAATGAGGGCTCTATCATCATAGGGTACTAGCTAGTTCTTTTCATAAGGGAAAAAATTTTTTAACACTTGAGGCCTATCTTGGGAGAGCTTACTAATCATATCGGGTAAGTCTTAACCCATTCGTAGGGGTTAACATTTCTTTCAGTAGACTCTTTTACATATCTCGGGAGGTAACATATTTTGTATCATGTCTCCTGTATCCTCTCCCAATGGCTCCTCATAACATCTCATTATCTTTTTTTGATCATTAGAGCCATCGGAGGTTTCTGTCTGTCTACTATTTTAAAGTATACTGTCTACTATTCATCTCTGCGTTCTTTCTTATTAGTTCATCCCATTATTACAATTCACATTTCTTTCTATCATAGGCCTCATATCTCAATTATTTACTGGGATTACAACTTCTTTGAGAAGTTTCTACTTTAATGATCCCAGTTTCTCTGTTTACTACTACATCTGTCTTTGTAAGCTAGGGCTTTTTCTTACTTTCTTTGCTCAGTGGCATTTTATAGTCCCTCATTTCAACACTGATAGGCCTGACATATGTGTCTCATACTGGCATCGAAAGCCTACTACCACTAACTACTGTTGAGCTCTGGTAGGATGCTAGCTATACTCACAATTTTGATCATTGGAGACATGTTGTACCACTTACCTTATGTAAAGCTTCACCTGACTCTTTTCTAAATACGTAACCTAGCATGAGGGGATCTCTCTATCCCTTAGTCAGGACTAATATCTGTTGGGTAGTGGTTCATCTGCTTCTAGCTCTAAAAAGCTACTTTTTTGCTTTCCTCATCCCATATATTATGCTTATCTCTCAAGAGAGCTAGTCAGTGGTTTAACTATCTAAGTAAAGCCTTCATATCTCTGTGGCAATAGTCAACCAGACTCAAGAAGTCTCTAGTCTCTAAGACAAAAGCTAAGTGAAACTGTACTGGTCTCTGAGACTAACTACTCTGTAAAAGTTATCTTAAGCTATCTTCTCACCAGAAGGCTATCATGCTATGACTAGGGCTTTTTGTAACTCCGTGGAATCTACTATGACCCTGGGTCTACTATGACCTCTCAGAGCCCTGCTAGGATCTACTGCGACCTACTGTGCTATGCTAAGATCTACTGTGATCCATCTCTGGAAGACATCAAAGCCTAAGATTACTGTATTTGACAATAAAATACATGCTTACCAAGTCCAATAACTATCGCTCATAATAACTGAGGCTAAGCTTAGAAGTACATCATTCTCTTTGTGCAAAGTGGGTTCCGTGTTATCTGATTCTCTAATATCCCGTCATGCTGATACTTAGGAGCATATTAATTTTCGTTCATTGCTCCTCATGGGATCCTCAGGTTCCCACTTTAGCCACTTTCTTTTCTTACTCTATTAACTTACTTTCTTTACATATACTTGTTCTAACCCTCTTCTCATATCCTGCAGTTTCTAACTATGCCCACATTTTGCTTTTGAATGCCTTAGCACCAAGGCATCTCACACACTAAGTGTGGTTAACATCTATGGCAAGAGAGAGGCTATGCACTAGTCCCTACTCATTTTATTTACATATACTATAAGGGACTCAGGCTATGCATACTGAATCTGAACATTCTCTATTAGGGATTCCTTTCTATATGCTTTTCTTACTATTTTAGTATTCCTGGAATCCCTTTACTTCTCTTTTCTGACTCATCTTGTTTTTTAACTAAATAGGATACCTTTTGTTTATCGGGACACTTTAGTGATTGATGTCATCATTTGCTATGCAATTAAGCCACATTACTACTAGGTTGGCCAGACCTAATATCATATAGCCTCTATTGTAAGTAAACCATAACATCAAACACTAATACACCGATACTTTATGACTGAGCTCAAAGCCACTATCGCCAGTATATTACAAGTTTCCTAACAATCTAAAGTATTTCTTTCTTACTTTTCTCTATCTGCGCTATTCTCGTAGAGTGCTCTGGGAAAGTAGGATTCTTCCTCTGCTTCATCCCAAGATTTCTCTACATTGCCTGATTGTTTTTACTTTGGGCACTATCATGGAAAAAAGGCATCTGCGCTAAGGACAAGTATGCTTTCTTAAATACTCAAGTACATTAACTGAATATTTATTCTTGATCTATTATGTCCTCGGTTTGAACATTGTCATAATTTCTCTTTCTTTTATCTTTCTTATCCTTTTACTTCAGTACAAGGATGTTTTACTACTGGCTATCTCTATTGCCAGTTCGGTTTTCTCTACGTTCAAGAGCACCTACACTTTTCCTGGGTTCTTCTACTTATTCACTTTCTGTAACATCAAGGGGGTCTACTTTCTCTTATACTCTTACTTTACTCTTAACTAGACCACTCCTTAGTAAGAAGAGTTCTATTTCATGAAATCCCAAGAATTACATTCTATGGCGCTCTCAGCTTACACTCTTTCTCTGCATAATACAAGACTCACTTTCTTAGGCAGCCTCTAACTTTCTCGAGTTTTTCTAAGGGTGCTAAGGCACTAGTTGTTTATCTTAACTCGCTTCTACATTCGAATTAGAGCTAAGCTTTCTCTTTATTTAGCCTTTTTAGCTTCATCCCCAAGAGCACATTATACTATTTCTAAGGTTTTACTAAACCAATCCAGCACACGTACTTTCACTATCTGGATTTTACCTTACTGAAAACTTATGCTCTATTGGGTGCTCTAATCACTCGTGTGCCTTAACCCTATATCATTCTCATATTAAGGAGCTCATTTAAATAATTATTGGACCCTTATCTATTCATCTTTTTAGGCTTAGTCTACTCATTTAGTCATTACTAAAGTGAGGGTATCTTTTTTGTAGCTAGTTTCTCAACTCTTCCTTGCTTCCCTTATCACTATACTTTATGACTCAAGGAGGTTTATCTAGGGGAATTTACTAACCATTACTGGGTGGTTTCCCTGACATTAAGATGTCTCATCTTTTCTTTCTTGATTCAAGGAGAACTTTCATAGAGCCTTTCGTTCACATATCTCACCTGGAACGATGCTACTGGTCATCTCCTCCAAGCTTTAGCTTATGCTCAACCTAGGCTAGCCATCTCATCAGACCTGTAGCTTACTAACTATCCTCATTTTCTTCTGAGCCTTTGTCACTGAGCTATTCATACTTACCTCTAGGTGTTACCTATGAGGTACACCTTTCTAGGCCACTCACTATGTGCATCTTGCTGGTAGTCTTATCTTACGTTATTTCAAGGCTACACTAACATTCTATCATTCAATGTCTCATAGGGTAGCATCTTAGGTTGGAGTCAACGCCTTAAAAGTGGCTCTCAACTACCTTATCATCCCTATGTCTAACTTTCTCTATGTTGAGCTCTTTTCTCAGTCTCATTTACTAGGCCTATGAATTTTTTACTAATCTTCTGTAACTATTCACTACCCTTTTCTCTACTTATACTAGGGGTTCCCGCTCTATGTGGATCAATTGATCCCTTAACAACTTATTTCTCAAGTTGGCCTGAATATGACCAACAAGGCATTTAAACTATCATTTGCCACAGCTAACATATCATTCGCCATGACTAATTAGCCACGGGTTCACCCTAGTCTCCTATCTAAGTATTGGTCATGGCGAGGAACTCTTTAGATTGCCTCGCTGCTTCCTGGAATAATTGGCCGTGGCTAAGTAGTTAATTAGCCATGACTAATAGCCTCTGATTGGCTTACTTTTTTAGGGGTTGGATTTTCAACTTTAGTTACCAACCTGAGCCTCATTACCTCTATATCTAGCCCGTCATCAAGCTAGAAGGTTCTACCTCTTGCTTCATTCATACATAACCTCCTATCATCTCAAGGCTGTTAGGCTCTAAGGTGTAGCTTGTAACTTAAACCTCTGGCCTGAGAGAATTAGCCTTTTGGGCTCTGAAACTTATCTAGAAATTCGGGTATTGTGGCTAAGGGGTGACTCTATTTCTCACTTCCCCTCTAGACTAGTCCCGTGCAGGCGCAGTCTCATCTCATAGCACGCTGCATCCTTACTTGTCTTTGCATTAAGCAGGACATCTCGAAATGGTCTAAGTATGACTACCAAGGAGAACTAGGCCACACATACTCACTCTCTAGCAAGCCTCTTCATATCAATGAGATCATTTCTCATCGTTCATGTTTAAGGCTTGCCACTGATCCCGGTGAGCAATCATATCACATAGAACTCCAACCGTCAGATCCCTTAGCTTCACTCAAGCTTAGCTCTGCTTAAGCTATTCTAGAGGACACTCTTTCCTGGTATCCACTAACTATTCTAAGACCATTCTACAACTTACTCATCGTGAAACACTCTACTTATCCATTCAAGCCTTTAGATAGCTCTTTACATAACTCTATTGCTACATCCTCAAGCCAAATCCAATCTGAGAGAGCCTAAAACTTTGCTCTGATACCAATAAATGTAACACCGTATATTTCTAGCTTATTTTATACTACTTGCATGTCTCATATCATGCAATCCATAAAAAAGTAAGAAATATGACATTAAAATAATGACTATTTTAGCATTGCGTCGCATATAAAATTTTCCTTTAGAGTCTCGTGTGCCATATGGACTCATGTATCATATTCTCATATTTAATTATATGAATACAACTCATTTCCATTATTAAAAGTTACAACTCGTGGAAACCAAAGGGAAGCATAAAACTCATATTTTCAGCCAGAATTTTGCCATTTCTGTCACAAATTTTAAAAAATCATAACTAATTTTAGAAAAATAAAAATCATGCATTCTTGGCCATTCTAGAAATCTATATATTTCTAATTCATGCTAAAAATATTTCTAGACCATAATATCCAACATAATAGATGTTTGACATTTGAAAAGATCCAGTGGTCTGGCTGTCCACTGGTGCTGTCATAGGTTTCTGCAATAAATTTCAAAAATATCCAATTAATTTAAAAAATATCCAATCTATGCAAATGATACCAATATGGAAAGATACAGATGTTAGCTAGAGAGAAAAAATAAATTTAGACCAGTTCAGGCATGCTTAGACCTCAAAACCTAATCAAACAGTACCTGAGGTCAGGTGGGGTGTCTTATACTGGGTAGGAAATTTAAAAATTTATATCTCCCTCTCTAGATATCCAAATAAGGTGCTTCTAGTTGGCACAAGTCACTGGGAATTACAAGTTTAGCCATATAAAATTTTGTGGCAATTAGATATCATTTTATCCCTATGTGACAGAAATCATTTTCAGACCAAGTGAACAGTGCATCATACCAAAATCAGAATGTTTGCTAATTTTGAAAATTCATCAAATATTCTCTAGACCTATAAAAATTCTATTCTTTAGCTTCCCAAAAAGCTCTCAACAAGCTCTAATTGTATGCTAAATCACAGATTAAGAAGAGTTCATTTGGATAAAAAGTGGTATAGGGTTCTAAGTTGGTCAATTCTTGGTCTATACAAGATACCAAAATGTCCAAATGGCTTTCCTTAGAGTTTGGCACCTCTTGGACAAGTCTAAAAGTATAAATAGGACTTGTATAAACTACCTAAATGGTCCCAAACCTCATGCATCTCATTTGGTCATTCCACTTCCATTTATACATATATTTCCATTATGCTAGTTTACCATTACATATCTAAATTGTACATTCTCATGGATATGACCTTAGATCTCATTTATACATAACATGTCAACATAATTACACATGCTCATATGGTTACATCACAATTTCATCAAGGGATTACTTCATATGACATGTGTATGGCTAAAAAGGAAGTAAAACTAGGCATATTCTTATACTATGATGTCAATCTTCTTCTTTTAGGCTTGGTGGCCTCCATTACCTTGGTCAATTGTTTCAAAGAATCCCAATAGCTCATCTCTCATTCAATCACACATAAAGCATGCAATACAAGTCTTACAAATGCATGTATGGGCATATTAACATATGCAATCATTTAAGAAGTATTATTGGCATTTGAAAAAGTCATACATAGCCTACACATGCTTGCTAAGTAAGTGGATTAGCCTCACTCATTTACTTGTAGATCTTGGACTTGCCTCACCCATTTCTTTAAGAGGTTCTTGGACTCAACCTTACTCTTGGTAGTCAACCTCACTTTTGGGAGACTCTTTACTTTGTCTCAAACAATTCTAAGGATTCTTGGCTCATCCTTACCATGGCTAAGGGTTCTTGGCTTCACCACCCTCAAGAAAACTCAAGCAAACATCATAAACATCATTTACAAAAATAATGCATCATCACGGTACCATGGAATAAGAGCTCATGCTAAAATATTTTTCATAGCCTAAAATACACACACACACATTCAAAGACAAGCCAAGCATACATTCATGAATGAGAGAAGGAGGAGTGAGCTGCTTTACTTGCATTTACACACTTTTTCCTTAAGCCTTGAGTCCTTTTTCTTGACCTCACACACCTAAGGAGGTGGAGGTCATTTCTCTTAGCCTAGACACATCATACGGAAGCCAATTATACTCTTGAATCACATTCTAAGGCTACACATTCATTAGAAAAGCTAGGTAACTCATAAGGCTCTTTTATGGTTCTATAATGCACTTAATGAAGCAACCTTAAGAAAACATCATCTTGGCTTTATTCTCTCCATTTCTTTATGATTCCTGATTCCTTTTCAGCCTCTTGGAGTCATCACACAATCAAATCAAGGAGCCTAGCTAAGTGTTGCTTCTTTTAGCTATAATATGGAACCTATGATACCATTTCACTATCTATGGTTTCTAAAATTTTTTCAAGGCTTTCTCTCATACTCTCCCATCATACATGATGCAAAACTATGCTTACAAGGAATTAAAACACTCCCTAGGTGCATGGACCCTCCTTGGCCAAGGCTATACTTCCATATGGCACCAATGGAGTTGTTTTAATTTCTTTGATGGGAGAAGCATATGGGAGGCTCTCTTGGTATCTTAGGAACTCATATATACTCTTAGACAACTTAACTTACTACTAAAAAGTTTCATCTTAGCCTAGGTGCAACTAAATCTCTAAATTCCATAAATTGCATTTTAAAGCTTTCTTTTCAATTCTAGTTGTATATTATTAATCCTCACATTCCATAACCTTTGGTTCCATTAAGAATACATAAAGAAAAACTCTCCTCCTCACTTTCTCTCTCTAGACCTAAGCTTAAATGGCTTGGAAACATAACATTTTGCAAGTGTTTCAATTGAAGTCTTACCTTAAAACAGAGCTCTCTTCACGTAGATTATTTTTAGCTAATTGATTTCTTGAAAAAAGTTCTTTTTTGGCTTGGGTTATGTAACGCCCGGTACATTATACAATCACTGAAACATGGCGGTTTAAAAAGCAAGTCCCCTAAGATAACTAATTCAAGGCCAAATAAAATTTGAATAAATTTTAAATAATAGAAAATAAGGATTTGAGCCTTGAGTTGCCCAAAAACTAGGGTCGGAGTGATTCAAAAAATTTCCCAAAAGGCTAGTAACATTTTCATAAATAAGTGCAATTTTGGAAAAATGCCTAAGAGGGCTTTTTAAATGGAAATTTTGAGTTGCCCAGGGTTCTCAAAGGCCCTAAAAACCATGGGAAGCCCTGGGACCGTTAAAACCCCTCCGGTGTACTCTTTCTAATGTTGGTTGACCCGAACTTTGACTGATTCATTTAAGAAGATTTTAGCTCCGATTTGAGTAATTCCAAAGGCATTTTATTAAATTAGGAACTTAAATTTTTATGATGGAAAAGACAATTCTCAAAAAAGAGCTAAAACAAAGTCAAAACAAAATTGCCATTATGGAAGGACAAAATTAGAATTTATGGTTTCTTGAATGTTCTAAAGAGTTCCACACTTTTCTCCCTTCTTCTCCTCTTTAATGAGCACGGCCCATTCTATCCAAAATACAAAAAATCTTCAACTCTCTTAGGCACACCAAAAGGAGGAGAAAAAGAGGAAGAAAACCAAGGAGAAACTAGGTAATTTCATGAAATTTCTTGCTCCATCTTCTTCCAATCTTGTTCTCCTCTCTTCCTCCTTTCTTTCCATGGATTTTTTGAATGATTTTGTTCTATTTTTGACCCAGACCTAAGGGGAGAATTTTGAATTTGCTAAGGAGAAGAGAATGAAGGAGAAAGACACTTGAAAGCTCACTTGAACCCTAGGTAATCTTTGCTTTTTGTTGCATCGTCTCTTCCCCCTCCCTTTGTGTGCATTTTAGCCAATAACAGAACCAAAGGAGGGGAGGATGTTCTATCGAAATACAAGGAGGGAACAAGGGTTTTAGGCCATGGGGAGATGGAATATGGCAAGAAATTCCAAGAAAAATCAATAGAAAACAAGTTAGAAAAGTGTAGTGTTTTCTAGGGTTTTGCAAAATCTGATTTTGTGTGAATGTTTCCTTGGCTATTTGAATATTTCCTTGAGCTCCTAAGACCTTTAGAAAACCTCCCAAGTGGCTCTCCTGTCAAGGAAAAATCAGAAAGTCCATGAACCTCCATTATGGTGCATATTTCGGCCAAGCTAGTTTCATTAGGCTAGGGGATGTTTTAATTTTTTTCTAGCCTTGGTTTGGGACTTTATTTGATGTTAGAAGATGGGAGAAACTATTGGAAAAAATTTAGGAGCCATAGGTTGGGAGATGGGACAATGGTGTCCATAATGGTGCCTTATGAAGCAACTTGGTCTTTCAATGGTGCAATTGAATATGTGATGGCTCCAAGGACCTTAAATGAGTCCAAGAAGTTTAGAAATAACAAGAGAATAGAGCCTAGAACTTGGATGATATGAGTTGCTTCAATGGACCATTTATGGAACCAATATGCCCATTATGGAAAAAAGTGTGTTTAAGAGTGAACCTAGTGTCTTGGCTTGCTTTAAGTGTGTAATTGTGTGATGTTTGTGATATCTATGTCAAGAGAACCCTACTCCACCTAAGTGCTCTTGTGAAACCAAGGAAGGGAAGGAAATTGCAAAGTGAGCTTGCATAAATAAGAAGGTAGCTCTCCACCTTATTCTCTTTGCATTCTTGTGTGCATATGTATATCTTAGTGTGCTTGCATGCATACTTGATGCTTGATAACATGCCGCTTGATCTTTGTTGTGCATTGGTACCAATGTGTTGTCTTGAATGACTATAGTTGTGGAAAGAGCTCGTAAGGGTGAGGTGATGCCAAAAGTCCTTTGATGAAGGTAAAGAGATGTCAAAAGTCTCATGGCATGGGTGAGACAAGGCCAAAAGTCCCTTGAATGGGTGAGGCAAAGTCAAAAGTCCCTAGACCAAGAGTGAGGCAAATCCAAAAGTCTTAGAAATGGGGTGAGACTAAACCAAAAGTCCTTAGAGCATGAAAGTAATTTTGACATGTGAATGTAGCATGGAATGGAATTTATTGTACACTTTATGCTTGTATAGTCATGCATTTGGTATATGTATGCCTTGAATGTGGTGTGAATGGGTGTGTGAGCTATTAAGATTCTTGGAATCTCACTCCCCTTTCCCCCTCATCTTTGAATTGTCTAGGTGGTGTTCCAAGTCAAGGAAATGCAAGCCAAGGACATTGAACATCTTTGTTTTGGTGTATTATGTACTTTAAATGGTGGTTAAATGTCAAAGTGATGATGTATGTAATGTTTTGTGATGTAAGACCATGGAAAAGTGTAAAATGATGTATGAATATGATGTAGACTTTATATGACACTAAATCAATAGTATTGTGCAAATTGGCTCTTGGATGGCTTGATGTAACTATGCATAAATAGATGTTGAGAGACAAAAATGAGATGCATGAGGTTTGGGATCACTTGGGCAGTCTCCATAGGTCATATTTGTGCTTTGAAACTTGCTCAAGGGGTGCCAAACTCAAGAAGAGGCCATTTGGTGCAAAGTGACTCTTGGTAGGAAGCAAAAATGATCATTTCATGAGGCTATGTCACTTTTTGTCCAAATGAGCTCTTCTTGATCTAAAATTTGGCATGCATCTAGAGCTTTTTGAGAAGCTAAATTTGGTAATTTTTTGAGGTCTGTGGAATATTTAGCGAATTGTTGAAATTGGAAAATTTTCTGGTTTTGGTCATTGGTACTGTAGCACTGGTCCGAAATTAAATTCTGTCATTCATAGGGCAAACGAAGTCCAATTGCCACGAAATTTTATATAGAGAAACTAGACATTCACAGTGACTTGTGTCAACAAGAAGCACCTCATTTGGAGGTCTAGAGAGGAAGATATGAATTTTTGAACATTCTATCTAGTATCAAGACCCTTACCCAACCTGAGTTACTGTTCTATTGAATTTCGAGATTTGGGCTACCTGAACTGATCTGAAAGTATTTTTTCCCTCTATCTAACATCCACATCTTTCCATATTAGTACATTTTCATGCATTGTATTTCTTTGGAATTAATTGGACATTTTCAAAGTTTGTTACAGAATCTGTGATAGCATCAGGAGGTAGTTTGACCTCTGGATCTTTTCAGATGTCAAACGCCCTCTGTGATGGGTGTTATGGTTTGTGCATATTTTTATTATGATGTAGGCATCTGTAGCTTTTCAGAATGGCCAAGAATGTGTGATTTTGATTTTTCTAAAATTAGTTATAATTTTTCAAAGTTGGGCCAGGAAAGGGGCCAAATCTGACCGAAAATAAACCTCCATATTCTAGGTTCCATTTCGGTTTCCATGAGTTGTGGGCATGATTTTATGATGCAAATGAGTTGTATACATGTAATTAAATATGGGAAAGTATAGTATGGGGTCACTTGGCTCACATGGCACAGAACAGAATTTTTATACGTGATGCAACACAAAAATAATCAATATTTTAATGCCATTTTCTTGCCTCTTATATGTATTAATTGATATAAGGTATAAAGATAGCATGGAATGAGCTAAGAAATTATGGTATTATAGGTTAGACCTGTATCTTCAAGTTTTCAAGAAAAGAAAACCACCATTAGAGAGCTCTTAGAGAGAGGAACAACTTTCTTAATTGGTGTGGGATGAAACAGGGTCATTTACTTACCTAAACGGAAGCTTAAACTTCTTCTCTCTCTCCCCTCTTAATGTCACACCATTGTTGCCCATTTTTCTATAAATGGAAGTTTGGATAAGGTGATGAGGTGTAATCTTACTTAAGAAGTCTCTTTTACAATTTTTCAAAATGACCATTTTTTCCCTATGCACCTGTTTGCTCCGTTTAGGCTCATTTTAACTCCTTTTTAAGAACTTTCTTTTTTATTATGAAATTTAGATTCCAAATTTAGTAAAATACATTTGGAATCACTCAAATCAGAGATAAAATATTCCCGAATGAATCAGTCAAAGTTCGGGTCAACTGACGTTAGAAAACATCTACCGGAAGGATTTTAATTGTCTTAGGGCTTTCCATGGTTTTCAGCCTCTAAGAATCCCGAAGAACTCAAAACTTTCATTTAAAAAGCCCTCCTGTATGAATTCCAAAATTTGCTCAAAATGAAGAAAATGCCTTTATGTTTCGTCAATCTTTCGTCACAATTTATTTCTTTATTCTAGTTCTGTTTTTCTTTTCGTCTAAGCCAGGGATTCTCATTTTTAGGAGTTTAGAATGCTTCCCAAATTTTTGAGACCTTAACTGAGTCATTTTGGGGGACTTCCTTTTGTATCTGGTGAATTTCGTTCATTGACAGAGAAATTGTACATTACGTTTCTTACATTTTCTCTCATTTTCAGAGAACCGAATGTTACACCTAGCATGGTGGGCACAAGGTGCATTTTGCATTGAGACATCAAAAGTCAAATTGTCCACACAATGCCATGGCATCGAAGGGCCATGTCACAACATGTTTGCCTCTGTATGAACATCATCATGATGCCTAAGGCCATGCCATGGTGTGCTCACCTCTATTATGCCATAACACTTTAATGCCATGTCATGATGTCATGACCAAAACTCCAATTCCCTAGGTGTAAAACTCATGTGGCGCTATGTAATAGCTGGTACTTATATCAATAAAATAATATAATTCCTTAACAATATAATCTCTCGCTAGTCAATTATGGAACTTAAAATAAACAATTTGTTATATAACTCCAACATATTATTCCCAAAGTAAAATCTTATATAACCATCTACTAATAAAACTCAGTTGTAAATGTAAATGATGTTATGAACAATCTCAAGTATCATGTTCTCTTATTACATCATCATAGGTCCTACTGCAACATTTTACTAAACCAATCTAACTAAGGTATTCATTATTCAACTTATCCTTGCCAACTACAATGGTTTGTCCTAGAAATTCCATTAACAAAATTTAATACAAAACATGAGATAAAATATTAGTAGCTAGTGGAGTTCTAAAATTTGCATTCTCAGCCATATATATAAGTCTTTTCTTTTAAAAAGATAATTAGTAAAAAGTAAAGTAATACATGCAAAGAAAATACCTTTAAGAAACATTCATCAACTATAAGAATCAACAGTTTCCAATCCATTGTCATAAAATATTAATAAGGGCTTAAAACATTTAATATAAACTAATTTCTTAAACAAATCCTTAATTTAAAAAATCATATGCTCAGTGGTACTCACAGGTGGGATTTCACTACCACAATCCTTACTTTCCACCTAGTGGTATTCGCAATATGTGTTGACTATAATGTTCACTCATCTGTCTTACACCGAATAAGATTTGTGACCTTAAGCCTGACCCTTAGCTAATAGTGATCACGCACTGGAGTGTAGGCGTGCACAACTCACCTAACAACTTGGCCCATTAGTCCAATAGTCAATGGCATTAAATCCAATCTCATCATCATAATTATAACCATCAAATAAATATTCATCTTTGGGTTTTTGACCACAAAAGTCCATCTTAAAGACAACAAAATGAGCATATGTTTGAAAATAACATTTATTTATTCCAAAACTATTTCATCTTAAAAGTTAAATAAATTCACTTTTCACTTCAAGTAAATAGCGAGCCAGTACATAAATATTTCAATCTCATATCATAAAAGCATAATTCATCATTTCACAATATAATTCTATCATTTATAAAGGTCATAATGTCATACTATCAAGGGATATACATATATCTCATACGTTATTTCTTTAATAACAATAATTTCTCATATTAATACTTTTAAAAGTGGAATTTACCATTATTAAAACATCAATTTCTCAAAGTTTTGCACAATTAATTATTTTCATCATAGAAATTCCCAAATTTAAGCCAAGCAAGTTTGTTAGGCTTAGAATATCATAGAAAAAGCTCAAATTTTGGATATTGTCTTATATATACAAGTTCACAATCTTGGCACATATTAGATATCAAACTTTGAAAAATCATATCTTAGGCTACCAAAATCCAATTCACATAAATTAGTTGTCAACAAAAAAACCTAGGATGTGAACCATATGCTGTAAAAATTTCAAATGCAAATGAATCAATTTAAGGTATAGTGAATGACCATAACGAGAACTTAAATTTTAAAAATGCATATATTTGGCTATACAACTCCAATTTACGCAAACTCAGTGGCTATGGAAAGCTTATAATGCCAAAGATATGCCTGAAAAATCTCATAAGCATTGGAGTTCATTTGGCTCCTCAAATATGCAAAATATCAGAATTGACCAAATGAACAGCATAGGGACTAATCTACAAAATTTAGCCAACTTTAGAAATTCATAAAATAATATATAGATGTCCAAAAATTACATTCTTTAGCTATATGTAAAGCTCTCAATGAGCTTTACAAGCCTACCAAATGTCAGCCTAAAATTTATCCATTTGGTCTAGTTTTGGTTCAAATTCATATTATGGCTCAAAAAGTAACATGTCAGGTTCCAAATGGTTCATTTTGAGCCATATTATACCCTGTCTTCATTTGAGAAAATTTTAAATGGCAAATGCAACATATATGGCTAACCTAACATGTCCTAAAAATCATGCAACTCAAAATCACACTCCCACATGCTCTTATTGTAACACCATATACACATAGGCTATCTCATCTCATTTCTAATGCATATTCATTGGCCATGCTACTTTCTCAAGGAAATTACAATAAAAATAATGGAATTTTTTCACGTAAGGTCATAGATAAATTTTTTATTCTATGTCCCATGGACTATATAGAGTCATCCATCTTATTCTCATATTTAAATACACAAATGTGACTCAAAACCATCTTAAGAAGTGGCCAACAACTCGAGCTAAGGTAGTATATACATGAAAATAATGTGTGCAGCCTTGGACTAAAGTTTCAATTTTCTGTCATGAACTTTGAAAAATCATAATTAATTCTAGAAAAATCAAAATCAAGCAAACTATACCATTTTGGAAAGCTACAGATGTCTAATTTATGCTAAAAATAATTATAGACTACAACTAGAACGTTTAACTACTAGAACTTGATGGAATAGTAACCAAGGTTGCCTATCGCTAATGGTACTATCATTGAACTTAGAAAATTCATATCTCTCTAGTCAGACATCCAATTGGGGTGATCTTGGTGGCCATAGAAACCTTGCCATGTCTACTTTATTCTTGTAAAATTTCATAAGTATTGGATACCATTTGGCCTTTGAATGTCAAAGCAAAAGAAACTGATCATATGAACAGTGTTTATACCAGAACAGAAAAAAATGGCAACTTTGAAAAATCATAATTAATTCCATAAAGCTCCAAATAATATGGTCTTTAGCTTTCCAAAAATATTTGGATGATACCTATAAGCATGCCAAATTTCATGGATAAATTCATTCATTTGGTCAGATCTTGATATCGGGTTGCAAAATGGCACTTTTTGTGTCTTCAATGGGTCTCAAAAGGTCCAAAATTGCTTCCAAGGCTTTCATAGCCTCTTGAGCACATGGGAAAGCACCAAAATGGTCGACTAAACATGTCTCAAAGGTGCACAATCCTAGATTTCATAAACTCACACTCTCACCCCAAGATATACACAATAGTTCATAAGCTAGTTCTTGCCATTCAATATCCAAATCATGCAATATTACATGGAAGCAAATCATTCAATATTCAAATCTCATTCATACATCAAATATTCAAATAATTACAAGTGTTCATGGACTCATCCAACATATATAACATTGGATTACATCTTATGCCATTCATATGGCTACAAAGTAAGCAAAATAGCACATTCTCATGTCAATCTCTTTCCTTCAAGCTTAGTGGCTCCCATTCTTTGGCTCACTTGGTCCACCTAGTCATGTTAAACAAATGGGGAGGAAGGGATAAGATTCTAGGAATTCTAATAGCTCTTCTCCTTTTTAATCATACATAAAAGATGCAAATATAAGTCTAAAAATGTATGCATGGATAACATGGAATGCATAAATATTCATGAAACATTTTTACACTCAAGAGGTCACACAAAGCATATATAGGCTTGCCAAGTATGTGGTCTAACCTCATCCATTATCTTTATGGATTTTGGACTTGCTTTACCTATTTTCTTAGAGGCTTTTGACTAAGCCTTACTCTTGGGAGACCTTTGGCTTTGTCTTAATCATTCTTAAAGACTTTTGGCTCATCCTCACCATTGTTAAGGGACTTTTGGCTTCACCACACCCAAGCAAACTAAAACATGTTCATAAAGACATCATTCAAGCACATAATAGAGCTTTATGGTGCCATGGCATATAGATACATGCTAGGACCTCTTTCATAGCTTAAAACATACACACACACATTCAAGACATGATAAACATCCATTCATGCATGAGAGAAAAAAGAGAGAGCTACCTCGGTGCACAATAACACACTTTTCCCTTTGAAAATTGTTCCTCTCCCTTGGCCAAGCACTCACAAGAAGATGGAACTTGATTCCTTTAGCATAAACACATTACATGGAAGCTAATTACACTATTGGAATAATTTTTAAAGCTATACATGCACTTGAAAAGATGGATGGCTCAAATGGTTCAATTATGGTTCCATATGGCACCTAATGAAGCAACCTTGGGAAAATATAATCTTGGCTCCATTCTTTCCTTTAATTTATGACTCTTGACTCCATTTAGACCTCTTGGACTCATCACACAATCATTTCAAGGATCCTAGCTAGGTGTTGCTTCTTTATGCTATAATATGGAACCTATATCTTCATTACACTTTCTAGGCTTTCTAAAATTTTTCTAAGGCTTCCTCTCATTAGTGCCTACGCACCACAAGTAGGATTAAAAGAACATCACAAAGTAAAGTTCTGGGAAGATTTAGAATGTTTAGTTCAGGAAATACCATTAGGAGAAAAGATTCTTTTAGGAGGGGATCTAAATGGTCATGTGGGAAGTGTATCTTCAAGTTACGAGGGTGTTCATGGAGGACATGGCATAGGGGAAGCAAATGGAGAGGGTAAAACTATTCTAGACTTTTCATTGACATTCGATCTTATATTAGCTAACACTTGTTTTAGAAAGCGTGAGGAACATCTTATCACGTATAAAAGTGGAAGGGCATGTTCTCAAATCGATTTCTTTCTTATAAGAAAATCGAATAGAAAACTTTGCATGGATTACAAAGTTATACCTGGAGAGAGTTTAACTACTCAACATAGAGTTCTGGTTATGGATATACGAGTTAGGAGGGGAGTAAAAAATAAAGGCCAAAATAGGGTGTTAAGGACTAAGTGGTGGCAACTAAAAGGAGATAAAGAAAAGAATGTGCAGAAATGGATTGTGGAGGAAGGACCTTGGGAAATACAAGGAAGTGCTAACGATATGTGGAATGGAATGGCTAAAGAGATTAGGAAAGTGGCAAAGGAAATATTAGGTGAATTAAAAGGTTTTGGACCTAGAGATAAAGAATCTTGGTGGTGGGATGCAAGTGTGCAAGATAAGGTTAAAGTTAAGAGGGAGTGTTATAAAGTATGGTCATTATGTAGGAGTAATGAAAATTGGGAGAAATATAAAGTAGCTAAGAAAGATACTAAGAAGGCAGTGAGCGAAGCGAGAATGAGGGCATTCGATGGGTTATACCAATCTTTAGGTACTAAAGTTAAGGAAAGAAATATTTACAAGTTAGCTAAAAGTAGGGAAAGAAAGATAAGAGATGTTGACCAAATAAAATGCATTAAAGATGAAGAAGGGAAAGTCTTGGTCACGGAACAAGATATCAGAGAACGATGGAAGAATTATTTTCATAGGCTTTTTAATGAAGGCCATGAGATTGCATTGCAATCGGATAGGTTAGACACTAAAGAAGAGGATCAAAATTATACTTTTTATCATAGGATTTGTGAGGCAGAGGTAAAAGAAACATTAAAGAGAATGGAGAGTGGCAGAGCAGTTAGACCGGATAATATACCTATTGAGGTATGGAAGAGTTTAGGAGGAAAAAGTATAAGTTGGCTCACAAAGTTATTTAATGAAATTATGAGATCTAAGAGAATTCCAGATGAGTGGAGGAGAAGTTCTTTAATTCCTATTTATAAGAATAAGAGGGACATTCAAAAATGTGCAAATTATAGAGGAATTAAGCTCATGAGCCACACTATGAAATTATGGGAAAGAGTAATTGAGCAATGATTAAGGAAAGAGACCCAAGTTACAGGAAATCAATTTGGTTTTATGCCGGGAAGGTCAACTATGGAAGCAATACAAGATATGTATGGTGAGGCTACAACTAGTGTAGTAACAAAAGGTGGACGTACAGAAGATTTTTTGATAACTATTAGTTTACATCAAGGGTCAACTCTGAGCCCTTATCTATTTGCTTTAGTATTGGATGTGCTTACTGAACATATCCAAGAGCTGATACCACGGTGTATGCTATTTGCAGACGATATTGTCTTAGTTAGGGAATCGAGAGTGGAAATGAATAAGAAGTTAGAGAGGTAGAGATTAGCTTTGGAAACTCATGGATTTCATTTAAGTAGAAATAAAATAGAGTATGTGGAATGTAAGTTTAGTAAGAGACACACCACTTCTAGCGTAGAAGTGAAAATTGGAGAACATATTATACCGTAAGTCACACAATTTAAATATCTTGGATCTGTCATACAATATAATGGGGAAATAGAAGAAGACGTAAAACATAGGATTCAAGCGGGGTGGATGAAGTGGAGGAGTGCTTTGGGTGTTATTTGTGATAGAAGAGTACCACTTAAACTTAAGGGTAAATTCTATTGTACAGTTATAAGACCTGCAATGTTGTATGGAACTAAGTGTTGGACAATAAAAAGCCAACAAGAGAATAAGTTCAATATTGCAGAGATGAGAATGTTGCGTTGGATGAGTGGACACACTAGACAAGATCGAAATAGAAATGAATACATTAGAGAGAAAGTGGAAGTCGCCCTATTGTGGAAAAGATTGTAGAATCAAGACTTAGATGGTTTGGCCATGTTGGGAGGAGACCTATAGAAGCCCTAGTTAGGAGAGTAGATGAGATGGAGAATAGTCCAATAATTAGAGGTAGAGGAAGACCAAAAAAAACTATAGGAGAAATTATTAAGAGAGATTTAGATTTAAATGGTTTGTCTAAAAATATGATTTACGATAGGTGCTTATGGCGTCGATTGATCCATGTAGCTGACCCCACTTAGTGGGAAAGGCTTTGTTGTTGTTGTTATTGTTGTTCCTCTCATACTCTCCCATCATACATGATGCAAAAATAAGCTTGAAAAAAATTAAAACATTCCTTAGGTGTATGAACTCCTTTAGGCCGAGGATATGCTTCCAATTGGTACCAATGGAGTTTGTTTGATTTCTTTGATGGGAAAAGCTTGTGGGATGCTTCCTTGATGTCTTAAGGACTTACACAAACTCTTAAACGCCTTAAATCAAGGCTAGAAAGCTTCTTACAAACTAAAGTGTAAGTGAAACCCTAGACTAGACATCTTATAAATTAATGGTTCTTTCTTAGATTTCTTTGCATATACTTGTTCCTCATGCTCCATAACCCTTGGTTCCATCAAGAACACATGAAGAAAAACTCGCTTCCTCACTTTCTCTCTCTAGACCAAAGCTTAAATGGCTTAGAAACATAAGATTTTGCGAGTGTTTCAAGTGAAGTTTTACCTTAAAATGGAGCTGTCTTTGCGTAGATTATTTTCCATCAATTGGTTTCTTGAAAGAGTTCCTTTGGCTTGGGTCAGACCTAAATATTTAATTTTTCAAGAAAAGAAAGCCACCATTAGAGAGATCTTAGAGAGAGGAACAACTTTCCTAATTGGCATAGGATGAAACGGGGTCGTTTACTTACTTAATGTCATGTCATGGCTACTCCAATTTCTACAAATGTCATGTCATGGCTACTCCAATTTCTACAAATGGAAGCTTGGAGAAGGTGATGAGGTGTGTAATCTTACTTAAGAAACTTCTTTTATAATTTTTAAAATAACCATTTTGCCCTTACATGCCTATTTGCTCTAGTTAGGCTCATTTCAATTCCTTTTTGAGAACTGTCTTTTTCGACATAAAATTTAGATCCTCTAATTTATAAAATACATTTGGTTTCATCCAAATTGAATTTTAAACCTTTCTAAATGAATAAGTTAAAGTTCAGGTCAACCGACATTCTAAAACATAAACTAGAGTGATTTAAACCATTATAGGAATTCCTATGGTTTTTAGGGCCTCTGAGCACCTTGAAAAACTTATTTTTCCCATTTAAAAATGTTTCCTTTGAGTTTTCTAAAAAGTGTCCAAAATTATGAAAATACTATTACGTTCTGTTGCATTTTTGTTAAATTTCGTCTGGTTATTTTAACTTCAGTTTCAAGGCACCTCTGAACTTGGATCATCATTATTTGAAATATAGAATATTGATAAACATGATTTTTTATACATTTTATTCTCCTTATATTAGGCATTTTAATGATTAAATATAGCTTTAGGGATTTACTTAGGTGGATAATTGATTTTAGTAGCCATTTTCTGCACTCTAGGAATTAAACTACAAAATGATGGATTTTAATGCATAAATCATTTTGAATGAATTTTGTAAATTATTCCTACTTAATTGTTTCCATTCTTTGTGTGCAAATCCAATTGGGCTTTCTCAATTTCATGTATGGATGGATTGGGCTAGCATACACATAAGCATGACTCCTCTTGAGTCCTACCAACACTCATTCAGTAGCTTATACATGGAAGACACACACATGACCATCACGCCCTATTCCTCTCCACGCCACTTTCATCCATCTTACTCCATCTCCAGCTCACATGAAGCACTAATCTCCATCCCTTGTGATTAGCTTGGAAGACAACCTTGGTTGAAGCTTGAGTCCATGGAATAGCAAAGGAATTTTGGCTAAGATTTTCCCTTTTTCTTACATTTTCCCTTTTCTTGTATTATCTTGGTTAAGGTTATATTTGATTGGGAATTTGTATTTTCTACAATTAGTGGCTGGTTAGACACTAATTAGGATATTGTTTGATTGATTATTTGATTAATTTCAGTGCTAGATTTTCATTTTTCTACCATTGTCCAAGTGTGCAATCAAGGTGTTTGATGAAATGCTTGTGAGAATTGGTGTGCCTAATTGTCTAATTTGAGGATTCATTGGAGTTTGATTGGTTAATTAAATATCCTAGGGTGTTAATTTAGGGCTAATTGGTCAATTAGTCAATCAATTCAAGTGTTCATTGAGCCTAATGACAAGAGTTAGTGAATTAATGCAGGGTTGATGTTTCAATTCAACATTAGATTGTTAATCTCTTGATTCTTGCGTGGTAACCCAAGATAACTTGTTATAAACACAATTAAGGACTCTTAGACCAAAATTAATCACAATTAGATTAGGATAAGGATATTGGATACTAAGCAACAAATTCAAAGTTAGTCACAAGTCCATTATATACTATAATTCATCCAATTAGGTAGAATTTAGGAACTTTATTTCAATTTCATTTTACTCAATTTAATTAGATCAAAAACCCCCTAATTTAGATAGCTTTTAGGATCCTTTAACACTTAGAAAACCTAATTAAATATTGAACTCCATTTCCAAAGAAGATGACCTAGGTTGTGCCCTATATTGCATATAATATCCAACCTAGTTTATTTTGAGGGTTGCGCGACACAATCGTCAAATATTATTCTAATCTTATTAGACCTCCAATTGTTCTACCTGGGGGACTTCCCTTTGTGTCCAATGAATTACGTATGTTTATGGAGAAACCAAGCATTACATTGCTCACGTTTACAGAGGTACAGATGTTACATTTCCTCCCCCTTTAAATAAATTTTGTCCTCGAAATTTAGGGATATAACATCATCTAGCTTTACTCATATATTCACTAATCGACCCTTTCTTTCCCTTCTTCCTAGCTTTATTTACTTCCTTTAGTGACTAAGCTCTGCTACTAGGGAATTTACGTCACCAGTTTACTGCATCTGATTCTCTTTATTTATGCTATTGCTATAGAGCCTTTAACTTGCTCTTATCATAATGAAAAGTAATTTCTAACACTGCATGTACTCTTATACCCTGGCCTATCTCTTAGGAGGGCTTATTGTTTCATATTTGATTAGTCTTATCCCGTTTATAGGGATTGAATTTCCTATTTAGTGGACTTACTTACATGTGCCTTGGGAGATAGCATACTTATATTAAATCTCCCTTATCATCTCTTAATGGCTTTCTATAAGATCTCATTATCTTTCTCTATTCATTAAGAGCCATTAGAAACCATTGTCTACTTATTTAATTTACTTAAATATTAGTCCATTATTTAATCTTATTCATTTTCTCACTAGCTTATCCCATGATTTATCATTATATTTCTTTTTATCATAGGCCTCATAGTTGTATCACTTACTAGGATCATAGCTCCTTTTCAAAGGTTTTCATTCTCAATCATCCTAGTATCATTTCTTACTCTGACCCTTACCTTTTCAAGCCTAAACTATGTTTTACTCTCTTTATTCACTTGAGAGAGGGCTTATATAACTCTTCGACTTAATAACTGATCATTAGACTCTTACTCTTTCCTGTCCTAACATTGAAGAGCAACTACCATTGACTACTGCTGAATTCTTGTAGAATGCTAATTTCTCATAATCTTTGTTGCTGGAGACATAGTCTACCACTTACCCTAGCAAAACAAACTATACCAGACCCATATCTGAATATATAACTCTAGTATATAGGGATCTCTCTATCCCTGGGTCAAGTCCAATGTCTACTGGGTAGTGGTTAATTTAGCTATAATACTGGAAAGCTACTTTTTTGCTTTCCTCATCTCACACACTATGCTCATCTTTTAAGAGATCTAGTTAGTGGTCTAACTGTCTGAGTAAAGCCTTCATATCTTTATGGCAAGAGTCTACCAAACTTAAGAGGTCTCTAGTCTCTAAGATGAAATTGTCTGAAACTATATTGGTCTCTGAGACTAATTGATTTGGGAAAACTATCTCAGGTCATCATCTCCCCAAAGAACTATTGTGCTGTAACTGTGGACTCTCTGTATCTCTATGAGATCTACTGTGATCCCTAGGTCTACTACGACCTCTCAGAGCTCTACTAGGGTCTATTGCAACCTGCTATACTATGCTAGGATCTATTGCGATCTGCCTCTAGGGGATGTTAAAGCCTAAGATCACTGTATCTAATAGTGAAATACATGCTCACTAAGTCCAATAACCATCGCTCATAATGGCTAAGGCTAAACTCAGATATCTACTATACTCTTCATGTGAAGTGGGTTCTGTGTCGCTTATTTCTCTATTGATCCCATTGGAACAATACTTTAGAGTATTATGATTTTTACTCACTATTCCCCATGGAATCCTCGGGTTCCCACTTCAAGCCTTTCCACTTAGACTTCCTTTCTTTACTCTTATTAGTTTACTACACTTTACTTGTACTCTTTCTATCTTTCTTCTCATAACCCACAATTTCTAACTGTGCCCCTATTCTCCTTTCAAGTGCCTTCTATACCAGGGCATCACACACATTGAGTATGCCTAACATCTCTTGTAGGATAGAGGTTGTAGACTAGTCCCTTTTTGCTTTATTTAGTTATATTATAAGGGACTCATCCAATGCATACTAGACTCGTGCTATCTAACTTCAAACATTCTAAAACACTCCCTTTTGCATCATTGTTCTTTATTGGGGATTCCCTTCTACATCCTTTTCTCATCATTCTAATTTTACTGGAATCCCTTACTTTTCTTTCTTTAACTTATTTCTTAATTTAACTAACTAGGATATTCTTCGATTATTAGGACCTTCTTTATGGTTGATGTCATTATTTGCTATGCATTCAAGTCACATTACTATTGAGTTGGCTAGACTCAATATTATGTAACCATCATTACAAGCAAACTATAGCATCAATCACTAATACACAGGCGCATCATGACCGAGCTCAAACCACTATCGCCAGTATATTACGAGTTCCCCAACGATCTAAAGTACCCTCCTGTTACCATGCTATATCTCTCTTTATTTCAAATGACACTCGGGGAGAGGTAATTCTTCCTCTAATTTCTCATGTCATTTACTGCATTACCCTGAGGTCATTCATATTTCCCAGTTACTTTTATTTAGGGCATTTCATCATATTTCACTGACATCTATACTAAGGACAATGGTACTTACTAGTACACTCATTCATCTTATCTATTTATCTATTTTTGATTCATTATGTCCTTGGTTCTAATGTTTTTATACACTTTCTCTATACTCAAAAGCATGTTTATTCCTCTAAGGTTCACTTTTACTTATTCACTTTCTGTAAAGCGGGAGAGAGTTTATTTCCTTTCACTCTTTTGCTTTATTCTTAAACCGTTCCTCTATAAGGAACTATCTCTTGTGAATCCTAGAGTTTATGCTCTTTAAAGCATGTGACTTACTTTACTGCTTTGCATAATCCTGGAGCCCACTTTTTTAGGTGGCTTTCAATTTCTCTAGCTTTCTTAGAAGTACTGAGGCACTGAATACTCTTCTCAGCCCCTCTCTATATTCTGATTAAGAGCTAGATATACTTTCTTTTTGTGTAGACTTTTGCTTTCGTCTCTAGGAGCATAATTCATTAATTCTAGGGTTACCCTAACTCGATTCAAGTCACATATCTTCTCAATGTCCTAAATTTATTTTATCAGTAACTTTATGCTCCACTTAGTACTCTATTACTCATGCTAGGAAGCTTATCTGACAAAGTACTAAACTCTTACCTGACTATCCTTACTATACTTACTCTATTAACTTTCCTTTAGTGACTACTAAGGCGAGGGTATCTTTTACTAAGTGCTTGTTTCTCAACTCTTCCATGCCTTTCTCTTATCACTGTAATTACTAAATTGGGCTTTCCCTCTTGAAGAGTTACTAACCACTAACTGAGTGGTCCTTTATCTCATTATGTCTCATTTTCATTCTAGGGTTTTATCCCTGAGGCATACCCTCCTCGTAAACTCGCTACATTCTTGATGATATCAGCACTAAATCATGTCAATTCAATGGCTATGAAAACATCCTATCACCAAGATCTAGGATCTTGTTGACAAGGCCTTACATTTTGCAACATAAAATTTGAGACCTTGCCAACAGGGTTTTCCTACTGGTAAGTACAATATCTTTTAATGGTGACTAATAACATATAACAAGTGATTGTATGACACTTGTTCTTCTACACAGATGTATCCTTCCTTTATACATATATGTTATCATACACCAGTAGCATGCTTTGTGTAACCCCATAATTTCTTAACTCAATTCATACTATCTCTATGCCTCATATCAAGCAACTCACAACAGAGGTAAGAAAAATAATATTAAATAATGCATTTCTTAGTGTTGCGTTACATATAAAATTTTCATTCAGGGTCTTGTGGACCATGTGAGCTTATGTATCATATTTTCATATTTAATTACATAGATACAACTCATTTCCATCATTAAAAGTGTCCTACAACTCGTGGAAAGCAAGAGGACACATAAAATCTCATGAAGTAATTTCAGCCAGAATTTCCCTTTCTCTGTCACAAACTTTGGAAAATCATACCTAATTCTAGAAAAATCAAAATCATGTATTCCTTGCCATTTTGGAAATCTACACATGTCTAATTGATGTTAAAAATATGTCCAGACCATTAAACACAATAGAGAAGATGTTTGACATTCAAAAATGTGCAGAGGTCTGGCTGGCTACTGGTACTGTCACAACTTTCTGCTACAAGCTTCAAAAATGTCCAATTAATTCCAAAAAACTCTAATCCATGTAAATGATACCAATATAGAAAGATAAAGATGTCAACTAGAGGGAAAAATAATTCTAGACTAGTTCAGGCACGTCCAAGCATCATTAACCAATCAAATAGTACCTAAGATCAGTTTGAACACCTGATACAGGGAAGAATATTTAAAAATTTATATCTCCCTCTCTAGATACTCAAATGGGGTGCTTCTAGTTGGTACAAGTCACTGGGAATGTGTAGTTTCATTTTATAAAATTTTGTGACAATTGGACATCAATGGCCCCCTGAGTGGCGGAATTTATTTTCAGACAAGTATGAACAGTAACCTGACCAATTTCAAATTTTTTTTCAACTTTAAAAATTCATCAAATATTCCCTAGACCTCCAAAAATTCTGCACTTTAGCTTCCAAAAAAGCTCTCAATAAGATCTAATTGCATGACAAATTTCAAATCAAGAAGAGCTCATTTGGATAAAAACTGGTATAAGTTTTCAATATGGTCAATTTTTGCTACATATAAGATACCAAAGTGCCCAAATAAATTTCCTTGGTGTTTGGCACCTCTTGGGTAAGTTTAAAAGCATAATTATGACTTGTACAAACTACCCAAGTGGTTATAAACCTTATGCATCTTATTTTGGCTACTTCACTTCCATTTATACACTAATGCATCAAACTTTCAAGAAGTTAAACTTGCCATTACATGCTCAATTGACATTCTAGTATCCATATAACATAATCTTTCACTTATACATCATATATTAGCATAATTACACATGAGCAAGAGGTCATAGGTCTTATACAATAATATATTACATTAATTATCATTCATAAAGCCTTAAAGTAGCCAAATCCATGCACTTTAGTGTCAAACTTTCATTTCTCAAGTGGTTAACTCCCATTTCCTTACTCTCTTGGTCCACCTATCATGTTAGAACATTATAGAGGAAGGAATGAGATTCAAAGAATTCCAATAACTCATCTCCTTTTTAATCACACATAAAAGATGTAAAACCAATCTTACAAATGCATACATGAGCATATTAACATGTGCAAACATTCAAGAAGTATTTTCAACATTGGAGCAAGTCATACATAGCATACAAAGGCTTGCCAAGCAAGTGGATTAGCCTCACACATTCACTTGTGGATTTTCGACTTGTCTCACCCATTCTTTAAGAGGTTCTTGGACTCAACCTTTGTGAAAAAAATGTATTATACACGTAACAAAAATTTTAATTTGCTTCCTCCCATGTATCCGTCGACTTGATTAAACTGAGTATGAGATAAAATACTACCTTTGCAGCGTGCTTTGTCCTTTCAGATCTCTGGAACTGACATCTATGCATAACCCCCTCTATCGGTATCCACACGAATGATCTGGCAACTTGAAAGGCGTGCTAGTACTTTTGTTCCCCATGTCCATATGCGAATTGATGAGAAGACAATCTTCTCTCTCTAGGCGTACAACCGCGCTCTCTCTCTCTCTAGGGTGACGGCTTAGGTTTTTTAGAAATATGATTCCTTTTTGTGTATTTAAACCCTAGCCTACATCTCCTTTTGTAGAGTTATATTTAGATTAAATTAGTTAATTTGAATACATTATTTAAATTAATCCAAATTAGTTGAAATTTGAATTTATCTCATAAATTTAATTTTAACTAATTCATTTATAAATAAATATATATATTGAAATATATAATACAATATATATATTTATATCAAATATAAATATATATATTTCAAATTTCTATATATATATATATGAAATATATATTATATATATAAATATCAAATAATATATATATACTTATATTTCGAATTAATTATATATATATAATTATCTCACCCTAATTAAGCATAACATTTATCGAATCTAGACACAATTCTAAGTTCAATGAATTTAGACATTCTTGTTCAAGTTGATTCGTTCTTGTGTGCGACCCTGTAGGCCTATATGATATTGGTAGTAGGCCAACAATGTTATTGCACCCACAAGTCACCAGTGGCCTTTAACAAGATATAGTGACTACCCAAATCACATAGGGTTTGGTGATCCGATATAGCCTATCGTATAACCCTGTCACATCTCTTTTATCACACGATATCTTGATTGAGCATGAGGCATGGAAATGTCATCCTTATCTTACTCGATCATTAATTTCTCAATTTGCGTGTAGATCGACAGAACGAATGGAAAACCCTTCCATCCAAGTATGCCCATGCATTTCTCAGTCTCATTCATAGAGGGGCCCAGAGATATCTCTCCTTTAACCATTGGGACAAATTTCATCTTGATCACTCATCATCCTCTATATGGAATCCACTATGCCTGACCATAGCCTTTATGATCACCCGATCAAAGGTGACTTTTGACAATGCCAAAGCACAGTGTCCTTCATGTTGGAATCTATGATGATCTTAAGTATGAGGGATTAGTGACATGGTTATATATGAGATACGCTTATGACCTAATCCATGAAGCTACCTTATGATGGGTCGATCCAGCGCCCTGTTCCCAACAGGCGCCTATGATTTTGATTTGTATCTCCATACATGATTAACACATAACCATCAATCAAAATCATACTCTCCTTAATTCATCATCATTCCCACAATGATGATCGGCTAGGGATATTTAGGATAAGTAATATAATTTATCCAAGAATATAATTATTATAGAAACATGCAAATATAATAATTGTAACAGAAAAACTTTTATTCTTAATGAAGCACAATGTTTACAAATAATTAGCCTAGGGCACAATCTCTAACACCTTGCTCTTGGGAGTCAACCTCACTTTTGGAAGACTCTTTACTTTGTCTCAACCAATTCTAAGAGTTCTTAGCTCATCCTCACTATGGCTAAAGGTTCTTGGCCTCACCACACTCAAGCAAATCCAAGCACACATAACAAATATCATTTGAAAACATAATGGATCATCATGGTACCATGGTTTATGAAATCATGCTAGAATACTTTTCATGGCTTAAAACATACATACACACATTCAAAGACAAGCCAAGCATACATTCATGCATGAGAGAAGGAGGAGTGAGCTACCTTGGAAGTAAGCATACACTTTTTCTCTTGAATTTCCTCTCCCTTCTTCGACCTCACACATACAAAGGTGTGAGAATGATTTCTCTTGGCCTAAACACAATTTATGGAAGCCAATTAGGTTCATGGAATTAATTCTAAGGTCACACAACTTGCTTAGATAGTAACGTGGCTCATTAACCCCTTTATGTTTTCAAGAATGCACCTAATGAAGCAACACCCATCAAATAAATTCTAGGCTCCATTCTTTCCTTTCAAATATGATTCTTGACTCCTTTTAAGCCTCTTGGAGTCATCACACAATTAAAATAAAGAGCCTAACTACATGTTGCTTCTTTAGGTCATTTTATGGAACATATAAGGCCAATTCACTTTCTATGGTTTCTAAATTTTTCCCAAGGCCTCCCCTCATCTTCACTCATCATATATGACTCAAAAATGGGTTTAGAAAAATTTAAAACTCTCCCTAGGTACACAAACTCCCTTAGGCTGAGACAATGGAAGGTTTTGGTCTTCATAGACTTTGCTTTATTTTCTCAGGGGAAGATGCACATGGGGGGACTTCTAGGGATCTTAGGAGTTCATTCAAACACTTATTTAAGTCTAGGAATCATTGTATAAAATTAGATTTTGCAAGGAATATATGAAACCCTAGAATTTGCATCTTGAATTTCCATGGTTATTTGTTAATTCTCTTTGCATATTCTTAATCTCCACACCCTTTTTCCTAAGAATCACCCTTGGTTCTGCCTAAAATCCAAGCCCTTCTATGACTTCTTGAGAGGGGCAAACCATAGGGAGAAGAGAAGCAAAGGTAACAACTATGGAAGAAGAAATTACCATATTTTTCCTTGTTTTCTCGCTTGAATCTTGTCTTCTTTGGCCTCCTCTCTTCAAATCCGAAATTTCCCCTTAATTTCTCCCTTAAAACAAATTTATAAACTTCATTATAATCATAGGAAAAAAAGGAAAATGGAAGAGAAGAGGTTTGGAAAGAAAAAAACATAAAAAACTACCAAAATTCCATACTTTCAAGCCTTGATTTCTCCTCCTCTCCTTCTTCCTCTTGTGTGCCACTCTCCTAGGGTTTCTTCTCTGGTTTAGGGCAGAAAAATATAAGGCTATGTAAGTGGAAGAGTGGGGTGCCTTCTATTTATAGGTGGAGGAAGAATGATTTTTCAAAAATTTTTGTTTTGCTCTTCATTTTTGGCATTTTCCTTTCTAATTCCTTTTAGCTATTTTTGAAAGCCATCTTTTTCATTATAAAATTTAGGTTCCCAATTTAGTGAAATACCTTTGGAATCACTCAAATCAGAGCTAAAATCTTTCTGAATGAATCTATTAAAGTTTGAGTACATCGACATTAGAAAATGTCCACTGGAGGGGTTTTAACTATCCCGGGGCTTCCCATAGTTTTCAAGGCCTTTAAGAACCCTGAAGAACTTAAAACTTTCATTTAAAAAGCCCTCCTATGTGAATTCCAAAATTTGTTTAAAATTACGAAAATATCATTACATTTCTTAAGTTTTTAATAAGAGATTGTTTCTGTATTCTAGCTCCATTTTTCTTTCTATCTAAGGTTAGAATTCTCATTTTTAAGACTCTAGAATGTTACTCAAATTTTTTAGGACCTTAATTAATTCATTTCAAGGGACTTGCTTTGAAAACTCACCCATTTTCGTTATTTAACAAAAATCGGATATTACACTATGCACATCTAGAGCTCATGATGAGAGTCCATCATTCACTAACATATGGAATAACACTCTAGGTTAGAGTCAACATCTTATGGGCAGATCTTAACAACCTTACTACTACAGTGTCTAATCGATTAACTCTAGGTAATACTTAATTTTAAACATGCTCGAGGTCATTCATAAGCTTGGCTAATCTCTTTCTTAGACTCATGTACTAGGCCCACTACTCATCTATTGCTTCATTATTCTCGACATCTGCCAGTGGGTCAATTATTTCTCTTTATCTTGCTTATATTTAGGGTCTTACTCTATGCTTTGTCTGACCCCTTGATAGGTCATTTCTCACATTAATCTAAATATGACCAACAAGGCCTTCCATGTAACACCATATATTTCTAGCTCATTTCTATCACATTTACATGCTCATATGATACATTCCATGAAGGAAGTAAGAAAATCCATTGCAAATAATACATTCTTTTGGATTACTGTCGTATATAAAAATTTCATTCTATGTCATATGGGCCATTTGAGCTCATACAACACATTCTCATATTTAATTACATGAATATGACTCATTTGAATCATCAAAAGTGACCTACATCTTAAGAAACTCGAAAGGAAGCATGAAATATGCCAATTCATTTTCGGCCAGATTTTGCTCAATTCTGCCACTAACTTTGGAAAATCATAACTAATTCTAGAAAAATCAAAATCATGCATTATTGGCTATTTTAGAAAGCTACAAATGTCTACTTCATATAAAAATATTTTTAGACCATAACATCTATCATAGAGGACGTTTGATATCTGAAAAGGTCCAGAGGTCAAACTGCCTTCTAATGCTATCATAGATTTATGCAGCAAATTTTGAAAATGTACAATTAATTCCAAAAAAATCCAATCCATTCAAATGATACCAATATGGAAATCTGTGGATGTTAGCTAGAGGGGAAAAATAGTGCTAGACCAATTTAGGTAGCCTAGGCCTCAAAATTCAATGGAAGAGTAATTGAGGTCGGGTAAAACTCTTAATACTAGATAGAATGTTCAAAAATTTATTTTTCCCTCTCTAGACCTCTAAATGGGGTGCTTCTAGTTGGTACAAGTCACTGTGAAAGTCTAGTTTCTTTGTATAAACTTTCATGGCAATTGGACATCATTTGAGCCTTGTGTGACAGATTTCATTTTTGGACCAAATGAATAGTGCAGCAGACCAAAATTAGAAAAATTGTCAACTTTAAAAATTCATTAAATATTCTGTAGACCTCCAAAAATTATATTCTTTAGCTTCTCAAAAAGCTCTCAAAAAGATCTAATTTTATGCCAAATCTCAAATCAAGAAGAGCTCATTTGGCTAAAAAGTGATATAGGATTCTATTATGGTCAATTTTGGCTCCAAATGAGGTACCAAGGTAACCAAATGTCTTTTCCTAGGGTTTGGCACCTTTTTGTCAAGTCTAAAGGCATGATTAGAACTTGTGTAAGCTGCCCAAATGGTCCCAAACTTCATGCATCTCATTTTGGTCATTTCATCCACACATATGCATATTTTCATAAAGCCATTTATGGAGTTGCCTTATCATAATATACTTAATTTATATTCCATCATTCATAGAACACATTCTTTCATTTCTACATCATATAATATCATAATTACATGTGTTCCAAGGGTCATAGATCATTTACAACTATAATATACATCATTAAGCATCATTATGACTTTAAAAAGGAAAAAACTAGGCATATTGGTGTCAAGCTCTTTTCTTCAAGGTGGTTGGCTTCTATTACCTTGTCCACTTGGTCCACCTAGCATGTGAGATTATTGGAGAGGAGGGAATGAGATTCAAAGAATCCCAATAGCTCATCTCTCATTCAATCATACATAATGGATGCAAACAAGTCTCATAAAATGCATGTATGGTCATGCTGACATGTGCAAACATTCAAGAGACATTTTCATCATTTGAGAAAGTCATACATAGCATACAAAAGCTTGCCAAGTAAGTGGATTGACCTTACCTAATTTCTTGTGGATATTGGACTTGCCTCACCCATTCTTTAAGAGATTCTTGGACTCAACCATATTCTTGAGAGCCTATCTTGCTTTTGGGAGACTCTTTGTTTTGTCTCAACTAATCTCAAGGGTTCTTGGCTCATCCTCACCATGGCTAAGGATTCTTGGCCTCACCACACTTAAGCAAACCCAAGCATACATCAAAACATCATATGAAACATAATATGTCATCATAAAATCATGGCATATAAAATCATGCTATCATACTTTTCATGGCTTGAAAATACACATATACACATTCTAAGATAAGCTAAGCATATATCCATGCATGAGAGAAGGTGGAGAAAGCTGCCTTGTACACAATCACACACTTTTTCTCTTGAAATGCCCTCCCTTGCTTCGGCCACACACACACAAAAGTGTGGGATAAACACAATTTATGGAAACTAATTAGATTCTTGAAATAATTTCTAAGGTCACACAACTTGCTTAGACATTAGGTTGTTCTATAAACCCCATTATGGTCCATAAATGCACCTAATGAAGCAACACCCCTCAAATAAATTTTAGGTTCCATTCTTTCCTTTCAACTATGATTCTTGACTCCTTTCAAGCCTCTTGGAGTCATCACACAATCAAAAATAAGAGCTTAACAACATGTTGCTTTGGTAGGTCACAATATGGAACCTAAAGCACCAACTCACTTTCTATGGGTTCTAAATCTTTTCCAAATCCTCCCCTCATTTTCATTCATCATATATGACTCAAGAATGGGTTTAGAAAAATTTAAAACTCTCTCTAGCTATGCTATCCTTGCTTGGCTGAAGCTATAGAGGAAATGGAGCTCCTTGGAGTTTACTTTGTTTTCTCAAAGGAAGAAGTATATGGGGAGCCTCTTAGGGATCTTAGGAGCTCATTTAAACTATTATTTAGGCCTAGGAATCATCATACAAAATCAGATTTTACAAGGTGCAATTGAAACCCTAAAACTTGCATCTTGAAATCTAATTATTTTTTATTAATTCTCTTTGCATATTCTTAATCTCCACACCCTTTTTCCTTATATTCACCTTTGGTTCTGCCTAAAAATCAAGTCCTCTAGGGTTTTCTCATGTTAGGTGAAATGGAGGAGGAGGAAACCAAAGATAACAACCATAGGAAGAGAAATTACCTTATTTTCTTGCTTTTTCTCACTTGAATCTTGTGTTCTTTGAGCTCTTCTCTTCAAATCAGAATTTTCCCCTCAATTTCTCCTCTAAAATAGATCCATATACTTCATTATAATCATAGGAAATAAAGGAGAATGAAGGAGAAGAGGTTTGGAAGAGAAAGAGCATGAAAAACCATGAAAATCCATACCTTTCTACCTTGAATTTCTCCTCCTTTTCTTCCTCCTCTTGTGCGCCTCATCCCATAGGGTTTTCCTCTGGTTTTGGGCAGAACATGGTCATGCATAATGAAAGGAGAAGAAGGGTGCATCATATATATAGGTGGGAGGAAGTTACACTTTTCAAAAATTCCCATTTTTCCCTTCGTTCTTGGCATTTCCGTTTCTCCTTTGTTTTAGCTCCTTTTTGAGAACCGCCTTCTCCATTATGAAATTTAGGTTTTCAATTTAGTAAAATGCCTTTGGAATCACTCAAATCAGAGCTAAAACCTTCCCAAATGAATCTATCAAAATTCGGGCACACTGACGTTGAAAAACGTCCACCGAAGGGGCTTTAGCTGTCTCGGGGGTTTCCATAGTTTTCAGGGCCCCTGATGTAACATCCGATTTTCTGAAAATCTAAGAAAACATAAGGAAATGTGAGAAACGTAACATATGGTTTCTCTGTCAACGTATGAAATTCACTGGATATGAACGGAAGTCCCCTAAATAGAATAAATTGAGGTCTAATAAAATTAGAATAATATTCTAGATCGTAAATAATGATGAGTCAAGGGCAGAGGTGCCATAAAATTGGGGCTAAAATAGATGAAAAAAAAAGAGATCAGAAAAAGGTCCTGAAGAGCCTCCAAAGTCAAGTATGAAAGAGCCAAGGACTAAAATGCAAAGAAAAGTTATATGTCAGGCAAAATGTATAAATTGTCCTAAAGTTCAGGGAACCCTAGTTTCACCCTCTATTCATGGCTTTAAGCACGAATATCAAAAAATCGGATAAGAATCTCAGAAATCCGTGACCCACAGTTAAACTCAGTTTGATGAGACGGGTCCAATGATACCAAGTTGTCTGGATGGCCGGGCGGGATCTGGTCTGGAATCTGGTTATCCCGATCAGTAGTCATGAGCAAAATAGAAAAAAAGAAGTTGTAAGAACTATAGAAATAAAAATAGCTAAAGGGATAAGAAACCTTGAAGGAGTTTCAGGGACAGAATTGCAGTAAATGAAAAGTTTATAGCACAATCATAATACAGAACGGTGAAAATTACACCTATAGACCCGGGTGTTCGATTGACACCGAAATTTATAAGGATTGAGGTTAAGGGCCCCTGACCCATGTTTGAAGCTTAATATGGCCAGAAAGTAGAGGAAATAATGTTCATAAACTTTAGAAAGTCTAAAGGTATGTATTGTACCGTAAAACCTTAATTGGGCTCAGACACTGATTTTTAGACTGCTGTAAGACCCAATAGTTGATTCTAAAGGCCCGATAAGAGAAGAGAAGATATGATTAGGGTTTTAGAGAAGATGAAACCCAAATATAAATATAGAATGAAAGAAAAAGAAGAAAAAGATTTTAGTTATTTGAAAGAATTAACTATGGTTAAGTTAGAAACTAACTATGGTTGAGTTAAAAGTTGACTATAGTTGAGTTAAGAAATTAACCATGGTTGCTCTCCATAACTTAAGGGCTAAGAAAAGGCATCCAAGTGTGTGGCCAATGATTTTTGAAAGAAGATATTTAGTTATGAAATTAGAAAATCAAAAGAAAAAGGAATGGAAGGCTATGATTTGATCTTGAAAAGGTTGATCCAAACGTCCAAATTTAGTATGACCATTTAACTTCATCCTAATTCATCTCCTTCACCTCCATTCCACCATTTTCACATCACACACAAGGGAGGAGGAGAGAAAAACGTGAAGAGAGAGAGGGAGGGAGAAAAAGTGGAAGATGAAGTGAAACCAAGCAAAACTACCACCATTCTTCACCAAATTTTTTCATCTTCTCCATCCTCCAACCATTTCCTCCAAAGGGAAGCTGCATATTCATCTTTTCTTCAAGGTGAAATGTTGCTCTAAGTGGGAAGAGAAGGGATCTTAGTGTGAGAAAACCAAAAGAAGCAAGGCTTAAGCTTAAAGAGTAAGTTTTCTCCATCTTATACTTGTAAATCACATACTTTAAGCTAGTTTTGTTAAACCCTAGTTATGAGTTATTTTTGGACAGCATATGAATCATTAGAAATGGAGTTTGTATGTTGAATATGAAGGCCTTGAAATGAAGTTTATATGTTGAACACGAAGGCCATTTGAGCTTAGTTATTGTTGTTATGTGCTGAGACTTTGGAAAACACAAAGATTGTAATTTTTGGGAAAATAGAAAGCATGGGGAGATGCTGTCCGAATTCTCCCAAAATTTTCATGGTGTTTTCTTGATGTCTTAAAGTCATGTATACCAAATTTCAAGTCCTAAAACATAAAGGAAAAGGTTATGGAATTTTTAGAACCAAAGAAATGCACTTTGAGCCTAAAACGGAGCTAGATTATGTGATGACCAAAACATGATGTTGGGGCTGGAATTTGATGATTTTATCAATTCCAATGGATTCAAAAGGATATTTTTAGCTAGGAATACCTATGGAAAAGCCCCCAAAGCTCATAGGATAAAATTCCTAAATTTTAGCTAAGAAATGTATACTATTCGGCCATAGTGAATGGGAAGGGAAGGAGTTAGATTTTTCCAATTCCAATGGTCCCATTAAGTTTAAAAGGGGTCATCCTATTTTAGAAGCTAAGGTTTATGTGTTGATTGTAATGAATTATCATTATGATTATAGGTTTTGATGTTGTTTTGGGAACTCCAAAAGCAAGTAAACCGAGTCTCAAGGATTGAGGAGCAAAGTTTGCTAAGGTAGTAGTTTTCCTCTCTCTTTCTTTAAGCTTGTATGTTTGTATAATGATGAGTGTTATGCTATATCAAACTGTCATTTATGCTATAAGATGAGACATGTATGCTTAGATTGTGCTTGGCCTTGTATGAAATTCCTTGTATTGCTATGCGATATGTGACATCTTGACTGGCATCATGTTATATACTTACATGCTTGCTTGTGAATGAGATTGGTTTACTACTACTGAGATTTCATAATCTCACCCCAAATATAACCCATGCTAGGTCTGAGTTCAAGCAAAGAAAGAGCAAAGAATGTGGAGATATAAATCGAGGACCTTACTTTTATGTATCACATTTTGTTATGTAATTAAATATTTTAGATTATTGCGTGTATGAGTTATATTCTGACACTGTAAGGTACTCAGGTATGAAATGGAAAGCCATGTATATACCTAATCCTGAAGTAAAAAGAGTATGACTATCGTGCATAAGATGCAAGAATGCTTGTGCCGATATAAAGGCAAAATAATAATAATAATATGACCAATGAAGGGTAAAACTGCCTAATTTATCGTAGGGGCAATTTTATATGAATTTATATGTGTTCCGCTAAGCAAGTATTTTTCCTTTATAAAGGGCTTAGAAAGCTTGAAGTAAAGCCCTGAACTGACCTTATACGATGTTTCTATAATTAATTATGTATTTTCAAAATTATATAAGAATTTGGAAATGACCAAATGAATAGTGAAATTGTATGAGGAAGCTTTTAAAAGGAAAAAAATTAATTAGTTCAGGTTTCCATTGACTCCTCTAAGTTTTATATGAGGCAATTGTGGTAGGAAAAGTGTTATAAAATAAGGTATTACACCTGAGAATCCTGAAAAACTCAAAACTTTCATTTAAAAAGCCCTCTTGTGTGAATTCCAAAATTTGCTCAAAATTACGAACATGCCATTACTTTTCGTAAGCTTTTCATAAGAAATTGTTTCTTCATTCTAGCTCCATTTTTCTTTTTGTCTGAACCTATAATTCTCATTTTTAGGAGTCTAGAATGCTTCCCAAATTTTTCAAGACCTTAACTATCTTATTTTGGGGGACTTCCTTTTGTATCCAGTGAATTTCATTTGTTTATGGAGAAATTGTATGTTACATTTCTCACGTTTTCAAAGAACCGGATGTTACATTCCATATGGCAATACACTCTGTCATCACTATTATGTCTGGTCTGGCTACATGATTTGAGCCTCAACTACCTTTGTGTTCAACCCCTCATTAAGGCTAAAGAGTTCTACTCCTTGCATTATTCATATGTAGCTAACTGGTACATGTGGGCTGTTAGGCTCAGTGGAGTGTTGCCTATAGGCTCTGGCTTCTGGCTTGAGGAATAACTTTCTAAACTTTCTAATTCATCTAAGCATTTAGGTGTCATGGCTAGGGGAAATAGCTCTTTCTCTTTCCCCCTCTAACTAATTCCTAAGCAGCAGCCATTTCATCTCCTACTGTGCTGCATTACTGCCTATCTCTACCTTAGGCAAAACATCTCGAAATGCTTAAAGTGTGACAACTGGGGAGAATTAGGCCTCTTGTGGTCTTCTTGAGCAAGCCTCTCTTGCAGCTACATGATAATAACCTCTTGTTGCAAACACACATAGCTTGCCATGGATCCCAGCGAGCTATCATAGCCTATAAAGCTCTAGCCATAGGATCAATTTACTCTGTTCTAGCCTTACTAGCTCAATCCTTGAGGCTTAACTCCCTTAATGTTCACTACCTGCTCAAAGACCATTCTAACAACTTATTCAACATAAACATAGACATATGCCACATTCACACACCCAAAATGCTTAAAACAAGTTCATACATGTGACAACCCTATCTTCTACACATAGTAATTATGGTCAAATACACGATTAATAATTAATAATCAAGGTTTGGAGTTGTTACAATTTATTACATTAAGGAGATATAGGAAAATTTGAACCTTGATGTTAGGGTCATCACTAAACAACCACAAACATGAAAATGCATAAAAGAGATCATACTATCATGAGGGGTTTATGATTCATCCATCCATCAATTTCAACACACAAAAACCTCCCATAAGTGTTCCTATATCATTTTCTAGCACTACCATTGAAGAAACTAGGGTTTCTAGGCTAAAGGTAGGAGTTTGGAGACCTGAGCCGTGGCCCTGACCTTTTGCACTGCGGCTAAGTTACTCTCAGGAACCACTGGGCAACTTTCACGTTGTGGTGAGTTAGACCATTACCGCGGCAGGCCTACATGGCGTTACAGCGAAAATGCCTGCTGGAGCTATTGTTATAAGTCCCACGATCCTCGCCTCGGCAAAATACATTAGTGCCATGGTGAGACGCGCTACTGGACACACCTCACTTTGTTTCCTCAACTAGCGCCGTGGTGGTACATTCTATGCAGCGGCGAGGTTTCATTCAATTACCCTCCTAGGCCATTTTTTTCACTCTAAGCCGCGTGCGAGATTCCTCAAGCTGCGACGTTCCTCGCCACTGTTACTCTCTAGGAAAATTTTCTTCGCTTGCATTGTGGCGAGATGCCTCAAGCCGCAGCTCCCCTAGCCTCTGTCACTCATTTGGCTGCGACGTGGACTTCTTAGCTACGACGTGACTCCCTCCTGTAACTACATCTCTAAAATTTCATCCCATACACTCTAATTCTTATCTTAATACCCTATGACCTATGACCACTTCGTCTCATTTTATATGACTCTACTAGTATTTATCTACCCTATTCACCCAACTATTCTACCATTACCAATTTAAAACTTAAATGTAAATTTCTACTCCTCTAACTACCCAATATCAACAAGTCCATAGAGTAATAACAACAAGAATTCATGCACTATTGATACTTAACATTCGATATACATTTCGTTAGATATTTCGTACATCAAGGGTTCATATCAATATCCACTACATCACATAATTTTATTTCCAACAGTATACCATACCATAAATTCAGTAAAATTCATGCATTAGGTGTTAAGGGTTCATACATCTAATATCAAGTTAAGATGAGGCCTAACTCCTCAATAAATACATCCTAAGTAACCAAAAAATAAGAGCCTACACTTGGCAACATGATTACATGATGATACTATACAAAAAGGAATACAAAATTTAGCATCTATACTAAACAAATCAGCCTAAGTGTAGCCTTCTCCCCATATAGTTAGAGCTCATGGATTTTCATTCACTTGCTTCCTCTTATCCTTACCCGAAGAACCTTCACCTAAAATATTAATCCCATAAAATGTAGTGAGATGCGAATCTCAGTAACCAAGGAAAATTCCATCATATATTCCAGTTTAATTAACATACATGCATGATTCCACATAAACATTAGAAAACATACCAGTCACAACAGTAAATGAAACAATTAGGCTATCTTGATTACTATCTCATACTAACAATCATAATTTCACATGTTAAAGGCTAATAACACAGGGAGAGGCCCATCCATGGCACCTACTCCCCATTGAGCACAACCAAGGTTCAATGCATCTGGGGTTTGATCATAACCCGGTGCCCGATCGTAGCACATGGACGGGTGGCAGCCACACCACAGCTCCACCATGGACTCACAAGATCTAAACACAATACAATAGATATCCAACTAATTCATTTAGCATTTCAAATCATTCATATACAACAAATAAGAAATTAAAGTAGATATATGCATGGAATTCATATAGTTCCCGGTTACCTCACTTGTAGACAATTTGCAACAGCCACCAATGGTACAAAAATCTCCCTATAACCATAGCATCAGAGAATTACTACTTCAATTCATCATTTACAGTAGAAACAAGTACCCAAAGAATTAGAAATGCTAATGACTACCTAGGGAACACTTACCCAGCCACTACAAGTCCCCAAATTTGGATTGGAATGTCCTCTACCAGAAACTTCAATATTTCACCCAAAATCTTAAGAAAATTCTTACAAAATTAATACCCATATTATAATCCAATCATTGGGGTCTTAAACCAAAAGAAATACCTCAAAAAGAAAAGTTTATACTTACCTAATGTCACCCTTGGTCTCAACCTACGAATTTTCACCATAGAAACATCAAATGGAAAGTTTTAGATTTTGGGGTGTGGATGAAAATACTCCAAATGAAAAACTAATCATGCCAAAATGAAGAGAAAGAGAAGGGGATTAAGTTATATAACTATTACTTTGCTGATTTTGAGCTTAGAAGTGAGAAATAGTGGATTTCTTGCCCCAAACCTTAGCCTCCCTTCAAAGCTCCGAATTTCTCTTTGTTTTTTTTGTGTTCTGCAGAATGGGGGTGGCTAGGTTAGTTTTTAGGGTTTAAGTTAGGTTTAAGTTGGGTCAAATGTGGGTCATGGGCTGCTCCAAGGATCCAACTCCAAATGGGCTTCAGATTTTAGCTTTGTTAGGCCAACTTTAGGGTGTTGGGCTGCAAAATTTTATTAAGCTAGAATAAGTTTTAAGAGCTCAATTGATTTGGATCTACACAAGGGTTATTGGGCCAATTATAAGAGCCTACACAAGGTAGATCTTGGGCCTCTATCACATTAAATCAAATTAGGTCTGCACCTAGCTTATTAAGCCTCCATTAGCTTCTTATCATGATCTCCTACATTAATTTGGGCATAAATGAAGTTTCTATCCCAATTAAATCTCAAAATCATATTAATAATTTATCTCTCCAAAATTTCTATTCACTTAACTTACCCGATTATTCCATATTAATTATTCTTAATTAACCCAAATCTATTATTAGCACCTTAATTAATTTTAGGGTGTTATAATACATACTTGTAACATTGCTTCCTCAAGCCATATACATTCCTAAAAGGCCTGAAACTTTGCTCTGATACCAATAAATGTAACACCATATACATATAGGCTATCTCATCTCATTTCTAATGCATATTCATTGGCCATACTACTTTCTCAAGGAAATTACAATAAAAATAATGGAATTTTTTGGCATTACGTCATAGATAAAATTTTCATTCCATGTCCCATGGACTATATGGAGTCATTCATCTCATTCTCATATTTAAATACACAAATATGACTTAAAACCATCTCAAGAAGTGGCCAAGAAGTTGAGCTAAGGGAGTATATACATGAAAATAATATGTGCAGCCTCGGAATAAAATTTTAATTTTCTATCATAAATTTTGAAAAATCATAACTAATTTAAGAAAAATTAAAATTAAGCACACTAAATCATTCTGAAAAGTTACAGATGTATACTTTATGATAAAAATAATTCTAGACTAAACTAGAATGTTTAACTATTGAAAATTGATGGAATAGTAACCAAGGTTGCCTATCACTACTAGTACTATCATTGAACTTCAAAAATTCATATCTCCCTTCTCAGACATCCAATTGGGGTGATCTTAGTGGCCATAAAAAGCTTATCATATATCATTTATGCCTATAAAATTTCATAAGCACTGGATACCATTTAGCCCTTGAATGACATAGCACAAGAAACTGACTACATGAATAGTACTTATACCAGAATAGTAGAAAAATGGCAACTTTGAAAAATCATAATTAATTCAATGGAACTCCAAATAATCTAGTCCTTAGCTTTCCAAAAACCTCTAGATGAGATCTATATGCATACCAAATTTTATCGGTAAATTCATTCATTTTGTCAAATCTTGACATTGGGTTGTAAAATGGCACTTTTTGTATCTTCAATGGGTCTCAAAGGGTCCAAAATTGCTTCCAAGGCTTTCATGGCCACTTGTGTAACACCATAAACTTTAACTCATTTCATGGCATTCTTAAGCATTATATCATCACATCTATAAAGGAAATAGGAAAACTCTCTTAAAATAATAAGTTTCATTACACTGCATCGTATATAAAAATTTCATTTGATGTCACGTTGTATATAAAAATTCTCATATGTAAGTACATCAATACAACTCATTTGCATCATAAAATTATGCCCACAACTCATAGAAACCGAAATGGAGCTCAAAATAACTAAGTGTATTTTCAGCCATTGCCCCTTTTTCTGACCAAAATTTGAAAAATCATAACTAATTTTAAAAAAAATTAAAAAAATACATTCTTAGTCATTATGAAAAGCTATGGATGTCTAATTCACATAAAAATATGCCTAGATCATAACATCCATCACAGAGGGCGTTTGACATCCGAAAGGGTCCAGAGGTCAAGCTGCCTCCTGATGCTGTCACAGAATTCTACAGAAAATTTGAAAATGTCCAATTAATTTCACAAACTTTCAAACCATGCAAATGATACCAATATGGAAATCTGTGGATGTTAAATAGAGAAGAAAAATATCTCCAGACCAATTCATCAAGCCCAAACCTTAGAATTTAATGGAACAATAACTCAGGTTGGGCAAAAGTCCTGATATTAGATAGAATGTTCAAAAATTCATATCTCCCTCTCTAGACCTCCAAATGAGGTGCTTCTAGTTGGCATGAGTCTCTATGAATGTCTAGTTTTTTGGTATAAAATTTCGTGGCAATTGGATATCATTTGAGCTTCGTGTAATAGAATTCATTTTCGGACCAAATGAATAATGCAGCAGACCAAAACCATAAAAATTGCCAACTTTGAAAAATCATCAAATATTTTGTAGACCTCAAAAAATTATGATCTTTAATTTCCCAAAAAGCTCTTAATGAGACCTAATTGTATGCCAAATATCATATCAAGAATAACTTATTTGGCTAAAAAGTAATATAGGGTTCCATTATGGTCAATTTTGGCTCCATATGAGGTACCAAAATTGCCAAATGGCTTTCCCTTAGTTTTGGCACCTTTTGGGCAAATCTAAAAGTACATTTGAGACTTGTGTGAGCTGCCCAAATAGTCCCAAACCTCATGTATCTCATTTTGGCTATTTAACCCACACTTATACAAATTTCCATCAAACTTCCAAATTCTATACTTTGGCATTACATACTCAAATTCTATTCTAGAGTTCATACATCATATCCATACTTTTATACATCATATAATATCATATTTACACATGTCTCAAGGGTTATAGACCATTTACAATATCATATACATCATAAAGCATCATTATGGTTTCAAAAAGAATAAAACTAGGAATATGGTTGTCAATCTCCTTCCTTCAAGGTTGTTGGCTCCCATTACCATAGCCACTTGGTCCACCTAGCATATTAGATCATTGGAGAGGAGGGAATGAGATTCAAAGAATCCCAATAGCTCATCTTCCATTCAATCATACATAATATATGTAAAGCAAGCCTTAAAAATGTATGCATGGACATAATACAAATCATGAACATTCAAGAAGCAAGCTTAGTATGTGAATAAGTCATACAAGACATTCAAGAGCTCATCAAGTGTTTGGATTAGCCTCACACTTCTCCTCATGGATTTTGGACTTGCCTCACCCATTCTTTAAGAGCTTTGGACTAAACCATACTCTTGGGAGCCCACTTTGCTTTTAGGAGACTCTTTACTTTGTCTCAACCAATCTCAAAGGTTCTTGGCTCATCCTCACCATGGTGAAGAGTTCTTGGCCTCTCCACACTCAAGCAAACTTAAATAAACATCATACATTCATTTGAAAATATAATATGACATCATGAAATCATGGCATATAAGATCATGCTAGCATACTTTTCATGGCTTGAAAATACTCATACACACATTTTAAGACAAGCTAAACACAAATCCATGCATGAGAGAAGGTGGAGAGAGCTACCTTGCACACAATTACACACTTTTTCTTTTGGATTCAAGCCTCCTCTTTCGGCTACACACCCATAATTTGGTGGAGATGGTTTCTTTTGACCTAGATACAATTTATGGGAGCCAATTAGGTTCATGAAATAATCTCTAGGGCCATACAACTTGCTCAAACACTAGTTTTCTCTATAACCCCCATTATGGTCCATAAATGCACCTAATGAAGCAACACCCCTCAAATGATTTCTAGGCCTCATTCTTTTCTTTCAAATATGATTCTTAACTCCTTTTAAGCCTCTTGGAGTCATCACACCATTAAAACAAAAGGCCTAACATCATGTTACTTCTTTAGGTCATAATATGGAACCGAAGACACCAAATCACTTTCTATGAGTTCTAAATTTTTTCCAAGGCCTCCCTTCATTTTCATTCATCAAATATGACTCAAGAATGGCCTTAGAAAAATTTAAAACTCTCCCTAGCTACACAAACATGCCCAGGCCGAGACTATGAGCTTCCTTGGCCTCCATGGAGATTTCTTTGTTTCTTGAAGGAGGAAGCTTGTGGGGAGCATCTTAGGTGTCTCAAGAACTCACTTAAACTCTTAATTAAACCTAGGAAGTCTCATACAAACTCAGATTTTGGAAGGTGCACTTGAAACCCTAAGTTTTGCATCTTAATTTCTAATAGCTAGTTTGTTATTTTCTTTGCATATTCTTGTTCTTCTCCATCAAATACCTAGGATTCATGCTTGGTTGGGCTTGAAAATCATATCCTCCTAGGGTTCTTGGTGTGTGTCAAAATGGAGAAGAAAGGGAGATCAATATAGCTACCATAGGATGCAATTTTACCTTGTTTCCTTAGTTAGTTTGGATTGAATCTTGCTTTCTCCAAGCTCCTCTCTTCAAATCCAAAATTTCCCCTCTGTTTTTCCTTTAAAACAGCCTTTAAAACTTCAAAAAAATCATGGAGAAGAAGAGGGAAAAAGAGGAGAAGAGATTGGCTAAGAGAAAGCATGAAAAACAAGCAAATTTTCATACTTAAAGGCTTGAATTTTTTCTCCTTCTTCTTTTCCCTTGGTGCACCACTCTCCTAGGGCTTTGCTTCTAGTTTGGGGATGAAAAATCTGATGCTAAATGAGGGAGAGTGTGAGGCGCCACCTATATATAGCTAGGGCAAAATGACTTTTTCAAAAATTCTAATTTTGCCCTTCGTACTTTACATTTTTGTTTCTCCTCGTTTTAGCTTCTTTTTAAGAATTGTCTTTTCCATTATAAAATTTAGGTTCCCAATTAAGAAAAATGCCTTTGGAATCACTCAAATCAGAGCTAAAACCTTCCCGAATAGATTCGTCAAAGTTCGAGCACACCGATGTTAAAAAACATCCATCGGAGGGGATTTAACTGTCCCGGGGATTCCCATGGTTGTTAAGGCCTCTGAGAACCCCAAAGAACTCAAAACTTTCATTTAAAAAGCCCTCCTATGTGAATTCCAAAAATTTCCCAAGATTACGAAAATGCCATTACATTTTGTAGGTTTTCTGTCAAAATTTGTTTCTCCATTCTAGCCTCATTTTTCCTTCTGTTTGAGGCTAGGATTCTCATCTTTAGAATGCTAGAATGTTACTCAAATTTTTTCGAGACTTTAACTAATTTATTTCAAGGGACTTGCTTTGAAAACATGCACGTTTTTGTCGTTTAACGAAAATCGGACATTACAACTTGAGCACGTGGGAAAGCACCAAAATGGTCTACTAAACATGTCTCAAAGGTGCACATACCCAGATTTCACAAACTCACACTCTCACCCTAAAATATATACAAGAGTTCGTTCTTGCCAATGTCCAAATCATGCAATATCATCCATAAGGCATCAAATCTCATTCATACATCAAATATTCATATAATTACAAGTGTTCATGGATTCATACAACATATATAACATTGGATTACATCTTATGCCATTTATATGGCTACAAAGTAAGTAGAATAGCACATTCTCATATCAATCTCTTTCCTTTAAGCTTGGTGGCTCCCATTTTTTGGCACACTTAGTCCACCTAGTTATATTAGACAAATGGGGAGGAAGGGATGAGATTTTAGGAACCCCAATAGCTTTTCTCTCTTTCAATCATACATAAAAGATGCAAATATAAGTCTAAAAATGTATGCATGGATAACATGAAATGCATAAATATTCATAAAACATTTTTGCACTCATGAGGTCACACAAAGCATACATAGACTTGCCAAGTAAGTGGTTTTGCCTCACCCATTATTTTTGTCGATTTTGGACTTGCATCACCCATTTTCTTAAAGGCTTTTAACTAAGCCTTACTCTTGGGAGACCTTTGGCTTTGTCTCAACTATTCTTGGAGACTTTTGGCTCATCCTCACCATCGCTAGGGGACTTTTGGCTTCACTGCACTCAAATAAACCAAAACAAGTTCATAAGACATCATTCAAGCATATAACAAAGCTTTATGGTACCACGGCATATAGATACATGCAAGGACCTCTTTTGTAGCTTAAAACATACACACACACATTCAAGACAAGATAAACATCCATTCATGTATGAGAGAAAGAAGAGAGAGGTACCTCGGTGCATAACAACACACTTTTCTTCTTGAAAATTGTTCCTCTCCCTCGGCCAAGTACTCACAAGAAGGTGGAATTTCATTCCTTTGGCCTAAACACATTACATGGAAGCTAATTACACTCTTAGAATAATTTTTAAAGCTATACATGCACTTGAAAAGCTGGATGGCTCAAATGGTTTAATTATGGCCATAAGGCACCTAATGAAGCAACCTTGGGAAAACATAATCTTGGCTCCATTCTTTCCTTTAATTTATGACTTTTGACTCCATTTAGACCTCTTAGAGTCATCACACAATCATTTCAAGGAGCCTAGGTAGGTGTTGTTTCTTTATGCTATAATATGGAACCTATATCTCCATTACACTTTCTAGGCTTTCAAAAAATTTTTCAAGGCTTCCTCTCATACTCTCCCATCATACATGATGCAAAACTAAGCTTGAAAAAATTAAAACACTCCTTAGGTGTACGAACTCTTTTAGGCCGAGGCTATGCTTCCATTTGTCACTAATGGAATTTGCTTGATTTCTGTGATGGGATAAGCATGTGGGAGGCTTCCTTGATGTCTTAGGGACTCACACAAACTCTTAGACACCTTAAATCATGGTTAGAAAGCTTCCTACAAACCAAAGTGCAAGTGAAACCCTAGATTAGACATCTTACAAATCAATGGTTCTTTCTTGGATTTCTTTGCATATATATGTTCCTCACATTCCATAACCATTGGTTCCATCAAGAACATATGAAGAAAACCTCTTTTCCTCACTTTCTTTCTCTAGATCGAAACTTAAATGGCTTGGAAACACAAGATTTTACAAGTGTTTTAAGTGAAGTTTTACCTCAAAACAGAGCTCTCTTTGCGTGGATTATTTTCCACTGATAAGGAGTTCCTTTTTGGCTTGGGGCAAATCTAAATCTTCAAGTTTTCAAGAAAAGAAAACTACCATTAGAGAACTCTTACAGAGAGAAACAACTTTCTTAATTGGCACGGGATTAAATGGGGTCGTTTACATATGTAAAGGGAAGCTTAAACTTCTCTCTCTCCTCTCTTAATGTCACACCATGGATACTCCAATTTCTACAAATGGAAGCTTGGAGAAGGTGATGAGGTGTAATCTTACTTAAAAAGCTTATTTTATAATTTTTCAAAATGACCATTTTACCCCTACGTGCCTGTTTGCTTTGTTTAGGCTCATTTCAACTCCTTTTTGAGAACCATCTTTTCCATCATAAAATTTAGGTCCCCTAATTTATAAAATGACTTTGGTTTTATCCAAATTGAATTTAAAAAATTTCTGAATGAACCAGTCAAAGTTTGGGTCAACTGACACTCTAAAACATAAACTAGAAGGGTTTAAACCATTCTTGGGATTCTTATGGTTTTTAGGGCCTCTGAGAACCTCGAGAAACTTATTTTTTCCATTTAAAAATCTCTCTTTTGAGTTTTTTAAAATGTGTCCAAAATTACAAAAATACCGTTACGTTCTGTTGCATTTTGTTAAATTCCTCCTGGTTATTCTCACTTCTGCTTCAGGGGACCTTTGAACTTGGATCATCATTATTTGAAGTATAAAATATTATTCTAATTTTATTAGACCTCCAATTATTCTATCTAGAGGACTTCCTTTTGTTTCTGGTGAATTATGTATGTTTACAGAGAAACCAAGCATTATGTTTCTCATGTTTATGGAGGTACCAGATGTTATAGTTATACAAATGCAAAATTAAGAACTCAATTGGTCAAATTGCATAATATCACATATTTACATCTAACAATGATTTATACATTATTGTCTTATACTTTTGGGTGTGTGGGAATGATCATATCTCACAATATACATTTACATTACCATACATGCTAAAAAATACACTAAAACTTAAATTAGTGTCAAAGTGGCTCTTCTCAAGCTCTTTATTCACTTTCCTTGCTTCATTGAGAATTACTTAGACATGGTTAGGGAAAATATAGAAAGGAATGAGATTTAAAAAATCCTAATAATCCAAGGGACTTTTGGCACAACCTCACCTATTCAAGAGCCAAAATCAATTCCAAATACAATCAAAAGTCATGAAATTGCATATAATTATCAATCATTCATCAATATGTATAATTAGCAACTAGCACACTCAAGCAACCATCATGCATATACAAAAATAGATGAAAAGCTACCTTAACACAAAAATTCAATTTAGTTCCCCTTTGTTCCTTAGCTTGGTTTCTCGGCCTCACACTCATAATTGAGTGGAATCTCACTTGCTTGGTCTAGATACACCAAATAAGATACAAAATTATCAATGGAACCATGTTTATACCTATTTAAGCCTTATACAAGTTAACTAGCACTTTGGGCTTCCATATGGTTCAATTAAGTGACATAATGAAGTAACTCTTGTAAATCAACATCTTGGCTCCAAAAATCTCAGCCAATGAGTTATATAACTATATAAAAACTCATTAGAGTCATCATGTAATACCTCAAAATTAATTAATAATAATTATAAAGGGAGATCTAATGGAATTATGAGAAATAAAAATTTTCAAGGAAATGGATTTATTTTAGGCATTTTAAGATAAGTAATAATTTTTGGCCATTTGGAAAAAAATAGGTTCAATTATAGTTTTGGGCCCAATTAGGAAAATTAATTAAGTGAAGGTGGAAGTTTAATACTTAGGCTTTATAATCAATGTATGCATGCTAAGAACCAACTATAGAAGCTCAACCTTAGTTTTTTATGAAGGCCCAACTCATTATATCAACTTAACTCCTAAACCCATTGCCTAATATGCAAATTTCTAAACTAATTGGAACAAGGGCCCTTGGGTTAACCCATTACTATTTAAAAACCTAAGTGTGAGTTTTTTTTATTATTTGGTATGTTGAAACCTACATGTTCTATGGAACAAGAAGAGGAAATTTGCACATATGAGAAGGGTGCTAAGTTCCTTATCTTCTATGCTCCGATTTGCAAGTTTAGAGGGAGATTTATCTAAGGTGAGTTTTACATAAATTAATCCTCTCTTCTTCCTCTTCATTTTGACCTAATTGGTTTATATTTAAAGGATTTTCATCTCTTTCTCAAATTTAAAATTTAGTATTTGGATGATTTCTTGCAAGATTTTTGAAGTTTGGAGTTAGTAGAACCATAGGGTAAGTGTTTGCCCTTATTTTATAGTGTAACCTTGCTCAAATTTTATGTTTTAGGCTAACTTTGGTATATGGCTGATTATATGTGCAAAATCCAAGTTATAAGATGGTTCATGATGTGTTCTTGGTAATTAAGGCTCAAATCCATCCATTTAACCTCTTAGATGTATGGGTAAGTGTTTTCGCTTCTTTTATGACGTGTATGTGCTGAATTTCCATTATTTGGATTGACTTTTGGTGCATGGCTTTTACATGTGCAAAAATGGAGATGTTAGGAGTGACCTATTGTAAGATCTTGGTGTTTTGACTTTAATTGGTGCGATTGACTATTTGGGAACTTGGGTAAGTGTTTTCTAATGGATTCATGATGAAATGGATCGATGGATAGGAAAGTCTTTTGTTAATAATGGTTAAATGATGATAATTATACTTATTATAAGCTTGATGGGCCTTTAGACTATGTTGGTAGCTAGAAGAAAAGTAATTGAGCTTCATTGAGGTAACAGGTGGTTTTTCTAATTCCATGTACATGCTCATTTTAATCTTATATTTGCTGTACATGTATGATTTTGAAATACTAAATAATTAGTTAACTACTTGAATTGTTATTTTTGGGACCATGAGCAAGTCTTTGGCAGAGCTGTGGTGTGGCTACCATCCATGCATTATGCTTTAATCAGGCACTGAGTTGTGATCAAACTCATGAATACATCGAGTTGTGAATATGATAACCAAATTTTCAAAAACTGAATTGAAACTGATAAAATGAGATAGGATCTCCCTAACCCAAAGAAAATTGAGGTTAAATGAAATTAGAATAATAATTAGAACATTTAAGAATGTGAATGAAAACCCAAGGATAATCCAAAAATGGAGTCAAAACGGCTGAATAAATTAAGAAATAATGTAGTGGAAAAATCATAATTTCAAGTAACTTTTTGAAAATTGAAAAGAGAGAGCTTTAAATAGGAAAATTGAGTTTCCCAAGATTCTCAAAGGCCCTAAAAATCATAAGATCCCTTAGAATAGTTAATACTCATCCGGTGTATCTTTTAGGTTATTAGTTAACTAAGACTTTGATCAAATCATTCAAGGTTGTTTTGAATCCAATTAATGTGAAACCAAAGGAATTTTATGAATTAGAGAATTTAAATTTTATGATGGAAAAGACAGTTCTTAAAAAGGAGTTGAAATGAACTCAAACAGAGAAACCAAAATTTAAGGGATGTAGATGAAAATTTTAAATTGTTATTATTAATCTTCCTTATCCTTATTTAGCATGCTAGCCCCTTCTCTTTATTTCCACAAACTTCATTCAACTCCAAAATAGAACCAAACCAAGCTTTAGAGGTGTACAAGAGGGAGAAGAAAGGAAGGAGAAAATCAAGCAAAAAGAGTAAGAATTTTCTTTTTTTTCATGCTTTTCCTTTCTCTAATGTTTTTCTTCTCTTTCTCCTCTCTCTTCCCATGGTTTTTAAGTTTTGAATGGTGGTGATTTATGGCTAGTTTAGTAGAAGAAAGAAAGGGTTTAGAGGAAACATTGGAAGCTTAAGAAAGTTCACTTGACAACCTTTAAGAAAAGGTATGAAACCATGGCCAAAACTTGATTCTCCTTGGTTTTCTTCTTATGTGTATGTTCGGCCAGCATAAGGGGACCATGTAGGGAGTTTGATTTTAGTCCAAACTTGATAGAAAATAGGGTTTTGAAATATAGAGAATTATATGGAACTAACAGGATTCAAAAAGAAGCAATTGGTAGCAAGCTATAGAAATTAAGGTTTTGATTGCACCTAGGAAAATATGAAATTTCCTAATGATATTTTAGACCATGTATGTAACACCCTATAATTAATTAAGGTGTTAATTATAGATTAGATTAATTAAGAATAATTAATATGGGATAATCGAGCAAGTTAAGTGAATGGAGATTTTATAGAGATAAATTATTAATATGGGTTTGAGATTTAATTAGAAGAGAAATTTCATCTAGGCCTAAATTATTGTAGAAGGTCATGATAAAAGGCTAATGGGGGCCCAATAAGCTAGGTGCAGGCCTAATATAATTCAATTTGATAGAGGCCCAAAATTCACCTTGCATAGGCTCTTAAGAAGGCCCAATAAACCTTAGGCAGACCCAAAACAATGGAGATCCTAAAACTTGGTCTGACCCAATTGAAATTTCAGCAACCCAACACCTTAAAACTAGCCCAACAAGGCTAAAAATCTGAAGCCCATTTGGAGTTAAACCTTAGAGTAACCCATGACCCATATTTGACCTAACTTAAACCCTAATGCTTCAGCCTTTTCCCCACTTGCTGAAACACAAAAACACAACTCAAATTCAGAGGTTCAAAGGGGAGGCTAGGATTCTTAGCCTAAATCCACCATTTCTCACCTCTAAGCTTAAAATCAGCCAAGGTAATAGTTATATAACTTAATCCTCTCATCTTTTTCTTCATTTTGGTCTAATTAGTTTTTCATTTGGAGTATTTTCACCATACCCAAAATTTGAAATGTGGGTGTTTGGGGATTTTCTTGATGAAATTTGTAGGTTGAGACTAAGGCTGCCATTAGATAAGTATAAACCCTCCATTTTGATGCTTTCTTTGTTAGTTTGAAACCCCCATAGTTGATTTATAATATGGGTATTAATTTTCTACGAATTTGCTTAGGATTTTAGATTAAATATTGAAGTTTCTAGTGGGGGACATAATCCGAATTTGAGACTTGTAGTGGTTGGGTAAGTAATTCTTAGGTAGTCAATAGCATTTTAAATTCTTTGGGTACTGATTGCAATTGTTAATGATGAATTAGAGTAGTAATTCTATGATGTTATGGTTATAGGAGGATTTCTGCACCATTGGTGACTGTTGCAAGTGTCTACAAGTGAGGTAACTGGGTTTATATTAATTCCATGTATATATCTAATTTAATTTCATATGTTGCTGTATATGAATGATTTGAAATATTGAATAAATTGGTTGGCTATCTATTGAATTGTGATTAGACCTTGTGAGTCCATGGTGGAGCTGTGGTGCAGCTGTCACCCGTACATGTGCTTCGATCGATCATCGGGTTATGATCAAACCCCAGATGCACCAAGCCCTGGTTGTGCTCAATGAGGAGTAGGTGCCGTGGACGGGCCTCTCTGGTGTTAATGGCCTTTAACATGTGAAAATATGATTACTAGTATAGGATGGTAATCATGATAGCCTACTTGTTTCATTTATTGATATGATTGGTATTTTGCTGTTGCTTATGTAAAATTATGCATGTATGCTAATTAAACTAGAATATATGATGGAATTGCCATGGTTACTGAGATTTATATCTCACCCCATTTTATGGGATTAATATTTCAGGTGAAAGTTCTTTGGATAAGGATAAGGGTAAGCAAGTGGATGAACAACCATGAGTTGGGGCCGGGTGTGGGGAGCTACACTTGGTCTGAGTAGTATAGAGTAAATGCTAATTTTGTTAACTTTTGTATAGCATCATCATGTATCTGCATTGCCAAGTGTAGGAGATTGTATTTTGTTAACATGGAATGTAACTAATGAGTAATAGGCTTTACATTAGCTGTTGATGGATGTATGAGTTTTGACACTCATTTTGGCTAGTGAACCTATGATATATTGACTATTTGAGTAATGTAATTCTATGATATATTGATACATGAAATACTCAATAAAAGTATGATTGAATGACCATTGTGAGAACTTGTAAATCTGTTGATATAAGAACAATGAATGAGTAGGAGAATCCATCTTTAATGGTGGGATGGGTAATGATCTAATGGCTAGGGAATTTAGCAGATAAGTGCTAATAGAACCTTACAATAAATGGGAGAGTGGCCCTAGAAAGTCCCTAGATAGAGAGTGGAGAGTATGAGGCAAAGTTTTAAAAGTAGTAGGATCAGAAGGCATTTGGCCGCGGCCAAAATATGGTTAGCCGCGGCCAATAGTGGTGAAGTTGCCTAGGGAGAGCACCAGAGAGCAATTCACCGTGGCGAATAGGGAATTGGCCTCGACGAAATGTGAGAGGCTAAACTGAGAGTTGTCCAAAGGGTAATTTGCCACGACGAATTGAGGAATTAGCAGCAGCAAACTTTTGTGAAAATGAGCCAGGCATTCCAGAGAGGAATTGGCAGCGGCAAGAGTAGGTGTTGGCCGTAGCCAATAGCGAGAGGCGAGTGAGGGAAGTTCTAGGAGGCTTCTTTGCATGAGGTGCCATGTAGGTTGGCCGCGACGAAGGTCCAACTCGCCACAGCTATCGCCGCAGTGAAATTAATAGCTATGCGAGAGGTGAAGCTGAGGGGAATTGGCTATGGCTAAAGGGAAATTGGCCACGACGAATGTCCTAAAATCCTTATATTAACTAGGAAATCTTGGTTTTCCATATTGTAACCCCAAGGGATGACTTGTAAACATTGATAGAAGATAAATGTGAGTTAAAATGATAGGTAATAGAATCAAGGCTCATAAAATGAATGTTTGTTTCCCCTGAGGTACGTAAGTGTTCGTAATTATATGGTTGATGACTCTAATGAAATTAAGGTTCAAATTTCCCCATATTTCCACAACGTAATTAGTCTTAATGACATGAAACCAAGGATTAGGGTTGTTCCTTATGTATTTAACCTTAATTACAATGATTAAAAGTTAGGGTCGCCATAATGTAAGAGTATGCTTAGATTAAGAAGGGGCTAAGCAACTCATATATATGCTAAATTCCCTAGAAAAGCAAGCAAAACTCCATGGGTGCTCCTTGGTGTGGTGTCTCAGCCAAGCTTCATTCAAAGCACCTAGTGTAATATCCGGTTCTTTGAAAATGAGAGAAAAAGTGAGAAATATAATGTATAGTTTCTCTATAAACATGTAAAATTCATTGGATACAAGGGGAAATTCCCCAGATAGAGTGATTTGAGGTCCCAAAAAATTTATGTAGCATTCTAGACTCCTAAAAATGAGAATCCCAAGCTCAAACAAAAAGAAAAATAGAGCTAGAATGAAGAAACAAATTTGAACGAAAGGTTGAAGAAATGTAATGACATTTTTGTAATTTTGAACAAATTTTGGAATTCTCATAGGAGGGTTTTTTAAATGAAAGTTTTAAGTTCCCCAGGGTTCTCCGAGGCCCTGAAAACATAGGAAGCCTCAGGACAATTAAAACCTCTCCGATGAACATTTTTCAATGTCGGTTGACCTAAACTTTGACAGATTCACTCGGGAAGATTTTAGCTCTAATTTGAGTGATTTCAAAGGTATTTTATTAAATTGAGGACCTAAATTTCATGATAGAAAAGAAGGTTCTAAAAGAGGAGCTAAAACAAACTAGAAACGAAAATGCCAAGATGAAAGGGCAAAATTGGATTTTTTGAAAAGTGTTTCTTAAACCTACCTATATATATGAAGCGCCCCATCTCCTCCTTCATTTAGTCACATTTGTTTTTGCCCTAAATTAGTGGAAGAACCCTAAGGGTGAGGTGCACAAGAAGGAGGAGAAAGGAAGGAGAAAAACAAGGAAGAGGTATGGATTTTCTTAGTCTTTTTCATGCTTTTTCTTTAGCAAACCTCTTCTTCTCCATTTTCCCTTCTTTTCTATGGTTTTATTGAAGTTTTTGGATCTATTTTGAGGGAAGAACATAATGGATAATTCGAATTTGAAGAGAGGAGGCTAAGGAAAGGAAGAAACCAGCAAGAAATCAAGGAAAAACAAGGTAAAATCTCCATCCCATGGTAGCTACATCTTCTCCCCTTTCTCCCTTGGTTCATCCAACATATAGAGGTCCAAGAAGGCATGGATTTTGGGTAGAACCAAAGGTGAATCCTAAGAAATCGGGTGTGAAAAATGAGAATATAACAAAGAACTATTAGTTTTCAAGATAGCAAAGTTAGGGTTTCAAGTGCTCCACGAAAAATCTGATTTAATGCAATTGTTCCTAGGCCTAAATGAGTATTTGGATGAGCTCTTGAGATCCCTAGAAGACAACTTATATGCATCTTCCATTAAGAAAATGAAGTAAACCCACTTGGCACTCATATGGAGTATGGTTTTGGCCTAAGCTAGAAAGAGTACACAAGGGGTAGTTTTAATTTGTTCCAAGCTTATTTTTTGAGTCATATATGATGAAAGAGGATGAGAGGAAGCCTTGGAAAAATTTTAGAAGCTATGGATAGTGAGATGGTATCATAGGTTCCATATTATGGCTTAAAGAAGCAACACCTAGCTAGGCTCCTTGATTTGATTGTGTGATGACTCCAAGAGGCCTAAAAAAAGTCAAAAATCATAAATGAATGAAGAGAATGGAGCAAAGATCATGCTTCCATAGGGTTGTTTTATTAAGTACATTATGGAACCATAAAAGATCCATATGAACCACCTAGCTTTTCTAGTGAATGTATGGCTTTAAAATTTGCTTCAAGAGTATAATTGGCTTCCATCTAATGTGTCTAGGCCAAGAGAAATAATTTTCACCTTTTTGTGTGTGTGTGGCCGATGAAGAGCAACCAAATTCAAGAGAAAAAGTTTGCATTTGTAATAAAGGTAGCACTCTCTCCCTTCTCTCATGCATGGATGAATATTATCTTGTCTTTGAATGTGTGTATGTATATGTTAAGCCATGAAAATGTGTTCTAGCATGATGTTATATGCCATGGTACAATGATATATTTTATGCATTCAAATGATATCTTGTTAGTTTGCTTTGGTTTGCTTGAGTGTGGTGAAGCCAAGAATCCTCTAGCCATGGTAAGGATGAGCCAAAAACCCTTAAGAATGGTAGAGACAAAGCTTAGAGTCTCTCAAGAGTAAGACTTAGTTCAAGGCCTTTGAGAAAAAGAGTGATGCAGGTCCAAAATCCTAAAAGAGAATGGGTGAGGCTGATCCACTTACTTGGTAAGCCTATGGATGTTTTGTATAACTTATTAACTGCCAAGAATACTTCTTGCATAGCTACATGCTTTATAATGTTCATGTATGCATTTTTAGACAATGGATTTGCATTCTTTATGTGTGATTGAAAGGGAGAAGAGTTATTGGGATTCCTAAAATCTCATTCCTTCCTCCCCACATGATTAACATGTCTAGGTGGACTAAGGGAGCCAAAGAGTGAGAGCTACCAAGCAAGAAGGAGAAAGTTGACAACCAAGTGTGTAAAAATGTAAATTTTAGCCATATGAGTGGCACATGATGTAATATCCTATCATATATGTTGTATGACCTTATGAATACATGTAAATATGTAAATATATCATGTATGAGATTTAATGCCATATGTATGAGATAATGCATTTTGGGCATTGGATGGCAAGCTTGACATGTATGCTCTTGTGTATAACTTAGGGTGGATGAGTGATTTCGAGAAATCTGGATTTTTGCACCTCTAAGACAATTTTAGAATGTCATTTTGGTGCAATCTCACATGCTCAAGTGGTCATGGTTGCCTTAGAACTTAAAATGGACCATTTAGACCCCTTATATGATACAAAATGAGCAATTTTGCAACCCAGTATTAAGATCTGATCAAATGAATGAATTTGCCTATGACATTTGGCACACATATAGATCTTATCTAGAAATTTTTTCCAAGCCAAAGACCAGGCTATTTGGAGCTTTGTGGAATTAATTATAAATTTCTAAAGTTGGCATTTTTTTGTTGAATTGATGCAGACACTATTCATATGGTTAGAAATTTGGGATGTGTCATTTGTAGGCCAAATGATTCCTAATTCTCATGACATTTTATAGACATAAACTAGACATGATAAGATTTCCATGGCCACTAAGATCACCCTAATTGGACCTCTGAGCAGGGAGATATGAATTTTTGAAATTTGAGATTAGTACCAAGGATGATAGTCGACCTCTGGTACTATTCTATCAATTTCCGCTAGCTAACAGCCTATGTTGTGGTTTGGATTTATTTTTAGCATAAAGTAGACATCTGTAAATTTATAAAATGATATAGGGTGCCTAATTTCTATTTTTTTGGAATTAGTTATGATTTTTCAAAGTTTAGACACAGAATCTAGAAACCCTATCCAAGGCTACACACTATGTTTTTGAATATACCATCCATTTGCACGAGTTCTAGGCCATTTCTTGAGTTTGCTATAAGTTTTATTTATGTATTTAAATGTGAGAATAAAATGGATGAGTTCATATGGCCTACAGAATATCAAATGAAAAATTTTACCTGTGAGGTAATGTAATTTAATTGTATTTTTCAGTGACTTTTTCTTGAGAACTTTGCATGCCTCATGGAAATAAGCCTACATATGATATGGAATGAGTCATAAAATCATGGTGTTACACCTAGAGATAGTTCTCTTTGATTCTAAGGATAAAAATGGTCTAGATATAAATTATAAACACTAAAGGAATCATTGGTTTGGATTTAGGAATCATATTTTGAAAGTTAGAAATTTAAGATTCCATTATGCATAAAAAAACAACATGGTGTTAGGCTCCTTGATTTAAGTTTGTGATGACTCTAATGAGTATAAATGGAATCATGTGACCTTTTAGATAGAGTAAGAAAGTAGAGCCAAAATGATAATTATATGAGTTACTTCATTATGTTACTAAATGGAGCTATATGGAAGCCTAGAACTAAAAGTAGCTTATGGAAGGCTTATGTGAGACTAGAAATGGTTCCATTGATATATTTGTGTCTTGCTTGATGTGTCTAGGCCAAGCAAATCAACCAAGAAAGGAATTTTATACTTCTTGAGAAAGGTAGCTCTTTATCTATTCTTGTATGCTTATCTTGGTTATTTGATTGTCATTGATTGCTTGTATGTGTGTTTGGACTATGACTTATGTCCAGTGCCATTGGTTTGATAATATGATACATTATGTCTCTTAGAATGCATATAGAATGCAAATGGCTCTTAAAAGAAGAGGTTGTGCCAAAAGTGTAATGTTTGGTATTTCGTAAAAACACCAAAATGAGTTAGTTTGAAAAGCAAGTCCCTTGGATTGAATGATTTAAGGTCAAATAAACTTAGAATAAAATTTTAAATAATAAAAAATGAAGATTTAAGCATTGAATTGCCCAAAAACCAGAGCTAGAATGGTTTAATAAAATTGTCAAAAGTATAGTAGCATTTTCGTAAATATGTGTACTTTTTGGAAAACTCATAGGAGGGCTTTTTAAATAGAAAATTTGAGCTTTCTAGGGTTCTTAGAGGCTCTGAAAACTATGGGAAGCCCTAGGACAGTTAAAACTCATCTGGTGTATATTTTTGAATATTGATTAACCCAAACTTTAACCATTTCGTTCGAGAATGTTTTAAATTCAAATTGAGTGATTCCAAAGCTATTTTATAAAATAGAAGACCTAAATTCTATGATGGAAAAGATGGTTCTTGAAAAGGAGCTAAAATGAGAATGCTACAAACACAGGACATAAACATCATTTTTAAGGAACAACTTCTTCTTGATCCTTCTTATAAGAGGCATCCCCTTTCCTTCTCTCCTCCTAACCAACTTGTTCTATCTAAAATAGAGAGAGACTCTGCCCAACCCAGATTCACAAGAAGAAGCTACAAGGGAGAAGAAAATTAAGGCAAGAGGTAAGAAAAAATTAAGGTTTTCTTAGTTCTTCTTTTACAACTCCTATTCTTCTCTTTTTCTTCTCCCTTTCCATAGTTTTGGTGTGTGATTTGGTTCTGTTTTGAGCCATGTACAAAGGAGAGGAGTTCAAAATTCAAGGAGAAGGGAAAGGCAAAGAAAGAAGCTCTTGAAAAAGCAAGGAAAGCAAGGTAGTTTCTTCTCTTTGTTGCTTTCTTCCTTTAAGCTTCTTGAGTGTGTGTCTTGGCCTCAAACAGAATAGCCAAGGGGGAGGAATTTCTAACCTAGAGCAAGCAATAATCCTAGGATTTAGGCTATGGGAACCTAGGAAATGCAATGAAAATTGAAGAAAAGCCATTGGAATTCAAGATAGAAAGGCTAGGGATCCTTGTAGGTCTTGTGAAATCTATTTTGATTCAAGAATTTCATTTCTTATGTGAGTATTTGCTTGAGTTTCTAAGACCCCTAGGGAGCCTCTTAAGTACCTCTTCCATTAAGAAAACAAAATTGGAAACTCTATGGATTCCAAATGCTCTCCATGTCTCGGCCTAGAGGAGTTAGGAGACCTAAGGAGTGTTTTTAATTTTTTTTAAACTTGTTTTAGGACTTTATGTGATGGAAGAACATGAGAGGAACCTATAGAAAAAAATTTAGAAGCCATATTTTAAGCATTGGAGGTATAGGTTCCATAATATGATCTATAGAAGCAACTTGTATCTAGGCTCTTGGAAATGAGTGGGTGATGGCTCTAAGGATTCCAAATGGAGTCAAGAGGCCTAGATATAGGAAGAAAATGAAGCTAAGAACTTGAATGATAGTAGTTGCTTCATTAGGCCTTTTATGGAACCATTAAGTAGCCATTGAATGAAGTATGTTTCTTTAATATGTGTTTGATGCTAAGGCTTATTCCAAGAGTGTAATTGAATCCTCTTTGTTGTGTCTTGGCCAAAGAAATCAAGCTTCATCTAATTGTGGGTGTGTGACCGAAAGGAGAGAAGGGTAATCAAGAGGGAAGCTTGTGTTTAATTACTAAGGTAGCTCTCCATTCCTTTCTTATATGCATTTATGGTTATATGAATGTCATTTGATGCCTGTGTGTGTGTTTGGATCTTGAAAATTGCCATATATTATTATTTGATTACTATGGTACCATTATGTTTCTTGATTGGCATTTGGTTGTGAAATTATGCTCTATGGGTGAGGTTGTGCCAAAAGTTCCTTGTGATAGGTGAGGTGAAGCCAAAAGTCTCTAGAATAGGTAAGACTAGGCCAAAGGTCTCATAGATGAGTGAGACTAAGTCAAAAGTCCCTAGTCTAAGGGTGAGGCTAATCCAAAAGTCCCAATAATGGGGTAAGGCTAGACCAAGAATCCCTTAAGCTTGTTTTTAGCCTTGATATATTGCTATAGCATGGAATTTATGAATGTAATACCTCTTGAGAGTGTTTATGACATGCTTGTATCTTGTGACATAATTACATGCCTTATTTGCTACTTGAAAGGATGTTTAAGCTATTGAGATTCCCTGAATCTCACCCCCTTTCCTCTCTCATCTCAACATATCTAGGTGGAGCTCAAGGAAGCCAAAATGGAAGCTAAGAAGCTTGATGGATCATATTTTGACTTTAGTATAGTTTTTGATGTATATGAATGTCAAAGTTTACATATGTATATATATATTAATTTTGAGATGTGGATACTTGAACAAATGTAAAAGTATATGAATGTGATGTACATACTAAAGATAGAGCCAAAGTAATGAGAATGCATGATTTCACCACTTGAAAAGCCTTTCTTGAATGTGTATTATGTTTGTGGTATAGTGAGTTTAAGATGCATGATAGTTTAGACCATTTGGAGAGTTTATATATGCTGTGTTTATGCCTTAAAATGTGCCCAAGAAGTGGTAGAGAGGTTAAGAAGCCATTTGGACCCATTTGGACCCTTATATGGTGCCAAAAGTGTCATTTCCTTGAGCTATGTCAAGATCTGACCAAATGAACTTGTCTTTTGCATGAAATTTGGTATGAATATAGAAATTACCTAGATATTTCCATATAGCTAAGGAATACACAAATTGGAGCTCTATAGAATTTATTATAATTTTTTAAAGTTAGGATAATTTGACAGTTTTAGTTGTGGTACTGTGCAATTGGTCAGCTTAGGTTCTAGGGGTCCTCGAGGCACAAATGAAATCCAATGGCTATGAAATTTTATAAAAATAAACTAAATATGATAATATTTTTGTGGCATTTGAGATCACCTCATTTGGATTTACATAGAGAGAGAAATGAATTTTTGAAGTTCCAAATCAGTACCAGGGATGCAGCCAGACCTCTATTATTATTCCATCAAATTTCGGGGGCTAAGCGCTTCTTTTTTAGTATAGAATTATTTTTAACCTCAATTTAATATTCATAAATTTATATAATGGTATGGTTTTCTAGATTTTTATTTTTCTAAAATTTGTTATGAATTTGTGAAGTTTATATCAGTATCCTATGACAGCAAACCTAGACAGCTAGACCTTTAGTGCTTTTCCATTGTTAGTTGTGGTCTAGCTAATATTTTCATGCCTTGTAATGATTTTTATCCTATATATGACATTCATAGCTTTCCAGAAAGCTATCATTTGCTTGATTTCAATTTTTTTAGAATTAATTATAATTTACCAAAGTTGGCATCAAAAACCTAAATTTTGGACCCGAGAGTAACATGCCATTTTTTTGGTTTTTAGCTTCAAATCCATGCTACTTGGATTGTTTTATGGTGTGTATGAATTGAATAGATGAATTATGAGTGGAGAATGATGTTGGTGTGTTTATATAGCCCACGTAACATGAAATGAAAATTTTGAGCCTTATATAATGCAATAAAATGCTAATATTTTTCCTCCTTTTCTTGGAAATTTTATGGAATCAAACATGAATATTAGTCTAATGAGGCTAATAAATTATGGCATTATAAATATTCCTTAAGTGAGGGTGAAACTAGGCCAAAAGTCCCATGAAATGAGGGAGGCTAAGTCAAAAGTCCCTAAAAAAGTTGAAGCCAGTCCAAAAGTCCTAAATAATTAGATGAGGTTAGACTAAAAGTCCTTAGAGCTTGATTTTCTCTTCAATAGATCCATATGATTTCATAAATATGACTATGCTTGATGTTTGGATGTTTATAATGCATACTTGCTTTCTTTAACATGATAACATGCCAAATAAGTGTGCTTGAAGGTGAATGAATTATTGGAATTCTTTGAATCTCACTCTTTCCCATTTTATCTCTAACCATGTCTAGGGAACTCTCAAGGAGCTAGGAATGGAGACCAATAATCATGAATTCAACTTAGCCAACTCTAGGCCAAGGAAGAGCTACTAAGCTTAATTCCCTAACATAGTGAGTTAAGAGCCAAAAACATATCAACTCAAGCATAAAGCTCATAATAGAAAGCATAGCTCAAGAATACATCAAACAACAACACATACAAGCATCTCAACTTAATCCAGCATTTAAATGCATGCAAGATAAGGAGATTAAGCTACCTTGAATAGATGAAAGGAAGCCAATAAAACTACTAACCTTCCCACTTTTTTCGCTTCGTTTCCTTTTCTTTTTGACTTTATACCTATAATAGGATGGAGCCTCATTAGCTTGTCATAAAAATGTCATATGAATATAACATCAACATCTAAAACTTATAACAACTTCTCTTAAACTTCTTTGACTTTTAAATATGCTTTTGACCACTTAAAGTGTACTTATAACTCTTTTTTGCACACTTCCAAATTTCACGCTTATTAGGTGACAATTATTGGTGTGTTTGGTTTTGCGTTTACAAGGCTCAAAACTATGTTTGTGAGGAAGCAGCAATTTGTTGCTTCTACACAAATGTCGTTTTAAAATGAAATGCTCTATTTTTATCATATTTAAAGGCCTAATTGTATGAAATTATCTTTTGCTTTTAACTTCCTGCGATTAGTCCTTCACTCAGGCTTTATGTTAGGGATTTCACTAAACATGGATCTTCATCAAACTCATGCTTCTAAAATTCATAATTCAAGTCACCCATTATGTAACATTAAACCTCAAGGAGTAACTTTTAAATGACCTTAATAGGATTCATTAGACCCATCATAAACTTACACAAACCTAACACTATTTGATATCAAAATGCCCTTTCTTAAACTCTCAAAATTTAACTTTTAAAATATATCTTATAAATTCAATCCAATGCTTCTATTATTGTTCTTATATCATTTTAAGACTATCCATATCCCTAAAATCAATTAAACAACTTCCTAGACCCTCCAAATTCATCATAGCTAAATATGTAGCATATGAACCTTAACTTGTAGATTTCAAGGAGTTATTCAATTCTAGGCTCAGATTCTTATTCCTTGCATCATAAAATATCTAAATATACTAATTAAGAATTGAAAACAACATGGTTTCCCATTCATCTATGTCTTGGTTGAACATACACACATAATGGCCTAAGTTATTTTCTTTTATGATTTAGAGGAAACCAATGGTAGATATGAATTCCTTGCATGCTAAAATCATTGAATTCATCAAGAACACTTGAAGAAAAACTCTCCTCCTCACTTTCTCTTTCATGGTTGAACCATTAAGGCCAAAGAATACAAAGATTTTACAAGTGTTTCAACTAGAAACTTATCTCAATTAGGAGTATTCTTCGCGTAGACTAATTTACATCAATTAGTTTCTTGAAAAGAACTTTTTTTTTTTGCCTTGGATCAAATATGAACTTCAAGTTTTCATAAAAAGAAAAGCACCATTAAAAAGCTCTTAGAGAGTAGATCAATTTTCCTAACTGACAAGAGGTGAAATGGGGCCATTTATTTACCCAAATATAGGCTTGAAATCTCTCTCTCTCTTTCCTTCTTTAAGACTCCATTAATAGCTAAAAATCTAGGAAATGGAAGTGTGGAGAATATGTTAGGACGTGGCTTTCATAAGAAGCCTCTTTTATAATTTTTCAAAATGATCATTTTTCCCCTAGTTGCACATTCACTTCATTTAGACTCATCTTTCAAGCTTTTCAAGATCTGACTGCTCTATACACAATTTTGGGTGCTCTTTGTAAGGAATGTAATTTCTGTAAAATGACGAAATGAGTCGTATAAATGCAATTCCTTCAAAATGACATAGATAATGTCCCAAAAAAATTTGGGTAGTGTCCTAGGCTCCTAAAAATGATAATTTTAGGCTCAAACGGAAAGAAAAATGAAGTTATGATAGAGAAATAATTTGCAACAAAAATTGACGAAACGTAATGGTATTTTTGTAAATAAATGAAACTTTTGGAAAACCACATAGGAGGGTTTTTTAAATGAAAGTTTTAAGTTTCCCAAGGTTCTCAGAGGCCCTAAAAACTATAGGAAGCCCTGAGATTGGTAAAGCCCTTCTTATGTATGTTTTTCAACGTTGGTTGACCCAAAACTTTGACCTATTTATTTAATAAGGTTTTAGCTCCAAATTGAGTGATTCCAAAGTCATTTTATTAAATTGGTAACTTAAATTTTATAATGGAAAAGACAGTTCTAAAAAAGGAGCTAAAACAAAGCCAAAACGAAATTGCCATTACAAAAGGACAAAATTGAAATTTTTGAAATTGTATGTTTCTAGAAACTCCCACACACTTCTCCTTTCTTCCTCCATCTTCTTAAGCAGGAAATTTTATGCCCAAATTTCAGAAATGAAAGCTCCCTTCTAGGCTCACAAGAAGGGGAAGAAAAGGAAGAGAAAAATCAAGGAAAAGGTAGGTAAATCCATGGAATTTCATGCTCTTTCTTCCTCCAACCTTGCTCCCTTCCTTCTATGCTTTCTTTCTATGGTTTTCTTGAAATGTTTGGTTTTTGTTTTGGTCCAGAACTTAGAAGGGTAGTTCAAATTTTTCAAGGAGAAGAGAACCAAGGAAGAAAGGCTTTGGAAGAAAACTTGAAACTAAGGTAACTAGTTGTTGTTGTTGCTTCTCCTTGTTGCTTCCTTCTTAAGGGATTTTCGGCCTAGATCAGAACCAAAGGAGCAGAGGATGTTCTGTCCAAATACAAGGAAGGAACAAGGGTTTTAGGCTATGGGGAGATGGAATATGGCAAGAAATTCTAAGAAAAACTAATAGAAAAGAAGTTAGAAAAGTGTAGCGTCTTCTAGGATTTTGCAAAATCTGATTTTGTGTGAATGTTTCCTTGGCTATTTGAATGTTTCCTTGAGCTCTTAAGGCCTTTAGAAAACCTCCCAAGTGGCTCTCCCATCAAGGAAAGATCACAAAGTCCATGAACCTCCATTATGGTGCATATTTCGGCCAAGCTAGGTTCATTAGGCTAGGGGATGTTTTAATTTGTTCTAACCTTAGTTTGGGACTTTATATGATGTTGGAAGATGGGACAAACCATTAGGAAAAATTTAGGAACCATAGATTGGGAGATGGGACAATGGTGTCCATAATGGTGCTTTGTAAAGTAACTTAGTTTTCCAATTGTGCAATTGAATGTGTGATGGCTCCAAGGACCTTAAATGAGTCCAAGAAGTCTAGAAATAATAAGAGAATGGAGCCTATAATTTAAAATATAAGATTTTCTTCATTAGGCCAATTATGGAACCATAATACCAAGTATGAAACCAAGTGTGTGTTTAAGCTTTAGTTTAATGTCTTAACTTACTTCAATTATGTGATTGTTTACTCCTTGTGATGTCTAGGCCAAGAGAACAATCAACCACCTAAGTCTCTTGTGAAATCAAGGAGGGGAAAGAATTAGCAAAGTAAAGCTTGCATTAATTGAAAGGTAGCTCTCTACCTCATTTTCGTGCATTCTTGTATGCATATGTATATGTTGTGTGCTTGTATATACTCTTGTGATTTGAGAACATGCCACTTGATGTCTTAAAGTTGCATTGGTACCAATGTGTTGTCTTGAACGCCATTGATTGTGAGAATGACTCTCAAGGGTGAGATGATGCCAAAAGTCCCTTAAAGTGGGTGTGGAAGTGCCAAAAGTCTCAAGGCATGGGGTGAAGCTAGACCAAAAGTCCCTTGGATGGGTGAGGCTAGATCAAAAGTCCCAAGGCCAAGAGTGAGGCAAATTCAAAAGTCCTAGAAATGGGGTGAGGCAAAACCAAAAATCCCTAGAGCATGAAAATGACTTGATGTGGAAATGTGGCATGGAAATGTGGTATTATACACTTTATGCTTGCACACTTGAGGTTTTGATGTATGTATGTTTTAAATGCATGTGTAAATGGGTGTGTGAGCTATTGAGATTCTAGGAATCTCACTCCCCTTCCCTTTATTATCTTGAAATGCCTAGGTGATGTTCAAGAAACAAGGAGTGAAAGCCAAAGACCTTGAAAGATTGCATTTTGTATATTATGTAACCTTATTTGTATTTGAATGTCAAAGTGAGCTTGTACATATTATTTTTATGACGTAAGACCATGAACAAATGTAAAAAGATGTATGAATATGATATAGACCTTATGGTCACTAAATTCATGGAATTATGCAAATTGGCTCTTGGATGGCTTGATGTAACTATGCATTCTTGGATGTGGAATGATCAAATTTAGATGCATGGGGTTTGGGACCATTTGGGCAGCTCCCACAAGTCATAATTATGCTTTTAAACTTGCCCAAGAGATGCCAAACTCAAAAGGAGGCCATTTGGACTAAAGTGACTCTTAATAGGGAGCAAAAATGACCATTTCATAAGGCTATATCACTTTTTGTCCAAATGAGCTCTTATTGGTTTGAAATTTGGCATGCATCTAGAGCTTATTGAGAGATTTTTGGGAAGCTAAATTTGGCAATTTTTAGAGGTCTGTGGAATATTTGGCAAATTGTTGAGGTTGAGAATTTTTCTAGTTTTGGTCATTGGTACTATAACACTAGTCCAAAATTAAATTCTGTCACTCATGGGGCAAATGATGTCCAATTGCCACAAAAATTTGAAAACAGAAACTAGATATTCCCAGTGACTTGTGCCAGCTAGAAGCACCTCATTTGGAGATCTAGAGAGGGAGATATGAATTTTTAAAGATTCTATCCAGTATCAGGAACTTCACCTGACCTCAGTTACTATTGGATTGGATTTCGAGATCTGGCATACCTGAGTTGGTATAAATTTATTTTTTCCCTCTATCTAACATCCACATCTTTCCAGATTGGTATCATTTATATAGATTATATTTTTTTGAAATTAATTGAACATTTTTAAAGTTTGTTACAAAAATTTGTGACAGCACCAGTGGACAGCTTAACCTTTGGATGTTTTCAGATGTCAAACATCCTCTATGATAGATGTTATGATTTGGACATGTTTTTAATATGAAGTAGACATCTGTAGCTTTCCAAAATTACCAAGAATTCATGATTTCAATTTGTCTAGAATTAGTTATGATTTTTCAAAGTTTGTGATAGAAATGAGCCAAAGCTGGCTGAAAATAAATGTCCATATTTTATGCTTCATTTTGAGTTTCTTGGGATGTATGCCACTTTTGATGATCCAAATGAGTTTTATTCATGTAATTAAATATGAGAATGTATTGTATGAGCTCACACAGTTCACGTGACACCGAACGAAATTTTTATACTCGACGCAACGCAAAAATAATCAATGTTTTAATGCCATTTTCTTGCCTCTCATATGAATTAATTGATATGAGGTATAAAGATAGCATGGAATAAGCTAAGAAATTATGGTATTACATTTATTGGTATTAGAGCAAAGGTTCAGGAACTTTTGCTCGGTATTTGGCTCTTGAGTGATGTAATTGGTTTGCTTTCGGGTGGAATATCTATGTATATGTGTTTAAATTATGTTGTGAGGCTAAGATTGTGATTATTTTTCAATGAAAATGGTTAAGAAAAGAAGAGGCAGAGGCAGGGGCAAACCACCTAGAGAACTAGAAGTTGAGTCTGTGGACCACTTGCGGGCTATCACCGATCCGATTGATAGATTTGAGAACATGATGGCCCAGTAACAGTACCTTATCCAGCAGCAGCATGAGATGATCGTGCGGCTGCAGGAGTCCTTGGCAAGATAGGAGGAAGCCAGGAGAGAGGTCCCTCAGCCTCAGCCTCATCCTTCTTCTTCTACCACCCCACAGCCTTCCACTTCGGGTGTTCCACCCCTATCTCCCTAAGAGCCAGCTCAGACTCTGCCATTAATTTAGAAATTGCTAAATCAGTTCAGAAAGAACAACCCACCCATATTTGATGGGGAGTTATATGCAGACAAGGTGGAGGCTTGGGTGAGGGAGATAGAGAAAATTTTCACAGTGATGGATTGCACCTCAGAACAGAAAGCTCAATTAGCCACCTTTATGCTCTGAAAAGAAGCCGATAAGTGGTGGATCAATGCGAAGTCCCTAATGGAGACTAGAAATTTATAAATTACCTAGGAGAACTTCTTAGTATCGTTTTATGAAAAGTATTTCCCTAGTTCTGTGAGGAAATAAAAAGAGGTGCAATTTATGGGATTAAAGCAGATTGATGACATGACTGTAGACTAGTACGTGGCCAAATTTATAGAATTGTCTCAGTATTGTTCTTACCTTTAGAGATATGATGATGAGCCTTGGAGGTTCGAAGAGTTTAAGCTCGAGTTGAAACCCTAGATTAGAGATAGAATGACTCCACATAGAATCCAGAACTTTAATGCTATTGTGGAGATCAGCAGGGTAATCGAAAATAATTTGAGGGATATTATGCCTGCTGCTACTGTATCTGGACAGAGAGGGGGCCCAAAGTCTAAAAGACCAAGACTAGAGGAAGAAGCCAGCTCCACACCTATTAGCAAAAGGAAGAGCAAGGTGCAGTGGAGCAGGAAGCCACCGAAAGGAAAGAAGGTACAGCCTCAGAGAACTCAGTCATCCGCACAGCAATCCACAGTGACGTGTTACAAGTGTGGGAAGCCGGGACACATTGCCAAAAACTACCCCCAGGTGGATTCAGCACCTCCATTCAGACCACCTCCTCCCAAGCCACAGACCCAGGGCAGGGTGTTTACCCTTTCTCAGTAGGAGACTAATACGTCTCCTAGTCTTATTCGAGGTACACTCATAGTAAATGATTTTCCTATGATTGCAATGTTTGATTCAGGTGCTAGTCACTTGTTTATATCCTATGACTGTGTGAGACATTTGGGTCTGGCCATTAGTACTTTACCATTTGATTTGTCTGTTATCACACTTACTAGAGGCCACGTTGTTACTTCCTATGCTTGTCTGAATGTCACTGTAAAGTTTAATCATTGTCATACTACCATTGATTTGAATTCTATGCCATTTCATGATATTGAGTTGATTATTGGCATGAACTGGATGATTGCTAATAATGCTATCCTTGATTGTGAACATCAAACCATATCTGTACCATCTTGTAGGACTATACCTAGGATAGGGGCCGAGTTATCTTTTATGACTACTACCTAGGCTGAGAGATACCTAGAGCATGGATGTCAGGGGTTTCTAGTCTTTTTCTCTATTTAGGCTGAGATAGAAGAAGGGATAGAGGAGATCCCGATAGTTAGGGAATCCTCAGAGGTCTTCCCTAAAGATTTTGACTTTAGTGGCCAGCCCCCTGAGAGAGAGATAGAGTTTTTCATAGATATAGTGCCTGAGGCTGGACCGATGTCCAAGGCTCCTTATAGGATGGCTCCCATTGAGCTTGCTGAATTAAAGAAACATATAGAGGATATTTTGTTTGTGAAAAAGGATCCTTATAGTCATACACCCTAGCATGTCACCCTACGAAGCTCCAATATTGTTTGTGAAAAAGAAAGATAGTAGCTTGAGATTATGCATAGATTATAGAGAATTGAATAAAGTTAAGATCAAGAATAAGTATTCTCTCCCTAGAATAGATGACTTGTTAGACAGTTGACTGGAGTATCGGTATTTTCTAAGATGGATCTTAGATCTGGGTATCACCAACTGAGGGTGAAAGCTAAAGACATCCCAAAGACGGCCTTCAAAACTAGATATAGGCATTATGAGTTCCTTGTGATGCCATTCAGGCTGACGAATGTACCCGCTGTGTTTATAAATTATATTAACAGAGTATTCAGACCGTATCTAGATAAATTTGTGGTAGTCTTTATTGATGATATTTTAGTGTACTCTAGATCTTTTGAAGAGCATGAGAGGCATCTGAGATTAGTCCTAGAGGCTTTGAGAGATAAGAGATTATATGTCAAACTAAGTAAATGTGAGTTTTGGCTAACCAAGGTGAAATTCTTAGGTCATGTGATCTCACAAGATGGGGTCGCGATAGATCCCCATAAAGTTGAGGCTGTGTTACAGTGGGATAGACATAGGACTATCACTAAGGTTAGGAGTTTCCTTGGTTTGGCAAGATACTATAGATGATTTATTTAGGGCTTTTCTTAGATGGCCTTGCCACTCACGAGGCTGACTCAGAAGGATACACCTTTTGTGTAGGATGATAGATGTGAGAGGAGTTTCTAAGAATTGAAACTTCGATTGACCACTGCCCCTGTGCTAGTTATTCCTAACCCTAGTTTACCATTTGTGGTGTATAGTGATGCCTCGAGGAGAGGATTAGGATGTGTGTTAATGCAGCAGGGTAGGGTAGTGGTGTATGCCTCTAGATAGTTGAGGCCTCACGAGGAGAATTATCTCACACATGACCTAGGGTTAACTGCGATAGTGTTTGCTAGGCACTATTTGTATAGTGCGACTATAAAGATCTATAGTAACCACAAAAGTTTGAAATACCTGTTTGATCAGAAGGAACTCAATATAAGACAGAGGAGATGGATGGAGTTCCTAAAAGACTATGACTATGTAGTGAAATATCATTCGGGTAAGGCCAATGTGGTGGTCGATACCCTGAGTAGGAAATCCATCCACGCTGTCCATATGATGATCAGTGTTCTAATGTCAGTTGACCTAAACTTTGACCCTTTTGTTCAAGAGGATTTTAGCTCCAATTTGAGTGATTCGAAAGGCATTTTATAAGATTAAGGACATAAATTTTATAATAGAAAAAATGGTTCTAAAAAAGGGGCTAAAACATACCGGAAACAAAAATGCCAAAATGAAAGGATATAAATGGAATTTTTTAAAGCAAATTGTCTCTTGAAGCTTCTATAAGTTTCATGCCACTTCTTCTCCTTTCTCCACTTACTTCATTTTTGTCCAAAAACCAAAGAAGACTTAAGAGAGGGAGGCGCACAAGAACAAAGGGAAAAGAGGAGGAGAAAAGCCAAGAAAAAGGTGAGAAATTCATGGAAATTCTTGCTCTTCCTTTAGTAAACTTCCTTTTCTCCTTTTCTCCTCTCTTCCTATGGATTTTGTGAGATGTTTGGTTCTATTTTGAGTCTAGAATAGAGAGGGAATTTTTGAATTCAAGGAGAAGAAGCCAGGGAAGGTGAAAAATAAGCAAAGGAAGCCAAGGAAACAAGGTATTTTGCCATCTTTATGCTTGATTCTCCTTGTTCCTTCTCTTGCGTGTGTTTCACCGTATATAAGACCAGCCAAGAGGGGTTGAATTTTTAGCCAAACCAAGAGTAAATCTTAGGAAAATGAGGGAGAAGAACAAGAATATGCAAAGGAAACAACAAAATAACTATTATATTTCAAGATAGAAAAGTTAGGGTTTCAAGTGTTCCCTTAAAATTCTGTTTTGATACAAGGATTCCTAAGCTAAAATGAATGTTTATGTGAGCTCTAGAGATCCCCAGAAAGCTCCTCACATGCATATCCCATCAATAAAACAAAGCAAACTCACTTGGTGTTCAATTAGTTCATAGCCACGGCCTAGACTAGATGAAGCACTTAGGGATAGTTTTAATTTGGTCTAAGCTTATTTTTTTAGTCATATATAATGAGAGAGGATGAGAAGAAGCCTTGAAAAAATTTTAGAAGCCATAGACAGTGTAATGGTATCATAGGTTCCATATTATGCCTTAAAGAAGCAACACCTAGCTAAGCTCTTTGAATTAATTGTGTGATGACTCCAAGAGGCTTAAAAGGATTTAAGAATCATAAATGGATGGAAAGAATGGAGCCAAGATGATATTTTTTTAAAGTTGCTTCATTAGGTGCATTATGGAACCATAAATGAACCTTAAAAGCAAGCTAGTTGTTCTAATGAGTGTGTGACTTCATAAATTATGCCAAGAGTGTAATTAGCTTCCATATGATGTGTCTAGGCCAAAGAAACCAAGTCCCACCTTCTTTTGTATGTGTGGCTAAAGAAGAGGAACCAAATTCAAAGAAGAAAGTGTGCATTTGTGACAAAGGTAGCTCTCTTTTCTTTCTCTCAAGCATGAGTGGATGTTTTCCTTATCTTGAATATGTGTATGTATGTTTTGAACTATGAGAAATATTTTAGCATGCATCGATAGGCCATGGTACCATGATGTTATATTATTTCTTTAAATGTTACTTTGTGAACTTGCTTTGGTTTGCTTGACTGTGATGAAGCCAAGAACCCTCTAGTAATGGTGACGATGAGCTAAAAACCCTCAAAAATAGTTAAGACAAAACCAAAAGTCTCCTAAGAACAAGGCTTAGTTAAAAGCCTTTAAGAAAAAGGGTAAGACAAGTCTAAAATCCTTGAAAAGAATGGGTAAGGCTAAACCACTTACTTGGTAAGCCTATGTATGTTTTGTATGACTTCTTGAATGTTAGAAATATTTCATAAATGATTACATGTCCCATGATAGTCATGCATGCATTTTTAGACATGGATTTGCATTCCTTATGTATGGTTGAAATGGAGAAGAGCTATTAGGATTTCTAGAATCTCATCCCTTCCTCCCCACATGTCTAACATGTCTAGGTCGACTAAGTGAGCGAAGGAATGGAAGCCACCAAGCCTAAAGTGTAACGAACGTAATTTTAGTAAAATGACAAAGTAAGCCATATAAAAGCAAGTCCTCTTAAATAAACTAGATAATGTCCTAAAAATTTTGGGTAGAGTCTTAGGCTCCTAAAAATGATAATTCCAAGCTCAGACAGAAAGAAAAACGGAGTTAGGACGGTGAAACAAATTGTGACAAAAACTGATGAAACGTAACGACATTTTCATAAATAAATGCAACTTCTGGAAAAATATATAGGAGGAATTTTTAAATGGGAAATTTGACTTCCCTAGGGTTCTTAGAATCCTTAAAACCCATAGGAAGCCCCGGGATTAGTAAAGTCCCTCCGATGTACGTTTTCTAATGATAATGAGCCCAAACTTTGATGAATTCATTCGGGAAGGTTTTAGCTCCAATTTGAGTGATTCCAAAGGTATTTTATTAAATTAGGAAGTTAAATTTTATAATGGAAAAGACGGTTCTCAAAAAGGAGCTAAAACAAAGCCAAAACAAAATTGCCATTACAGAAGGATGAAATTAGAATTTTTGAAAAAGCTAGCTTCTTGAATGTTCTATAAGTTTCATGCCTCTTCTCCCACCTTCTTTAGCATGACTTCCTCTACCCAAAATACAAAAAAATAGCAGCTCCTTGAGGCATACCAAGAGAGGAAGAAAAAGCAAGGAAGGTAGGTGAATCCATGGAAATTCATGCTTCTTTCTCTTCCAATTTTGTTCCTCTCCTTTTCTCCTATCTTTCCATGATTTATTTGAGATGAATGGTTCTATTTTTGGTCCAAAAATTAGGGAAGGAGTTTGAATTGCTTGAAGTGGAACAAACCAAGAAGAAAGAGCTTTGAAAACACACTTAAATTTAAGGTAAATTCTTGCTTATGTTGCTTTCTTCTCTTGCTTCTTCTTGGTATATGTTTTGGCCTCATACAGAACCATATAGGGGGAGGATTTTCTATCCAAAAATAAGAGAGGAACTAGGGTTTTAGACCATGAGGAAGAGGAATATGGCAAGAAATTCTAAAAAAAATCCATAGAAATCAAGATAGAGAAGTGTAGGCTTCTTTAGGATTTTGGAAAATCTAATTTTGTGTGAGTAATTCCTTAGCTATTTAAGTGTTTCCTTGAGCTCCTAGGACCTTTAGAAACCCTCCCAATGGCTCTCTCATCAAGGAAAAATCAAGAACTTTATGAACCTCCATTATGGTGCTAGGTTAGGCCAATCTAGGAAAAGAAGCCTAGGGGATGTTTTAATTTGTTCTAGCCTTGGTTTAGGACTTTATATGATGTTAGAAGATGGGAGAAACCATTGGGAAAAATTTAGGAGCCATGGATTGGGAGATGGGACAATGGTGTCCATAATGTGCTTTGTGAAGCAACTTGATTCTAAGCTTGTGCAAACAATTGTGTGAGGGTTCCAAGGACCTTGAATGAGGCCAAGAAGCTTGGAAATGGAAAGAAATGGGAGCCTAAAACTTGAATTGTTAAGGTTGTTTCAATAGGCCATTTATGGAGCCATTATGCCACTTATGGAACCAAGTGTGTGTTCAAGAGTGAGTTTAGTGTCTTGGCTTGCTTCAAGTGTGTAATTATGTGTTGTTTATGGTGTTTAGGTCAAGAGAATACCAACCCACCTAGGTGTGCTTGTGAAGTCAAAGGAAGGAGAAAGACTAAAAAAAGCTTGTATAAATTCAAGGTAGCTTTCCACCTCATTCTCCTTGCATTCTTGTATGCATATGTATGTCTTTGTGTGCTTGTGTGTGCTCTTATGATTTGAGAACATGCCACTTGATGTCTTAAGATTGCATTGGTACCAATTTTTTGTCTTGAATGCTATTGATTGTAAGAATGGCTCATAAGGGTGAGGTAATGCCAAAAGTCCCTTAATGTGGGTGAGGAAGTGCTAAAAGTCTCATAGCATAGGTGAGACTAGGCCAAAAGCCTCTTGAATGGGTGAGGTCAAGTCAAAAGTCCCTAAGCCAAGGGTGAGACATATCCAAAAGTCCTAGAAATGGGGTGAGACAAAACCAAAAGTCCCTAGAGCTTTTTGATGACATGATTGTGAAAGTGTGGCATGAAAATCTTAAAAGAGAGCATTTATGATCTTGGTAGCTTGTTTACTTAAGCACTTGATGTATGTATGCCTTGAACGTGTGTGTGAATGGGTATGTGAGCTATTGAGATTCTAGAAATCTCACCCCTTTCCCCTTTCCTCTTGAAATGTTTAGGTGGTGCCCAAAATCAAGGGAAAACAAGCCAAGAGACTTGAAAAGCCATACTTATTCCTTATATAGTTCTAATTGTAATTAAATATTAAATTTACTTTGTACATATTATTTTTGTGATGTAGGACCATGAACGATTGTAATATGATGTATGAATCTTGCATAGACCACATTTAACATGAAATCAATATAAATGTGGATCTTGGTACTTTGATGGCTTATACTTACATGTGTGTTCTTAGAAGCGGGATGGTCAAATTGAGATGCATTGAGATGCATGGTGTTTGGGACCACTTGGACAATTCACACAAGTCATATTCATGCTTTTAAACTTATCCAAGAGGTGCCAAACATTAAAGAAGGCTAATTGGCCAAGTCGGTACTTCATATGGAGCAAAAATGGCCATTTTGGTAAGCTAGGCCACTTTTTGTCTAAATGAGCTCTTCTTGGTTTAAGATTTGGCATGCATCTAGAGCTTGTTGAGAGATTTTTTAGGAAGCTAACGTGGGTACTATTTGGAGGTCTACAAATATTTGGTGAATTTTTGAAGTTGGTTGAAAATTCAGAATTTGCCATGGTACTGTTCATCTAGTCCAAATTTTGTTCTCTATCATTCATAGGGTAAATGATGTTACAGGGAAAAACTAGACCTTCCTAGTGACTTGTGTCAATTGGAAGCATCTCATTTTGATTTCTAGAGAGGGAGATATAAATTTTTAAAGTTGTTGTTCTGTTCCAAGCGCACCTCCAGACCCATGTTACTGTTTAATTAATTTTTGGGTCTGAATACTCTTGGATTGGTCTGGAACTATTTTTTCCTCTAGAAACATCTTTAACTTTCGCAATTGGTACAGTTTGCATGGATTAGATTTTTGTGGAATTCATTATGAATTTTCAAAGTTTATATCAGTAAGTTGTATTAGATTTCTAGGCAGATCGACCTCCTTGCCTTTTCTATTATCAAAAGTGGTCGAGATGAGATTTTCATGGCTGGGAATTATTTTTAATGTGACGTTAACAACCAGAGCTTTTCAACAAGCTATAGTTTGCTTAATTTTGATTTTTTTAGAATTAGTTATGATTTTTCAAAGTTGCCTCAATTTCTGCTATCCTGGAACCTGAGGCAAAATATGATTATTTGGGGTTTTTGACTCCGTGGTTTATGCTAAGTTTTGAGAATGTTATGATTTGTATGAATGGAAAATAATTAAAGAATGTTGTTGGTGAGTTCATGGGGTCCTGGAGATGCAAAATGAAAAATTTATCCACTACATAATGCAATTTAATTTATTATTTTAATGTATTTTCTTGGAACTTCTTTGAAGAATTGTATAATCCCACTGCACAGAAGAGGATCAATGTTGGAAACAATATGGTATTACATAAAGGAAGAAGATTGACAACAAAGTGTGAAATTTTGTAGCCATATAAGTGGCATATGATGTAATCGAATATTGTATATGATGTATGAGTTTATGAACATATGTAATTACACGAATGAATGATGTATGAATGAGATTTGATGCCATATGGATGATATTGTATGTTGGACATTGAATGGCAAGAACTAGCTTATGTATTCTTGTGTATAACTTGGTGTGAGTGTGAGTTTGTGAAATATGGGCTTGTGAACCTTTGAGACATATTTAGTAGACCATTTTGGTGCATTCACACATGCTCAAGAGGCCATAGTTGTCTTAGAAGCAATTTTGACCCATGTGAGACCTTTAGAAGACACCAAAATAGTATTTTTGCAACCCAATGTCAAGATCTGACCAAATAAATGAATTTTCTCATAAAATTTGGCATTCGTATAGATCTCATCCAGAAATTTTTGGAAAGCTAAAGACCAGATTATTTGGGAATTTGTGTAATTAATTATGATTTTTCAAAGTTGCCATTTTTTTGTTGTTTTGGTATAGGCACTATTTATATGGTTAGTTTCTTGTGCTATGTCATTTGATAGTCAAATGGTGTCTAATGCTTATGACATTTTACAAGAATAAACTAGATATGATAAGCTTTCTATAGCCACCAAGATCACCCCAATTGGATATCTGAGTAGGGAGATATGAATTTTTGAAGTTCAAGAATAGTATTAGTAGTGACAAGCTACCTTGGTTATTGTTTTGTCAATTTCTAATAGCTAGACATCCCTTTTGTGGTATGGACTTATTTTTAGGATATATTAGATATATGTATCTTTCTAGAATGGTATAGTGTACTTGATTTTGATTTTTCTAGAATTAGTTATAATTTTTCAAATTTCATGATAGAAAATTGAAATATCAACCCAAGGCTACATGTATTATTTTTATGTACATACTCCATTTGCTCAAGTTCTTGGCTACTTCTTGAGATGGTTATAAGTTGTATTTGTGTATTTAAATATGAGAATGAGATAGATAAGTTCATATGGTCCACAGATATGAAACAAAAAATTTATCCATGACATAACGTAATTTAATATAATACTTTTAATGGCTTTCCTTGGAAATCTTGTGTTATTCATGGAAAGAAACCTAGAAATGATAAGAGATAGCCTAAATGAATATGGTGTTATAGTAACTAGAGGAAGAGTAATTAGCTTCATTGAGGTAACCGGGGTTAATTTCCTAATTCCATGTATATGCTCATTTTAATATAATACTTGTTGTACATATATGATTTTTAGCTATTTGAATTATTGTGTTTGGACCTTAAGTGAGTCCTTGGTGGAGCCATGGTACTATTGGGAATTTTGGGACACACAGCGAAAAATTAAAACCTCAAATACCTTCCCATAGATCCATCAATGTCGTTTAAATCAAGTAGATTTAGAAATATTTACCTTTGTTGAGTGATACTTCTTTCACCATCAAATCTCAGGAACTGATCTTTAGATTTTCTCCCTCTACCGGCATCCACACAAATAGTTGCTCAACTTGAACTACATGCTAACACCTCTGACCAATGTCCATGCACGTTCTTGCTAGAGAAGACACTCTCCCCTTTTCTATCTCTACGCGTCCCCATACACCGTTCCATACACTTTTCTCTCTTTAAGGTTTTTTTCTTTTTTCTTTTTGTTCTAAGAAACCCTAGTCTCCTCCTTTTTTAATATAGAGGTATCTCATTAGGGTTTTAAATATATTTGATTAATTTAAAATACATTATTTTAAATCAGATCAAATCAAATCAAATCATAATTAAATAAATTAGTTTAAATTTAAGTCTATCTAATAGATTAAATTTAATCAATTATTTAATCAAAATCTAGAACTAAATTTAAATTTAATTTATCTCATAAATTAATTTTAAATTATCATATTATTTTAAATTTAAATCTATCATATAGACTTGAATTTAAAACTAATTCATTTAAATTAATTAAATGATATATATATTTCAAACATATAAATATATATATGTTTCAAATTTTATAAACTATATATATATATATTTATAAAATTCTTCCACTTTAGATTGAACGTAACATTCATTGAATCTATATGCAATTTCAGATTCAATGAATTTGGACATTTTAGCTCAAGTTGACTCATTCTTGTGTGTGACCCTATAGGCCCATATGACGTTAGCAGTGGGCTAATGACACTATTTGACCCACAAGTCACAAGTGGCCTCTAGCAAGACAGTATGACTACCCAAATCATATAGGGATTGGTGATCTGATGCAACCTGTCATATAACCATATCACATCCCTTTTGTCACACAATATCTAGATCAAATATGAGGCATGAAAATGTCATCCTCATTTTACTTGATCGTTGCTTTCTTGATCTATGTGTAGACTGATAGTAGAAAGGGAAACCTTTCCATTTGAGCATGGCCATGCATTTCTCAGTCTCACTCATCGAAGGGCCCAGAGATATCTCTCTATTAATTAGAGGACAAATTCTATCTTGACCACTCATCTTCTTCTATATGAATTCCACTATACCCGATCATAGCCTTTATGATCACCCGGCTAAAGATGACTTTTGACTATGCCAAAATATAGTATTTCTCATGTTGAAAACTATAGTGATCTCAAGTCTAAAGGCTCGGTGACACGATTATATATGAGATACGCTTATAACTTAATCCATGTAGCTATCTCATAATGGGTCAATCTAACATTTTGTTCCCTAACAAGTGCCTATGATTTTGATTCGTATCTATATACATGATTAACATATAATCATCAATCAAAATCATACTAGTCTTAGTTCATTATCATTCCCACAATGATGATCGACTAGGAATATTTAAGATAATCAAAATGATAAATCCAAGGATATTATTATATAGAATATGCAAATAATATAATAATGTAATAAAAAAAAACTCTTATTTCTTAATAAAGTACAATGTTTGTAATACAATGATTAGCCTAGAGCACAATCTTTAACAGGTACAGTTGCCACTTATGTATCGTACTTCGATCATGCACCGAGTTGTAATTAAACTCTTAAATGCACTAAGCCCAAGTTGTGCTCATTAAGGAGCTAGTGCTGTGGATGGACCTCTCTTAGTGTTAATGGCCTTTAACATGTTATATGTGATTGCTAGTATAGGATAGTAGTCACTAGTAGTCCAACTAGTTCATTTACTAATGATATTGATGCCTTCGTTATGTTTTTCTGTATAATTACATTATGTTGACTAATCTATACATATATATGGAATTTGTCTCTTGTTACTGAAATTGTAAATCTCACCCTAGTTGTGAGCTAACATTTTCAAAGACTGGACCCCTTAATGGTAAGGAGAAATTAATGAAAACCTATTGTATGGTTTGGTAGCACATAGGTTTGGAAATCATGTCAGATTGAGTTTGTGCAATGAGAATATTTGTTTTTCTTTTATGTATTTGCCACATTACATCATGAATTGCCAACATAGGGACAGCCTATGTAACATAATATCATAGGATTAAACATTGTGATTGTATCTAACAAATACTTGTTGAATGACTTGATGTTTTGTAACCATTAAGTGTTAGCCCTATGTACATTATGATTAAAACACTTTTATTGTCATGGGAAGGGAATCAATTGATACAAAATTAAGTTTTGATTACTCTAATTCAATTCTTGATCCTTAGACAATGAGGATTAGTGAATCATGATATTTGGGAGTTGGAAGATCTAGAAAACCATGTATGTTAGCCATTAAGATCCTAGAATTCATTTAGGATTAGTGGGAATTGATTGGGGAGTAGGAAATTGAGAGTCTAGGTGTAGAATGGAGTTGAGCCATGGCCAAAACTCCCTAAGTCGTAGCTAAAGCTCTTCCAGAAACTAGGAGCACTGTAATGTGATATAGCTCATCGCAACGTAATACCAAAATTTCACCCAAGAAAGTAACATAGAGAAAACTCATGATAGCGAATGTCAAAAGACAAGCTTGGAAAGTTCCAGGAGGCTCTTTCCCATTGCAGCAGGACCCCACTTGTAACACCATACATAGTTAGCATCCGTTTTACATCACAATTGGCTATAAGGGTTCATTTTCATAAATTAAGCACATTTGGCAGTGGTTTTTACCGTCATTAAAAGCCAAAATAACTCATTAATTGCCGAATGGACCATGTGAACTTACCAAACTTATTTTCCATTTGTAACACATTTTTTCAAGCAAAATTATCATAAATTGAGGCTCACAATTTGTGTCCAAGCTATAGAACTTGAAATGTAATCACACTTGCTATTTCTATGAAACTCTATATTCCAATATGAACTTTGAAAAATCATAATTAATTCTAGAAAACTCAAAATCATGCAAATTATATCACTCCAGAAATCAACAGATATCCTCTACCTACCATAAAAACTTTAGATCAAAACAACTAGGTTTATTGTACAAAAGTTGATTGAACAATAACACTAGTATAAGGCATCCTACAATTGACATCAAACTTCAAAAATTTATATCTCCCTTAATACAGATTCAAATGAGGTGCTTTCAGTGGCTATGAAAAGCTTAAAATGATACATAATTTTTGTAAAAATTTTAATGGCATATGAGTTCATTGGCTTTACAAAATCCATTGCATATCAAAGGCTACTATAGTACTTAGGCAACACTAGACCTCTAACTTCAAAAATCCATAACTCTCTCTTTACAACTCCTTTTCATGAACACTTGGTGGCCCTAGAAAGCTTATAATGTTAGATATGTGCCTGTAAAAGTTTATAGGTATTGGACTTCATTTGGCTCTTGAATGACATAGAAATATAAACTAACCATATGAACAGTAACTTGGACAATTTTACATAATTTGGAAAAATTTGAAAATTCATAATAAATTCTCTAGAGCTCCAAATTGAGTGTTCTTTAGCTATATGAAAATATCTATATGAGATCTATTTACTTGAGAAATATTTTACAAAAATTCATCCATTTGGTTAGACTTTGGTTCAACTCAAGAAAATGGTCAATTTGAAGTCCATAAAGGGGTCAAGATGCACCAAATGGTCTTCTACTCAATCCACAACCATTTGAGCATGTCCAAAAGCATAAACATAGCCTATTAGAGTATCCCAAATGGTCCAAATCATCATGCTTCTAAAAATCACTATCCTAATTATTCTTACACACATGAGCATTAAAGCATATGGATGCCAAAAACTCACATAATCATTCATTTGGTTCCAAATTCAATTCATGCATTATATTTACATATATTTGCTTGTGTTTAATGGTTTACATCATATGTAAATTATATATTTAGAAACTTTGAGATCAAAATGCATAAAATTCCTATTCTTGTGTCAAAGTTCCACTTTTCAAGGTGCATGGCCTCCATTTTTTGCTCCACTTAGCTCACCTAGACATGGTTAGATATATATGGGGGAAGAGTGAGATTCAAAGAATCATAATAGCTCTTTACCCTTTTAAACATACATATATGATGCATTTACACGTCAAAGAATGTATGCATGTCATAAAAGCTTCTCATGAACATATATAGATCAATTTCTTTATCATATGAACTCATACATATCAAACATAGGCTCTAGGGCATTGGTCTAATCCTAACCAATTTCTTTGGGACTTTTATATTTGCTTCACCCACTTTCAAAGGGCTTTTGACTTAGCCTCACTCTTGTTGAAACTTTAGGCTTTGTCTCACCCATTTTTAAGGACTTTTGGCATAACCATACCCATTCAAGTCACATTACACTCAAAATCATATTTCAAATAACATAATGGTATTATATTATGTAATCAATAGCTAAAAACATATATCATATCTCAAACATACACACAAGCATCCAATGACAAGTAAACATCTAGGAAATACATGTAAGAAAGGTTAAAGAGTTACCTTGAAGCAGGAACCTAAACTTTTCCCCTTGGTTACTCCGTCTCCTTTCGGCCACACATATGCAACTAGGTAGGTTTGATTCTTTTAGCTTAGACACATCAAATGATCCACAATTATATCATTGGAGCAAGTTCTAACTTCACATAAACTCTACACATTCTTACTTTGTCTAATGCCACTAATATGGTTCCATAAAAGGGCACAAGGAAGCAATTTTTAGAATTCATTATCTTGACTCCAATTTCTCATTCAATCGAAGTTTCTTGACTCTATTTAGACTCATTAGAGTCACCATAAGTTCAATTCAAGGAGCCAAATACTAGATTTCTTCTTTATGTCCATAAAGGGGCCTAAACTTCCATCTTGCGAACCATGGTTTCTAAATTCAAACCAATGCTTCCGTTGACATTTACTAATCATATCTAGGCCATTCCCATTCTTGGAATTAGTTAAAATTCTCCCTAGTTGCCTAAACCTTGCCTTGGCCGAGACATGCTACATGGTGAGCATTCATGGAATTTGTTTGATTTTCTTTAGGGAATTGGCACTTGTGAAGCTTCCTAGATGTCTTATGGTCTCATACATACTCTTACATAGGCTAGATTATCATTAGAAAGCTTTAAAATTGACTAGATACACCAAAAACCCTAAGTCATATATAAGTTGCTCTCAGAGAATTTGAAGAATGGTTGGCCACCTATTTCAAAAAGTCTCCAAAGGACCTTAACTCCACTTACTCTAATGATGACTCCAACCTGTCTCCATCATATGAACCAATCAAGAAAGGACAAAGCTAATCATAAAGCTTATCTTGCTAGCTCATGCTTTCTTATATAATTATGAGTGTTTATTATTCAGCATGTGAGCCATCTTATCTTCCAATCTATAAAAGCCACTTTAAAAAAAGTTTATGGGCTAGTGTGTTTTACTTTTACAAAAAGTAGTTTGTTTGTATTCTTCGACTTCCTCTATAAGAAGCGCCAGGAGACTCGATAGAGGCAGAACTCCTCTAAGCCTCAGACTTCCTTATAAACAAAGTTTGAATAAACTTTAGTTTTCTCATGTCTTCGCTCTAAGTTTTTTTTGTCTTTTGAAATCTTTTAATAGTAAATCTCTTACGATTATCTTGTTTAACATAAGTATACTCTACACTTGCCTTAATTGAGGACCCTGTATATCAGAAAGTGTTAAACAAATATTATCTGGAAACAACTAATCACCTTGTCTATGAGTACTTTGTTAAGACGAGTTTCCAAGAAAATCAAAAGAATCCTTTATCCTAAGAGCCCAATTCATGAAAGCCCAGAAGAGAGAGAGTGGCTATTAGTGCAAGCATACTTGGATAGGGATTTTGATTATTTCCAAGAAAATTAAAAGAATCCTTGATCCTAAGAGGCCAGTGCATGAAAGCCCAAAAGAGAGAGAGTGGCTGTTAGTGCAAGCATACCTAGATAGGGATTTTGATTATTCTAACTAGAACACTCGAATTGAATATTTTTCATTAAGAAGACAAGGAATTGAACCTATCCCATTCAGACTTTTGGGATAAGTGTAAAAATCACACACCAGATTATTGGTGTCCAGATTGTATTTGTTGGCTATCTCCTGAGGAGAGAGAGACATTAAACCAATTTTGTCCTCCTCTCACTTTAGAGTATGTTCAAGAGTACCAGGATTTCCTAAGGACTCTTGAACTGTGTCTATCAAAAGAGGATCTCCATAAATGGAATGTTCTCAAAGAAGAGAGATGGAATTGAATATGCTCCAATCTCGTGTTGGGACCAGGAATGGTATCAGAGCTTACACATTCATAAGATAATCGGATTAGATTTGCTAGTAAAAGAGAGTAAAAAGATATTTTAACAAACATGATTCTTGACTTCTCCATACTCAAGCAAACCAAGGCAAGCACATAAAACATCATTTGAATGCATAAAATATCATCATAGTACCATGGAATAAAAGCTCATACTAAAATATTTTTCATAGCTTAAAACATATATACACACATTCAAAGACAATGTAAGCACACATCCATGCATGAGAGAAGGTGGAGAGAGCTACCTTTATCACATTTGAATACTTTCTTCCTTAGACTTAATTCCTCTCCCATGGCCATACACTTACAAGGAGGTAAAGATCATTTCTCCTAGCCTAGACACATCATATGGAAGCCAATTATACTTTTGAATCGAATTCTAAGGCCACACAATCACTAGAAAAGCTAGGTGACTCATAAGGCTCCTTTATGGTTCCATAATGCACTTAATGAAGCAACCTTGGAAAACATCATCTTGGCTCCATTCTCTCCAATTATTTATGATTCTTGACTCCATTTAAACCTCTTGGAGTCATCACACAATAAATTCTAGAAGCCTAGCTAGATGATGCTTCTTTAAGCCATATTATGGAACATAAAGCACCAATTCATTTTCTAGGCCTCCCAAATTTTTTTCAAGGTTTTTCCTCATTTTCATTCATCATATATGACTCAAAAATGGGCTTGGAAAAATTTAAAACTCTCCCTATGTGTCTTAACCCCTTTGGCCGAGCCTATGGGGAGACTTCTAAGGATCTTAGGAACTCATTTAAACATTCATTTAGGCTTAGAAATAATTACATCAAATCAGATTTTCAAGGGAACCCATGAAACCCTAGGTTTACCACTTTGAAAATCAATGATCTTTTCTTGAATTTCTTTGCATATTCTTACTTTCCTCCCTTAAATTTATAGAATTTGCCTTTAGTTCTGTCCAAAATTCAGGCCCTCTTGCATCTACATACATGGGGTGAAATAGGGGGAAGAAGGGAGAGGAAGGAGCTACCATGGGATGGAAGATTTACCTTGTTTTTCCTTGTTTTCTTATTTGATTCTCACTTTACTTGACCTCCTCTCTTCAAATCCAAATTTTTCCTTCTTGGTTTGACTTCAAAATAGCATTAAAAACCTCAATAAAACCATGAAAACAAAGAGGAGAAGGAGGAGGAGAAGTTTGATAAAGGAAAGTACTTGAAAAACCAAGATTTTCATACCTTTCTTGCCTTGCTTTTCTCCTTCCTCTTGCCTCCTCTTGTGCACCTCATCCTTAGGGTTTTTCTCTAGTTTAGGGCAAAAATAAGTGTGGCTAAATACAGTAAGAAGGTGGGGTGCCTCATATATATAAGGAGGTTCAAGGAAGACTTTTTCAAAATTTTCTATTTTGCCGTTTGTTCTTGGCATTTTTGTTCTAACTCGTTTTAGCTCCTTTTTGAGAATCGTGTTTTCCATTATGAAATTTAGGTTTCCAACTTAGTAAAATGCTTTTGGAATCACTCAAATCGGATTTAAAACCTTTTCGAATGAATCCGTCAAAGTTCGGGTGCACCAATGTTAGAAAACATCCACCGTAGGGGCTTTAGCTATCTCGAGGCTTCCCATAGTTTTCAACGCCCCTAATAATCCTAGAGAACTCAAAACTTTCATTTAAAAAGCCCTCCTGTGTGAATTTCAAAATTTACTCAAAATTATGGAAGTGCCCTTGCGTTTCGTCAACCTTTTGTTCAAATTCGTTTCTTCATTCTAGCTCCATTTTTCTTTCCATCTAAGCCTAGTGAGATATATCTAAGGATGAGATAGTAAGATATAGAGATAGGTTGTGTGGGCCTAGAAAGCCAACGTTAAGAGATAGAATACTAAAAGAGGCACATAAAAGCAAGTACATGATTCATCCAAGTAATAACAAAATGTATCATGATTTAAAAAAAATATTTTGATGGCTTAGGATGAAAACTGACATAGTAAAGTATATGACAAAATGTTTAGTTTGTCAAAGAATTAAGATTAAGCATCAGAGGCCAACAAGGTTACTTCAACCCTTAGATGTGTCTAAGTGGAAATGGGATAGCATAGCTATAGATTTTATTATAGAACTACATAGAGCATCATCAAGGTATGATGCTATATGGGTAATAATGGATAGATAGACTAAATCTACTCACTTCCTACAAATTAGACCAACTATATCCTAGATAAATTAGCCCAACTATATATAAAGGAAATTGTAAGAATGAATGGTGTACCTAAGAGTATAGTTTCAGATAGAGATCCTAGATTCACTTTAAATTTTTGGAGATCATTACAGAATGCCTTAGAAACTCAAGAGCTAAGTTAAGGTTCAATACAGCCTACTACTCCTAAACAGATAACCAAGTAAAGAGAATTATCCAAACCTTAGAGGACATGTTAAGGGCTTCTGTCCTAGAGATGAAAAGGAACTAGGATACTTACTTGACAGTATCAGAATTTGCTTATAATAACAGTTATCAATCTAGCATTCAAATGGCACCTTATGAGGCTTTGTATAGGAGGAAATGTAAGTCTCCAGTGTGTTAGGTTGAACTTGAAGAGAAAAGCCTTATATGCCCAAATATAGTGGACCAACCTCCAAATAAATAGAATTGATAAAAAAGAAACTTCTAATAGAATAAAGCAGGCAAAAGAGTTATGCAGATAAAAGGAAAAGGTATTTAGAATTTGAGATTAGAGACCATGTGTTCATTAAAGTGTCTGCAATTGCAGGGATAGGTAAGTTCATGAAAACTAAAAAGCTGAGTCCAAAGTGCATGGATCCATTCTAGATGTTAGACTATGTCGAACCAGTAGGCTACATAATAGTCCTTCCTCCTAATCTAGCTTAGATGGATGATGTATTTCATGTATCCCAACTTAAAAAGTACTAGCCTGACCCCTAACATATCATAGAATATGGGAATGTGTATTTATAAGACAATCTATCTTACATAGTATCACTAAATCAGATTATGGATGCTTAGCTTAAGCAGTTAAGGAACAAGAGCATATCGCTATTGAAAGTGGTTTGGAAAAAATTATCTCTTGAGAAGGCCACCTGGGAACTTAAAGAAGAAATAAGAAAGAAATATCTAGAGCTATTCTAATAAGGTATGTCTATAAATTTTGAGGACAAAATTTTATTTAAAAGGAGAAATGTAACATCCAATTCTTTAAATTGAACTAGAACTCATATGATACTGAAAAATGACCCTAAAGCAAAATGAATTAAGGATAATTAAGGGTAGAATATTAATTAGAATATTCAAAAACAACATTATAAAATCACTAGCAACTCAAAACTAGAGCCAAAGTGGCTAAACAAAATTAACCAATAAAGTAGTGGTAAAATCATAATTTTAAGCAAAATTTTAGAAACTCAAAGAAAAGAGTTTTAAATACCAAAATTCAGCTTACTAGGGTTTTCAAAAGTCCTAAAAACCATAAGCACCATCAAAATGGTTAAATCCGTGAAGGTGTATGAGTTAAAATGTTGGTTAACCAAAACTTTGACCGAGCCATTCTAAATTGTTTTAAATCTTATAAATTTCAAAGTAAATATTTTTAATAAATTAAAGAACCTTAATTTTATTATGGAAAGAAAGTTTTTAAAAAATATTCAAAATGAACTCAAATAGAGGAGTTAAAGTGTTAGGATATAACTAAAATTTTTAGAATTGTTATAAATCACCTCCTTTGTTCTTATTTTAGGCCATGCCACATACGCACCCTCATTAACCTACTTAATGTAATAACCTGCCTTTCAAAAACTAAACTGAAACTGATAAATTAATACTCGAACACCCTAAAGCAAAACAAATTAAGGTCAAATAAGATTAGAATTTTAATTAAAACACTTGGAAATGCAAGTAAGAACATAAAGATAGCCTGAAATCAAAGCCAAAATAGTTGAATGAATTTAAAGGAAACATAGTGGCAAAATTGTAATTTCAAATAATTTTTTAAAAACTCAAAGGAAGGAGCTTTAAATGAAAATTTTAAATTTATGATGACTCTTGTAATATCTAATTTTCGTTAAATGACGGAAATATGTGCATTTTCAAAGCAAGTCCCCTGAAATGAATTAGTTAGGTCCTACAAAATTTAAGTAGCATTCTAGACTCTTAAAAATGGGAATCCCAGACTCAAACAAAAAGAAAAATAGAGTTAGAATGAAGAAACAAAATTTGACAAAAGACTTACGAAATGTAATGGTATTTTTATAATTTTGAGCAAATTTTGGAGTTCACACAAGAGGGCTTTTTAAATGAAAGTTTTGAATTTTTCAGGGTTCTCAGAGGCTTTGAAAATTGTGGGAAGCTCTAAGACAGTTAATACCCCTCCAGTAGACGTTTTTCAATAACAGTGAACCCAAACTTTAACGGATTCGTTCAGGAAAGTTTTAGCTCTGATTTGAGTGATTCTAAAGGAATTTTATTAAATTAAGAATCTAAATTTTATAATGGAAAAGACGGTTCTAAAAAAGGAGTTAAAACGAACTAGAAACGAAAATGCCAAAACGAAAGGACAAAATTGAAATTTTAAAAAAGTCTTTCTTCCTTCCACCTATATATAAGTGGCGCCCCACCTCCTCACTCATTTAGACACAATTGTTTCTGCCCCAAACCAAAGGAGAGAGATAGGGTTTGAGGTGCACTAAAGGGAGAAGAAGAGAAGGAAAAATTTAACGTAGAAAGGTATGGAATTTCTTGGTTTTTTCATGCTTTCTCTTTAGTAAATCTCTTCTCCTCCATTTTCCTTTCTTTCCTATGATTATATTAAATTTTATGGATCTATTTTGAGGGAAGAACAGAGGAAAAAATTCGGATTTGAAGAGAGAAGGCCAAAGAAAGGAAGATTCAAGCAAGAAAACAAGGAAAAATAAGGTAATTCTTCCATCTCATGGTAGCTACTCCTCCTCCCTCTTCTTCCTTGGTTCATCCAACATGAGAAGCTATGAGACGGCTTGAATTTTGGCTAGAACCAAGGGTGAATCTTAGGAAAAGGAGTGTGGAGAATAAGAACATGCAAAGGGAATTAACAAATAACCATGGAAATTTAAGGTAGCAAATCGAGGGTTTCATGTGTTTCTTGTAAAATCTAATTTAATGCCAAGATTCCTAGGCCTAAATGAATTTTTAAATGAGCTCCTAAGATCCCTAGAAGTCTCCCATATGCATCTTCCATGTAGAAAATAAAACAAAATCCATTGATGCCCAAATGCTTCCTAGTCTTAGCCTAAAGGGGATGAGACACCTAGGGAGTGTTTTAATTTGCTCCAAGCCCATTTTTGAGTCATATATGATGCATGAAGATGAGGGGAAGTCTTGGAAAAAATTTAAAATCCATTGAAAGTGAGATGACCATATAAGTTCCATATATGACCTAAAGAAGCAACATATAGTTAGACTCCTTGTTTTAATTGTGTGATGACTCCAAGAGGTTTAAAAAGAGTCAAGAATCATTAGTGAAAGGAAAGAATAGAGCCTAGAACTTATTTAATGGGTGTTGCTTCATTAGGTACATTCTTGGAACTATAAAGGGGTTATTAGACCAAGTTAGTGTTTAAGGAAGATGTGTGGCCTTAGAATTACTTCCATAAACCTAATTGGCTTCCATAAATTGTGTTTAGGCCAAGAGAAACCAATTCCACACCTTTGTGTGTGTGAGGCCAAGGAAGGGAGAGCAAATTCAAGGAGAAAAGTGTGTGGTTGCATCCAAGGTAGCTCACTCTTCCTTTTCTCATGCATGAATGTATGCTTGACTTGTCTTTGAATATGTGCATGTGTGTTTTAAGCTATGAAAAGTGTTCTAGTATGAGCTCTTATTCCATGGTACCATGATGATGCATTATGTTTTCAAATGATGTTTTATGCATTCAAATAATGTTTTATATGCTTGCCTTGATTTGCTTGAGTGTGGAGAAGCCAATAACTCTTAGCCATGGTGAGGATGAGCCAAGAACTCTTAAATTTGGTTGAGACAAAATAAAGAGTCTCCCAAGAGTAAGGTTGAGTCAAAAGCCTCTTAAAGAAATAGGTGAGGCAAGTCCAAAATCCAAAAGTGCATGGGTGAGGCTAATCCATTTACTTGGCAAATCTATGTATGCTATGTATGACTTGTTCAAATGCTAAGGATGTTTCTTGAATGCTCATACATTTTAATATATCCATGCATACATTTTCAAGACTTGATTTGCATCTTTTATGTGTGATTGAAAGGGAGATGAACTATTGAGATTCTTTGAATCTCATTCCCTCCTCTCTAATGTTCTAACATGCTAGGTGGACCAAGTAGACAAGGTAATGGGAGCCAACAACTTAGAAGATAAGAGATTGATAACAACTTGCATAGATGTTGCTTCTTCATAGCCATGAGTGGCAAATGTTGTAATCTATTGTTGTATATATGTTATGACCTTATGAACATGTGTAATTATGCTAATGTATTATGTACAAATGAGAGTTTATGTTATGTGAATGTTACAATGCAATTTAGGTATGTAATGGCAAGACTAGCATTATGGAAACTTGTGTGTGGCATGAGGTGAGAGAGTGAAGTTGAAAATTCTTGGTTTGTGCACCTTTGAGACAAGTTTAGAATGTCATTTTGGTGCAATCCTGTAACACCATAAATTCTAGCTCATTTAATGCTATCTCTATGCTTCCTATTAGACATCTCATGGAAGAACCAAGGAAATAGCATAAAAATAATGAATATTTTCGCATTACGTCATGTACAAAAATTTCATTCAGTGTCACGTGGATTGTGTGAGTTCATAACATATATTCTCATATTTAATTATATGAATACAACTCATTTGCATCATAAAATGTGACTCACATCTCAAGAAAACCGAAATGAAGCACAAAACATGGGCATTTATTTTCGGCCAAATTTGGCTCTTTTCTAACCAAAATTTGGAAAATGATAACTAATTTTATAAAAATTAAAATCATGCATTCTTGGCCATTCTGGAAAGATATGGATGTTTAATTCATATTAAAAATATGTCCAGACCATAACATCCATCAAAGAGGATGTTTGACATCTGAAAAGGTCCAGAGGTCAAACTGCCACTGATGCTGTCACAGATTTCTGCAACAAAATTTGAAAATGTCCAATTAATTTCAAAAAATTTCAATCCATGCAAATGATACCAATCTAGAAACCTGTGGATGTTAGCTAGAGGGTAAAAATAACTTTAGACCAACTCAGGAAGTTCAGACCTCGAAATTTAATGGAATAGTAACTGAAGTCGGGTAAGGCTCCTAATACTGGACATAATCTTTAAAAATTCATATCTCCCTCTCTAGAACTCCAAATGAAGTACTTTTAGTTGGCACAAGTCACTGTGAATATGTAGTTTCTCTGTATAAAATTTTGTGGCAATTGAACATCATTTAGGCCCTATGTGACAAATTTTATTTTCAGATCAAATGAATAGTGCAGCAGACCAAAACCAAAAAATTTGCCAATTTTGAAAATTCATCAAATATTCTGTAGACCTCCAAAAATTATGTTCTTTAACTTCCCAAAAGGCTCTCAACAAGATCTAATTGCATTCCAAATCTTAGGTCAAAAAGAGATCATTTGGCTAAAAAGTGACATAGGGTTCCATTATGGTCAATTTTGGCTACATATAAGCTACCAAAGTAACCAAATGGCTTTCCTTAGGGTTTGGCACCTTTTAGGCAAGTCTAAAAGCATGATTAAGACTTGTGTAAGCTACCCAAATGGTTCCAACCTCAAACATCTTATTTTGACCATTTCATCCACACATATGCATATTTCCATAAAGTCATTCATGAAATTGCATTACCATAACATACTCAATTTACATTCCACCATTCACATAACCCATTCTTTCATTTTTACATCATATAATATCATAATTACATATACCCCAAGGGTCATAGACCATTTATAACAATAATATAAGTAACACCATAACTTCTAGCTCATTTGATGCCATTTATAAGCTTTGTATTATCAATCCCACAAGATCATATGAAAAGGGGATGAAAATAATAAACCTTTTCCGTGTTGCGCTATGTCAAAAAATTCAATTTGGTATCACGTGGACTGTGTGAGCTCATACTATACTTCCTCATATTTAATTTCATTATTACAACTCATTTGTATCACAAAAACATGCCTACAACCCATGGAAACCAAAATGGAGCTCAAAATAAACAAGCATATTTTCGGCTAGATTTGTTCCATTTTCTGACCCAACTTTGGAAAATCATAACTAAATCTAGAAAATTTGAAATCATGAAATCTTTGTCATTATGGAAATCTTAGGATGTCTACTTCACACTAAAAATATGCCCAGGTCATAAAATTCATCACACAGGACGTTTGACATCCAAAAAGCTACAGAGTCGCTGGCTGCCTAGGCTGTTGTTCAGTTTACTAATACAAATTTCTGAAATTCACAACTAATTCTATAAAAATCGAAATCACACACATTCAGTCATTCTGGAGAGCTACAAATGTTAACTTGATAGTAAAAATAGTAACCGGACTCATGGAGGGCTACTGATACTGACAGTTAACTTCAAACATGCATAACTCACTGCTTAGACCTCCAAATGAGGTTATCTTGGTGGCCACAGAAAGCTTATGACCTCTAGTTTATGCATGTAAAATTTCATAAGCATTGGACACCATTTGGCCATCGGGTGACACAGAATTCAAAACTGCCAGTATGAACAGTACCCACACCAGAATCCATGAAAAATCCCAACTTTGAAAATTCATCAAATGTTCTCTAGGTCTCCAAAAATTATGATCTTTAGCTTCTCAAAAAGATCTTAATGAGACCTAATAGCATGCCAAGTTTTAGGGCAAGACTAACTCATTTGACTAAAAAATGGCATAGAGTTCCATGATGGTCAATTTTGGCTCCATATTGGGTACCAAAATTACCAAATGGATTTCCCTTGGTCTTGGCACCTTTTGGGCAAGTTTAAAAGCATATTTGACTTGTGTGAGCTGCCCAAATGGTCCCAAGCCTCATGCATCTCATTTTGGCCATTTAACCCACATTTATACACATATTCATCAAACTTTACATTCTCATACCATGGCATTTCATACTCAAAACATATGCTAATGGTCATATATAATTCCATACATCTAAACATCACATAATAGTATGTTTACATCTATCTCAAGGTTCATAATACATATACAACATTATATACATCTTGGACCATTATCATGGTTCCAAAATAGACAAAATAAGCATAAGCTTGTCAATTGTCCCTCCTCATGGTGGTTGGCTCCCTTCACCATAATTTCTTGGTCCACCTATCATGTTAGGACATTTAAGAGGAGAGAGTGAGATTCAAGAATCTCAATAGCTCATCTCCCATTCCATCACACATAATATGTGCAAGCAAGTTTCACAAATGCATGCATGGAGAAAGTAGAAATCATAGGCATTTTAAAAGCAACTTTGGCATGTGAATCAATCATACAAGACATTCAAGAACTCACTAAGTGTTTGGATTGGCCTCACACTTCTCCTCATGGATTTTAGACTTGCCTCACCCATTCTTTAAGCACTTTGGACTCAACCATACTCTTGGGAGTCCACTTTACTTTTGGGAGACTCTTTACTTTGTCTCAACCAAGCTTAAGGGTTCTTGGCTCATCCTCACCAAAGGGAAGAGTTCTTGGCCTTTCCACACTCAAGCAAACTCACACAAACATCATGTAATCATTTGAAAATATAATATAGCATCAAGCATCATGGCATATAAAGGCATGCTAGTATACTTTTCTTAGCTTGAAAATACACACACACACATTCTAAAACAAGTTAAACACACATCCATGCATGAGAGAAGGTGGAGAGAGCTACCTTGCACAATTTCACACACTTTTTCCTTAGCTTTCAAGCCTCCTCTTTCGGCCACACACCCACAATTTGGTGGAGATAGTTTCTCTTGGCCTAGATACAATTTATGGGAGCCAATTAGGTCTATGAAATATATTCTAAGGCTACATCACTTGATAAAACACTAGATTGCTCTATAGGCTCCATTATGGTCCATAATCACACCTAATGAAGCAACACCCATCAAATGACTTCTAGGCCTCATTCTTTCTTTTCAATTGTGATTCTTGACTGCTTTTAAACCTCTTGGAGTCATCACATCATTACAACAAAGGGCTTAGCATCATGTTGCTTCTTTAGGTCCTAATATGGAACCTATGGCACCAATTCACTTTCTTTGAGTTCTAAACTTTTTCTAAGGCCTCTACTCATCTTTGCTCATCACATATGACTCAAGAATAGCCTTAGAAAATTTTAAAACTCTCCCTAGCTATAGGAACTTGCCTAGGCTGAGACTATGGGGGGAAGAAGAGTTCATGGCCTTCTTGATTTTTCCTTGATGGGAGACACACTTGGGAGGCTTCTTAGAGGTCTTAGGAGCTCAATCAAACACTCATATATGCTAGGGAATGCATGAATCAAATCAGTTTTTACAATCCCTTCAAATGCACTACACTTTTTCTACTTAGAATTTATTAATTTTTCTTGCAATTTCTTTGCTTTCTTGGATGAGAGGTGCATGTGGGAAGCTCTCTAGGGGTCTTAGGAGCATGTTTAAATATTCAATTAAGTCTAAGAATATTCATATAAAATCATATTTGTAAGGGAGCATTTGGATCCCTAATGGTTCTATCTTGTCTCCTAATGATCCTTTCTTGATTATATTGGTTCCTTCTTAATCCTTGCCATCTAAAACCTCTAATCCCTCCATAAATTGGGTAGAAAATAGCCCCTAAGAATTGGGCTCATGGGGCCTAAATTCATGCAAGAGGAGGAAGAAGCTACCAAAGAATGGAAGTTTTACTTTGTTTTCTTGCTTTCTTGGTTGCTTTTCACTTTCCTTGGTTGCCTCACTCCAAACACAAATTTTTCCTCTCTGTTATGCCCCCAAAACAGCTCCAAACTCTTCATTAAAACCATAGAAACAAAGCTTGAGAGGAGATGAGCAAGTTTCAAGAAGGAAGGATATGGAATTTCTTAAAGATTTTTACCTTTTTCTTGAATTTCTTCCTCCAAAATCTTCCTCCTCTTGTGTGCCTGAGAAGGGCAACTTCTCCTCTGGTTTTTGGCAGAATTAGGTTGGTCTTAGAAAGGAGAGAAAGAACGTGGCATATAAAGAAGAAGAAGAAAGAAGCTTCCTTTTTAAAATGATTTCCAATTTCGCCCTTCATAATGGCATTTCCGGTTTGGTTTCATTTTAGCTCCTTTTTGAGAACTATATTTTTCATCATAAAATTTAGATTCCCAATTTAATAAAATGATTTTGGAATCACTCAAATCGGAGCTAAAACCTTCCCGAACAAACCAGTCAAAGTTTAGGTCAACTGACGTCGGAAAGAGTACACCGGAGGGGCTTCACTGGTCCCAAGGCTTCTCATGGTTTTTGGGGCCTCTAAGAACCCCAGAGAACTCAAAACTTTCATTTAAAAAGCCTTCCTATGAGTTTTTCAAAAAGTGCCAATATTTACGAAAATGCCATTGGCCTTTCGGCAAATTTATCGAATCACTCTAGCCTTGATTTTTGGGCAACTCAAGGCTCAAATCCTTATTTTTTATTATTTAAAATTTTATCATAATTTTATTCGGCCCCAATTCCTTCTATTTCAGGGACTTCCTTTTGTATCTGGCCCATTTCTGACGTTTATGGAGAAACCAAACATTTACGGAGGGACTGGATGTTACAATATACATCATTAAGCATCATTATGACTTTAAAAGGCAAAAGCTAGGCATATTGATGTCAAGCTCTCTTCTTCAAGGTGGTTAGCTTCCATTACCTTGTCCACTTAGTTCACCTAGCATATTAGATCATTGGAGAGGAGGGAATGAGATTCAAAGAATCCCAATAGCTCATCTCCTATTCAATCATACATAATGGATGCAAATAAGTCTCATGAATGCATGTATGGTCATGTTGACATATGCAAACATTCAAGAGGTATTTTCATTATTTGAGAAAGTCATACATAGCATACAAAGGCTCGCCAAGCAAATGGATTAGCCTCACCTAATTTCTTGTGGATATTGGACTTGCCTCATCTATTCTTTAAGAAATTCTTGGACTTAACCATACTCTTGGGAGTCCATCTTACTTTTAGGAGACTCTTTTCTTTATCTCAATTAATCTTAAGGATTCTTGACTCATCCTCACCATGGCTAAGGGTTTTTGGCCTCACCACACTAAAGCAAACCCAAGCACACATCAAAAAAATCATATAAACATCATATGTCATCATAAAACCATGGCATAGGAAATCATGCTATCATACTTTTCATGGCTTGAAAATACACATACACACATTGTAAGACAAGCTAAGCACACATCCATGCATGAGAGAAGGTGGAGAGACCTACCTTGTACACAATCACACACTTTTCTTCTTGAATCTCCCTCCCTTGCTTTGGCCACACACACACAAAAGTGTGGGAATGGTTTCTCTTGGCCTAAACACAATTTATGGAAGCCAGTTAGGTTCATGGAATTAATTCTAAGGCCACACAACTTGCTTAGACTCTAGCTTGGTCTATAAACCTCATTATGGTTCCATAATTGCACTTAATGAAGCAACACCCCTCAAATAAAATCTAGTCTCCATTCATTTCTTTCAAATAAGATTCTTGACTCCTTTTAAGTTTCTTGAAGTCATCACACAATCAAAACTAAGAGCCTAACTATATGTTGTTTCTTTAGGTCATAATATAGAACCTAAAGCACTAACTCACTTTCTATGGGTTCTAAATTTTTTCCAAGGCCTCCCCTTATTTTCATTCATCATATATGACTCAAGAATGGGTTTAGAAAAATTTAAAACTCTTCCTAGCTATAAGAACCCCTTTAGGCCGAGGCTATGGAGGAATAATGCCTTCATGGACTTTGCTTTGTTTTCTTGAAGAAGGAAGCATATGGGGAGCCTCTTAGGGAGTTTAGGAACTCATTTAAACTCTTATTTAGGCCTAGGAATCATCATACAAAATCAAATTTTACAAGGTGCAATTGAAACCCTAGAACTTGCATCTTAAAATCTAATGGTTTTTTGTTGATTCCCTTTGCATATTCTTAATCTCCACACCCTTTTTTCTTAGATTCACCTTTGGTTCTGCCTAAAAATCAAGTCCTTCTAGGGTTTTCTCATGTTAGGCGAAATGGAGGAGGAGGGAACCAAAGATGACAACCACAAGAAGAGAAATTACCTTGTTTTCTTGCTTTTTCTCACTTGAATCTTGTGTTCTTTGAGCTCTTCTCTTCAAATCCGAATTTTTCCCTCAATTTCTCCTTTAAAATAGATCCATATACTTTATTATAATCATAGGAAATAAAGGAGAATGAAGGAGAAGAGGTTTGGAAGAGAAAGAGCATGAAAAACAATGAAAATCCATACCTTTCTACCTTGAATTTTTCCTCCTTTTCTTCCTCCTCTTGTGCACCTCATCCCCTAGGGTTTTCCTCTGGTTTTGGGCAGAACATGGTCGTGCATAATGAAGGGAGAAGAAGGGTGCATCATATATATAGGTGGGAGTAAGTTACACTTTTCAAAAATTTCTATTTTGCCCTTCATTTTTGACATTTTTGTTTCTCCTTCGTTTTAGCTTCTTTTTTAGAACCGTCTTTTTAGTTATGAAATTTAGGTTCCCAATTTAGTAAAATGCTTTTGGAATCACTCAAATCGGAGCTGAAACCTTCCTGAACGAATCCGTCAAAGTTTGGGTATACCGACATTGGAAAACGTCCACCGGAGGTGTAACATCCAGTCCCTCCATAAACGTGAGAAATATGAAATGTGAGAAACACGATGTTCGGTTTCTCCGTAAACGTCAGAAATGGGTCAAATATAAAAGGAAGTCCTTGAAATAGAAGGAATTGGGGCCAACTAAAATTATGATAAAATTTTAAATATTAGAAAATAAGGATTTGAGGTTTGAGATGCCCAAAAACCAAAGCCAGAAGAGCTTAGAAAATTTGCCAAAGAAAGTAGGGGCATTTTTGTAATTTTTGGAAAATTTTGAAATCTCATATAAGAGCTTTTTAAATGGAAAATTTAAGCTTTCTGGGGTTCTCAGAGGCCCTGAATACTATGGGAACCCCTATGACAGTTGAAACCCCTCCGGTGAGTAATTTCTGCTGTCAGTTGACTAAAACTTTGACTGAATAGTTCGGAATGATTTCATATCCTTTTTGAGTAATTCCAAGGGCAATTATTATGATTAAGATCCTAAGGAATATGATGGAAAAGGTGGATTTAAAAAAGGAGTTGATATGAGCCTAAAATGAGAAAGCCAAGAAAAGGGACTAAAATGCAAAAAGTAAAAAGTTGCATAAAGTGACTTTTAGCTTCTTCTTCTTATCCACGTTCCAGCAACTCCCATTCCACGCTTTGTTTCTGCCCCAAAAATAGAGGAGGAAGCCAGCTCTCTTAGGTGCACAAGGAGAGGAGATTTTGAAGAGAGAAAAAGCAAGAAAAATATAGGAAAATTCAAGCTTTTTCTCTTGCAAGTTGCTCTTCCTTCTTCTCCTCTTTATTTTCATGGATTTGATGATGTTTTTGGGTCTGTATGGAGGGTAGAACAGAGGTGGAATTTTCGGATGTGGTGAAGGGAGGCTAGCCAAGTGAAGAACAAACCAAGAAAACCAAGAAACCAAGGTATTCCTTCTTGTTTTGTTGCTTCTCCTTGCTTGCTTCCTCTATGGAATTTTCGTTCACCTTAGAACCCATTCCATAGAAGATAAATTCTGACCATATTAGGGTAGAATTAGGGGTTTTATAATGTGAGGATTAGGAAGATACAAGTGGAATTAATTAAGAAGCAAAAGAGAACTAAGATGGGAAGTTAGGGATTTAAAGACATAGGCAAAAATCTGATTTTATCTAAGAGTTCCCAAGCCTATGTGAATGTTTGTATGAGTTCCTAAGACCCCTATAGAGCTTCCCACATGCACCTCCCATCCAAGAAAGCAAAGAAATTGCAAGAAAAATCAATGAACTCTAAGTAGAAAAAGTGTAGTGCATTTGAAGGGATTGTAAAAACTGGTTTGATATATGAGTTTTCTTGCATGTGTGAGCATTTGATTGAGCTCCTAAGACCTCTAGGAAGCCTCCCAAGTGTGTCTCCCATTAAGGAAAAATCAAGAAGGCCATGAACTCTTCTTCCCCCCATAGTCTCGGCCTAGGCAAGATCTTATAGCTAGAGAGAGTTTTAAATTTTTCTAAGGCCATTCTTGAGTCATATGTGATGAGTGAAGATGAGTAGAGGCCTTGGAAAAAATTTAGAACTCAAAGGAAGTGAATTGGTGCCATAGGTTCCATAATATGACCTAAAGAAGCAACATGGTGTTAGGCCTTTTGTCTTAATGATGTGATGACTCCAAGAGGCTTAAATGGAGTCAAGAATCATAATTGAAAAGAAAGAATGAGGCCTAGAAGTCATTTGATGGGTGTTGCTTCATTAGATGTGATTATGGACCATAATGGAGCCTATAGAGCAATCTAGTTTTTCATCAAGTTATGTAGCATTAGAACATGTTTCATGAACCTAATTGGCTCCCATAAATTGTATCTAGGACAAGAGAAACCATCTCCAACAAATTGTGGGTGTGTGGCTGAAAGAGGAGGCTTGAAAGCTAAGGAAAAAGTGTGTGAACTTGTGCAAGGTAGCTCTCTCCACCTTCTCTCATGCATGGATGTGTGTTTAGCTTGTTTTAGAATGTGTGTATGTGTATTTTCAAGCTAAGAAAAGTATGCTAGCATGCCTTTATATGTCATAATCCTTGATGCCATGTTATATTTTAAATGAGTCCATGATATTTGTATGGGTTTGCTTGAGTGTGGAAAGGCCAAGAACTCTTCCCTTTAGTGAGGATGGGCCAAGAACCCTTGAGCTTGGTTGAGACAAAGTAAAGAATCTCCCAAAAGTAAAGTGGTTTCCCAAGAGTATAGTTGAGTCCAAAGCTCTTAAAGAATGGGTGAGGCAAGTCCAAAATCTATGAGGAGAAGTGTGAGGCCAATCCAAACACTTGGGAAACTCTTGAATGTCTTGTATGATTGATTCACAAGCCAAAGTTACTTTGAAAATGTCCATGACTTCCATTTTTCCATACATGCATTTGAAAAGCTTACTTTGTACATATTATGTGTGATTGAATGGGAGATGAGCTATTGAGATTCTTTGAATCTCATCCCCTCCTCTCCAATGATCTAACATGCTAGGTGGGCCAAGTAATTATGGTGAAGGGAACCAACAACAATGAAGAAGAGACATTGATAAGCTTATGCCTTGTTTTGTTTATTTTGGAGCCATAATGATGGTTCATCATGTATATGAGGTTGTATATGTACTATGAACATTGAGACATGTGTAAATACCCTATTATGTGATGTTTAGATGTATGATTATGATATATGACCACTAACCCATGTTTTGAGTATGTAAGGCTATAGAATGAGAATTTAAAGTTTAATGAATATGTGTATAAGTGAGGGTTGAATGGCCAAAATGAGATGCATGAGGTTTGGGACCATTTGGGTAGCTCACACAAGTCTTAAATATGCTTTTAGCCTTGCCCAAAAGGTGCCAACACCAAGGGAAGACTATTTGGCAAGTTTGGTACCTCATATGGAGCCAAATTTAACTATTATGGAACCCTATATCACTTTTTAGCCAAATGAGTTAGTCTTGGTCTGAAATTTGACATGGAATTAGGTCTTAGTAAGAGATTTCTAGAAAGATAAAGATCATAATTTTTGGAGGTCTACAGAATATTTGATGATTTTTTGAAATTGGAAAATTTTAGGGACTTGGTCTGCTGCACTATTCAATTGGTTCGAAATTGTTTTCTATCATTTGAGATTCAAATGATGTCCAATTACCATGAAATTTTATATAGGGAAACTAGGCAATCACAGTGACTTATGTCAACTAGAAGCACCTCATTTGGAGGTCAGGAAGATATGAATTTTTGAATTTTCTGTCCAGTATCAGTAGCCTTGCCCGACCAAAAGTACTATTCCATCAAATTCTGAGATCTAGGCTTGATGAACTGATCTGGAGATATTTTTACTCTCTATTTGACATCCACAAATTTCCATATTGATATCATTTGCATGGATTGGATTTTTGTGAAATTAATTGGATATTTTTAAAGTTCATATCAGTAAACTGTGACAGCATCAGGACCCAGTTCGACCTCCAGACTATTTCACATGTCAAACGCTCTATGTGTGGGATGTTATGACTTGTACATATTTCTAGTATTAATTAGACATCCTAAACTTTCTAGAATGACCAAGATTGCATGATTTAGAATTTTCTAGATTTAGTTATGATTTTCCAAAGTTTTCCTAAAAATGAGGCAAATTCTGGCCGAGAATGAACACTCATTTTCCATATCTCATTTCAGTTTTCATGAGTTGTAGGGATGTTTTTGGGATGCAAATGAGTTGTAATGATGTAATTAAAAATGAGAAAGTATAGTATGAGCTCACACGGTCCACGTGACATAGATTGAAATTTTTAGATATGACGCAAAGTGAAATTAATCCCATTCTCCTTGCTTTTTCTATGGGAAGCCTATATGAATCATGATAGAATGCTTAAGAATGACATGAAATGAGCTAGAATTTATGGTGTTACAGAAGGGGTTTTAATTGTCCTGGGCCTTCCCATGGTTTTTAGGGCCTCTAAGAACTCTGGGAAATTTAAAACTTTCATTTAAAAAGCCCTCTTGTGTGAATTCTAAAATTTACTCAAAATTACGAAAATGCCATTACGCTTTGTAAGCTTTTCGTAAGAAATTTTTTCTTCATTCTAGCTCTATTTTTCTTTCTGTCTAAGCCTGAGATTCTCATTTTTAAGAGTCTAGAATTCTTTCCAAATTTTTTGGGACTTTAACTACATCGTTTCGGGGGACTTCTTTTTATATCCAATGAGTTTCATTTGTTGACAGAGAAATCGTATGTTATATTTCTCACATTTTCTCTCATTTTCAGAAAATTGAATGTTACAAATCCCACGTGCTCAAGTGGGCACATAAGCTTGGAAAGCAAAATTGGACACTTTGATACTTGTAGAGACCATAAAAATGACCAAACTGGAACCCTATGGCATAAACTGACCAAATGGATGAATCTTCCAATGAAATTTGGTAGACATGTAGAACTTATTGAGAAACTTTCGGGAAGCTAAAGTGTAGAAAAATTGGAGCTCTATAGAATTAATTATGAATTTTCAAATTTGGGATTTTTCTATCGTTTTGGTGCATGTACTATTCATATAGTCAGTTTTGTGTTCTGTGTCATCTGATGGACAAATGGTGTCCAATGCTTGTGAACTTTTACATGCATAAACTAGAGGTTATAAGATTTCTATGGTCACCAAGATTACCTCATTTGGGGGCCTGAGCAGTGAGTTATGAATTTTTGAAGTTTAATATCAGTATTAGTAATGCCACTTGACCTCTAGTACAATTCCATCATAATTCAGTCCATAAATGAACTTGGCATGGTTTGGAGATATTTTTACCTTAAATTTAACTTCTCTATCTTCTTAGATTAACTGAATTTGCATGATTTATATTTTTTAGAATTAGTTATGAATTTCCAAAGTTTATGACCATAACCTGTGATAGTAGCCCAGCAACTAAGACCTTGAGTGCTTTTCGAATGTCAAACATCTACTTGATGTTTCATGACCTAGAAATATTTTTAGCATAAAGTATACATCTATAGCTTTCCCGAATAGTAAAGAATGCATGATTTCAATTTTTATAAGATTAGTTATGATTTTTCAAATTTTGTGACAAAAAGTATGCAATTCTGGCCAAGGCTACACTATGGTATTTTATGTGTTTCTTGTACTTGCATGAGTTCTAGGCCACTTTTGGTGATGGATTTAAGTTGTATCTATGTAATTAAATATGAGAATATGATACATGAGTCCATATGATCCACAAGACACTGAATGGAAATTTCATCCCTTATGCAACGCAAAAATATTCACTTTTTATATGCCATTTCCTTGTGTTCTTGAGAAATACATGGCATGAGATTTAGAAATAGCATGAAGCAAAGCTAGAAATCTATGGTGTTACAACTCTAATGAGTTTAAATAGAGTCATGTGACTTAGATTAAGTGAAAAATTAGAGCCAAGATGATTAATTATATGAGTTGCTTTATTATGCCCTTGTATGGAGCCATATGGATACCATAAGTTAGAATTAGCTTGTATAAAGTTTATGTGAGACTAAAGATGGTTCCATTGATGCATATGTGTTTTATTTGATATGTTTAGGCCAAGCAAAGCAAGCCTCTCCTAGGGGTGTGTGTGTGTGTGTGAGGCCAAAACAAGGAGCTAGAAGTCAAGGAAGGGAATTGTGCTTCTTGACTCAAGGTAACTCTTCATCCATTCTTGTATATATACCATAGGTGTTTGATTATTATTGATTACTTGTATGTATGTTTGAATCATGAAACATATCTATAGCTTTTAGTTTGATAGTTTGGTACCATTATGCTTCTTGAATTGCTTTTTGAATGTGTAATGGCTTTTGGTGGATAAAGTTGTGCCAAAAGTCCCTTGAACTGTGACAACCCTACCTTCTAATCATTGTAATTATGGTTAAATACAAGATTATTAGTTAATGATCAAGGTTTGAGGTCATTATATTTTACCGCATTACGAAAATGTGAGGGAATTTGAACCTTGATGTTAGGGTCATCACCATGCCACCTTAACAAAATAAAATGTGCATAAAAGAAATCTTACTACCATAAGAGGCTCATGATTTAATCATCCATTAATTTCAACACTCAATAACCTCCCAGCTTGTACTCTTAAGTCATTCCCCAAATTTCACAAATCTCGCCGCGGCGAGTCGGACCTTCGCTGCGGCCAACCTATGTGGCGCTGCGGCGGAAATGCTTCCTGGAACTTCTACTCGACTCCCAGAATTCTCGCCTCAGCGCAGTATATTCGCGCCGCGGAGAGTTTTGCTTCTGTCCAACACCAATTTTAGTTTTTCGACTAGCACCGCGGCGGCAAACACTAAGCCGCGATGGGTTTTGGTTCTGTTACCCCCCCTGGGTGAATTTTTCGCTTCGCGCCGCGGCGAGGTTCGTTGCGCCGCGGCGCCTTTTGGCTCTGTCTCTACTTTGGCCGCGGCGAATCCTTCTTGGCCGCGGCGTGATTCCCTTCTGTGACCATTTTAGCCAAATTTCACCCTCTACACTCCAATTCTCACCTTAGCAACACTCTAGGTCCACCTACCCTTGTTTTAAGTGATCCTAATGGTGTTTATCTACCCTATTTACCCATCAATCCATCCATTACCATTGTGAAACTCAAATGTCACTTCCTACTTGTTCCACTAACTCATACCAGCAAATTCATAAATAAGTGGCAGCAAGATCACATACGTTATCAGCAATTTACATCCCATGCAACTTTCATAAAGATTCCATTCAACAATAGCTTACCTCTAAGGCATCATATAACTAGAATCTTCATATGGTAATCCATATCATAATTCTAGCAAAACCACATACATATATATAATGCTATAAGTTCATACATTAATATTCCACTATGATGTACTCCAAATCCTTAACGGTTACATTTCAATCAAGCAAAATATAAATGCCTACACTTGGCAATATGATTACATGATGATGCTAGGTAACTAATAACAAAAATTGCATTTATCCTATTCTACTCAGACCAAGTGTAGCTCCCCACACCCGGCCTCAGCTCATGGATGTTCATCCACTTGCTTACCCTTATCCTTACCCGAGGAACTTTCACCTGAAATGTTAATCCCACAAAACAGGGTGAGATATGAATCTCAGTAACCAAGGCAATTCCATTATATATATCCAGTTTAATTACCATATATGCATAAATCAAAATCAACATCAGAATCATATCCATTATAACAGCAAATGAAACAATTAGGCTATCATGATTACTATCCCATACTAGCAATCATATTATCACATGTTAAAGGCCATTAACACCAGAGAGGCCCGTCCATGGCACCTACTCCTCATTGAGCACAACCGGGGCTCAGTGCATCTGGGGTTTGATCATAACCCAGTGCTTGATCATAGCACATGCACGGGTGGCAGCCGCACCACGGCTCCACCATGGACTCACAAGGTCCAATCACAAATCAACAGATAGCCAACCAATTCATTCAGCATTTTTCAATCAATCATATATAGCAACATATGGAATTAAATCAAATATACACATGGAATTGATATAAACCCGGTTACCTCACTTGTAGACACTTGTAACAATCACCAATGGTGCAGAATTCCTCCTATAACCATAACATCACATAATTACTACTCTAATTCATCATTAATGATCATAATTAGTACCCAAGGAATTTAAAATACCAATGACTACCCAAGAATCATTTACCCAGCCACAACAAGTCCCAATTTCGGATTTAAGTTTCCTCCACCAGAAAACTCAATATTCCACCCAAAATCCTAAGCAAATTCGTACATAATTAATACCCATTTTATAAATTAGCTATGGGGGTCTCAAATTAACCATTAAAGCATCAAAATGGAGGGTTTAAACTCACCCAAAGTCAGTCCTAATCCCAACCTACGAATTTCATCAAGAAAACCCCCAAACACTTACATTTCAGATTTTGGGTAGGATGAAAATGCTCCAAATGAAAAACTAATCGGACCAAATTAAGGAGGAAGATGAGAGGATTAAGTTGTATAACTATTACCTTGGCTGAATCTTACTTTAAGTATGAGAAAATGCAGAATTTTGGTCCCAAACCCTAGCCTCCTTCTCCACCTCCGATTTTGCCTCTTGAATCTTATGTTTCAGCAAGTGAGTAAGTGGGTGGGGTATTAGGGTTTACGTTGGGTCAAGTATGGGTCATGGGCTGCTCCAAGATCCATCTCCACTTGGGCTTCGGATTTTAGCTTATTGGGCCAGTTTTTAGAGTGTTGGGCTGCAGAATTTTGTTGGGCCAGTTTTATGCATTTGGGTTGCTAAAGTTTAATTGAGTTTGGGCCAAGTTTGAGAAGCTTAAGAATTTTAGGTCTGCACAAGGATTATTGGGCCACTTAAAAGAGTCTATACAAGATAAATCTTAGGCCTCCATCCCTCTAGATTATATTAGGTCTGCACATAATCCATTGGGCCTCCATTAGCCTTTTCTCATGCTCTATTAATTTAGGCCTAGATAGAATTTCTATCCCAATTAAATCTCAAACCCATATTAATAATTTATCTCTCTAAAGTCTCTATTCACTTAACTTGCCTAATGAGCCCATATTAATTACTCTTAATTAATTCTAATCCATGATTAATACCTTAATTAATTATGGGGTGTTACATGAACTAGGTGGGGTCAAGCCAAAACTCCCTAAGTAAAGGTGAGACAAGGCCAAAAGTATCATAGAATGAGTGATGCTAAGTCAAAGCCTTAAATGGGTGAAGCTAATCTAAAAGTCCTATATAATTGGATGAGGCTAGACCAAAAGACCCTAGAACTTATTCTTAACTTTGATGAATCTATATGACCTTGAAAATGTTATTATGTTTGATATTTGGAAGCATTGGATGTATGCTTGCTTTCTTGGCATGATAACATGCCATATATGTATGCTTGAAATGGTGAATCAGCTATTGACATTTGGACATTCTTTGATTCTCACTCTCTCCCATTTTATGTCTAACCTTGTCTAGGAAATTCACATGGAGCAAAGAATGGAGGCCAAGAAGCTTGAATCATGCTACTTTAACAATAGAATAAGATTTTGTGTAATTTTATGTCAAAGTATGATTGTATAAATTTGACATGTGACACATGTAAAAATATAAGAATGTGATATATGTACCATATTTGGAAGCATATAAACAAGAATGTGAATTTTTTGTATGTATATCCTATGGAAAGTGTGTGTATAAGACCATGTGAGAGAGCGATTCTGATTTGCATGAAGTTTTGGCCCTTCTATGATGCTCATATATGCTATAAATTATGTGTTGGACATGCTCAAATAGTCACTTGCACAAGTAGAAGCCATTTTGGACCATTTGATACCATATTGACACCAAAATGAGCCATATTTTACCCCTAAACCAAAACCAAACCAAATGGATGAATTTTGGCATGAAATTTGGTATTCACATAGATCTCATTTAAGAATTTTCATAAAGTTAAAGAAAAATTTTTTTTGAGCTCTATAGAATTTCTTATGATTTTTCAAAGTTGGCTGATTTATGCAAAAATGCCTTATCAATGTTCATTTGGTTAGTTATGGTTTTCTATGTATTTAAAGGGCCAAATGAACTCCAATGCCTATGATATTTTACAAGCATATAGTTTGAATCATAATCTTTCTATAGACACCAAGATCACGTAATTTGGATTTGTATAGCTTAAGATATGAATTTTCAAACTTTCAAGTCTGCATATGCACGAAAATCTAATAGTAGCACTATTCCATTAGATTTTTGTGACCCAAACGAATTTTTTTTTTATTTGGAATTTTTACAATATTTATTTCATGTCTTGCGCTTTCTAAAAAGTGTTCATTTGCATGATTTGGAGTTTTTAGCTCAAGTTATGATTTTCTGAAATTTATGGCAGAATTATGGAATTGAATGGAATGGTGTGAATGGTCTACCTTGTAATGTATGACTTTAAACCTGAGTTCCATGCCTCTTTTTGTGATGTTTCTGTATGAACAAGTGTATTAAGGATGAAAGATGAGTTTGCTAAGTTGAAATATTTCATTTAAGTAGAGATGAAATAATTTGACATTCAATGACGGTATTTTCCGCTGTTAAAAGTGTGAAATACATGAAAAATGATGTTATAAGTATATTGTGATATAGAATTTGTGCAATCTTAATATGGTATTACTTTTGTTAGTATCATAGCAAAGATTCAAGCAATTTATCTTTGTGTTTGGCTCTTGAATTGTTTGTGTAATACCTTAACCTCTTAGTTTTCAAACCATTGTCCTATAAATTATCTCAACATATCCCATGTATATTGGAAGAAATATGTAAGAAAACATACACTTTCACACATGGAAAGTTATGAAATTGGGAGGCCACATGCATAATTCATAGCTCTAGGGACTATATGCACTCATCAATATTATTTTCCATTTATATTAAATTAGTACAAGTCATAAATATCATATTTGGTCTCATAAATTTTTGGGTTTGAAACTATATCACATAAAAATCAAGATTTTGCCTCAAGTTTCATATTCTAGCTTTCTACCATCAATTTTGGAAAATCATATTAATTTTAGAAAAATAAAAATCAAGCAAATAATAGCTTTCTCAAAAGCTCTAAATGTCAACTATAGGTTAAAAATCATTTCAAATCATGAAAACATTATCTGGACCACGATTGATAACAAAAAAGTACCAAACGTTTAGCTGCCCAGGTTTGCTATCACAGGTTATTGACATAAACTTCAAAAATTTATAACTAATTCTAGAAAAATCAAAATCTAGCAAATCATACTATTCTATAAAGATGTGGATATTAAATAGAGGAAAAAATATTTTCAAACTAAAACAAAAGCATTTAGCCTACGAAATTAGATGCAATAGTACCAAAGGTCATGTTGCATTACTAGTACTATCTCTAAATTTTAAAAATTCATATATCCCTCTACAAACCTCCAAATGGAGTGATCTTGGTGGTTCCAGAAAGTTTATCATATCTAGTTTATGCCTATAAACTAACTATGTGAATAGTAAAATTTCCATTTCAGCAACTTTTTCCCAACTTTGAAAATTGATAATTAATTCTCTAGAGCTCTAAATAATCTCATTTTTGTCTTTCCAAAAAGCTCTAGATAAGACCTATATGCAGGCCAAATTCGATGGAAAAATTCATCCATTTGGTCAGTTTGTAATGTAGGGTTCCAAAATAGCCATTTTGTACATCCTAAAGGGTCAAATATGAACCAATTGCACTTCCACCTTGCCCATGACCCCTTGAACATGTAAGAAAACTTAAAAATAGTCTATTAAACTTGTCCAAGAGGTCCAAATGCTCATGCATCACAAAATCACTACCCTACTTGTTCATATATACAAGATTTCATGAATTCATTAAGGCATCTCAATGTCAAAAACTTACATTCTCATTCCTATGCTTCCAAATTCCATATGTACATCATGTGTCCATGTAATTACATATGTTCAAGAGCCTATACATCATATACAACATAAGATTTCATTATTTGACAACAATATGTTTACAAAACAACCATTTGGCATTTCCTTTGTCAATCTCTTTGTCTTCAGGACTACTGGCTCCCATTTCTTGATTCATTTGGTCCACCTAGACATATGTAGACATTGAAGAAGGAAGAGTGAGATTCTAAGAATCCTAATAGCTTTTCACCCTTTCAAATATATATAATGGATGCATTTACAAGTCCAAGAATGAATGCATGGCAATCTTACAACTTATGAACATACATAAAACATTTCTTATGTTCAAGAACTTATACATATCATACATAGACTTGCCAAGGCATTGGTTTAGCCTTACCCATTCTCTTTGGGACCTTTGGACTAGCCTTATCCACTTTTAAGGAACTTTTGACTAAGTCTCACTCTTCTAGAGACTTTGAGCTTTGTCTCACCTATTTTTAAAGACTTTTGGCTCATCCTTACCCTTGCTAAAGGACTTTTGGCTTCACCAAACTCATGCAAGCCAAAACACATTCATAAAATATCTTTCAAGAACATAACAAAGGCATCATGGTACCATGGCATGTAAACATTTGCTAGAAACATTTTGCATAGCATAATCATACATACACACATTCAAAGACAAGAAAACATCCAAAAATACATGAAAGAAAGGTTAGAGAGCTACTTGAAGGCAAAAATGAAAACTTTCCTTTGGATTCTCTTCCTCTCTTTTGGCCACACACTTACAATGAGGTCGAGCTTGATTCCTTTGGCCTAGACACATCAAATATCACCCAATTACATTCTTGAAACAAACTTTAACACTTCACACACTCTAGGAAGCCTTGGTTTTTCATATGATTCAATTATGGTTCTATAAAGTACCTAATGAAGCAACTATAAGAATTTATGATCTTGGCTCCATTCTCTCCTTCAATCTATGACTCTTGACTCCATTTAGACTTCTTGGAACTATCACACAATCATTTTGAGGAGTCTAGCTATATATTGCTTCTTTAAGTCACATTATGGAACCTACACCTCTATCTCACAATGTAGGCTTTTTAAATTTTTTCCAAGGCTTCCTCTCATATTCTCCCATCATATATAGTCCCAATCTAGACTTAAAAAAATTTTAAATACTCCCTAGGTGCATGAACCCCTTTAGGCTGAGGCTATGCTTCCATTTGGCACCAATAGAGTTTGTTTTGTTTCCTTGATGGGAAATGCATTTAGGAGGCTTCATAGATGTCTTAAGAACTCACACAAACTCTTAGACACCTCAAATTATGGCTAAAAAGTTTCCTACAAGCCAAGGTGGAAGTGAAACCCTAGGCTTGGTATCTTGAATTTCAATGGTCTTTTCTTAGATTTCTTTACATTATCTTTCTTCCCACACTCTAAATCATACGTTTCACACTTGGTTTGGTTCAGAAACAACTCCTCCTTGGCTATGCTATATGAGACCAAAACTTACCCAAAGGGAAGCAAGGAAGAAGAAGCATGAAAGCATGGATGTTTACCTTGGTTTCTACCTTGTTTCAAATGCTCTTTTAATTGGTGAACTCTTCTCCTTCAAACTCCACTCTTCCTTCTCTAGACTAGACCTAAAATAGCACCAAACAAATAATTAAAACCATGGGAAGAGAGGTGGGAAGGAGGAGAACCAAATTACTAAAGGGATAACCATGAAAAATCATCATTTTCCTTACCTTTTCTTAGAGTTTTCCTTCCTCTTTCCTCCTTCTCTTATGCATTTCTTTCCCCTGGTCTTCTCCCCTATTTTGGGCAAAAAAGAAAGTCAATTAAATGGGGTAGAAGTGGGATGCCACTTATAAGGGAAGGAGGACTTAAAATTGTTGCAAAAAAAATTCTTTTTACATCCCGTGTTCTTGGTATTTTCATTTTAGACTCATTTTAGCTCCTTTTTTAGAACCGTCTTTTCCATCATAAAATTTAGGTTCTCTAACTTATAAAATGCCTTTAGAATCACTCAAATAAGATCTAAAAACTTCCCAAATGAAAGGGTCAAAGTTTGGGTCTATTGGCATTCTAAAATGTAAACTAAACAGTTTTAACTGTTATAGAGGTTCCTATAATTTTTAGGGCCTCTGAAAACCCCGAAAAACTCATTTTTCCTATTTAAAAATCCCTCTTATGATTTTTTCAAAAATTTCATGAAATTACAAAAATGCCACTACATCCCTCTTATGAGTTTTCCAAAAATTACTTGAAATTACGAAAATACCACTACATCTTCGTTAAATTTTGTCTGATTATTCCGACTCCATTTTCAAGGTACCTATGGCCTTAGATCCTTATTATTTGAGGTCTAGATTATTATTCAAATTTTATTAGACCTCAAATTATTCTATTTGAGGGACTTCCTTCTATATCCAGTGTGTTTCGTACGTTTAAAGAGAAATCGAACACTACATTTCACACATTTTCAAAAAATTGAATATTATAGTCTAAATGGCATATGTTTACAATGTGTTTATCAAGAAAACAATGGAAATGTATAGATATGTTAAGGAATTGTGTTCTATACTAGGGTGTGGCTCTTTTAAGTAATATGGTGAACACTAGAAGGGGTAGACCAACTAGAGATAAGGTCGAGGACCCTATGCAGACCATTATGGAGAGGTTGGAAAGACAATAAACCTTGATGGATCAATAGCAAGCTATGTTAGAATGACAGACACACATTATGCAGCGATAGCGGGACATGATCCAATAGCTGCAACAAATCATACTTAAGCAAAAGGAAATGAGAAGAGGAGTCTTTGACTTATAGCCACCCACTTTTGGCAATACACCAGCACCCCCTTAAGAGCTAGTACAGGCCTAGATATCTAGGCAAAATCTATTTAATTAGTTTAGGAAGAAACGTCCACCTCCTTTGACAGAGAATTAGATGTGGATAAAGCTGAGGTATGAATTATGTAGCTTGAAAGCCATGCTCGCCACATTCATGCAAGAAAAAAAGAAGATAGATAGGGGCGCAGTATAGAATCCATCATGCAAACAAAGAATATCCCAATTAATTGGGAGAACTTTTTGGTAGAGTTTTATAAGAAGTACTTCCTACCTCTATCCAAAACCAGAAGGAAATGAAATTTATGAGATTGAAGTAGACTAATGATATGTTTATGGACCAATATGTGGCTAAATTCATAGAATTTTCTCGATACTCCTTATAACACCATCATACATTGGACTCAATTATCCTTCATTTAACCTTGATTCCATGAAATTCCCAAGAAAAGGGCTAAAACTGTGGCATTTGATTATGTTATGTCAGGGTCTAAATGTTCATACTTCACCCCGTGGGTTCTGTGAACCCATCAATCATATTCTCTGCTCAAAATCAATTCATACAACTCATACATATCATAAACAAATCCATGAACCACAAATATGAGGCCAAAAACTAGAAAAATGCAAATTCTCTCACGGGTCCAAAAGTTAAATTTTTGGCTCTAACTTTAGAAAATCATAATTAATTCTAAAAAAATGGGAATCATGAAAACCATAGCTTTCAAGAAATATCTAAATGTTAACTTTATAACCAAAATAATTCCCAGCCACAAAAATCTCATATGGACCACATTTGACAATAGACAAGCCAGGGAGGTGGAGTTGCCCAAAAATCTAATACAACTTACTGATATAAATTTTGGAAATTCATAACTAATTCTACAAAAATCCAATCCATGCATTCTATACTAATTTGGAAAGCTACATATGTTAAATAGAGGGAAAAAATAGTTCTAGACCAATGTAATAGCATTTCGACCACAAAAATCAATCAAACAGTAACACGGGTCTGGAGGTGAGCCTAGAACAAAATAGCAACTTCAAATTTTCATATCCCCCTCTCTGGATATCCAAATGAGGTTCTTCTAATTAGCATAAGTCAATGGAAAGGTTTAGTTTCTCTTTGTAAAATTTCATGGCAATTGAACATCATTTGCCCTATAAATGACAGATTTATTTTTGGACCAATTATATAGTACATTAACCAAAAACCAAAAAAAAATTTCAACTACAAAAATTCCATAGACCTCCGAATATTCTGCACCTTAGCTTCTCAAAAAGCTCTAGACAAGACCTATAAGCGTGCCAAGTTTTAGACCAAGAAGAGGTCATTTGGTCAAATCTTGATATAGCTCACAAATATGGCAAATTTTACATCCTTTATGGGTCAAAAGTGGTTCAAATAGTTTCTTAAATGCTTTACCACCTCTTGGGCAAGTTTTAAAGCATAAACACAACATATAAGAATTGCCCAAGTGGTCTAAACCATCACACATCTCAAACTCACCATGCTACATGCAAGAATGCACTACTATATACAAGCAACCAAGTGACCAAATCTTATATTTCTATTGCCTTGGTTCCATACATGATTCACACATCATTTATATATACTTTTATATTTGCTCAAATATTTACATCTCAAAAATAACATGTACATATAAATATTGACATCTCTTTATATCAAAGTCCATACAAAACTATACAAAGTGGCAAGAAATAGCTTTTCAAGCTCCTTGACTTCCACTTTAGTCTCCTTAAACTCCACCTAACATGTTAAGATGGGAGAGGGAAGAGGGTGAGATTCATAGAATCTTAATAGCTTATACACTCATTCAAGGAAGCAATCAAAGCATATAAACATGTCAAAGCATGCAAGTAGACATCCAACCATTAAAAATCATACAACACATGATTTACATGCCATGAAAATTATGTCAATGCCAAGAATAAGCTCTAGGGACTTTCGGTCTAGCCTCACCCTATTTTGGAGACTTTTGGATTGGCCTCACCCTTAGTCTAGGGACTTTTGACTTGGCCTCACTCATTCATGAGACTTTTGGCTTCACCTCACCCATCATAAAGGGCTTTTGGCACCACCTCACCCTTTAAGAGCAATTTTTACAACCCAAAACATAAGTATATTGGTACCAATGCAATAAGGCAATATCAAATGGCATGTCTCACAATACAAGTGCACACACAAGTACACAATGACCATCAAACATCCAAGAATGTAACAAGAAAGAGTAAAGAGCTACTTTGGCACTCAAACACAATTCTTTCCTTTTAATTTCTCCTTCCCCTTCTCTATCTTACAATAGCAATTAAATGGAGCTTGATCTCTTTGGCCTAAACACAACACACATGTAATTACTCTCTTGGAACAAGCCAAAGCATCAACCACATATTTAAGAAGCATACTTTATCTATGCTTTCATAAAAGGTCAAATGAAGTTTCTAAATTTTCCTTGAAGGGAAAGGCACTTGGGAAACTTTCTAGGGGTCTTGGAAACTAAAATAAATACTCACAAAGGCTAGGGGATTCTTAGACAAAATCAGATTGTACAAAATGTTCAAGAACCCCTATGGTTCCTATCTTTAAGTTCACTAGCTTTTCTTCCACTTACTTTGCATTTCCTAGCTTCCCATACTCTAATTTAATGGCTTCTTACTTGTTCTAGGTCAGAACTTCCTTCCCTTTACTAGCTCTCAAGTTGGTAGAACTAACATACATAAGAAGCAAAGATACATAGATATCTACCTTGAATTCAAGCCTTCTTCAAGGGTGTTTTCTTTTGCCTTAAACTTCCCTTTGAATTCTACTCTCCCTCCTCTGGACTAAGCTCAAAATAGAGCCAATTCAATAACCAAAACCATGGCAAGAGAAGGCAAAGAGAGAAGAACAAAACTTAAGAGAAGGAAAGCTATGAAAATCTCAAGTTTCTCTTACCTTTTCCTTAGTTTCCTTCCTTCTCCCTTCTTCCTTCTTTATGCCTTTCTTAGATGAGCTCTCCCTTGGTCTTAAGTAGAGGAAATGTCGGTTAGAAGAAAAGAGAAGCTTTTGGGGTCTTTAAGAAGCAAAAATTCACTCTTTCACACTTTTTCCAAATCAATTCTCGCTAAAGCAAAAAAATACCCCTCGCTATGACGAGTACTTATCAGTCCTAAGTCCCCTGTTCTTGCTATGGGGCACACTATTGTAAGAAACTCCCTGCAATTTGTATGGGATGCACGAACTCACTATAGCGAACTGCATCCTTGTTATGGCAAACTAGTACATTCGTTATAGCTAGCTAGAAGCTCGCTGTAGTGAACAGGTACATTCTCTATAGCTAACAGGGGTCCTGGCTATAGCTAGCAGACTTAAAAAATTTTCAGAAATCTTAGATGTTACATTTCACCTGTTTAAATAAATTTCGTTCCCAAAATTTAAATACATACCTTAAGGGAAAAGTTCTGGATATTTCATTCTCATTTCTTTCTCGAGTTCCCAGCTCCTTTCCTCAGATGTCAAACCCCTCCAGACCACTTTCACCAAAGGAATACTCTTATTCCTCAGTTGTTTCAATTTAGCATCCACAATTCTCTTCAGTTTCACTACATAAGAAAGATTTTTCTACAATTAAACATGCTCATACTCTATGACATGTGAGGGGTCTGGTAAGTACTTTTTCAACTTAGAGACATGAAAAACATCATGAATTTAGGCTAGGTTAGGAGGTAGAGCTATCTGGTAAGCTACAGGTCTAATTTTCTCAAGGATTTCAAACAGACCAATATACCTAAGATTGAGTTTCCTTACCCTCATTGACTAACCCACCCCTGTCACTAGAGACACTTGGATGAACACATGGTCTTCAATCTCAAACTTTAACAGCCTTCTTCTTTTATCAACATAGTTTTTTTTAACTACTTTGGGCTATGAGGAGTTTCTTTCTAATTAATTCTATCTGTCAGGTGGTCTGGTCCACAATCTTAGGTCCTATCAAGCTCGTCTCACTTAACTTAACCTAACATAGAGGGGATTTTCATTTTCTCTTATACAAAGCCTCATAAGGAGCTATTTGAATATTGGAATGGTAACTATTATTGTATGCAACTTCTACTAAAGGTAAATATGCATCCCAGTTAACCCTTATTTTTAACACACATGGCCTCAACATGTATTCTAAGGTCTGGATGGTCCTCTCAGTTTGACCATCTGTCTGGGAGTGATATGCAATACTAAATCGCAACCTGATCCCTAAGGCATGCTACAACGACCTCTAAAAGTTTGATGTGAATTTGGGGTCTCTATCTAAAACTATATTATTGGGTACTCTGTGAAGTCACATAATCTCTCTGATATACAACTGGGCTAATTTATCCAGTGTATGAGTAGCCCTGATAGCTAAAAAGTATGCAGACTTCATTAATTTATCCACAACTACCCAAATAGCATTGTGTCCAGAGGATGTCTTGGGTAACCCCATAATAAAAGTCCATGGCTATACTATCCCATTTCCACTCGGGGATATCCAAAGGTTACAACAACCCAGTGGGTCTTTGATGTTCTATTTTTATCCTCTGACACACTTGGCATCTAACCTCGTAATCCGTTACGTCATTTTTCATCCCTGGCCACCAGAAAATTCTTTTCAAATCTTGATACATCTTGGTGGCACCTGGGTGGATAGTATACTTACTCTTATACGCCTCTTCTAAAATGCTTTCTCTTAATTCATTCTATTTAGGCATACAAACTCTATCTCAGTATACTATCATACCATCCTCAAATACCTTGAAATCTGAGGTCTTACCCTAAGAAATCTTATTCCTGACCTGACTTAGGAACTCATCCTCTCTCTGGGCATCTATGATTTGGGTCCTCAACTCATTCTCAATTCAAGTTTCACTCAGATATAATTTACCTGATACCACTTGACAAGAGAGGTTGATGTTTCTAAACTTCTCTAGGAGTTCTTAATCCCTAATCATCATATAGGCTGTATGGATGGACTTTTTACTCAAGGCATCCACCACCACATTGGCCTTGCTCGGATGATACTTCAAGGTATAATCAAAATCCTTCAAGAATTCCATTTATCTCCTCTATCTCATATTCAGTTCCTTTTAATTGAATAGATATTTCATACTCTTATGGTCACTATAGATCTCTATGGTAGCACCATATAGATAGTGTCTCCAGATGTTAAGAGCAAACACTATGGTGGCTAACTCTAAGTTATGTGTGGGATAATTCTCCTCATGAGGCCTTAATTGCCTAGAGGCATATGCTACTACTCTACCATATTGCATCAACACACATCCTAACCCTTTGCCCAAGGGATCACAATAGACCACAAATGGCTCACTAGGGTTAGGGATAATTAGTACAAAGGCAATGGTCAAATGGAGTTTCAACTCTTGGAAACTCTTCTCACATTTATCATTCCACATAAAAGGTGTCTCTTTCCTAGTCAGCCTTGTCAGTGGTAAGGTCATATGAGAAAAGTCCTGAATAAACTATCTGTAGTACCCTACTAAACCTAAAAAACTCTTAACCTCGATGATCATTCTATATCTATCCCACTGTAACATAGCTTCCACTTTATGAGGATCAACCACGACCCCTGCCTATGCTATCACGTGACCTAAAAATTTCATCTCAATTAGCCAAAACTCATATTTGCTAAATTTGGCATACAACCTCTTATCTCTTGGACTAGTCTCAGATGCCTTTTGTGCTCCTCAAAGGATCTAGAGTATACTAAGATATCATCAATGAAGACCACCATAAACTGATTTAGATACGATCTGAATACCTTATTCATATAATCCATAAACACAGCAAGTATATTCGTCATCCCAAATGGCATCACAAGGAACTCATAGTACCCATATCTCGTTCTGAAGGTTGTCTTGGAGACATCTTCAATTCTCACTCTCAACTAGTGGTACCTAGATCTAAGATCTATCTTGGAAAACATAGATGTCCCAGCCAACTGGTCTAACAAGTCATCAATTCTAAGGAAAGGATATTTATTCTTAATGATAACTTTATTCAACTCTCTATAATCTATACACAATTGTAAGCTACTATCCTTCTTTATCACAAATAACACCGGAGCTCCCCAAGGTGAAGCACTAGGGCATATGAACCCTTTCTTTAACAATTCCTCTATCTACTTTTTTAACTTAGTGAGCTCGGTGGGAGCCATCCTTTAAGGAGCCTTGGACACTAGTCCAACCCCAGGCACTATGTCTTTGGGGAACTCTAGCTCTCTTTCAGGGAATAGACCACTAAAGTCAAAATCTTAAGGAAAAACCTCCAAAAATTCCCTGACAACTGGAATATCCTCTATCCCTTCCTCTACCTCAACTTGTATAGAGAAAAAAACTAGAAACCCTTGACATCCATGCTCTAAATGCCTTTCAGCTTAAGTAGTAGTCATAAAGGATAACTCAGCTCCTACCCTAGGTATGGTCCCACAAGCAGGTAAGGAAATTATTCGACGTTCACAATCAAGTACCATATTATTCGCGGCCATCCAATTCATACTAACAATCAAATCAATACCATGGAAGGGCATACAGATCAAATCAATAGTGGTATGGCAATGATTGTACTGAATAGTGACATTTAAGCAAGCATGGGTAGTAATAACATGGCTTTGAGTGGTGTAGTGATAAACAAGTCAGACAGCAAAGTACTAACAGTTAGACCCAATTGCCTCATACAATCATAGGATATAAACGAGTGACTAGCACCCAAATCAAATATAGCAACTACAGAAAAGCCATTTACTATCAGCGTACCTCATATCAGATTAGGAGATGCACTGGCTTCCTACTGAGTGAGGACAAACACTTTGTCTTGGGTCTACGGCCTAGGAGGAGGCACTATATCCATTTGGGGGTAGTTCCTAAGGATGTGCCCTGGCTTCCTACACTTGAAGCACATCACCAGAGACTATTGGGTAGATGACCAACTCTGAGGAGGTGGCATCTTCTTGCCCCTCTGTGGCCTTCTATTCCATGGCATCTTGCCTCCCCTCTTGGTACTGGGTGCCACGCTAGAGCCCTCCTTTAGTCTTAGTCTCTTCAATTCTAGAGCCCCCTTTTGACTAGCTAAAATCGCAATAGGCATGATAGCTCACAGATTATTCTTAATCACCTTGCTGACCTCCATAAGGGTATTAAACTTTCTAATCCGCTATAAAATAACCTTGTTGCTAATCAGAGGCTTTAACCCTGTAATGTCCAGTTTTTGTTAAACGACGAAAACAGATAAATTTTCAGAGCAAGTCCCTCGAAATGAATTACTTAAAGTCTTGAAAAATTTAAGTAGCATTCTAGACTCCTAAAAATGAAAATATCAGGCTCAGACGAAAAGAAAAACTAAACTAAAATGAAGAAATAACATTAAACGAAAGGTTGACAAAACGTAATGGTATTTTCATAATTTTCAGTAAATTTTTGAATTCACACAGAAGGGCTTTTAAACGAAATTTTTGAGTTCTCTGGGATTCTCAGAGGCCCTAAAAACTATGGGAAGCCCCGAGACAATTAAAACCCCTCCGGTGGACGTTTTTCAATGTCGGTTGACCCAGACTTTGACGAATTCGTTCGGGAAGGTTTTAGCTCTGAGTTGAGTGATTCTAAAGGCATTTTATTAAATTAGAAACCTAAATTTCATAATGGAAAAGAAGGTTCTCAAAAAGGAGCTAAAATGAACTAGAAACGAAAATGCCAAAACAAAAGGATAAAATTGAAATTTTTGAAAAGTGTTTCTTAAACCCACCTATATATATGAGGCGCCCTACTTCCTCACTCATTTAGACACAATTGTTTCTACCCTAAACCAGAGGAGAGAGCTAAGGTTTGAGGCGCACCAAGAGGAAAAGAAAGGAAAGAGGAAAACAAGGTAGAAAGGTATGGAATTTCTTAGTTTTTTCATGCTTTCTCTTTAGTAAACTTCTTCTTCTCCATTTCCCCTTATTTCTTATGGTTTTATTAAAGTTCTTGGACCTATTTTGAGGGAAGAACAGAGGGAAAAATTCAGATTTGAAGAAAAAAGGCCAAGGAAAGGAAGAATTAACGAAGAAACTAAGAAAAAATAAGGTAAAATCTTTATCCCATGGTAGCTACTGTTGGGAATTATGGGAGGCACACAACGAAAACGTTTTAAATTTTTATCCCAATTCCCATCAAGGATCCGTCAAAATCACTTAAACCGAATAGGTTCAGAGAATTACCTTTTCTATCGATTGAGTTTGTTGTTTACTTTTGTTTAGATCATAGGAACTGATCGCAGATCAGCTCCCTCTACTGGTATCCATACGAACGGGGTTCAGCAACTCAAACGATGTGCTAGCAGCCTGTCAGTACGACATTTTCATACAATTTTTGTACAGTCCGTACGACATTTCGTACAATTCCGTATGGTGTCCCTCTCTCAGGATTTTGGAGGCAGCTTTAGGTATATTTTTCTGATATGGAAACCCCTATTTATAGACTAGAGTTTCAGATATATTTAATTAATCAAATTAATTAAATATATCTATTAGTTTAAATTCAAATCTATCTTATAGTTTAAATTTAAACTAACAATATCTAGAGTTTAATTTAAATTATCTTATTAGTTTAAATTTAAATCTATCTGATAGAATTAAATTTAAATTATCTGATTAGTTTAAATTTAAATCTATCTAATAGAATTAAATTTAAATTATCTGATTAGTTTAAATTTAAATTTATCTAATAGAATCAAATTTAAATTAATTCATATATATAAACATATATATTTTATCATATATAATATACACATATATATATAATATCTATTAGTTTAAATTCAAATCTATCATATAGTTTAAATTTAAACTAACAATATCTAAAGTTTAATTTAAATTATCTGATTAGTTTAAATTTAAATCTATCTGATAGAATCAAATTTAAATTATCTGATTAGTTTAAATTTGAATCTATTTATAGAATTAAATTTAAATTATCTAATTAGTTTAAATTTAAATCTATCTAATAGAATCAAATTTAAATTAATTCACATATATATACATATATATATAATATCAAATATAATATACATATATATATATAATATATTTCACATTTAATTATTTATATATATATAAATAATTCCTCCATCCTAAATATTCATTGAATCTAGACATATTTCTGATTCAATGAATGTGGACATTTTAGCCCGAGTTAGTCCGTTCTTGTGTGCGGCCCTGCAGGCCCATATGATGTTGGCAGTGGGCCAACTGCACTGTTTGACCCACAAATTACAAGCGGCCTCTAGCAAGACATTGTGACTACCCAAATCATATGGAATTGGTGATCCGATGCAACCTATCTTATAACCTTATCATATCCCTTTTGTCACACGATATCTAGATCGAGTATGAGGCATGGAAATGTCATCCTCAACTTGCTCGATCATAACTTTCTCGATCTTCGAGTAGACTGATATAAGATGGAACCCTTTTCATTTGAGCATGACCATGCATTTCTCAGTCACACTCATCAAGGGGCCTAGAGATATCTCTCTATTAATTAGAGGGACAAATTCCATCTTGACCACTCATCTTCCTCTGCATGGATTCCATTATACCTGATCATAGTCTTTATAATCACCCGGTCAAAGGTGACATTAGACTTTGCCAAAGTACAGTGTCCTTCATGTAGGAATCTATGGTGATCTCAGGTCAAAGGGATCAATGACATAGTCATATATGAGATAAACTTATGACCTAATCCATGTAGCTTATCTCATGATGGGTCTATCCAGCATTCTGTTCTCTAACACACGCCTATGATTTTGATTCATATCATCATACATGATTTAACACTTAATTAATCAAAATCGTACTAATCTTAATTCATCATTGTTCCCACAAGGATGATTGATTAGGGATATTTTGGATAATTCAAAAAAAAATGATTTATCCATGGATATTATTATATATAAACATGCAAATAATATAATAATGTAATAAAAAGAAAACTCTTATTTCATAATAAAAACAATGCTCGCAATACAATGATTGGCCTAGGGCACAATCTCCAACAGCTACTCCTCCTTTTTTCTCCTTAGTTTGTCCACCATAAGAAGCTATAAGAAGGCTTGGATTTTGGGTAGAACCAAGGGTGAATCTTAGGAAATGGAGTGTAGAGAATAAGAATATGCAAAGGGAATTAACAAAAAACTATGAAAATTCAAAATAACAAACCTAGGGTTTCTAGTGTCCCTTGAAAAATCTGATTTGATACCATGATTCCTAGACCTAAATAAATATTTAAATAAGCTCCTAAGATCCCTAGAAGGTTCCCCATATACTTCTTCCACCAAGAAAACAAAGCACGTTCCATGGGTGCCAAGAAGAAGCTTAGTTTTGGCTTAGAAGAGTTAGGGTACCTAGGGATAGTTTTAAATTTTCTCAAGCCCATTTTTGAGTCATATATGATGAGTGAAGATGAGAGAAAACCTTAGAAAAAATTTAAAAGGCCTAGAGAATGAATTGGTGTCACAGGTTTCATTATATGACCTAAGAAAGCAACATATAGTTAGGCTCTTTGTTTTAATTGTGGATGACTCCAAAAGGCTTAAAAGGAGTCAAGAATCATAAATGAAAGTAAAGAATGGAGCCTAGAACTCATTTTAATAGGTGTTGCTTCATTAGGTGTATTTAGGAACCATAAATGAATCATAGGATAAAACTAGAGTTCCAAGTAGATGTAGGGCCTTAGAAATGATTCCATGAGCGTAATTGGCTTCCATATATTATGTTTAGGCCAAGAGAAACAAATCCCACACCTTTGTGGGTGAGGCCAAGGAAGGGAGAGCATTTTCAAGAGGAAAAGTGTGTGATTGCAATAAAGGTAGCTCACTCCTCCTTCTCTCATGCATGAATGTATGCTTAACTTATCTTTGAATGTGTGTATGCATGTTTCAAGCTATGAAAAGTGTTCTAGCATGTGCATATGTATTATGATACCATAATGTTGCACTGTGTCTTTAAATGATGTCTAGTATGTGTGCTTAGGTTTGCTTAAATGTGGTGAAGCCAAGAACCCTTAGCCATGGTGAGAATAAGCCAAGAACCCTTAAAGTTGGTTGAGACAAAGTAAAGAGTCTCCCAAGAGTGAGGTTGACTCTTAAGAATGAGGTTGAGTCAAAAACCTCTTAGAGAAAATGAATGAGGCAAGTCCAAGATCCACAAGAGAATGAATGAGGCTAATCCACTTATTTGGCAAGTCTATGTATGCTTTGTGTGACTTATCTAAGTGCCAAGAATGCTTCTTGAATGATTATGTACTTCATGATGCTATGCGTGCATTTTTAAGACTTGTTTTGCATTCTTTATGTGTGATTGAAAGGGAGATGAGCTATTGGATTCTTTGAATCTCATTCCCTCCTCTCCAATGTCCTAACATGCTAGGTGAACTAAGTGAACAAAGTAATGGGAGCCATTGACTTAGAAGATAAGAGATTGACAACAAAGTGCGTTGATTTTGCTTCTTTATGGCCATAAGAGTGGCAAATGTTGTAATTCTTTATTGCATATTTCCTATGACCTTATGAACATTTGTAATTATGCAAATGTATCATGTACAAATAAGATATAATATTATGTGTATGATATAGTACATTTTAGACATTAAGGAGCAAGACTAGCCTTGTGTGTTCTTATGTATGGCATGGGGTGAGAGAGTGAGCTTTCAAATTCTAGGTCTATGCACCTTTGAAACAAGTTTAGAAAGCTATTTTGGTGCATTCCCACGTGCTCAAGTGGTCATGATTGCCTTAGAACTCAAAATAGACCATTTGGACCCTTTGTAAGACATAAAATGAGCCATTTCACAACCTAATATCAAGATCTAACCAAATGAACGAATTTGCCCATGAAATTTGGCACACATATAGATATTATCCAAAGATTTTTGGAAAGCTAAAGATCAGATTATTTGGAGCTCTGTGAAATTAATTATGAATTTCCAAAATTAACATTTTTCTGCTGAACTAATACAGACACTATTCATATGGTTAGGAACTTAAGCTATGTCATTCGTAGGCTAAATGATCTCCAATACTCACAAAATTTTAAAGCGTAAATGAGACATGATAAACTGTCCATGGCCACTGAGATCACCCTAATTGGACCTCTGAGTAGGGAGATATGAATTTTTGAAGTTAGATGTCAGTACCAAGGATGACAGTCGACCTCTGGTACTATTCCATTAATATCTAGTGGCTAGCAGCCCCTGTTGAGGCCTAGACATATTTATGGCATAAACTATACATCTGTAACTTTCTAGAATGATAAAGAATATATGATTTTTATTTTTCTAGAATTAGTTATGAGTTTTCAAAGTTTGTGATAGAAATCTGGAAATTTTGGCTAAGGCTGCACTCTTGAATTTCATGTACTCCATCCACTTGCACGAGTTTTAGGCCACTTCCTTGGATGGTTTTGAGTTGTATTAGTGTAATTAAATATGAGAATAAGTTGAATGAGTTCATATGGTCCATGGGACATCGAATGAAAAATTTATTCATTACACAACGCAAATATATTCGTTATTTTAATGTCATTTCTCTTGCTTTCTCATGAAATACATGGTATGAGACATGGAGAGAGTATGAGACAAGCTATAATTTTATGGTGTTACAAACCTAGTCTCAAATGGCTCACATCTTCAGGGCTCATCATCATGCCTCTGGAGGTAAAAGGAACATTGAGACAACTCAATAAACTTGGCCACATACTGATCAATAGTCATCTCTTCAGTCTACCTGAAGCCCATAAATTTCATCTTTTTCTTTTTCCTCACCAAACTAGGAACATATTTCTCATAAAAATCCACCAAGAAGCTTTCCCAAGTGATCTATATGTTTTTGGTCTCCATTAGGGGTTTTGAGCTATGCCACCACCTATTGGCTTCATTCTGTAGCATGAAAGTGGTGAGCTGAGCTTTCTGCTCTGTAATACAATCCATTACCAAAAATATTTGTTCCAGCTTATAACCTAAGCTTTCACCTTATTTGCATCCAAATCTCCATTAAAAGAGGGTGGATTGTTCTTCCTGAACTGATTCAACAATTTCTAGATAAGCATCTGGGTTTGAGCAGGCTCTTGGGGAGGTGTAAGTGGAATACCAGAAGTGGATGTCTGAGGTACAGGGGCTTCTCTCCTAGCTTCTTCTTACTCAGCCAAGGTATCTTGCAACTGCATGATCATGTCATGCTATTGTTAGGTAATGTACCTCTGATGTTCTATATGTTTTTGGTCTCCATCAGGGGTTTTGAGCTATGCCACCACCTATCGGCTTCATTCTGTAGCATGAAAGTGGCGAGCTAAGCTTTCTGCTCTGTAGTACAATCCATTACCAAAAATATTTTTTTCTAGCTCTATAACCCAAGCTTTCGCCTTATTTGCATCCAAATCCCCATTAAAAGAGGGTGGATTGTTCTTCCCGAACTGATTCAAGAATTTCTAGATAAGTTTTTGGGTTTGAGTAGGATCTTGGGGAAGTGTAAGTGGAATACCAGAAGTGGATGGCTGAGGTATAAGGGCTTCTCTCCTGGCTTCTTCCTACCTAGCCAGGGTATCTTGCAACCACATGATCATATCATGCTATTGCTAGGCAATGTACCTCTGATGTTTTAGGCCTATCATGGCCTCATACTGATCAAGTCTCTCTATGATGGTTCGCAGAGAATCCTTAGACCCAACTAGAACCTCTGGCTTAACTTTTTAAGCCTTGGGTGGCCTGCCTCTACCCCTGCCCCATCTAGTCTCAACCATTTGTCTGAAAAGAAGTAGCAACCTTCAGTTCACAGTTGTATCTTAAGCATATATGCATGTGTACATCATCACTTTCATGGCAATTCACACCTTAACACAATCCATAATGCAATTCAAGAGCCAAACTCTGAGAAAAAGTGCCTAAACATTTTCTTTGATACCAAAAATGTAACACCATCATACATTGGACTCAATTATCCTTCATTTAAGCTTGATTCCATGAAATTCCCAAGAAAAGGGCTAAAACTGTGGGATTTGATTACATTATGTTAGGGTTTAAATATTCATAATTCGTCCCATGGGTCTTATCAACCCATTAATCATATTTTCTACTCAAACTCAATTTGTAAAACTCATACATATTATAAAACAATCCATGAACCACAGATATGAGGTCAAAAACTAGAAAAATGCAAATTCTCTCACAGGTGCAAAAGTCAGAGTTTTAGCTCCAAATTTAGAAAATCATAATTAATTTTAAACAAATGGCAACTAAGCAAACCATAGCTTTCTAGAAATCTATAGATGTTAAATTTATACTAAAAATAATTTCCAACCACGAAAATCACATCTGGACCATGTTTAACAATAGAAAAGGCAGGGAGGTTGAGCTGCCCAGAAATTTGATACAACTTACTGATATAAATTTTGAAAATTCATAAATAATTCTAAAAAAATATAATCCATATATTCTATACCAATTTGGAAATCAATAGATATTAACTAGAGGAAAAAAAATAGTTCCAGACCAATCCAAAAGCATTCAAGCCCCAAAAATCAATCAAATAGTAACACAGGTCTGGAGGTGTGCCTAGAACAGAATAGCAACTTCAAAATTTCATATCTCCCTCTCTAGACATCCAAATGAGGTGCTTTTAATTGGGACAAGTCTGGAAAGGTCTAGTTTCTCCTTGTAAAATTTCTTAACAATTGGACATCGTTTGCCCCATGAATGACATAGATTCATTTTTAGACAAATTGTACAGTACACTGACTAAAAACCAAAAACTTTTCCAATTTCAAAAATTCACCAAACATTCCATAGACATCTAAATATTCTGCACTTTAGCTTTTCAAAAAGCTCTAGACAAGTTCTATAAGCATGCCAAGTTTTAGACTAAGAAGAGGTCATTTGGTCAAATTTTGATGCAGCTCATGAATATGGTGAATTTAACACCCTTTATGGGTCAAAAGTGGTTCAAATGGCTTCTTAAATGCTTTACCATCTCTTGGGCAAGTTTTAAAGCATAAACACAACATATAAGAATTTTCCAACTGGTCTAAACCATCACACATCTCAAACTCACCATGCTACAGGCAAGAATACACTACTACATACAAGCCACCAAGTGACCAAATCTCGTATTTCTATTACCTTGGTTCCATACATGGTTTACACATTATTTATATATACTTTTACATTTGCTCAAATATTTACATCTCTAAAATAATATGTATATATAAATATTGACATCTCTTTACATCAAAGGCCATACAAAATTATACAAAGTGGCAACAAATAGCTTTTCAAGCTCCTTGACTTCCACTTTGGTCTCCTTGAGCTCCACCTAACATGTTAAGATAGGAAAAGGAAGAGAGTGAGATTTATGGAATCTCAATAGCTCATAAACTTATTCAAGGAAGAAACCAAGGCATATAAACATGTCAAAGCATGCAAGTAGGCATCCAACCATTAAAAATCATACAACACATGATTTACATGCCACGAAAATCATGTCAATGCCAAGAATAAGTTTTAAGGACTTTTGGTCTAGGATCACCCTATTTTGGGGACTTTTGGTGTAACGACTCTAACTTCTAATCATCATAACTAAGGTTAATTATGCGATTAATAACCATAAATCAAGGATGAAAGTCATTACAACTAATTACATTCAAAAAATGCAGGGAAATTTGAAACCTTAATGTTTTTAGGGTCATTAACTAGACAACCATAATTATTTGAATGTGCAAGGGAATTTAATTATCAATGAGGAGGCTTTGATTCTTCCATCCATCAATTCTAACTCACAAAATCCTCTTACAAGTGTTTCTAGATCATTCCTTAATATTACCATAAGAGAAACTAAGGTTTCTAGGTGAATATAAGAAATTGAGCACCTTCGCCGTGACTAAATTCCCTCATGCTACGGCCAATTACTCTCGAGTTCAACTCCTTACACCTTCACAAATTTTGCACGTTTTTCCATGACCAAATACCTTCTGGAATACCCCCAAACCTACCTCTCAGACTCAGCCGCAGCTAACCTCATTATTTGCCGTGCCCAATTGCTTTTTGTTTTCTTCCCTGATAGCTTTGCCATATTTGGCCAAGGCCAATTAAATGTTGGCCGTGGCCAATGACCCTCTGTTACCATTTGGCCAAGGCCAATTCCCTCTATTACTCTCCCTAGGCAACTTTGTCACTTTTGGTTGGGGCCAATTAAATTTTGGCCGCTGCCAATTCCCTTCTATTCCTATAACTCCCAAGATTTTATCTCATGCTCTCTAATTCCCCCCTTTAACAACACTCTAGGCCACTTTAACTTAATTTGTGAAGATTTAGCGTCTTTCTTTTACCTAATCTACCTAACACATCTATCATTACCCATTTAAAACTTAAATGTGGATCCTTAATCCTCTAGCCACCATAAACCAGTGAGTTTATAGATCAATGACAGCAAAGAGTTCATACACTACTCACATTTCCATTTAAACATAAGTCCCATTAGAAATTTTATACATCACTAGTTTAAATTGACATCTGATGTATCAAATGATTACAGTCCCTATGCTTGGCAATTCATGATGCAATGCGGCAATTACATAAAGCTAATAGTTTAGTTATACAAATACAATTTGATGAGGTTTCCAAACCTACCTACTACTAAACCATATCATAAGCTTCCATTAATTTTTTCCTTGCCACTAAGAGGTCTGGTCCCTGAAAATATTAGCCCACAACTAGGGTGAGATATATAATCTTAGTAACAAGAGGCACATTCCATATATATGTACAGATTAATCAATACAATATAATTTCATATCATCAATACTAGAATCATTAATTCAATTTTCAAATGAACTAGTTGAGCTACCAATGACTACTGTCCCATACCAGCAATCATACACAACATGTTAATGCCCAATAATATCAGGAGAGGCCCATCCGTGGCACCTACTCCCCCAATGAGCACAACCAAGGCTTAGTGCATCTGGGGTCTAATCACAACCTAGTGCCCGATCGAAGCATATGCACGGGTGACAACCGCACCACAACTCTACCATGGACTCACAAGGTCCAATCACAATAACAATTCAAGTAGTCAACCAATCATTTAGCATTTCAAAATCAAGCATGTGTAAACAATAACAGATTAACATGAACATATACATGGAATTAGAAAATTAACCCCGGTTACCTCAATGAAGCCAATTACTCTACCTCTAGCTACCATAAAAATCCAAATGCACATCAAGCCTATAACAAGTATAATTATTATCATTTCTAGCAACAAATTAGATACCCAAAGAGTTGAACTGCTAATGACTACCTAGAAGTTACTCACCTAATTACCAATGAATTTTAATTTCGGGTTCCAACTTTCCCACACCAGAAACTGCCATAGTTCACTCTAATTTCTAGATAATTTCATATGAAACCAAAGCCCATATCATAGGTCAACTATAGGAGTCTCAAACTAACAGAAAATGCATCAAAATGGGAAGAAGATACTCACTTAACAACACTCATAGCCTCAACCTCTGAAAATCCACCATGGAAGCACCAAACAACAAGTTTCAGTTTTTGGTGGAAGATAAAAATGCTCTAAATAAAAGACCAATTAGGCTAAATCAAAGAGGAAGAAGAGAGGATTAAATTATATAAAGGTTACCTTAGCTAAATCTTGCTTTAAGTGGGAGAAATGGAGCCAAAATAGTGATGGAAACCCTAGCCTCTCCTCAAGGTGCGAAAATAGGTTTCTCACTTCTACAGAACCAAGTGTTTTGCTTTTTCAAATGGGTGTGGCTGCTGAACCTTTAGGGTTTTTAATGAGAAATGGGCTGACCCATCAGTCTAAGGTCCAATTGGGCTCATTTTTAGTGGTTAGGTTATGGTTTAATGAATGGGCTGTAGAAAATTTAGAGCTAAAGGTGGAATATGTTGACCCAATGGCCCAATTCCTTGTAGGTTCATATTTTTATGCTTATTGGGCCTTATTTCATAAGTTAGGCTACAAAAATTTGATAGGGTCAGGCCAAGTTCCAAGAGTCAATCTAATTTGGGTCTGCATAATGTGTGTTGGGCCAGCTCATATAAATTGGGTCTTGGGCCTCTATTTCACTAAATCAAATTGGATCATTGCTAGGTAATCTATCTTGGCCCAAATCTCATGATAAGAAGTTGGGCTTGCACCTAAAATCATTAGGCCTCTATAAATCCTTATCCATGGCTTACTAAAACTAATTTTGGGCCCAAATTAAGCTTTAACCCAATTGAAATCTTAAACCTATATTAATAACTTATTTCCCTATAAATTTTCATTCATATAGTTTACCCAATTATTTCATAACAATTATTCTTAATTAGTCTAAATCCATGATTAATACCTTAATTAATTTTAGGATGTTACATTTGGATTGGTCTCACCATTGGCCTAGGGACTTTTTACTTGGCCTCACTCATTCATGAGACTTTTAGCTTCACCTCACCCATCACAAAGGGCTTTTGGCACCACCTCACCCTTTACAAGCAATTTTTACAACCCAAAACATAAGCATATTGGTACCAATGCAACAAGGTAATATCAAATGAAATGTCTCACAATACAAGTGCACACACAAGTACACAATGACCATTATACATTCAAGAATGCAACAAGAAAGAGTGAAGAGCTACTTTGGCACTCAAACACAATTCTTCCCTTTTAATTTCTCTTTCCCCTTCTCGATCTTACAATAGCAATTAGATGGAGCTTGATCTCTTTGGCCTAGACACAACACACATGTAATTACTCTCTTGGAATAAGCCAAAGCATCAACCATATATTTAAGAAGCATACTTTATCTATGCTTCCATGAAAGGTCTAATGAAGCCTCTAAGGTTTTCTTGAAAGGAAAGGCACTTGGAAAAATTTGTAGGGGTCTTGGAAACTAAAATAAATACTCACAAAGGCTAGGGGATTCTTAGACAAAATCAGATTGTACAAAATGATCAAGAACCCCTATGGTTCCTATCTTTAAGTTCACTAGCTTTTCTTCCACTTACTTTGCATTTCCTATCTTCCTACACTCTAATTCAATGGTTTCTTACTTCTTTTAGGTCAAAACCTCCTTCCCTTTACTAGCTCTCAAGTTAGTAGAACCAACATACATAAGAAGCAAAGATACATAGATATCTACCTTGAATTCAAGCCTTCTTCAAGGGTGTTTCTTTTGCCTTAGACTTCCCTTTGAATTTCTACTCTCCCTCCTCTGGACTAAGCTCAAAATAGAGCAAATTCAATAACCAAAACCATGGAAAGAGAGGGCAAAGAGAGAAGAACAAAACTTAAGAGAAGGGAAGCTATGAAAATCTCAAGTTTCTCTTACCTTTTCCTGAGTTTCCTTTCTTCTCCCTTCCTCCTCCTTTGTGCCCTTCTTAGATGAGCTCTCCCTTAGTCTTAAGTAGAGGAAACATCAATTAGAAGAAAAGAAAAGCTTTTAGGGTCTTTAAGAAGCAAAAATCCACTTTTTCACACTTTTTCCAAATCAATTATCGTTCTAGCGAAAAATACCCCTCGCTACGGTGAGTACTTATCAGTCCCAAGTCCCCTGTTCTTACTATGGCGCACACTATTGTAATAAACTCCTTGAAATTTGTATGGCATGCACGAACTCACTATAGCGGATTGCATCCTCGCTATGGCAAACTGGTACATTCGTTATAGCTACCTAGAAACTCGTAGCGAATAAGTACATTCGTTATAACTAACAGGGGTCCTGGCTATAGCCAGCAGACTCAAAAAATTTTTAGAAATCTTAGATGTTACACTTCTCTTATCTCTAAAGATGCCATGATGAACCTTGGAAATGTGAAGATTTGAAAATGGATTGAAGCCCCTGATCAGAAATTGAGTGACTCCACAAAGGATTAAAACGTTCAATACTCTTATGGAGATTAACAAGGATATTAAAAATAACCTATGTGATATTTTACCTGTAGTGACTACAGCTAGTCAGAAAGGGGTTCCAAAATCAAAAAGACCTAGACTAAAGGAGAGTACTAGCCCAACACCTAGTAGTAGAAAGAAAGGCAAGGTGCAGTGGAGCAAGAAGCCATAAAAGGGCAAGAAAGTGCAACCTAGTAGAACTCAGTCGTTCACAATGACATACTTCAAGTGTAGGAAGCCTGGGCATATTGCCAAGAATTGCCCTCAAATGAAGACAGCACCTTCACCTAAACCACAGACCTAGGGTAGAGTGTTCACCCTTACTCAACAAAAGGCTAGTATATACCCCAGCTTGATCAAAGGTACAATTATAGTGAATGGTTTTCTTATGATTGCTATGCTTCGGGTGCTAGTCGCTCATTCATATCTTAGGATTGTGTGAGAAAATTGGGTTTGGTTATAGGTACTTTACCTTATGATTTATCTGTTACCACCCTTATTGGAGGCTATGTTGTTACTTCCCATGTATGCTTGAAAGTCACTATATAGTTTGACTAATATTCTACCACTATTGATTTGATTTGTATGCCTTTCCATAATATTGATTTAATTGTTGATATGACCTAGATGACTGCTAATAACACTATACTTAATTGCGAACATAAAACTATTGCCATACTTGCTTGTGGGACCATACCTAGTACTAGAGCTTAATTATCTTTCTTAACTACTGCCTAGGTTGAGAGACTTAGAACATGGATGTCAAGGGTTTCTAGTCTTTTTCTCTATACAAGCTGAGGTAGAGGAAGGAATAGAAGAGATCCCTATAGTTAGAAAATTCTTAGAGATTTTGCCAAAGGATTTTGATTTTAGTGGTCAACCTACTGAGAGAGAGGTAGAGTTCCCTATTGATATAGTGCCTGGAGTTAGACTAGTGTCTAAAACTCCTTATAGGATGGCTCCCACCAAGCTTGCAGAATTGAAAAAATAAATAGAGGAGTTGTTAGAGAAAGGGATTATACACCCTGATGTGTCACCCTACATATAATTTTTTAAAGTTGGTTGATTTATGCAGAAATGACATGTCACTATTTATTTGGTTAGTTCTAGTTTTTGTGTATTTAAGGGGTTAAATAAACTCCAATACTCATGAAATTTTATAGGCATATATTTGGCATCATAATCTTTCCATAGCCACCAAGAACACTTAATTTGGAGTTGTGTAACTCAAGATATGAATTTCCAAAATTTTAAGTTTGCATATGTATGAAAATCTAATAATAATGTTATTCCATTGGATTTTCATGACCTAATGAATTTTTTTATTTGAAATTTTTTCAATAGTTATTTCATGTCCTAAGATTTCTAGAAAGTGCTCATTTGCATGATTTGGAGTTTTCTAGCTCAAGTTATAATTTTTTTGAAGTTTACAGCAAAATTATGGAATTAAATGAAAAAGTGTGAATGGTCTAGCTTGTCATGTATAACCTTAAACCCAAATTCCATGCATCTTTTTGTGATGTTTCTATATGAACAAGTGTATTAAGGATGCAAGATGAATTTGGTAACTTCAAATATTTCATTTAAGCAAAAATGAAATAATTTGACATTCAATGATGGTATTTTCCATTGCTAAAAGTGTTGAATATATGAAAAATGATGTTATAAACAAGGTTTTTAAAACCGGACCGGTCATCGAACCGGTGGAGGTACTGGTTCACGGTTCACTGGTCGAACCGTGGTTCAACCGTGGTCGAACCGGTAATAATTAAATATATATTTTTAAAATTTTATATATTAAAATTTTAATGTAACAAATAAATATTAGTAAATTTTTAATCCTTAATTACTAATCCAATATTTTTTTAAGATATTACAAAAATTATTTTATAATTTCTAAATTATATTAAGATTCTACTTATTATTAAATAATAAATGATAAATAATAATTTTAGTTAAATACTTTGATATTATAGAAAAATGTTACTAAGAAATGAAACATAAATATAATAGAAAATAAGTATAAAAAATAGTCAAATATATACATTTTATTATTTTTATATTCTCTCTTTTTAAAAAAATCTCTATCTTTAAACTTTTTTCTCTTTTTTGTTTTTTATTTTTAATTTATTAAATTTATTTGAGATGAATTACTATATTATATAAGAAAAAATTCAAAAAAAAAAATTTGGAACGGACCGGTTTAACCCGGTTTTGACCGGTTTTTCACCGGTTTTACTTGGTTTTGACCGGTTCTTCACCGGTTTGACCGGTTCTCCACCGATTTTGTAGTTGTCCAGTTTTCTAGAGTAACCGGACCAGACTAGGGACCGGTTCCCGGTCGAACCGGCCGATCCGGTCCGGTTTTCTTAACCATGGTTATAAACATATTGTGATGTAGAACTTGTGCTATCTTAATATGGTATTACACTTAATACACGTCTAAACTAGTAGCCATAGTCATCCAAGGAGAAGGGAGAAAGAGGAGGAAAAACAAGGCAACTAGGTAAGAATCAAACTTTTTTCTCCTCTTTAAGCTCTTTCTCATAGTGCTTTTATTTTCTTGAAAGGACCATTTTAGTGGATAAACACTTGAAGAAAGGAAGGAGTTTGAAGCAACAAATTGTATTATAAGAATCTTCATCTGATAAGCATTCAAACAAGGTATGATATAAGATAAGAAGCTTGCTTTTCCTTTGAGTTATTCTTTTTCATCAATTCAACCAAGATATAGAAATCCTAGAAAGAGTTTGATTTTGACCAAAACTTGATAGGAATAGGGGTTTTGAAGCATAAAGAATAAGATTATGAAAATAGAATCAAGTAAAAAGCTATAGGATTTAAGTTAAGACACCTAAAGTTTTTGTTGCACTTTGGAAATTATGGAATCCTAAGAAGATCTTTTAAGATACCTAAGACCAAACATGAACTTGAAAAGAGCTAAAGAAAATCCATATTCATAAATTTCTCCATGGAAGAAGCAAAACTCCCAAGAGTGTGTATATGGGTGTATGTCTCAGCCATGGTCTAGATGAAGTAGCTCGAAAGAGTGTTTATGAATTCCAAGATTTTAAGAGGCCTAAATGTGATGAATAAATACTAATGAAACCATTAGATTGAATTTAGAAGTCTTATATTGAAAGATAAAATTTTAGGTTCAAAAGGACCTAAAGAAGCAACTCTACCTTTAGCTTGTGTTTATCATATGTATGATGGCCTCAATAGGTTCCATTAGATTTATATGGCTCATAGCAAGTATGATTTTGGAGCCTAGAAAGTGAAATATAAGAGTTACCTCTTAAAGAACCTAAAATAGGTCAAAGTTGCATATTAAGTTCTAACAGGGTTAAGTTATTGGGATTCTTGGGATACGCATAGTGGAAATTTAAAAAAAAAATTAATCCCTCCTATGGATCCATAAATGTCGTTTAAATAGAGTAAAGTTATAGAATTTTACCTTTGTTGCATGATTCTTCACGTTCTCTTTCTACCGTTAGATCTTAGGAATTGACGCTTCAAATCAGCTCCCTCTACCAATATCCACATGAACGGTCACTGTAACTCAAACAGCATGCTAGCACCACTGAAGATGAACATCCGTACACTCAAGAAGAGAAGACGTTCTTATCTTTCTCTCTCTAAGCATTTGTACACTTTCTCTCTCTAAGGTAGGAGGCGACTCTCTCTAAAAAATCATCATCCTCTTAAAAAACTCTAGCCTCTTTATTTATAGAGGTATGTTATATTAGGTTTTTTAGGATAGATATGATTAATTTAAATACATTATTTAAATTAATCTAAATTATAATTAAATAGATTAGTTTAAATTTAAATCTATCCTATAAAATAAATTTAAATTAACTACTTAATCTAAATTTAGAACCAAATTTAAATTTAATTTATCACCTAAATTAAATTCAAATTATCACATTAGTTTAATTTAAATCTATCATATAGAATGAAATTTAAAACTAACTCATTTAAATTAATTAGATGATATATATATATATATTCTAAAATATCAAATATATATATAGATATATATTTCAAATTTTATAAATATATATATATCAAATATATTTATGAAATTCCTCCACCCTAAATTGAACGTTACATTCATTGAATCTATACGCATTTTTAGATTCAATGAATCTGGACATTTTAGTTCAAGTTTGTCTATTCTTATGTGCGATGCTGCAAGCCCATATGATGTTGGCAGTGGGCCAATAACACTATTATACCTACAAGTCACAAGTGGTGTAATGTTTGATTTTTCGTAAAATACCGAAATGAATCAGTTTTCAAAGCAAGTCCCCTGAGATGAGTGTTTCAAGGCCAAATAAAATTTGGATAAAAATTTAAATAATAGAAAATGAGGATTTGAGCCTTGAGTTGCCTATAAACCGGGGTCAGAGTGATTCGAAAAAATTGCCGAAAGGCCAGTGGCATTTTCGTAAATAAGTACAATTTTGGAAAAGCACCTAGGAGGGTTTTTTAAATGGAAATTTTGAGTTGCCCAGGGTTCTCAGAGGCCCTAAAAATCATGGGAAGCACCGAGACCGGTAAAGCCTCTCCGGTGTACTCTTTCCGACATCGGTTGACCCAAACTTTAACCGATTCGTTCATAAAGGTTTTAGCTCCAATTTGAGTTATTCCAAAGGCATTTTATTAAATTGGGAACCTATTTGTTATGATGGAAAAGACAGTTCTAAAAAAGGAGCTAAAACGAAGGAGAAACAAAAATGCAAAGTACGAAGGGCAAAATCGAAATTTTGAAAAAGTCACTTTTCCCTCCTTTCCTCTATGTAGCGCCCCACTTTCCTCCCCATTTAGAATCAGAAAATTTTGCATAATTTCAGAAGGGAGAGCAAGGGTCTTGGGCGCACCAAGAGAGGAGGATAACAAGAAAAAATTCCAAGCTAAAGGTATGGAAAATTGGTTGTTTTCATACTTTCTCTCCACCAACCTCTTCTCCTCTTTTTCCCTCTTCTTCTCCATGATTTTTCTGAAGTTTTGAGGCCTGTTTTGAAGGGAGAATAGAAGGGAAATTTTGAAATTCAAGTAAGGAGGCCAAGAAAAGCAAGAACAAGCAAGAAAATTCAAGGAAAATAAGGTATTTTGTAACTCTTCCACTTGGTCTTCTTCCTCCCTTCCTTTGAGCATTTTGACCTAGACATAGACAGCCCCAAGGAATTAGATTTTCTACCAAACCAAGGATGATTCTTAGGTATCTGATGGAGGAGAATAAGAATATGCAATGGTGTAACACCATCATTTCTAGCTCATACCCATCATGCCTTACATGCTCATATATATCTAGGAAGACTAAAGTGAGATCTCCCTTTCTTAGATGCTTACACTTTCTTTACATTGTGGCATGGTTAAAATGAATTTTAGTGTCACATGGACCGAGTGAGCTCATTCTATTCATCCTCATGTTTAATTGCACCATTACAACTCATTTCAATCTCAAAAACATGCTTTAAACCCATGGAAAGCAAAAAGGGATATGAGACATATATGTTTATTTTCGGCAGACTTGGCCTTATTTCTGGGCGAAGTTTGGAAATTCACAACTAAATCTAGAAAAATTGAAAAACATGTGATCTCGGTCATTCTGGAAATCTTAGGACGTCTACTTCATGCTAAAAATATGTTCAAGTCATAACATCCCACACACAGGACGTTTGACAAGCGAAATCATCTGGAGGTCGGAGCAGGCTCTGCTACTGTCACAGTTTACTGATATGAAATTCAAAAATGTCTAACTAATTCCAAAAAAATCCACTGCATGATAATGATACCACTATGGAAAGATGTGGATGTTAACTAGAGAGGAAAAATGTCTCCAGATCAGTTCATTAAGCCAAACTCCCAGAAACTGATGGAACAGTACCTCGGGTTAGGCAAGATGACTGATTCTGGGTAGGAACTTCGAAATTGCATATCTTCCTCTCTAGATCCAAATGAGGTGCTTCCAGTTGCTACTGACTATCTAGTTTCTACCTATAAAATTTCGTAGCCATTGGATCACGTTTACCCCTCGGATGACATGATTTCAAAACTGACCAAATGAACAGTGTTTATGGAAATCCGAATTTCTGATACCAACTTTGAAAAATCATAGAAAATTCTACAGACCTCCAAATGACTTGATCTTTAGCTTCCCAAAAATCTCTAGACAAGATCTAGTCACATGCCAAATTTCACAGCAAAGAGAGGTCATTTGGTCAGACTTGTACATCATGAGGCAAAGTGACCATTTTCTTGTGTTAAAAGAGGCTTCAAGGGTTCAATTTGGCCTCTTCTACTTCTAAGGCTCTATGAGCACGTGAGAAAGCATCAATGTAGGTTATCTAACATGACTTAAGTGTCTAACAACCCAGAGTTGTAAAACTCACTCTCCCACACTAACACATACACTCATGGGAGAATGCTAGATTTTACCATTCATTGCCACACTTGCTACATCATACACCATGGATTCACTTCTTATATATATATACATTGAATACATTCATTTATAATTATTCATAGGTGCTGCATCATGTACATCATATCATTTGATTACATCTCTTGACTTAATCACAAAATAAAGACAAAAAGTGCTCTTTTACAATTTCTTCATTGAATTCCCTAGCTTCAAGCTTGGTGGCTCCCATCTCTTGCCTCACTTGGTCCACCTAGCATGTTAGGATGGTGGAGAGGGGGAGTGAGATTCAAAGAATCTCAATAGCTCATTTCTCATTCAATTATACACACAAGCATGCAAACAAGTCTCACAATGTATGTATGGCATATTAGCATGTGAAATCATAAGAAAAGCACTTTCAACATGTGAGTAGGCCATACATAACATACAAGAGCTTGCCAAGCAAATGGACTAGCCTCACCCACTCACTTGTGGATTTTGGACTTGCCTCACCCATTCTTTAAGAGGTTCTTGGACTCAACCCTTACTCTTGGGAGTCAACCTCACTTTTGGGAGACTCTTTACTTTGTCTCAACCAACTTTAGGGTTCTTGACTCATCCTCACCATGGCTAGAGGGTTATTGGCTTTTCCATACTCAAGCAAACTCAAGAAACCACATAAAACATCATTAAAATACATGAGGCATCATCATGCTAGCATACTTTTCATGGTTCAAAACATACATACACACAAGCAAGACAATGTAAGCACACATCTTATGCATGAAAGAAGGTGGAGAGAGCTACCTTATTAGCTATTCACAACTTTTCCTTTCAATTTGTCTCCTCCCTTGTTGGTTTCATAATCACTTCTAGATGGGAGTGCTTCTCTTGAGCCTAGGCACACAAGAAGCATGGAATTATTCTCTTAACACTTTATTCATAAATCTAGGGATTTCTTCCTAGCAACCCTACTAAGCATATAAAGCTAGGGGTTCTTTCTCTCACTAGAAAGTCACCTACTATCCTTCCTCTCTTAAGCTCTCAAGAAAGGAAAGCAAGAGGAAGAAGTAAGGATATGTGAGTCTTGGTCTTCTCTACTCTCCCTCTTCTGAACCAAGCTCAAAACCTAACTACTTCAATAATCAAAACCATAGGAAGAGATGGCAAGGAGAGAAAAATAATATTCTAAGAAGAAAAACCATGTAAATCTTACCTTTTCTTGTTCTTCCTTCCTCCTCTAGGTTTCTCTCTCTCTCCTCTGCCCTTTTCTCTATCTTAGAAGGAGCTTAAGTCGGTTACAGAGTAAAAGAAGGAGTTGGGATGCTTTAAAAAGTCAAATTCTCTTTTTTCACGCTTTTCTGGACTAACCCTCGCTACGACGAGCTCGTATCAGTCCCAGACCCCTGCCTTCACTACAGCGTGTGCTACGCCGAGCAATGCCCTGGTTTTTGTATGGGATGCCTAAACTCGCTATAGCTAGAAGCATTCTCGCTATAGCTAGAAGGCACTCTCGCTATAGCTAGACCATTTCTCGTTATAGCGAACAGGTACATTCGCTATAGCTAGACTGTAGCTAGCAGACTTAGAAAATTTTCAGCCTTCCAAAAATTTTCAGCTTTTCTTTTTCTTCTCCTTTTTTTTTTCTTGGTTGTTACATTCCACCCTCCTTATAAAAAATTTCGTCCTCGAAATTTATATAACGTACCTCATGGGAAGAGTTCTGGATATTTCTTCCTCATGTCATCTTCTAATTCCCAAGTGGCTTCCTCGGGAGACAATCCCTTCCAAACCACTTTCACCAGCGGTATCATCTTATTTCGTAATTGCTTGAGTCTAGCATTCACGATCTGATCTGGTGATACTATATATGATAGATTATCCTGTAACTACACATTCTCATATTCTATGACATGTGAGGGGTCGGGCTGGTACTTTTTCAATTGGGAAACATGGAAGACGTTATGGACTTAGTTTATATTCGGAGGAAGAGCTAGTTTATATGCCACAGGTCCTACTTTATCAAGAATCTGGAAAGGACCTATATACTTTGGACTGAGCTTTTTACTCTTAATGGACCGACCTATAGCTGTGAATGGAGACACCTTAATGAAGGCATGGTCTCCAATGTCAAACTCTAACGGCCGCCTATGCTTATCTGCATAACTTTTCTGTCTACTCTGGGTCGCTAGAAGTTTCTTTCTAATGGTTTCTATCTGTCTAGAGGTCTAGTCCACTAATTCTGGGCCTATGAGGCTCTGCTCTCCTAGCTCAACCTAACACATTGGGGACCTACACTTCCTCCCATACAATGCCTCATACGGTGCCATCTGTATACTGGCATGATAACTGTTATTATAGGCAAACTCCGCTAGAGGCAAGTATGTATCCCAGTTCCTTTTCATTTCTAGCACACATGCCCTTAACATGTCCTCTAGGGTTTGGATGGTTCTCTCTGTCTGTCCATCCATCTGAGGGTGATAGGCTATGCTGAATCTAAGTCAGGTGCTTAGAGCATCCTGTAATGATCTCCAGAAATTTGATGTGAATCTCGGATCTCTATCTGATACTATGCTCCTAGGCACACCATGCAGTCTAACTATCTCCCTGATGTACATCTGGGTTAACTTATCTAGGGTATAAGTAGCTTTCATAGGTAGAAAATGTGCTGACTTTGTTAACCTATCCACTATTACCCATATTGCATCATAGCTCGATGATGTCATGGACAAACCCATAACAAAATCTATAGCTATGCTATCTCATTTCTACTCCGGGATATCTAAGGGCTGAAGTAACCTAGCTGGTTTCTGATGTTCTATTTTTATTCTCTGGTATACTAAACATTGGGAGACATACTCTGCTATGTCTGTTTTCATCTCAGGCCACCAGAACATTTTCTTCAAATCCTGGTACATTTTATTACTGCCTGGATGGATAGTGTATCTACTCTTATGTGTCTCATCTAGTATCTTCTCTTTGATCTCAGTGTTCCTAGGCATATACAGCCTATCCCTGTACCTCACTATATCATCCTCAGATAGATTAAACTCTGGGACACTACCCTGGGTTATCTGCGCTCTAATCTTCTTTACATGATCGTCTGCTTGCTGGGCTTCTCTTATCTGATCCCTCAAGTCATTTTCTATTCGGGTCTCACTCATTAATAACTTTCCCGAACACACCTCCTTCAAGGAAGCAAAGAAATTCCCATAGAGGCCAAAGGATGCCATAGTCTCGGCCTAGGCTAGTTTATGTAGGTGGGGGATTTTTAAATTTTTCTAAGGCCATTCTTGAGTCATATGTGATGAATAAAGATGAAGGGAGGCCTTGAAAAAAATCTAGAACTCATAGAAATTGATTTGATGCCATAGGTTCCATAATATGACCTAAAGAAGCAACATAGTGCTAGGCCTTTTGTCTTAATGATGTGATGACTCCAAGAGGCTTAAAATGGAGTCAAGAATCATAATTGAAAAGAAAGAATAAGGCCTAGAAGTCATTTGATGGGTGTTGCTTCATTAGGTGTGATTATGGACCATAATGGAGCCTATAAAGCAATCTAGTGTTTCATCAAGTTATGTAGCCTTAGAACATGTTTCATGAACCTAACTGGCTCGCATAAATTGTATCTAGGCCAAGAGAAACCATCTCCACCAAATTGTGGGTGTGTGGCCGAAAGAGGAGGCTTGAAAGCTAAGGAAAAAGTGTGTGAACTTGTGCAAGGTAGCTCTCTCCACCTTCTCTTATGCATGGATGTGTGTTTAGCTTGTTTTAGAATGTGTGTATGTGTATTTTTAAGCTAAGAAAAGTATGCTAGCATGCCTTTATATGTCATGATCCTTGATGCCATGTTATGTTTTAAATGAATCCATGATGTTTGTATGAGTTTTCTTGAGTGTGGAAAGGCCAAGAATTCTTCCCTTTGGTGAGGATGGGCTAAGAACCCTTGAGCTTGGTTGAGACAAAGCAAAAAGTCTCCCAAAAGCAAAGTAGGCTCCCAAGAGTATGGTTGAGTCCAAAGCTCTTAAAGAATGGGTGAGGCAAGTCCAAAATCCATGAGGAGAAGTGTGAGGCCAATCTAAACACTTGGGGAACTCTTGAATGTCTTGTATGATTGATTCACATGCCAAAGATGCTTTGAAAATGTCCATGACTTCTATTTTTTCATACATGTATTTGAAAAGCTTGCTTTGTACATATTATGCGTGATTGAATGGGATATGAGCTATTAGGATTCTTTGAATCTCATCCCCTCCTCTCCAATGATCTAACATGCTAGGTAGACCAAGCAATTACTGTGAAGGGAGCCAACAACGATAAGGAAGAGAGATTGATAATCTTGTGTCTTGTTTTGTTTATTTTGGAACCATAATGATGGTTCATCATATATATGAGGTTGTATATGTACTATGAATGTTGAGACATGTGTAAATACCCTATTATGTGATGTTTAGATGTATGATTATGATATATGACCACTAACCCATGTTTTGAGTATGTAAGGCTATAGAATGAGAATTTAAAGTTTGATGAATATGAGTATAAGTGAGGGTTGAATGGCCAAAATAAGATGCATGAGGTTTGGGACCATTTGGGTAGCTCACACAAGTCTTAAATATGCTTTTAGACTTGCCCAAAAGGTGCCAACACTAAGAGAAGACCATTTGGCAAGTTTGGTACCTCATATAAAGCCAAATTTGACTATTATGGAACCCTATATCACTTTTTGGCCAAATGAGTTAGTCTTGGTCTGAAGTTTGACATGTAATTAGGTCTCAGTAAGTGGAAAGACAAAGATCATAATTTTTAGAGGTCTACAGAATATTTGATAATTTTTCGAAATTGGCAAATTTTAGGGATTTGGTCTGCTGCACTATTCAATTGGTCCGAAATTGTTTTCTGTCATTTGAGATTCAAATGATGTCCAATTGCCATGAAATTTTATACAAAAAAACTAAGCAATCACAGTGACTTGTGTCAACTTGAAGAACCTCATTTGGAGGTCTAAAGAGGAAGATATGAATTTTTGAAGTTTCTATCTAGTATAAGTAGCCTTGCCCAACCAGAAGTACTTTTCCATCGAATTTTGAGACTTGGGCTTGATGAACTAATATGGAGATATTTTTTCTCTCTATTTAACATCCATAGCTTTCTAGATTGGTATCATTTGTATGGAGTGGATATTTTTGGAATTAATTGGATATTTTTGAAGTTCATATCAGTAAACTGTGACAGCATCAGAACTCAGTCTAACCTCTGAACAATTTTGTATGTCAAACGCTCTGTGTGTGGGATGTTATGACTTGTACATATTTTTTTCATGAATTAGACATCCCAAGCTTTCCATAATGACCAAGATTGTATGTTTTCAATTTTTTTAGATTTAATTATGATTTTTCAAAGTTTGCCCAGAAAGGAGGCCAATTCTGGCTGAGAATGAAACTTCATTTTCCACCTCCCAATTCGGTTTCCATGAGTTGTAGGCAAGTTTTTATGATACAAATGAGTTGTAATAATGTAATTAAATATAAGAAGAAATAGTATAAGCTTACACGATCCACGTGACACCAAAATGAATTTTTAGATACGACACAACACAAAAATATTCATTATTTTCCCTTGCTTTTCTATGAGAAACCTACATCCTCCATGATATTAAGTCATTGAAAGGCATGGGATGAGTTGGAATTTATGGTGTTACAAGTGGCCTCTAGTAAGACATTGTGACTACCTAAATCATATGAGGATCAGTGATTTGATACAGTCCTATTGTAACACTATAATTTTTTAGCTCATTTCATGCTATCTTTAAGCCTCATATCAAGCAATTCACAAAGAGGCAAGGAAAAATAGTATTAAATAATGCATTTCTTAGCGTTACGTCGCATATAAAATTTTTCTTCAGAGTCCCATGAGCCATATGGACTAATGCATCACATTCTCATATTTAATTAGATAAATACAACTCATTTGCATCATCAAAGGTGGCCTATAACTCGTGGAAAGTAAAGGGAAGCATAATATATATATATGCATTTTTGACAAGAATTTTCCCTATTCTATCATAAACTTGAAAAATTAGAACTAATTTTAGAAAAATCAAAATCATGCATTCTTGGCCATTCTGGAAAGCTACACATGTCTAATTTATGCTAAAAATATGTCCAGATCATGAAACACCATATAGAAGGTGTTTGATATTTGAAAATATCCAAAGGTCAGGCTGTCTACTAGTGCTATCACAAGATTCTGCAGCAAACTTAAAAAATGTCCAATTAATTCTAAAAAATTTCAATCCATACAAATGATACCAATATGAAAAGTTGTGGATGTTAGCTAAATGGAACAGTACCTGAGGTCAGTTAGGGCGTCTAGTACTAGACAGAACTTTTAGAAAGTCATATCTCCCTCTCTAGACATCCAAATTGGGTGCTTTCAGTTGGCACAAGTCATTGGGAATGTCAAGTTTCCCCATATAAAATTTCATGGCAATTGGATATCATTTGAGCCCTGTGTGACAGAAATCATTTTTGGACCAAGTGAATAATGCATCAAACCAAAACCAGAATTTTTGCCAACTTCGAAAATTCATCAAATATTCTCTAGGCCTCCAAAAATTATGTTCTTTAGATTTACAAAAAGCTTTCAACAAGCTCTATTTGCATGTCAAATCTCAATTCAAGAAGAGCTCATTTGGACAAAAAGTGATATAGGGTTCCATTATGATCAATTTTGACTCCATATAGGGTACCAAAAGATCCAAATGGCTTTCCTTGGTGTTTGGCACCTCTTAGGCAAGTATAAAAGCATGATTATGACTTGTATGCACTTCCCAAATGGTCCCAAACCCCATGCATCTCAATTTGGTCATTCCACTTCCACTTATACAATAATGCTTCAAACTTTCAAGAAGCAAAATTTGTCATTATATACTCAATATACATTCTAAAGGTCACAAAACATAATCTCTCATTTATACATAACATATTATTATAATCATACATGCTCATAAAGTCATTTATCATATATCACCATAGATTACACATTTGCCACTTTGATGGCCTTAAAGAAGCCAATTCTATACATTTCAATGTCATGCTTTCATCTCTCAAGTGATTGGCTCCCATCTCCTTACTATCTTGATCTATCTAGTATGTTAGAATATTGGAGAGGAGGAGATGAGATTCAAAGAATCCCAATAGCTCATCTCCCATTCAATCATACATAAAGCATGCAAAACAAGTTTTACAAATGCATGCATGGGCATATTAACATATGCAAGCATTCAAGAAGCATTTTCAACATTTAAACAAGTCATACATAGCACACAAAGGCTTGCCAAGCAAGTGGATTGGTCTCACCCATTTACTTGTGGATTTTGGACTTGCCTCACCATTCTTCAAGAGATTCTTGGACTCAACCATGCTCTTGGGAGTCAACCTCACTTTTGGGGGACTCTTTACTTTATCTCAACCAATCTTAAGGGTTATTGGCTTATCCTCACCATGGCTAAAGATTATTGGCCTCACCACACTTAAGCAAACCAAGGCAAACATCATAAACATCATTTGGAAAGCATAATGCATCATCATGGTACCATGGAGAAAGAGCTTATGCTAGAACATTTTTCATGGCTTGAAATACATATACACATATTTAAAGACAAGTAAAGTAAGCAATCATGCATGAGAGAAAGTGGAAAGAGCTACCTTGCTAGCATTTGTATACTTAAGCCTTGAATCCTCTCCCTTGACCTCACACACCCAAAAAGGTAGAGATCATTCTTCTTGGCCTAGACACATCATATGGAAGCTAATTATACTCTTAAAGTAAAGTCTAAGGCCACACAACTTGCTTAGATACTAGCTTGGTTCATTAGCCCCTTTATGTTTCCAAGAATGCACCTAATGAAGTAATACCCATCAAATAAATTCTAGACTCCATTCTTTCCTTTCAAATATGATTCTTGACTCCTTTTAAGCCTTTTGGAGTCATCACACAATTAAAATAAAGAGCCTAACTATATGTTGCTTCTTTAGGTCATATTATGGAACATAAGGTACCAACTCACTTTCTGTGGTGTCTAAATTTTTCCCAAAGCCTCCCCTCATCTTCATTCATCATATATGACTCAAAAATGGGCTTAGAAAAATTTAAAACTATCCCTAGCTATATAAACCCCTTTAGGCCGAGGCTATGGAAGACTTTGGCTTCCGTGGAGTTTGCTTTGTTTTCTTGATGGAGGAAGCACATGGGGAACTTCTAGGGATCTTAGGAACTCATTTAAACACTTATTTAGGCATATGAATTAAGAGATCAAATCAGATTTTTTAAGAAACACTTGAAACCCTAGAAATTGCATCTTAAAATTCCATAGTTTTTTGTTAATTCTCTTTGCATATTCTTAATCTCCACACCCTTTTTCCTAAGAATCACCCTTGGTTCTACCTAAAAATCAAATCCTCCTAGGGTTTCTTAAGTGGGGCGAAATGGTGGAGGAAGAGGAGGAAGGGATAGCAACCATGGAAGAAGAAATTACCTTATTTTCTTGCTTTTTCTCACTTGAATCTTGTCGTCTTCAAGCTCCTCTCTTCAAATCTGAATTTTTCCCTCAATTTCTCCCTTAAAATAGATTTGTTAACTTCATTTTAATTAAAGGAATCAAAGGAGAATGGAGGAGAAAAGATTTGGAAGAAAGAGAGCATGAAAAACCACTAAATTTCTTACCTTTTAGCTTGAATTTCTCCTCCTTTTCTTCCTCCTCTTGTGCACCTCATCCCTTAAGGTTTTCTTTGGTTTTTGGGCAGAGCTTGGTCAACCAAAATGAAGGGGGTGAAAGGGCGCATCATATATATAGGTGGGAGGAAGAAACACTTTTCGAAAATTCCCATTTTATCCTTCATTTTTGGCATTTTTGTTTCTACTTTGTTTTAGCTCCTTTTTGAGAACCATATTTTCCATTATAAAATTTAGATCCCCAATTTAGTAAAATGCCTTTGGAATCACTCAAATCAGAGCTAAAACATTCCCAAAAAAATCCGTCAAAGTTCAGGTGCACTAACATTGGAAAACGTCCACCGGAGGGGCTTTAGTTGTCCCAGGCCTTCCCATGGTTTTTAGGGCCTCTGAGAACCTTGGAAAACTCAAAAATTTTATTTAAAAATTCATTCTATGTGAATTCTAAAAATTTCTCAAAATTATAAAAATGCCATTACATTTCGTAAGTTTTTTGTAAGAAATTATTTCTTCATTCTAGCTCTATTTTTCTTTCCGCCTAAGCCTGGGATTCTCATTTTTAGGAGTCTAGAATGCTTCTCAAATTTTTTGAGATCTTAACTAAGTCATTTTAGGGGACTTGCTTTTGTATCTGGTAAATTTTGTTCATTGACGGAGAAACCGTACATTACGTTTCTCACATTTTCTCTCGTTTACAGAAAATCGGATGTTACATTTCTCCCCCCTTAAATAAATTTTGTCCTCAAATTTTAGGGTATACCTTTCCCTTACTCTTTTCTTTTTTGGCTAACTGCTCTTTTCTTTCCCTTCTTCTTGGCTCTATATGTTTTTCCTTAGCGATTTCGTTCTTTCAAATTTTCTCTCAGCCAGGGAACTTTTATTACTAGCTCCTAATGAGGGCTCTATTATTATAATATACTAATTAGTTCTTTTCATAAGGGAAAGAAATTTCTAACTCTGGAGGCCTATCTTGGGACAGCTTACTAATCATATCGAGTTAGTCTTAACTCGTTCGTAAGGGTTAATGTTTCTTTCAGTGGATTCATTTACACATCTAGAGAGGTAATTCATTTTGTATTAAGTCTCCCATGTCCTCTCTCAATGGCTTCCCATAACATCTCATCATCTAGGTTTTTATCTATCTACTTACTCATTTACATGTTTCATCCACTGTTTATCTCTGCATTCCTTCTTACTAGCTCATCCTATGATTAAAATTCATATTTCTTTCGGTCACAGGTCTTAAATCTCAATTACTTAATAGGATTATAGCTCCTTTAAGGAGTTTTTGCCTTTAATGATCCCAGTTTTTTTGTTTATTACTATATCTGTCTCTGTAGGCCGAGACTTTTCTTCACTTTCTTTGCTCACTTATAGTGGCATTTTATAGTCCCTCATTTCAACACTGATAGGCCTAACATGTGTATCTCATACTGGCACCGAAGAGCTACTACCACTGACCACTGTTGAGCTCTGGTGGAATGCCAGCTATTTTCATAGTTTTGCTTACTGGAGACATACTGTATCACTTATCTCATGTAAAACTGCACCTAACCCCTTTCTGAATACAGAGACTAGCATGTGGGGATCTCTCTATCCCTCGGTTAAGGCAAATATCTACTACATAGTGGTTCATCTAGCTCTAACTTTGGAAAGCTATTTTCTTGTTTTTCTCATCCCATGCACTATGCTCATCTCTAAAGAGATCTAATCAGCAGTCTAACTGTCTGAGTAAAGCCTTTATATCACTGTGGCAACGGTCTACTAGACTCAGAAGGTCTGTAGTCTTTGAGCTGAAAGCTAACTGAAACTATACTGGTCTCTAAGACTAACTGCTCTGTAAAACTATCTCAGGTCGTCATCTCACTAGAAAACTATCATGTTGTAGCTAGGGCTCTCTGTAACTCTATAGAATCTACTGTGACCCCAGGGTCAACTGCGACCTCTCAGAGCCCTAGTAGGGTCTACTGTAATCTGCTGTGATATACTAGGATCTATTGCGATCCATCTCTAGGAGACGTCAAAGCCTAAGATTACTGTATTTGACAATAAAATACATACTCACTAATTTTGGTTGCCATCGCTCATAATAGCTTAAGCTAAACTTAGAAGTACATCGTGCTCTTCATATGAAGTGGTTTATGTGTCATCTAATTCTCTAGGATCTCATCATACTGATACTTAGAAGCATCTTAATTTTCGTTCATCGCTCCCCATGAGATCCTCAAATTCCTACTTTAGCCCTTTTTAACTTAGGATTTCTTTCCTTACTCTATTAACTTACTTACTTTGTGTGTACTCATTCTAACCTTTCTTTCATACCCTGCAGTTTCTAACAATGCCCACATTCTACTTTTAAGTGCCTTGGCACTAAGGCATTTTACACACTAAGTATGGTTAACATCTCTAGTAGGAGAGAGGCTATGCACTGGTCCTTTCTCATTTATTTTACATACATTATAAGGGGCTCAGGCTATGCATACTGAACCTGAACATTCCTTACTGGGGATTCCTTTTTACATATTTTTCTTACTATTATGATATCATTGGAATCCCTTTACCTCTCCTTTCTGACTCATCTCATTTTTTAACTAGGATACCTTTCGATTATCGGGATACTTTGGTAAATGATGTTGTCGTTTGCTACACACTTAAGCCACATTACTACTAGGTTGGCTAGACCTAATATCATGTAGCCTCTATTGCAAGTAAACCATAACATCAGACACTAATACACTGGCACTTCATGACTGAGCTCAGCGCCACTATCGCCAGTATATTACATGTTTGCTAACAATCTAAAGTATTCCTTTCTTACTTTTCTCTATCTACCCTATTCTCGTAGAGTGCTCGAGGAAAATAGGATTCTTCCTCTGTTTCATCCCAAGATCTTTCTATATTGCCTAGCTATTTTTACTTCAGGCGTTATCATACTAGAAGGGCGTCTATAATAAGGACAAGTGTGCTTTTTTAAGTACTCAAGCACATTAATTGAATATCTATTCTTAATCTAATATGTCCTCGGCTTGAACACTATCATATCTTCTCTTTCTACCTTTCTTATCTCTTACTTAGGTAAAAGGATGTTCTACTACTGGCTATTTTTGTTGCCAGCTCAGGTTTTTTTACGCTCAAGAGCACTTGCATTTTCTGGGGTTCCTCTACTTATTCACTCTTTGTAACATCAAGGGGGTCTACTTTTCGCTCATACTCTTACTCTGCTCTTAGCTAAACCATCCCTTGGTAAGAAGGATTCTATTTCATATAATCCCAAGAATTTGATTCTATGGTGCTCTCGACTTACACTCTTTCTCTACATAACACAAGGCTCGCCTTCTTAGGCGGTCTCTAAGTCCCTTGAGCTTCCCTGAGGGTACTAAGGCACTAACTATCCGTCTCAGCTTATTTCTACGTTTGGATCAGAGCTGGGCTTTCTCTTTGTTTAGCCTCTTTAGCCTCATCCCAAGGAGCACAGTATACTATTTCTAGGGTTTTGATAACCTAATCCAAGACACATGCTCTCAATTTATAGACTTTATCTTATTGAAAACTTATGCTCTACTTGGTACTCTAATCACTCACATGCCTTAACCCTATATCGTTCTCATATTAGGGAGCTCGTCTAACTAATTATTGGACCCCTATCTATTTATCTTTCTGGGCTTAGTCTACTTATTTAGTCATTACTAAAGTGAGGGTATCTCTTATGTGGCTAGTTTTTCAACCTTTTCTCGCTTCCCTTATTATTATACTTTACTACTTAAGGGGGGTCTATCTAGGGGAATTTACTAACCACTACTAGGTGGTTTTCCCAACATCAAGATGTCTTATCTTTTCTTTCTCGATCCAGGGAGAACTTTCACTGAGTCTTTCATTCACATATCTCACTTGGAACGATGCTACTGGTCATCTCTTCCAGGCTTTAGCTTATGCTCAGCCTAGGCTAGCCACTCATCAGACCTGTAACTTACTAACTATCTTCATTCTTTTCTGAGCCTTTGTTACTGGGCTACTTATACTTACCTCTAGGTGTTACCTATAAGGTACACCTTTCTAGGCCACTTGCTATGTGCCTTACTACTGGTAGTCTTTTCTTACGTTATTTTGAGGCTACACTAACATTCTATTATTCAGTGTCTCACAGGGTAGTACCTTAAGTTGGAGTTAATGCCTTAAAGGTGAGTCTCAACAACCTTATCATCCTTGTGTCTAACTTTCTCCATGCCGAGCTCTTTTCTCAATCTCATTTGCTAAGCCCACGAATTTCTTACTAACCTTCCATAACTATTAACTACCCTTTTCTCTACTTATACTAGGGGTTCTCGCTTTCTATGGGTCGTCTGACCCCTTACCAGTTCATTCCTCAAGTTGGCCAAAATATGACCAACAAGGCATTCATACTGCCATTCGCCGCAGCTAGCACATCATTCGCTGTGGCTAATTAGTCTTAGGTTTACCCTAATTTCCTATCTAAGTATTGGCTGTGGCTAACTTCTTAATTGGTTGTAGCGAGGAACTCTCTAGATTGCCTCATGGCTTCATAGAATAATTGGCTACGGCTAAACAATTAATTGGCCATAGCTAACGACCTCTGATTTTCTTACTTTTTCATGGATTGGAATTTCATCTTTAGATATCAACCTGAGCCTTATTGCCTCTATGTCTAGCCCGTCATCAAGCTAGAAGGTTCTATTCTTACTTCATTCATACATAACTACTTGTTTTCTCATGGCTGTCGGGCTCTAGAGTGTAGCTTGTAACTCAACCTCTAGCCTAAGGGAATTAACCTTTTAGGCTCTAATACTTATTTAGACATTTGGGTGTTGTGGCTAGGGGCTAAGTCTCTTTCTCATTCCCCTCTAAATTGGCCCTGTGCAGCCGCAATCTCGTCTCATATTGCACTGCATCACTACTTGTCTCTGCATTAAGTAGGACATCTTGGAATGGCCTAAGTATGACTACTAGGGAGAATTAGGCCTCACATACTCTCTCTAGTAAGTCTCTTCTTATCAACGAGATCATTTCTCATCGGTTATAGCTAAGGCTTACCACTGATCCTGATAAGCTATTACATCTCATCAAACTCTAGCCGTCGGATCCCTCAACTTTACTTAAGCTTAGCTCTGCTTAAGCTACTCTAGAGGCCATTCTTTTACAATGTCCACTAACTACTCTAAAACCATCATACAATTTACTCATCATGAATAAAGCCATAAACTATACTCATATACCCAATATGCCTCATATAAGACTTTACCTATCCATTCAAGCCTTTACATAGCCCTATTGCTACATCCCCAAGCCAAATCCAATCCGAGAAAGCCTGGAACTTTACTCTAATACCAAACACCTTACAGAGCCTCGTGGATATTGTCCCTAGTAGATGACTTCTCCTATTAGCTTCGAGGTTTTGTTCTTCCTGGAAGATGGCTTCTCCCATTAGCTCCCAAGAAAATGCGTCCACATTGGGAGAGTACTACTCTTACTTATAAGGCCCTAGCCCAAGTCCCTCCTTTCCGATGTGGGACTTTACGCCTGTCACAACACTTTTGTCACACAATATCTAGGTCAAGTATGAGGCATGAAAATGTCATCCTCGTTTCACTCAACTGTCACTTTCTTGATCTTTGAGCAGAGTGGCAAAACAAATGGAAAACCCTTCCATCTGAGCATTGCTATGCATTTTTTCAGTCTCACTCACCGAATGGCCTAGAGATATCTCTCTACTAATGAGAGGGACAAATCCCATCTTAATCACTCATCTTCCTCTACATAGATTCCATTATGCCTTATTACAACCTTTATGATCACTCAGTTAAAGGTGACTTTTGACTAACTCAAAGCATAGTGTTTCTCATGTAGGAATCTATAGTGATCTCAGGTCTGAGAATTAAGTGACATGGCTATATATGAGAATTAAGTGATAGGTCGATCCAGTACCATGTATCCTAACAAGTGCCTGTGATTTTGATTTGTATCTTCATACATGATTAACACACAATCATCAATCAAAATCATACTAGCCTTAGTTCATCATTGTTCTCACAAAAATGATTGACTAAGGATATTTAGAATAATTAATACGATTTATCCAAGGATATTATTATTACAGTAAACATGCAAACAATATAATAAATGTAATAAAAGAAAAACTCCTTTTCTTTAATGAAATATAATATTCATAATACAATGATTAGGCTAGGACACAATCTCCAACATAAGTACTAATAACAAAACTTAAAGCAAATCCTAATAAGTTATTTTGCATTGCAAATTGACATATGTAAGCAAGGCTAGCCCAAGTTCACTTATTTGTGGGTCTCAAACCAAAGAGGATTAATGAAAAGAGAACAAACAATAGGGTTAATGGTGATTTAAAGCTTCTTAATCCATAAGGTGGTTATCTCTCCTTGTCTTGTATGCATTTGAGTGTTTGAATGAGTTGAGATACTTGTATGCTTGTTTGTTTAATGATTTTATGAGCTATGTATTGTAATAGTTTCTATCTTGAGTTCTATGCATGTGAAAGGCTATGTTATGGCTTCTAGCTTCCTATAGCGAAGAATTGAATGCAGTAGCTCTTCCTTAACTCAAAATGGAGTTTAATTGAACCTACCTAGTATGTTTTAATGCCATGGCTAGATGAAAATGAAAGTTTCATGTTAAATGTTATATTTAAACTATATGATGTATATGAGTGGCATGCTTGCATTTTCTCGTGGCATTCTTTATATGCATGAATATGGATTGAGATTTGCTACTAAGATTCCTGCAATATTCGACTTCTCCAAAACTGGACTGAAATAGACAAGATTATAAAAAAAGACCCTAGAATGAAATGATTAGAGGCTAAATGAAATTATAATAATAATCTAGACATTTAGAAAATAAGAATACAAAGCTAATAATGGCTTGAAATCAGAGCGAAATGAAGAAGCCAAAAATGTAATCGCATTTTCATAATTTCAAAAAACTTTTTGAAAACTCAAAAGCGGGAGCTTTAAATGATAAAATTGAGTTCATCAAGGTTCTTAGAGGCCTCAAAAATCATAAGAACCCTTAAAATGGTTAAAATCCCTCCAGTGTATGAATTAGGATGTCAGTTAACCAAAATTTTAACTGGACGGTTCGGTAAAGTTTTAAATCTAAATTGGGTGAAACTAAAGTAATTTTATAAATTAGAGAACCTAAATTTTCATATGAAAAGAAGGTTCTAAAAAAGGATTTAACACAAACCCAAATGACATAGTCAAAATGTTGGTAAAATGATAATTATGCGAAAAGTTAAAAAAAGATCCCCCACACCTTTTTTATGTTATCCATGCCATCTCCCTATGGTTTTGCAAACTTAATTTCTACCCAAGATCAGTAGCTATGGCGTGATGAAGGAAGGGAAGAGAGAGATGAAAAAGAAAGGCAAAAAGGTATGAAAAAATATGAAATTTTGCAATAAGATAGTTATGAAAATTTCTCCTCTCTTTATTCTCTTTCTCTTGATGGTTTTAGATTCTTGAAAGGAAAAGTTTGGTGGTTGACCTCATGAGAAAAAAAATAAAGGTTTGAGGCTACCAAATAGAGCAAGAGAATCACCATTTAATAAGCTTTCAAATAAGGTATGTTATGCAATAGAAAGACTTGATTTTTTTTGAATTCCAATAGCTTCCATATTAGGTTTAGAGAGAGAAACTAGAAAGGGGAAGTGAATTTGGCTAAAACATGATGCAATTAAGGGTTTTAAGGTATAAGGAATTAGATTATGCAACTAGAATCAATTGAAAAGCTTTAGAATTCAAGACGAGGAAGTTAGGATTTCCATTGCACCTAAGAATTTTTAAAACTATTATGAGGTATTTTAAGCCATATGAAACTAAGAATTTTTAGAACTATTATGAGGTATTTTAAGCCATATGAAACTATGATTAGATAGAAGAGAAATGAAGGAACATGGCTATGCATCAAAACCCAAGAAAAAACCAACAAAACTCCATATGGCTACTTTATGGTTAATGGTTCGACCAAGTAAGGATGAAGCACCTAGGAAGTGTTTCTTTAAGTTATAATGAATTTAAAGACTTAGATATGATGAATAAAGAATTATGGAAGCATTGAATTGAATTCAAAAGCCTTAGAATGGAAGTTGAAATTTTAAGGACCTAAATGAGGTTAATGAAACAAGTTGGTTCTAAAGCTTTCTAACCAACTATGCAATAAGTCAAATGAATCTCTTGAGAGTTATAAGACTTGTGGAAAGAAACAGTTTAAGGTTTAAAAAGCAAGAACCAAAGGTAACTTCATTATAAGGCTAAAACTAGCTTTATGCACCATATGGAGCTCTAATGAGACTAAGTAAGAATCAAGAAGCTTAAATGAGTTCTATTAGATTAATTTATCTTGAAATTGACATATGTAGGCCAAGATAACCCTTTGTTGATGTCAAACTAAAGAAAGTAAAGAGAAAAGCTAAGTTCAAGGGGTAATAGTGGGTTCAAGATCCTAACATCACAAGGTAGCTTTCTCTCCACTTCTTACATGCAATTAAGTGCTTGAATGAGTTGATATGCTTGTATGTATTGTTGCTTGATACTTTTATGAAGTATGATCCATTATGTTTTCATATGAGCTTTATGAGCACCTTATTTTTATGAAAGGTTTATGTGATGGCTCTTAGCTCCTCATGGCATGGAATTCAGAGCAATAGCTCTTCCTTGGCCTCAGGTTGAGATTAGTATAGCCTAGCTAGTTTTATGATATTGTCATGGCTAGAAATGAATGAGTTTCCATGTTATATGATGTATATGAATTAGATGATACATGTGCATAGCATTAATGCACCACATACATTGCATTTACTCGCGGCATTCTTACTTGCATTAATTTGGATAAGTTATCCTACTGAGATTCTCTCGAATCTCATCTCCTATGCTCCCACTAACTATTTCAAGGTTACCAAGCCAAAGTCAAGACCATGAGAAGGCACGTTAGGAAAGGATGTAATAATACTCTCTTTTATATTAACCTATAATATATGTATCCATATGACACAATTCTTGTATCTTTATGGGCTTACAATGTACATGATGATGGTATTCCATGTTTTATGATAGAGCCATGTGTAAAAAAATGAGAATGCTAATGTATGACTATTTTTGGCAATGTACAAGTATTAGGGTAGAGTTTTACTTATGGGAAGACAGGATGTATGTATGAATTCTTCGGTATTCAAGAGTCAAATTTTGATCCACCTATTTTAGAATGATTTGGAATAGTTAGATAAGCCATTTAGGATGAAAGAAATGTGCTCAAAATGTAAGAAGCCTAATTGGATACCAAATGGTCCAAATTGGTACCTAAAATGGTCTTAAATTTGCCATAAACAACTCCCATATCCAAAGTGGCCTAGATGACCTAGTTTGAGCCTAAGATTTGGCTTGCATTTAGACTCCTCCTAAAGCTTTTTGTCAAGCTAAGAAACATAATTTTTGGAATTGTATAGAATATTTTACAAATTTTTGAAATTGGACAAAATCTCATATTAGGCCTAGTAATGTTCACACAGAATAGATTTAGCGTCTTGGGTATTTCAGGGGCCAAATAAAATTTTATAGACATATAGCAAATATTATAAGCTTTCTAGAACTATCGAGTTTGAATGAAAAGGAGTTGTATAGAGGGAGTTATAAGTTTTTAAAGTTGAGGGTCTAACTATGCCCGAATATTGTAACAACTTCTTATATGTAATAGATCTCATAAGTCAAATGAGTTCAGATGCTCTTGAACTTTTTATAAAAATTATATCTCATCTTAAGCTTTCTGTGGCCATTGAGAGCATCTAATTTGAAGTTATGTAGCGTAAGATATATGACGACCCTAACTTTTAACTATTGTAATTAAGGTTAAATATGTGATTAATAATCATAAATCGGGGTTACAAGACATTACGACTAATTCCATTCAGAAAATACAAGGAAATTTGAACCTTAATATTATTAAAGTCATCAACCATATAATTACAAGCACTCATGTACATCAGGGAAACAAATATTCATTTATAAGCCTTTGAGTCTATTACCCATTAATTCTAACTCACAAGAATCTTCTACTAATATTTCTAAGTAATCCCTTGGGGTTACCATATGAAAAACTAAGATTTCTATATTAAAATGAAAGTTTAGGACCATTAGCCACAGCTAAATGTCTTTGCGACGTGGCTAATTGCCCGTAAAAAGTAGAACTTCGCCGCAGTTAACCTACATGGCATTGCAGTGAGGAAGCCTCCTGGAACCTACCTCGCTCGCCTCTCACTATTGGCCACAGCCAATTCCCCCTTTCACTGCGACTAATTCCTCTCTGGAACGCCCAACAAATTCTTGCAAAAGCTCACCACAGCCAATTCCAATTTAGCTGCGGCGAATTACCCTTTAGACGACTCACAGTCTTACTTCTCACATTTCTCTGCAACTAATTCCACTTTTCACCGTGACGAATTGCTCTCTGGTACTCTCCCTGGGCAACTTCACATCTATTGACCACGACTAACAATATTTTGGCCGCAGCGAAATGCCTTCTAATCCTACAACTCCTAAAATCTTGTCGCATACTCTCCACTCTCTATCTAGGGGCTCTCTAAGGCCACTCTCCCACTTGTTATGAGATTCTAATAGCATCTATCTTATTGATTTGCCCCAGCCATTATATCATTACCCATCCCACATTCAAAGTTGGATTCTCTTACTCATTCATTAGTCTTATATCAGCAAATTTATAAATTCCTTATAATGGTCATTCAATTATGTTTTCATCGAATAATTCATGCATCGCTAGCTCAAGTCCATAATCAATATTCACATAATTTCATTACTTAAATAGTCAGTTAAGGCACAGATTTACAAGCCATAACAAGTGTCATAAGCTCATACATCTATCAACAACTAATATGAAGCCTATTTCTCATTGGTTACATTTTATGTTATCAAAATACAAACTCCTACACTTGGCAATACAGATACATGAAAATGCTATACAAACGTTAACAAAATTAGCATCTATTCTATTCCACTCAGACCAAGTTTAGCTCCCCACACTAAGCCTCAACTCATGGATGTTCATCCACTTGCTTGCCCTTATCATTACCTGAAGAACCTTCACCTGAAATATTTAGCCCATGAAATGGGGTGAGATGCAAATCTCATTAACCAAGGCAAATTTCATTCATATATTCCAGTTCAATTAACATATATGCATGATTTCATATAAGCATCAGAAAACATACAAGTCATATTAATAAATGAAACAATTAGGCTATCATGATTACTATCCCATACTAGCAATTATATTTCTACATGTTAAAGGCCATTAACACCGGGAGAGGCCCGTCCATGGCACCTACTCCCCATTGAACACAACCAGGGCTTAGTGCATCTGGGGTTTGATCATAACCCCGTGCTCAATCAAAGCACATGCAAGGGTGGCAGCCGCACCGCAGCTCCACCATAGACTCACAAGGTCTAATCACAATACAATAGACAGCCAACCAATTCATTCAGTATTTCAAATCATTCATGTACAACAAATATGAAATTAAAATAAATATATACATGGAATTAATATAGTCTCGATTACCTCACTTGTAGACAGTTGAGAAGCTACAGCAATACCAAAATCCTCCTAAAATCACAATATCAGAAAATGTTCATTTTTATCAATCCATTACTATCTCATCCATCATTCATGGTAATAACCCAATGTTCAAAGAATTAAGTTACTAATAGTTACCTATGGGATACCTACCCAATCACCAAGAGCCTCAAATTTCGGATTTTGTCTTCCCTAAACCAGAAACATTAATATATCACTCCAAATCATAAAAAAATTCGCACAAAATTAAGGCCCATACTATAAGTCCACTATGGGGGTCTTAAACTAGTAGAAAATACATCAAAATGGAGAGTTTATACTTACTTAATAACACCCTCAGTTTCAACCTACGAAATTTCACCAAGAAAATCTCAAACAACCACATTTCAGATTTTGGGTATGGTGAAAATACTCCAAGTGAAAAAACTAATCAAGCCAAAATGAAGAGAAAGAGAAAGGGATTAAGTTATACAACTATTACATTGGCTTAATCTTGCTCTACAAGTAAGAAATGGTGGATTTCTTACCCCAAACCCTAGCCTCCCTTCAAACCTCCAAATTTCTCTTTTGTGTTCTTGTGTTCTGCAGAATGAAGGGTGGCTAGGTTAGTTTTTAAGGTTTAAGTTGGGTTTTCTATGGGTTATGGGCTGCTCCAAAGATCCAACTCCAAATGGGCTTCAGACTTAAGCTTTGTTAGGCCAGCTTTCATGTGTTGGGCTGCAGAATTTTAATTAGGCCAGACTAAGTTTTAAGAGCTCAAAGGATTTGGGTCTGCACAAAGGTTATTGGGCCAATTATAAAAGCCTATAAAAGGTGGATCTTGGGCCTCTATCACATTGAATTAGATTGGGTTTGCACCTTACTCATTGGGCCCCTATTAGCCTCTTATCATGATCTTTTACATGAATTTGGGCCTAGATGAAGTTTCTATCCCAATTAAATCTCAAACTCATATTAATAATTTATCTCTCCAAAAATTCTATTAACTTAACTTACCCAATTATTCCATATTAATTATTCTTAATTAACCCAAACCCATGATTAATACCTTAATAAATTTTGGGGTGTTACAAGATATGTAACTTCAAAGTTCAAGTTTGCTACTTGCCTCCAATTCTAACCTGTGTGTACTATTCCATTATATTTGACTATAAAAATGAACTCAATTTCACCTAAAATTTTTACATCATGTAACTCACATCCTAAGCTTGCTATAAATACCTAATTTGCATGATTTGGAGTTGTATAGCCTAAGCTATGAATTTTTAAAGTTGGTATAGATTTTAGCACCTACACTGTCATTTCAGGTGCTATGGGGAATTAAGGGGTTCCATAAACTATGCACCATAATTTAAGTATGAATAAACTTTTTTATGATAAAAATGAGTTAAAGAAAAGAAAGATTCAAGTTTGAACCTTTATGGTTCAAAATAACCCTTAGATGGCCCGATTTTGGTGTCTAATTTCATGTAAATGGGTGTGATTCTTGTATTTAAGCTTCATATGTGTATGAATATGCTAAAGAGGAACTAGTTATGACAATTCTCCCTAGAATCTCACCCTATGTATCTCCCACTAACCATTACAGGTTTCTCAGGCAATAAGAAGGAAAATGAGAAGCGATAGAGTTTAGAGTTATATATTTGAAGCTTTTGTTGTAACTATTTACTTGAGAATGTATGTGATACATTAGTAAAGAAATATATTGTATATGAGAAGAATATGTAATGGTAATTTGTGTGTAAGCTTGAGCACATGAATATATGCCACTTTGATGCATCATTTGGCCATTAGTTCATAAATTCCTATATGTGATGCTTTGTGATCCATATGTATAATTGAGTATGAGATGGTCAATTTTTTATGCTAGTCTTATTTCATGCAATGGTCTCCATGGAAATGATGCTTAGGTGGATTAAAACTTGCTCAAACTAAGAGATTGCAATTTAGAGGCCAAATGGAGTATTTTAAAACCAAATTTTGGTCCAAATAAGCCAAAAATTACATCTCTATGCTTGATAATCCAATTGATCTAGTTTATGGATGAAATTTGGTGAGCATCTAGAGAATTTATAAGGTTTTCTATTAAGTCAAAGATTGTATTTTTCTATTCTCTATAAAATATTTTATGAATTTTTAAAATTAGCCAAAATATATAAATTTTGGCAGCTATTATAGCTACTGTCATAACCTCATGTTTTACACCATTTCAGGGGCCAAATGAATTCAATTTCATTTAAAATTTTTATAGCATAAAGTTTAAATCATATGCTTTTTGTAAACACCTAATTTGCATAAATTAGAGTCATATAACAAAAGTTATGAACTTTTAAAGTTTGGCTCATAATATGTCAAAAAAGGCCAAATTGAGAAATATAACTCCTTTATGCATTTAGGCCTTAGATCATGATTATGTGAGTTGAAATAAATGTGTCTATGAGTCAAAATGGCAAGAAAATCAAATTGAAGCCCCTTAAGACTCATTTGACACGAAAACAGCGTAAAATCCACCGCCTTAAGTTTTGTAATGGTTGTAAATTGTTGCCTTAGAAAGGGAAATGATATAAATAAGTAATGTGAAGCAAGTTATGACACAAGGTAATTTCCATCCATATTCATATAGGCAAGTATTACATGGTAAAATCATCTATTCATTATGTCATATTCAATAAATCAAAAGTAGCAAGTTTGATAACAATTCTCACAATCATTGCCCAATAAGTAAATTAGCTATCGAGACACTCTTGTGAGATCCACAACATCCCACAAGTAGCCAAGACACACCTATAAAGTCCACACGCTAGCCCTTCTACTAGAACACACCTACAAGGTCCATTATGAAATATACACAAGTAGTAAAACTTAACATGGCATTACATAAAACATCAACAAAGATATACAACCTATAAACATGGTTTTAGAACAAACATGAATGGAATTAAACCTCAAGTGATAATTTCCACTTCCAAAATAGCCACTAACAGCAACCATAAACAACCAACATATATGTATCAAGCCAAAGGGACCCTTACTTTAATTCAATCAAAAACCTAATAATCACTTAGTTTCAACTTATCAAGCTTCCAAGTGTTACAAAACACCAATTTCTGTAAAGACCAAACCACCACAATGAGTCACCACCTCCTCTTAAATTTTCACACATGAAAATTCATCCCTAAAAAAATTAGCCATGGAGATGAATATGAAGCAAAATAATATCACAAATGTGAAGGATTTACTTGCCTAATGGATTATTAAGCCTCTTATTTCATAAATCCACCAAGAACAAACTAAAATCCTCAAATCTACTAATTTAAGGTTTCATCTAATTTCATTAAATTAAGAGATATTTGGTTCAAAAGAAAAAGGAAAAGGAGAGGAATATTTTTCTTTCCATTCATCTGAGCCAAATCCTACATTTTCCTATTAGATCAAAGCTCCAAAGTTCAGCTCTAGCATTCTTCCTCTCCCTATACAATTTTCTCTCTCTCCCTTGGACTGTATGGGAATGTTACTTCTAAAATGAAAGGTGTTAAGGTTTAAAATAAGGGTTTTAGTGGGTTAGGTCATAAGTTAAGGCTAGGTTTTGGGTTCTAAGTCATCTAGGTCATGGGCTTGTACTAATTTTTAATTAGGCACCCTTTAAATTCTATTTTTAGGCCTCTTTAATTGAGTTTAATTAAATCTCAAGGATAAATATGCTCTAACTAATTTTCTCAAGGTCATACATTTAGTTTCAACTTAACTAAATTTTCAGCCTATAAATAAATTTATTTCTTTGAATTAAACCCTAAATTAATTATTCTTTCCTTAATAATTCTCCTATTCATTTATTTCCTCCTAAAATTCCTAATTTAATTACTTTTCTCTAAAAATCCTTAATTAATTATTTTCCTCCCTAATAATCCATATTAATAAATTTTAGAATGTTACGTTCTCTTTTCCTTTTAAAAATTTTTCCCTAAAAATTAGTATACCTTACTCAAACAATTCCACATAGTCCTTCCACGTTACCTCTTTGATCTCCCAAGTCGCCTTACCAAGTGTTAACCTCTTCCAAACCACATTCACTAATGGAATAGTCTTGTTGTGGACCTATTTGATCTTAGCATCCATAATCCTTTTTGACTCTATCACATAAAACAAATTATCTTGTAAATGCACAGTTTCATGTTCAATGATAAGTGAATGGTTTGAATGATACTTTTCCAATTTGGACACATGGAAAACATTGTGTATCAAAGATAACTCTAAGGGTAAGGCAATTCTATAAGCCATTGGTCTAATTCGATCAAGGATTTAAATAGGACCTAAATGAAAAGGACTAAGCTTTTTAACCTTTATAGACTATCTTATGCCTATAATCGAAGTGACCTTGAAAAAGACGTTATCACTAGCTTCAAACGCTAAGAGTTGCCTTCTTTTATCGACATAACTCTTCTACCTACTTGAGGTAATCAATAACTTCCTCTTAATGACCTCTATTTTCTAGGTAGTTTGATCCACTAAATCAAGTCCTAGAAAAAAATTTTCACCAAGCTCAACCTAGCACAAAAGAGATCTACACATCCTCCCATAAAAGGCATCATAGGGTGCCATTTGAAAGTTAGAATACTAACTATTATTATAAGTAAACTCTACTAAAGGTAGGTGCATATCTTAATTTCCTTTAAGCTCTAAGACACTATATGTAATATTCGGTCCTCAAAAAATGTGAGAAGATGCGAGAAACATAATGTTCAGTTTCTCTGTAAATGTATTTAATTCACCAAATACAAAAGAAAGTCTCCTAGATAGGATGATTTGGGGTCCAATAAAATTAGAATGATAATTTAGATCTCAAATAATAATGATCCAAGGTCAGAGGTGCCCTAAAAATGGAGCCAGAATGACCAAACAAAATTCAACAAAGATGCAATGGCATTTTTGTAATTTTAGGTACTTTTTAGAAAATTCAAAGGAGGGATTTTTAAATGGAAAAAATAAGTTTCCTGATATTCTCAGAGGCCCTAAAAACTATAGGAACCCCTAGAATAGTTTAAACCCCTCCAGTTTACATTTTAAAGCGCCGATTGACCTAAACTTTAACTGATTCATTCAAGGAGGTTTTTTATTCAATTTAGATTAAACTAAAGACATTTTATGAATTAGAGGACCTAAATTTTATGATGAAAAAGATAGTTCTAAAAAACGAGTTGAAATGAGCCTAAACAGAGCAAACAAGCACGTAGGGGCAAAATGTTCATCTTGAAAAATTATAAAAGAGGCTTCTTAAGTAAGATTACATCTTATCACTTTCTCTAAGCTTCCATTTGTAGACATTTGAGCAGCCATGGAGTGACATTAAGAGGGGAGAGAGAGAAGAAGTTTAAGCTTCCGTTTAGGTAAGTAAACAGCCCCGTTTCATCCTGCGTAAGTTAGGAAAGTTGTTCCTCTCTCTAAGAGCCCTTTAATGGTGGTTTTCTTTTCTTGAAAACTTGAAGATTCAAGTCTAGCCCAAGCCAAAAAGGAACCTTTTTCAAGAAACCAATCAGTGAAAAATAATCTACGTGAAGAGAACTCTGTTTTAAGGTAAGACTTTACTTGAAACACTTGTAAAGTCTTGTATTTCCAAGCCATTTAAGCTTCATTCTAAAGAGAGAAAGTGAGTAAGAGAGTTTTTCTTCATGTGTTATTGATGGAACCAGGGGTTATGGAGTGTGAGGAGCAAGTATATGCAAAGAAATCCAAGAAAGAACCATTAATTTGCAAGATGTCTAGCCTAGGGTTTCACTTGCACCTTGGTTTATAGGAAGCTTTCTAGCCATGATTTAAGGTGTCTAAGAGTTTGTGTGAGTCTCTAAGACATCAAGGAAGCCTCCCACATGCTTCTCCCATCAAAGAAATGAAACAAACTCCATTGGTGCCAATTGGAAGCATAGCTTCGGTCTAAAGGGGTTCATGCACCTAAGGAGTGTTTTAATTTCTTCCAAGCTTAGTTTTGCATCATGTATGATGGGAGAGTATGAGATGAAGCCTTGGAAAAATTTTAGAAAGCCTAGAAAGTGTAATGGAGATATAGGTTCCATATTATAGTATAATGAAGCAACACCTACCTAGACTCCTCGAAATGATTGTATGATGACTCCAAGAGGTCTAAATGGAGTCAAGAGTCATAAATTTAAAGAAAGAATGGAGCCAAGATTATGTTTTCCCAAGGTTGCTTCATTAGGTGCCCTATGGAACCATAATTGAACCATTTGAGCCATCTAGCTTTTTAAATGCATGTGTAGCTTTAAAAATTATTCCAAGAGTATAATTAGCTTCCATATGATGTGCCTAAGTCAAAGGAATCAATTCTCACATCCTTGTAAGTGTGTGGCCGAGGGAGAAGAACCAAGTTCAAAGAGAAAAGTGTACATTTGTGACAAAGGTAGCTTTCTCTTCTTTCTCTTATAACACCATAATTCTTTAGCTTATCTCATTCTATTTTCATGCTTCATATCAAGCATCTCATGAAGGAGGAAGAAAAAGGTAATAAAATAATGAATATTTTAATATTGTGTCACGTATAAAAATTTCATTCAGTGTCCCGTGGACCATGTGAGTTCATGTATCACATTCTCATATTTAATTACATAAATACAATTCATTTCCATCACTAAAAGTGTCCTACAACTCATGGAAAGCAAGAGGACACATAAAATCTCATGAAGTAATTTTGGCCAAAATTTCCCTACTTCTGTCACAAACTTTGGAAAATCATAATTAATTTTATAAAAATTGAAATCATGCATTCTTTGCCATTCTGGAAAGCTATACATGTCTACTTTATGCTACAAATATGTCCTAACCAATGAAACATAACACAAAGGACGTTTAACATTTGAAAATATGTAAAGGTCTGGCTAGCTACTGGTACTATCACAACTTTCTGCTGCAAACTTCAAAAATGTCCAATTAATTCCAAAGAGCTCCAATCCATGAAAATGATACTAATATGGAAAGTTACAAATGTTAACTAGATGGAAAAAATAACTCTAGACCAGTTCAGGTACGTCCAAGCATCATAAACCAATCAAGCAGTAACTAACGTTAGTCTGAATGCCTGATACTAGGTAGAATCTTTAAAAATTCATATCTCCCTATCTAGATATCCAAATTGGGTGCTTCTAGTTTACACAAGTCACTAGAAATATCTAGTTTCTTCCTATTAAATTTTGTATCAATTGGACAGCATTTGGTCCCTTAATGACAGAAATTATTTTTAGACCAGTATAAATAGTAACTTGACCAAAATCAAAATTTTTCCAACTTTGAAAATTCATCAAATATTCCATAAGCTTCCAAAAATTCTGCACTTTAGCTTCCAAAAATATCTCAATAAGTTCTAATTTCATGCCAAATCTTAGATCAAGAAGAGCTCATTTGGACAAAAAGTGGTATAAGTTTCCAATATGGTCAATTTTTACTCCATATAGGATACCAAAGTGCCCAAATGAATTCCCTTGGTGTTTGGCACCTCTTGGCCAAGTTTAAAAGCATGATTATGACTTGTATGAACTGTCCAAGTGGTCCCAAATCTCACATATCTCAATTTGGCCATTCCACTTTCATTTATACACATTTACCCAAAGCCATTCAAGAAGCTAGTTTGCCATAACATACTCAATTTACATTCTAATGGTCACATAATATAATCTCTCATTTATACATAACATATTAACATAATTACATATGCTCAAGAGGTCATAGGTCTTATACAATAATATATTACATTAATTATCATTCATAAAGCCTTAAAGTAGCCAAATTCATGCACTTTAGTGTCAAACTTTCATCTCTCAAGTGGTTGGCTTCCATTTCCTTGTTCTCTTGGTCCATCTATCATGTTAGAGCATTGGAGAGGAGTGAATGAGATTCAAAGAATCCCAATAACTCATCTCCCTTTTAATCACACATAAAAGATGCAAAACAAGTCTTGAAAATGCATGCATGAGCATCATAAGATGTGCAATCATTCAAGAGACATTTTCAACATTTAAGCAAGTCATATATAGTATACAAAGGCTTGCCAATTAAGTGGATTAGCCTCATTCATTCACTTGTGGATCTTGGAATTGCCTTACCCATTCTTTAAGAGGTTCTTGGACTCAACCTTACTCTTAAGAGTCTACCTCACTTTTGGGAGGCTCTTTACTTTGTCTCAACTAATTCTAAAGGTTCTTGGCTCATCCTCACCATGGCTAAGGGCTCTTGGCCTCACCACACTCAAGAAAACTAAAGTAAGCATAACAAATATCATTTGAAAATATAATGCATCATCATGGTACCATGGCATATGAAATCATGCTAGGATACTTTTCATGACTTAGAACAAACATACACACATTCAAAGACAAGCCAAGCATACATTTATGCATGAAAGAAGGAGGAGTGAGCTACCTTGAAAGCAAGCATACACTTTTTCTCTTAAATTTCCTTTCCCTTCTTCAGCCTCACACACACAAAGGTGTGGGAATAATTTCTCTTGGCCTAAACACAATTTATGGAAGCCAATTAGGTTCATGGAATCAATTCTAAGGTCACACAACTTCCTCACACCCTAACTTAATCTATAAACCCCTTTATGTTTCTAAGAATGCACCTAATGAAACAACACCTATCAAATAAGTTCTAGGCTCCATTCTTTCCTTTCAAATATGATTCTTGACTCCATTTAAGCCTCTTGGAGTCATCACACAATTAAAACAAAGAGCCTAACTACATGTTGCTTCTTTAGGTTATTTTTTGAAACATATAAGGCAAACTCACTTTTTATGATTTTTAAATTTTTTTCCAAGGCCTTCCCTCATCTCACTCATCATATATGACTCCAAAATTGGTTTAGAAAAATTTAAAACTCTTCCTAGGTATGCAAACCCTCTTAGGCCAAGACTAAAAAGCAATTTGCTCTCCATGGACTTTGTTTTGTTTCTTGATGGAGGAAGCACATGGGAAGACTTATAGGGATCTTAGGAGCACATTTAAGCTCTCATTTAGGCATAGAAATCAAGCTATTAAATCAGATTTTACAAGGAACATATAAAACCCTAGAATTTGTATCTTGAATTTCCATGGTTATTTGTTAATTCTCTTTGCATATTCTTAATCTCTACACCCTTTTTCTTAAGAATTACCCTTGGTTCTGCCTAAAAACCAAGCCCTCCTAGGACTTCTTGAGGGGAGCAAACCGTAGGGAGAAGGGAAGCAACCATGGAAGAAGAAATTACCTTATTTTTCCTTGTTTTCTCACTTGAATCTTGTGTTCTTTGGCCTCCTCTCTTCAAATCCGAATTTTTCCTTAATTTTTCCCTTAAAATAGATTTATAAACTTCATTATAATCATAGGAAACAAAGGAGAATGGAAAAGAAGAGAATTGGAAAGAAGAAAGCATGAAAAATTATCAAAATTTCATACCTTCAAGCCTTGATTTCTCTTCCTCTTCTTGTTCCTCTTGTGTGCCACTCTCCTAAGGTTTCTTCTCTGGTTTAGGGCATAAAAATATGAAGCTATGTGAGTGGGAGAGTGGAGCGCCCTAGATATATAGGTGGAGGAAGAATGACTTTTCAAAAATTTTCGTTTTGCCCTTCATTTTTAGCATTTTTATTTTTCATTCGTTTTAGCTCCTTTTTTAGAACCATTTTTTCCATTATAAAATTTAGGTTCCTAATTTAGTAAAATGATTTTGCAATCACTTAAATCAGTGCTAAAATCTTTCTAAATGAATTTGTCAAATTTTGGGTATACTGACGTTAGAAAACGTCCATAAGAGGGGTTTTAACTATCCCAGGGCTTCCCATAGTTTTCAGGGACTCTGAGAACCACAAAGAACTCAAAATTTTCATTTAAAATCCCTCTTGTGTGAATTCCAAATTTTGCTTAAAATTATGAAAATGTTGCGTGTTGTAAGTTTTTCGTTAAATTTCATTTCTTCATCCTATCTCCATTTTTATCTCCGCCTGAGCCTAGGATTCTCATTTTTAGGAGTCTAGAATGTTTCTCAAATTTTTTGAGACCTTAACTAATTCATTTCAGGGGACTTGCATTGAAAATGCGTCTATTTCCATCGTTTAATGAAAACAGGACATTAAAATTCTCCCCCCTTTAAAAAATTTCATCCTCGAAATTTAGATAACATACTTCATGGGAAGAGTTTTGGATATTTCTTTCCCATATCTTCCTCTAACTCCCAGGTAGCTTCTTCAGGAGATAACCCCTTCCAAACCACTTTCACCAGCAGTATTATCTTATTCTGTAACTGCTTGAGTTTAACATCCATGATCCAATATGGTGATACTATGTATGATAGATCATCCTGTAACTGCACATTCTCATATTCTATAACATGTGAGGGGTCGGGCTAGTACTTTTTGAGCTATGAAATATGGAATACATTGTGTATTTAGCTCAAATTTGGGAGAAAAGCTAGTCTGTAAGCCACAGGTCCTACTTTATCAAGAATCTAGAAGGGAACTATGTACTTTGGACTGAGCTTTTTACTTTTTATGGACCAACCTATCCCTGTAACTTGAGACACTCTAATAAAGACATAGTCTCCAATCTCAAACTCTAACAGCCGTCTACATTTATCTGCGCAACTTTTCTATCTACTCTAGGCTGTTAGCAGTTTCTTTCTAATGGTCTCAATCTATCTAGAAGTCTGATCCATTAACTCTGAGCCTATTAGGCTTTACTCTCCTAGCTCAATCCAATACATCGGAGACCTACACTTTCTCTCATACAATACCTCATACAGTACCATCTATATACTTGCATGATAGTTGTTATTATAAGCAAACTTCGCTAGAGGAAAATATGTATCCCAGTCTCCTTTCATCTCTAGCACACACTCCCTCAACATGTTTTCTAAGGTTTAGATGGTTTTCTCCATCTAAGATGTCTGGGGGTGATAGGCTGTGCTAAATCTAAGCCTGGCACCTAGAGTATCCTGTAATGATCTCCAAAAATTTGAAGTGAATCTGGTATCTCTATTTGACACTATACTCCTAGGCACGCCATGTAATCTAACTATCTCCCTTATGTATAGTTGTGCTAATTTGTCGAGGGTATAAATGGCTTTCATGGCTAAAAAGTGTGTTGACTTTGTTAACTTATCCACTATTACCCATATTACATCATGCCCCGATGATGTCCTGGGTAATCCCATGACAAAATCCATTGCTATGCTATACCACTTCCACTCTGGGATATCTAAGGGCTGAAGTAACCCAGCTGGTTTTTGGTGTTCTATCTTAACTTTTTGACATACTAAACATCGAGAGACATACTCTGCTATATCTGTTTTCATTCCAGGCCACCAGAATATTTTCTTTAAGTCCTGATACATTTTATTACTGCCTGGATGAATGGTATACTTGCTCTTATGTTCCTCATTTAATATTTTCTCTCTGATTTCTATATTTCTAGGCACATACAACCTATCCCTATATCTTACTATGTCATCCTCAGACAGATTGAACTCCTGAATGCTACCCTGGGCTATCTGGGCTCTAATCTTATTTACATGGTCATCTATCTGCTGAGCCTCTCTTATTTGATCCCTCAGGTCATTTTCTATTCAGGTTTTCCTCATTAATAGTTTCCATGAATGCACCTCACATAAGAGACTCATATCTCTAAATCTCTTAATTAATTCTTGCTTGCGGATCATTATACAGGCCATGTGTATAGATTTTCTACTTAAGGCATCAACTACTACATTAGCCTTACCGAAATGGTATTTCAATGTAAAATCATAATTTTTTAAAAATTTTAACCATATTCACTCTCTCATATTCAGCTCTTTTTGTTCAAATAAATATTTAAGGCTCTTGTGGTCGCTGTAAATTTCTATAGCTGGCCCATACAAGTAGTGTCTCCATATTTTCAAAGCAAACACAATTACGGCTAACTCTAGGTTATGTGTGGGGTAATTTTCTTTGGGAGGTGTTAGCTGTTCAGAAGCATAAGCTACCACTCGGCCTTTCTACATAAGCACACATCTTAACCCTTTCTTTGAGACATCACTATAGACTACAAAAGTCTCTCTAGGGTCAGTGAGTACTAAAACTAGGGTCGTGGTTAACTTCTACTTCAACTCCTGAAAACTACCCTCATATTTCTCATTCCACATAAACAACACATTCTTTCTAATCCGCCGGGTTAGTGGCATCACTATCTGAGAAAAGCCCTGAATGAATCTCCTATAATAACCTGCTAAACCTAGGAAGCTCCTTATCTCTATCACTGTCCTAGGTTTCTTCCACTATAATACTGCCTCTACTTTATGGGGATCTATTATGACCCCTGCCTGGGAGATCACATGACCTAGAAATTAAACTTTAGTGAGCTAGAACTCACATTTACTAAGTTTAGCATGTAGTTGTCTCTCTCTTAGGGTCTCTAAGGCAAATCTTAGATGTTATTCATGTTCCTTTCTACTTTTTGAGTAGATGAGGATGTCATCTTTGAAGACAACTACAAATCTATCTAAGTATGGCCTGAACACTCTATTCATGTAATCCATGAACACTGTAGGTGCATTCGTTAAGCCGAAGGGCATAACTAAAAACTTATAGTATCCGTATCTAGTTCTAAATGTTGTTTTTGGAAGATCTTCAGCCTTTATTCTAAGCTGATGGTATCCCAACCTAAGGTCTATCTTAGAAAATATTGATGCTTATACTAACTGGTCTAAGAGGTCATCTATGCGAGGGAGAGGGTACTTATTTTTAATAGTTATCTTATTAAGTTTATAGTAATCTATACATAGCCTAAGGCTCCCGTCTTTCTTCTTTATGAATAAGAGTGAGGCTCCCCACGGTGAAACACTAGGTCTGATAAAACCCTTCTCTTAGAGTTCTTCTATCTGTTTCTTAAGCTCAACTAGCTTGGTGGGAGCTATCTTGTATTGGGCCTTAGACACTGGACCTACCCTAGGTACAATGTCTATAGGAAACTAATCTCTCTCTCTGGGGGTAATTTGGTAATCTCTTTAAGGAATACGTTTGGAAACTCTCTCACTATGGGAATCTCATCTATACCCTCTTCTACCTTAACTTGGATTGAAAAGAAAACTAAGTACCCCTGACAACCATGCCCTAGAGACCTCTCAGCCTGGGAGGTGGTCATAACAGATAACTTAACCCTCATACTAGGTATAGTCCCACACTCAGGTAAAGTAATACACCTGTGACTACAATTTAGTATGGCATTATTTGCGGACATCCAGTTCATGCCAATTTTCACATCAATGTCAATAAGGGGCATACAAATCAAATCAAGGGTGGTAAGGCAGTGATTAAACTAGATCACACAATTCAAACAAGCATGAGAGGTAATGGCTTAGTTTCTTGTGGGGGTGGATACATGTAAGTCATATGATATAAAAGAATGGCTAGCACCCGAATCAAATAATACAATTATAGAAAAATCATCTATTCTAATAGTACCTTGGATCAGACTCAAAGACAGGCTAGCCTTCTATTATGACAAGGCAAAGACTCTACCCTAGGTCTGAGGTCTGGGAGGAGGAGCCATCTCCCTCTGCTGTGTGAACTATGGAGGAGCCTAGGTGTAGTCCCTAGCCATGTGTCCTAGCCTACCACACCGGAAGCATACATTTTGCCCCGCGTAACATGGTCTAGTTTCGTGGTTCTTACCACACTAGAGACATGCCATGGGTGCAGAGCTACCTCTACTGGACTAAGTTCTCCATTTCTTGCCGCTTCGGCTCCACTGACTTCTGCCACCTCTCCTGCTAGTAACTGCAGCCTATGATCCCTCTCTAAGTCTCTTGGGTTAGGGACGGGTGGTCTGGCACTGGAGGTAGGCTACATCATACTAAGGTTTGCCTCTGTCACTTTGCATATCTCAACTAGGGTATTAAAGTGCTTGATTCTCTGTGGCACTACCCTATCTCTGATCTCAAGAAGCAAATCTTTCTCTAGCCTATTTGCTCTCCACCATTCATCATCATGCCTTTGTAAATATGAGGAATATCGAGAGAGCTCTACGAATTTAGCCACATACCAGTCCACGGACATCCCCTCTGTCTATTTCAGGAGTATGAATTCTGACTCCTTCTCATCCCTAACTGAACTAGGGAACCACCTCTCATAAAAGGCCTGGAGGAACTCCTCCCATGTAATCGAAAGGTTCCTCACCTACCTCCACTTGAAATCTGCTTCTTTCTCTAGTTGACAAATGGCCATATTGGCTTTCTACTCAGACATGCACTTCATCAGCCGGAAGATTTTCTCTAGCTACATGATCCAGGCCTCAACTTTCTCTATGTCCATCTCACCATCAAAGATGGGAGGCCCGAATTTCTTAAACTGAGTGATGACCTAGCTAATAGAGTGTTACTCCTAAGCTGAAGGCGTCTGAGCTGGCGAAATAGAGGCAACCTACTATACGTATGGCTACGGGTCTGAGTGAGTCACCCCTGAATGCTCGAGATGATCTGAGTGGTGAGGTGGCTATGAAGGAGGAGGTGTAAGACCCTAGTTGTCTCTCTCAACAAGTTGTTCCTGTAACTACATAATCACAGCCTGCTGTTAATCCAGGCTAGCCATAATAGACTGTAAGGCTCCAGCTATCAAATCACTGGGCTTGGCTCTATCATCTGCACGAGCCTCTCTAGAGGACCGACCTCTCCTATTATTCACCATAACTCTGTAACATCATAACAAACTTTAACATGAACAGGGAACACTTTCACACCATCACACACTCAATTCATCCACAAATATGCTCATATACATCTAGGCAACTCATAAACACAAGCCATAACCCACATCAAGATCCTGAACCTTTGCTTTGATACCAATAAATGTAACACCATAATTCCCTATCTTATCTCATGCTATTTTCATACTTCATATCAAGCATCTCATGAAGGAGGAAGAAAAAGGTAATAAAATAATGAATATTTTAGCGTTGCGTCACGTATAAAAATTTTATTTGGTATCCTGTGGACCATGTGAGCTCATGTATCACATTCTTATATTTAATTACATAGATACAATTCATTTACATCATTGAAAGAGGCCTACAACTCATGGAAAGCAAGAGGACACATAAAATCTCATGAAGTAATTTCAGCCAAAATTTTCCTACTTTTGTCAAAAACTTTGGAAAATCATAACTAATTCTAAAAAAATTGAAATCATGCATTCTTTGCCATTCTAGAAAGCTACACATGTCTACTTTATGCTAAAAATTTTTTCTAACCAATGAAACACAATACAAAGGACGTTTAACATTCAAAAATGTGCAAAGGTCTAGCTGGCTACTAGTACTGTCACAGCTTTCTGCTACAAACTTTTAAAATGTCCAATTAATTCCAAAAAAATCCAATCTATAAAAATTATACTAATCTAAAATGTTACAGATGTTAACTAGATAAAAAAAATAACTCCAGACCAATTCAGGTATGTCCAGGCATCGTAAACTAATCAAACAATACCTGAGGTCAGTCTAAACACCTAATACTAGGCAGAATCTTTAACAATTCATATCTCCCTCTCTAAATATCCAAATGGTGTGTTTCTAGTTTTCACAAGTCACTGGAAATTTCTAGTTTCTTCTTATAAAATTTTGTATCAATTGCACATCATTGGACCCTGAATGATACAAATCATTTTCGGACCAGTCTGAACAGTAACTTGACCAAAATCAGAATTTTTTTCAAGTTTGAAAATTCATCAAATATTCCATAGACCTCTGAAAATTCTAACGTTAGCTTTCTAAAAAGATCTCAACAAGTTCTAATTTCATGCCAAATATCAAATCAAGAAGAGCTCATTTGGACAAAAAGTGATATAAGTTTCCAATATGGTCAATTTTTGCTCTATATAGGATACCAAAGTGCCCAAATGAATTCCCTTAGTGTTTGGCACCTGTTGGGCAAGTTTAAAAGCATGATTATGACTTGTATGAATTGTCCAAGTGGTCTCAAATCTCTTGCGTCTCAATTTGGCCATTCCACTTCCATTTATACACATTTACCCAAAGTCATTCAAGAAGCTAGTTTGTCATAACATACTTAATTTACATTCTAATGGTCACATAATATAATCTCTCATTTATACATAACATATTAACATAATTACATATGCTCAAGAGGTCATAGGTCTTATACAATAATAGATTACATTAATTATCATTCATAAAGCCTTAAAGTTGCTAAATCCATGCACTTTAATGTCAAACTTTAATCTTTCGAGTGGTTGGCTCCCATTTTCTTGTTTTCTTGGTCCACCTATCATGCTAGAGATTGGAGAGGAGTGAATGAGATTCAAAGAATCCCAATAGCTTATCTCCCTTTTAATCACAAATAAAAGATGCAAAACAAGTCTAAAATGCATGCATGAGCATCATAGGATGTGCAATCATTCAAGAGACATTTTCAACATTTAAACAAGTCATATATAGCATACAAAGGCTTACCAAGTAAGTGGATTAGCCTCACTCATTCACTTATGGATCTTGGACTTGCCTCACCCATTCTTTAAGAGGTTATTGGATTCAACCTTACTCTTGAGAGTCAACCTCACTTTTAGAAGGCTCTTTACTTTGTCTCAACCAATTCTAAGGATTCTTGGCTCATCCTCACTATGGCTAAGAGTTCTTGACTTTACCACAGTCAAGCAAACCAAAGCAAGTATAACAAATATCATTTGAAAATATAATGCATCATCATGGTACCATCGCATATGAAATCATGCTAGAATACTTCTCATGGCTTAGAACAAACATATACACATTCAAAGACAAACTAAGCATACATTCATGCATGAAAGAAGGAGTGAGTTACCTTGGAAGCATGCACACACAAAGGTGTGGGAATAATTTCTCTTAACCTAAACATAATTTATGGAAGCCAATTAGGTTCATGGAATTAATTCTAAGGTCACACAACTTCCTCACACCCTAACTTGGTCTATAAACCCCTTTATGTTTCTAAGAATGCACCTAATGAAGCAACACCCATCAAATAAGTTCTAGGCTCCATTATTTCCTTTCAAATATGATTCTTGACTCTTCTAAATTTCTTAGAGTCATCACATAATTAAAATAAAGAACCTAACTACATGTTGCTTCTTTAGGTCATTTTATGAAACATATAAAGCCAACTCACTTTTTATGATTTTTAAATTTTTTTCAAGGCCTCCCCTCATCTTCACTCATCATATATGACTCAAAAATAGGCTTAGAAAAATTTAAAACTCTCCCTAGGTATGCAAACCCTCTTAGGCCGAGACTAGGAAGCAATTTGCTCTCTATGGACTTTGCTTTGTTTTTTTGATAGAGGAAGCACATGGGGAGATTTCTAAGGATCTTAGGAGCACATTTAAACTCTCATTTAGGCATAGAAATCAAGCTATTAAATCAGATTTTACAAGGAACATATGAAACCCTAGAATTTGTATCTTAAATTTTCATGGGTATTTGTTAATTCTCTTTGCGTATTCTTAATCTCTACACCTTTTTTTCTAAGAATCACTCTTGGTTCTACCTAAAAACCAAGCCCTCCTAGGACTTCTTAAAGGGGGCGAACCATAGAGAGAAGGGAAGCAAAAGGTAGCAACCATGGAAGAAGAAATAACCTTATTTTTCCTTGTTTTCTCACTTGAATCTTGTGTTCTTTGGCATCCTCTCTTCAAATCCGAATTTTTCCTTAATTTCTCTCTTAAAATAGATTTATAAACTTCATTATAATCATAGGAAACAAAGGAGAATGGAAAAGAAGAGGTTTGGAAAGAAGAAAGCATGAAAAATTACCAAAATTCCATACCTTCAAGCCTTGATTTCTCCTCCTCTTCTTCTTCCTCTTGTGTGCCACTCTCCTAGGGTTTATTCTCTGGTTTAGGACATAAAAATATGAAGCTATGAGAATGGGAGAGTGGGGCACCCTATATATATAGGTAGAGGAAGAATAACTTTTCAAAAATTTCTATTTTGCCCTTCGTTTTTGGCAATTTTCTTTTTCATTCGTTTTAGCTCCTTTTTTAGAACTGTCTTTTTCATTATAAAATTTAAGTTCCCAATTTATTAAAATACCCTTGGAATCACTCGAATAGAAGCTAAAACCTTCCTGAACGAATCCGTCAAAGTTTAGGTACATCGACATTGGAAAACATCCACCAGAAAGGTTTTAACTGTCCTGAGGCTTCCCATGGTTTTCAGGGCCTTTGAGAACCCTAGAGAACTCAAAAATTTTATTTAAAAATTCCTCTTGTGTGAATTTCAAAATTTGCTCAAAATTACGAAAATACAATTGTGTTTCGTAAGTTTTTCATTGAATTTTGTTTTTTCATCCTAGCTCCATTTTTCTCTTCATCTGAGCCTGGGATTCTCATTTTTAGGAGTTTAGAATGTTACTCAAATTTTTTGAGACCTTAACTAAATCATTTCAGGGGACTTGCTTTGAAAACGCACTCGTTTTTGTCGTTTAACAAAAATCAGACATTACATCTCTCATGCATGAGTGGATGTCTATCTTGTCTTTGAATGTATGTATGTATGTATATTTTGAGCCATGAAAAATGTTTTAGCAAGTATCTAGAAGCCATGGTACCATGATGTTATATTATGCATTCAAATGATGTTTTGTGAAATTCCTTTCGTTTGCGTGAGTGTGATAAAGCCAAGAACCCTCTAGGAAGGGTGAGGATGAGCTAAAAGTCCCCAAGAATGGTTGAGACAAAGCCAAGAGCCTCTCAAGAATAAGGCTCAGTTAAAGAGCCTTTAAGAAAATGGGTGAGGCAAGTCCAAAATCCCTAAAGAGAATGGGTGAGGTTAAACCACTTGTTTGGCAAGCCTATGCATATTTTGTATGACTTTTTGAATGCTAGAAACGTTCCATGAATGATTACATATTACATGATAGCCATGCATGCATTTTTAGATATTGATTTGCATTTTTTATGTATGGTTGAAAGGAAGAAGAGCTATTAGGATTCCTAGAATCTCATCCCTTCCTCTCCATTGTCTAACATGACTAAGTGGACCAAGTGAGCTAAGAAATGGGACCCATCAAGCGTGAAGAAAAAAATTTGACAATAAAGAATGTGAAAATGTCTATTTTATAGCCATATGAATGGCACATGCTGTAATCCTTTGTTGTACATGATGTATGACTTCATGAACACATGTAAATATATAAATATATTGTGTATGAATGAGATTTGATGCCATATGTATAAAATAGCAATTTTTGGGCATTGAATGGTAAGATATGGCTTATGTGTTCTTATTTATACTTTGGGGTGAGAGTGTGAGTTTGTGAAATCTAGGTTTGTGCACCTTTGAGACATCTCTAGTAGACCATTTTAGAGCTTTTCCACATGCTCAAATGGCCATGAAATCCTTGGGAGCAATTTTGGACCATTTGAGACCCATTGGAGACACAAAAAGTGTCATTTTACAACCTAATATCAAGATCTGACCAAATGAACAAATTTGCCCATGAAATTTGGTATGAATATAGATCTTATCTAGAGGTTTTTGGGAAGCTAAAGGCTATATTATTTGGAACTCTATGGAATTAATTATGATTTTTCAAAGTTGTCATTTTTCTGTTGTTCTAGTATAAGCACTGTTTATATAGTCAGTTTTTTATATTGTGTCCTTCGAGCATCAAATGGTGTCCAATACTCATAAAATTTTACATACATGAACTAGACATGATAAGTTTTCTATGGCCATTAATGTCACCCCAATGGACATCTGAGCAAGGAGATATGAATTTTTGAAGTTTAGTGATAATACCAATGGTGATAGTCAACCTTGGTTACTATTCTATCAATTTCTAGTCATTAGAGTGGCCTGTATTTATTTTTTCCATAAAGTAGACACCTGTAGCTTTCTAGAATGGTATAGTATGCTTGATTTTAATTTTTCTAGAATTAGTTATGATTTTTCAAAATTCATGACAGAAAGCTAGACCATGAACCTAAGGCTGCACATGTAAATTTTGTGTATATGGTTCATGAGCTCAAGTTTTTAGCCACTTCTTGGGATGGGTTTAAGTTTTATTTATGTAATTAAATATGAAAATGAGATGGACTAGTTCATGTGGTCCATGTGACATGAAATGAAAATTTTATCCACGGTGTAATGCAAAAATAATCCACTTTTTTAATGGATTTCTTCCATGAATTTGTGTTATGCAATAAGCTATGCCTAGAATTGAGATGAAATGAGTTGTATGAATATGGTGTTACACTATATCTCCACATATCCTTAAAAGTTTGAATGGCTTTCTCAGTCTGTCTATCTGACTGAAGGTAGTATGTAGTGCTAAACTTCAATCTAATACCTAATGCTTCTTGCTAAGATATCTAAAATTTAAATGTAAACTTCATATCTCTATTTGGCACTATACTTTTTGAAATACCATGTAACCTCATAATCTCTTAAACATAAAGTGGTGTTAGTCTATCCAAAGTATATATGGCTTTAATGGAAAAAAAAATGGGCAAACTTTGTTTGTCTATCCATAATCACCTAAACTACATCGTAACTCGAAGACATCCTAGACAAAGACAAAATCTATAAAAATATTATCTTATTTGTACTTAGGAATCTCTAAGGGCTATAGAGTCCTCTGGGCCTTTGGTGTTCTATTTTCATTTCTAATAGATTAAGCACCTTAAACCATAACTATTTGTGTTTGTCTTCATCTTAAGCCACCAAAAATTCTTATGGTTTTGGTACATCGTAGTATGCCTAAATGGATCATGTACTTACTTCTATGGAATTTTTCAAGAATAGTGCTTTTTAACCCTTCTTGAAAACTTGTTAGACAACTAGGCATCCCTAATTTAGCTCCTAAGGTTATTCTCTATCTTAAGCACACTCCATAACAAGATGCTAGGGTGAACAAAGATGGACAAGCTTAAGTTTCTTGAATCTTTAATCAATTGTTGCTCTTGCAGCATTATTATAATAATATGAATGGATTTCTTACTCAAGGCATCGATGACTATATTCGCCTTTCCCAAATGATACTTGTAATATCTTATGATTTGGAAATCCAAATCATCCCTAAATAGTGGAACGAATGACTTATAGGGGGTCACGGGCCAAACAAAGGCTAGTAGAAACTATGAGAAATTGAAAATGAAATCGTATGATTAATGAATGAGGACCCCAGAGTAAAGTGAAATGAGGCTAATAAAGTTTTGAATATTAATTAGAACATCTAAAAATGTGGGTTGGAGTTTCAAGATAGCCTAAAATCAGAGCCAAAACAACCATACAGGAAGATACGAGGGCCAGTGGCAAATCGTAATTTTGGGCAAGTTTTAGAAAACCCCAAATGAGGGATCTTTAAATGGGAAAATTAAGTTTTCCATGATTCTCAAAGGCCCCAAAAACTATGGGAACCATCATAATGGTTTAAACCCTCCCGGTGTGCTTTTTCAGCAAAGAGTTGACCAAAAGTTTAACCGAAGGGTTTGATAAGGTTTTAAATCCAATTTGGGTGGGGCTAAAGGCATTTTATGAATTAGAGGGCCTAAATTTTCATATGAAAAATACGGTTCTCAAAAAGGAGTCGAAACGAGCCCAAACAAAGGAACAGAAGTGGAGGGACGTAATCGGTATTTTCGAGAATTGTTATAAACATTATCCTCCACTCTTAATATAACCAAGTCAGCTTCTACACTTTTCCAAAATGTAACTTGAGCTCAAAACCAGACCAGAAATGGCGTGGAAATTGGGAGAAGAGAGAGAAAAGAAACTAAGGCAAAAAAGTATGAAAATACATGAAATTTTGCAATAAGTTAGTTATAAAATTTTCTCCTCTCTTCATTCTCTTTCTCTTGATGGTTTTAGATTCTTAAAAGAAGGAGTTTGGTCTCTGACCTCTTAAGGAAAAGTGAAAGTTTGATACAAACCATTATAGCATAAGAATCACTACTAAACAAGCTTTCAAATGAGGTATGGTGTAAGCCATAATATTGCCATTTCCTTAGTCTCCTTCTTCTTCCATAATTCAATCTAAAGAGAGAGTAAGAAGAAAGCTTTTGTTTGATGAAAAATTAATAAAAACAAGTGCTTAGAAGTGTGAAGAGTAAGATGGTGCGAAAAGAAAGCCATGAGAGGCTACAGATAACAAGTTGTGAAAATTAAGGATTTGATTACACCTAAGGATTCATGGAGCTTCCTAATGATGACTTAGATTGTCTAAGAGTATGTTGGAGCTCTCAAGACATCTAGTAAGCTCCATGGATGGCAAATTCCCTAGAAAATTGAAGAAAACTCCATGGGCTCCCTAAGTATATGAACATCTCGGCCAAGAGAGAAAACCAGTACCTAAGCAGATTTTTCTTTGATTCCAATGATACAAATGGCCTAGAAATGGATAATAAATACCAAAGGAACCATTAGTTTGAATTTAGAAACCATGATTTGAAAGATGAGAGTTAAGACTCCTTTTGTAGACATAAAGAAACAGCTTAGTAATTAACTCATGGAATTGAGTTGGTGATGACTCTAAAGAGTTTAAATGGAGTCATGTGACTTAGATTGGGTGAGAAGTTATAGCCAAGATCTTGAATTATATGAGTTTCTTCATTATACTCTTGTATGGAACCATAATGATGGCATAAGCTAGATGTAGCTTATGTAGAGATTTTATGAGACTAGAGATGGTTCCATTGATTTATTTGTGTATTGTTTGATGTGTCTAGGCTAAGCAAAGCAAGTCTCTCCCAAATATACTTATGAGGCCAAGAGAGAAAAGTGGAAATCCAAAGGAGAAAAGTTGTGCTTCTTGAGAAAGATAGCTCTCCACCTCATTCTCCTTACATTCTTATGTGCATATGTATGTTATTGTATGCTTGTGTGTGTTCTTATGACTTGATGATATGCCACTTGATGCATTGACTTTACATTAGCACCAATGTGTCTTCTTGAATGACTGTGGTTGTGGAAATGGCTCACAAGGGTGAGGTGATGCCAAAAGTCCCTTAATGAAGGTGAGGAGATGCCAAAAGTCTCATGACATGGGTGAGACAAGGCTAAAAGTCTCTTGGAAGGGTGAGGCCAAGTTAAAAGTCCCTAAAACAAAAGTGAGGCAAATCCAAAAGTCCTAAAAATGGGATGAGACAAAACCAGAAGTTCCTAGAGCATGGTCTTGGCTTGAATGTGAATAAGCGGCATGGAAGTTGTAACTTTGCACACTTTATGGTTGCTAAGCCTTTCATACATATGCTTTGATGTGTATATGCCTTAAATGTGTGTGTGAATAGGTGATAGAGCTATTGGGATTCTTTGAATCACATTCCCCCCCACTTTTCATCTAATTTTGTCTAGGCGAAGCCTAAGGAGCAAGGAATGGAGGCCAAGGAGTGTGAATTGCAATACTTTGACAATAGAATAGTTTTTTGTGAAAATTGATGTCATAGTATGTATGTGTAAGTTGTATATGGGATGTAAACCCTTGAGCATATGTAAAAGCATGTAAATATATTGTATGAACCAAATTTGGAACAAAATGTCTGAGAATGTGTGTTTTAGACATCCTTGACCCATGATGTCTATGTGTATTTATGCAAGTGGAACAGTGAATTTGAGTTCTATGAGGTTTTGGACCTGTTGTGATACTTCTACATGCTATGTTTATGCCTTTGGACTTGCTCAAACGGTCATGGTATGCTTAAAAGGCCATTTGGTGTAATTTGACCCCATTATGGTGCAAAACTAAGCCATATTTTGCACTTATATCAAAACTAGAGAAAATGAATGAGTTTAGGCATGAAATTTGGCAGCCATATAGATCTCATTGAGAGTGTTTCACAGATCTAAAGATCAAAATTTTTGGAGGTCTGTGGAATATTTTATGACTTTTTAAAATTGGCCAAATTATATAGAAACTATCACTATTACTGTGCTTCTGGACAGTTGGGTTTTGGTATTTTTGGAGTGCCAAACGAGAGTCCATTACTCATAAAATTTTATAAAAATATATTTGGTATCATAAGCTTCTCGAGATCACCTCATTTGGAGCTCTGTAGAGAGAGAAACAAATTTTCAAAGTTCCAGGTCTGTTACAGAATGAATTCCAGACCTGTAGCATTGTTCCATTCGTTTTCATGAGCCAAATGTAATTATTTCAATCTAAAATTTTTATGATAGTTAGAGGATACTATGAGCTTTCTAGAAAGTCCTCATTTGTATGATTTGGAGCTCTCTAGCTCAAGTTATGAATTTTTAAAGTTAATGCAGAGTTTATGTGTGTGTCGTCATTTCGGGTTCTAGGAGGATTTTAGGTGTTCTTTGAGCTAAACATGCTAAAATGGGCATGAACAAACTTTTTTATGATGGAAATGAATTGAGGAATGAAAAGATTGAAGTTTAGACCCCTATAGCTCAAAATGAACCCTTAATGGCCTAAACTAAATGTTGAAAACACTTGAAAGAAGTGAACTTTGCTTGAAATTCATGTGAATTTGGCTTAGAACTCTATGATTGACATGCATGAGTTGGTTAGGAGTTGTTAAAGATAAATTTGGTAATGAACTAGATTAAGTTAGGGGTTGAGATAAGATCTTGTCACCTGGGCCCAAGATCTTGTCGACAAGATCTTGTAATCTGTAGTGTAAATTCTGAGACCTTGTCAACAAGGTTTTCACCAGTAAGTACAAGATCTTTTTATATACTGTGTTGATACTTGTATGGTATGGAATTGGCTATGGATGGTATAAACCTGGCATGCAAGGCTCAGATTAAGATATTTACTATCCATTAAGAGTGTTATGGATGGAAGATGATGTTAATAAGGCCATATGATCAATTTATCCAAAGATTAAATTATTTTGGCCTTTAATAATGATCGTTTCCACTGTTAAAAGTATGTACTTCATGAAAATAATTGTTTTATACCATTATTGATATTATTTGAGAAATATCTCGATATTACCTTATATGGTGTGATAGTACTTCAAGAAAAAGTCATCATCCTTTAAAAACGCTATCCATTTCCTCTATCTCATATTCAACTTCCTCTAATCAAAAATATATTTCAAACTCTTATAGTTATTAAACATCTCAAACTTTGTACCATATAGATAGTGCTTCCAAATCTTAAAGGTAAAGACTACTATGACTAACTCTAGATCATATGTAGGGTAGTTCTCTTCATAGGTTCTAAGTTACCTGGAAACATAAACCACTATTCTACTATGTTGTATCAAAACATACCCTAAACACTTCTTAGAAGTGTCACAATAAAAAGAAAAGCTTACTAAGGTCAGGGACAACTAAAATAGGTGTAGAAGTCAACCTAACCTTAAGCTCCTAAAAGGTATGCTCACACCTATTATTTTAGACAAAAGGTTGAACCTTCTTAGTCAATTTGGTCAAAAAGGTCATTAATAGAGAAAATTCCTTAATGAACATCTTATAGTAATCCACCAAATCTAAAAAACTACGAATCTCAATTACTAACTTAAGCCTCTTCCAATTCAAAACCATCTCCACCTTACCAAGATCCACCATTACTCTTTGTTTCGAAATAACATGACTGAGAAGCCCTACTTCCCTCAACCAAAACTCACACTTACTAAGTTTGGCACATAATTGATGTTCTTTCAAGGTCTACAAGACTGTCTTGAGATGTCTTTCATGCTCTTTTTCACTCTTAGAGTAGATAAGAACCTCATCTATAAAGACCAGTATAAATTGGTCAAGGTAAGGCTACATATCCGATTTATATAGTTCATGAAGATGGCTAGGGTATTTGTTAAACCAAAAGGTATAACCAAAAGCTCATAATGTTTATAACAAGTCTTGAATGCAGTCTTTGGTATATCCTCTGCCCACACCCTAAACTAGTAATGACTTGATCTTAAATCTATCTTAGAAAAGAAGGAAGCTCTCATTAGCTAGTCAAGTATGTCATCTTTCCTAAGCAAAGGATACTTCTTCTTAATGGTCACTTGATTTAACTGCCTATAGTTTATACAAAGCCTCAAGCTATTATCCTTCTTCTTCACAAGCAATACAGGTGCACCCTACAAGCATATACTCAGCATATACTCAACCTAATGAACCCACTCTTTAGCAATTCCTCTAATTGTTTCTTCAACTCGACTAACTTAGCAAGCACCATTCTATATAAGGCCTTAAAGATAAGACCCACTCTCAACACTAAGTCAATAGAGAACCTTAACTCTCTCTCTCTCTCTCTCTAGAGGAAGACCACTAATCTCTCTAGAGAACATATCAAGGTATTCCCTATTTACTAGTATAAGCTCCACTCACTCTTTTACCTCAGCTTATAAAGAGAAGAAAACTAAAGATCCTTGTTAACCCTTGTTAAGGCACCTCTCAGCTTGAGCAACAAACAAACTCAAAAGTTTAATGAATGACAAGGGATTAGGGGTGTAACTTGGTAATGATACCAACTTACAAGTATAATTAAGAATAAAATTATTTGTAAACAACCATTCCATACTAGTAATTACATTAATATCATGCAAAGGCATATAGATAAAGATCTAAAGTATTGCAATGATTATCAAGTTAGATAGTACAATTTAAATAAACTCTAATTGTAATGATGGAATCTCTCATAGGGGTCAATACAAATAACTTAAAAGGCAAAAGGCTAGTATCCAGACCTAGATATTTTACACAATCATATGAAATGAAAGAATAGGTAGTGTATGAATCAAACAATGCATATATCATACAATTGTGAAATAGGAGGGTGCCTTTGATTAAACTAGGAGAATTAACAACCTCCTGATGCAAAAGAGTACACACTTTTCCCTAAGTTGGTGGTTTGGCTTAGGTGGCTGCCGCTTGAGGAGTGGTACATTGCTTTACAAAATGGCCTAATTCACCACAACTATAGAACATTACACATACCCTGTCACCATGTTCTTCCCACACTTATTACACATAGATTAGATGCTCATAAAGCTCCTAAAAAGGACTAGATTCCTTATATTGGAATTATTCCTTGGAAGGGGCCTTCTATTCTAAGACCCACCATTGCTACTACTGTTTCCCTTCTTGTTGCTACCATTAAAAGACTCCACATCCCTTTCCTTCTTGCTCTTTAAGTCTCTCTTCCTTTAGGTTGCCATATCCTTCATACCCTTCTCGAGTGTTCAAATGGTATCCATCATCATAGGAAAGTCCATTATTTTCAAGGGCATTATCTTTTCCTTTAAATCAGACTTAAGTCTTCTTTCCAACTTGGCCTCCTTCCATAGTTCATCTTTATAACACTGTAAGTATGAGGAGTAACAAGACAATTTCATAAACTTGGCTATGTAGTGTCACCATCCATGTCTTCTTGTTCTAACTTGGTGAATTCCACCTCCTTATCATTTCTTATTAAATTTGAAAAATACTTATTGGAAAAGGAATTTTAGAACATTTACCAATTCATTAAAGTTCTTTTAATGGCCATAAACCTTTTTGCACTCTTCTACCAATATTTCGCTTCACCCTTCAACTTGTACATGCCTAACTTAGCCTTTTGCTCACTAGTGCACTTCATGACATGGAAGATTTTCTTGAGTTGCATCATCCACTTTTTGGTCGTGATCACGTCAAGCTTTCTCTCAAAAAATGGAAGGTTCACCTTCTAAAAGTGGGCTAGCACAATGTCAATATCATTATCATTTCTTTCCACACTATCGCCACCACCAACTCGATTGTTCCACATATTTTTATCTTTGCTTCTCTTATTGGCCTATTCCTGCATCCCTTGTAGGGCCTGAATTATGGCTACTTGAATTTCTCCTTGAGATCCTCCGGTTTCAATTATCTCCTTCAAAGTCCCTATAGTCTCTCTTCTTACCGCCATGGGGATCTTGTGACACCATATCAACCATCAAAGAAATCCAGGTTAGACCTTGCACATGGACTAAAAATCACCAAGATTCAACTTTCCAAGTCAACACCAAGCATAAAGTGTAATAACTTATATTTCTAACTCATTTCACAACATTTCCATGCTTTACATTCATAGATTCCATGAAAGAGCAAGAAAAGGAAATTAAAATAATATATTTTCTTATGTTACGTCATGTATGAAAATTCCATTCGATGTCACGTGGACCATATGAGCTCATACAACACATTTTCATATTTAATTACATGAATACAACCCATTTGCATCATGAAAAGTGGTCTACACCTCAAGAATCACGAAGGGAGGCATGAAATATTCATATCCATTTTCGGCCAAACTTGGCTCTTTTTTGACCAAACTTTGAAAAATCATAACTAATTTTAAAAAAATTGAAATTATACATTCTTAGCCATTCTGAAAAGTTACGGATGTCTACTTTATACCAAAAATATTTCTAGACCATAAAATCCATTACAGAGGATGTTTGATATTCAAAAAGTTCTAGAGGTCAAGTTGTCCCCTGGTGCTATCATAGCTTTCTGCATAAAACTTTGAAAATGTCCAATTAATTCTACAAAAATTCAATCTATACAAATAATATCAATCTAGAAATATGTGGATGTTAGATAGAGGAAAAAAATAACTCCAGACCAACTCAAGCACGCTAAAACCTCAAAATCTAATCAAACAGTAACAGAAGTCGACTGGAATTCCTGATACTGGATAAAATCTTCAAAAATTTATATCTCTCTCTTTAGACATCCAAATGAGGTGCTTCTAGTTGGTACGAGTCATTATGAATGTCTAGTTTCTTTGTATAAAATTTCATGGAAATCATTTGAGCCCTGTGTGATAGATTTCATTTTCAGACCAAATGAATAATGTAGCAGACCAAAATCAAAAAATTTGCTAACTTTGAAAATTCATCAAATATTCTGTAGACCTCCAAAAATTATGTTCTTTATCTTTCCAAAAAGCTCTCAACAAGATCTAATTTCATGTCAAATCTTAGATCAAGAAAATCTCATTTTGCCAAAAAGTGATATAGGGTTCCATTATGATCAATTTTGGCTCCATATGAGGTACCAAAGTAACCAAATGGCTTTCTCTAGGGTTTGGCACCTTTTGGGCAAGTATAAAAGCATGATTAAGACTAATGTAAGCTGCCCAAATGATCCCAAACTCCATGCATCTCATTTTGACCATTTCATCCACACATATGCATAATTCTATCAAACCACCAATGAAGCTAATTTGCCACCATATACCCATTTCACACTCTAATGACTATAAAACATATTCTCTCATTCATACATAGCATAATATCATAATTACATATGTTTAAGAGGTCATAGACCATATATATCAATGGGTTGCAACATTTGACATCATTATGGTTTTAAAAAGCAAAGACTAAGCATGTTGATGTCAAACTCTTCTCTTCAAGGTAGTTGGTTTCCATTACCTTGTCCACTTGGTCCACCTAGCATATGAGATCATTGGAGAGGAGGGGATGAGATTCAGAGAATCCCAATAGCTCATCCCATTCAATCATACATTATGGATGCAAACAAGTCTCATAAATGCATGTATGGTCATGCAGACATGTGCAAGCACTCAAGAAACATTTTCATCATTTAAGAAAGTCATACATAACATACAAAGGCCTGCCAAGCAAGTGGATTGGTCTCACCTAATTTCTTGTGGATATTAGACTTGTCTCACCCATTTTTTAATGCATTCTTAGACTTAACTATGCTCTTAGGAGCCCACTTTGCTTTTAGGAGACTCTTTGCTTTTGGGAGACTCTTTGCTTTGTCTCAACCAATCTTAAGAGTTATTAGCTCATCCTCGCCATGGCTAAGGGTTCTTGGCCTCATCACACTTAAGCAAACCCAAGCACACATCAAAACTGTAACACCTTAACCTCTAGCTTATACCCATCATGCCCACATACTCATAAACTCATGCTAAGCTTACAAGGGAGATGATTTCTCTACCTTGGTGCTCTTTGTCTAAGGCATATTGTATGGGTAGAGATCCGCTTTGAAGCAACATGGACCGATTGAGCTCTCTCTATGCTTCCTCATGCTCAATTACACTATTGAGACTTATTACAATCCCCACAATATGCTTTAAACTCATGGAAAGCAAAAAGGGATTAGAGACATGCATTTTCGCTATTGGCAGATTTTGCTTCATTTCTGGGCTAAGTTTGAAAATCCATAACTAAATGCAGAAAAATCGTAACTGCATGATCTAGATCATTCTAGAAATATTGAGACGTCTACTTCATTTTAAAAATAAGTAGAAGGCTAAATATCTCACATACTCTATGTTTGACATCGAAATCGTTCACTGGTCAGAGGGGGCTTCTTTGCTGTCACAGTTTACTGATATGGACTTTGAAATTGTCTAACTAATTCCACAAAACTCCAATGCTCATAAACTATATCTCTATGGAAAGATGTGGATGTTAGCTAGAGGAGAAAAATATCTTCAGATTAGTTCACCTAGCCAAATTCCCGGAAACCGATGAAACAGTACCTCGGGTCTAGTTGGGTGTCTGATTCTAGGCAGGAACTTCTAAATTGCATAAATTCCTCTCTAGACCTCTAAATGAGGTGCTTCTAGTTCCTACAAGTCACTGTGACCATCTAGTTTCTGTGTATAAAATTTCGTAGCCATTGGACTACGTTTGCCCCTCGGATGACACGTTTCTCAAACTGACCAAATGAACAGTGATTTCCAAAATCCAAATTTCTGATGTCAACTTTGAAAAATCATAGAAGATGCTATAGACCTCTAAATGACATGAACTCTAGCTTCCCAGAAATCTCTAAACATAATCTAGTTACATGTCAAATTTTAGAACAAGAAGAGGTCATATGGCTAATCTATGATATCATGTGCAAGAAGGCCCTTTCTTGGCCAAAAGTGGGGTTCATAGGGTCCAATCTTGGTTTTTCTACTTCTATGATTCCTTGAGCACATGAGAAAGCATCTCTAGGAGCCATCAATCATGTCTCAAGTGTCTAGTAACTTAGATTAGAGAAACTCACTACCCCATGCCCACTCATGCACCTATATAATCTATACTACTTTGAGCATTTCTCATTCAAAATTGCCTCTTCATTCATCATAAACCTCATTCTCATACATTCATCATTCATACATACATTATCTTACAAAAACTCTTAGGGACTACATCATATACATCATCTTACATCTCATGTCTCATTTACAATGTATTTATAAGAAATCTTTACACTCTTCTTCATTTCTATCCCTAGCTTCATGCTTGGTGGTGGTTCCCTTCTCTAGTCTCACTTGGTCCACCTGGCATGGTTGGATGGTGGAGAGGGAGGGTGAGATTCGAAGAATCCCAGTAGTTCAACTCTTATTCAAACACACATATATTGCATGCAACAAGTCCCATTATGCATGTATGGCATGTTAGCATATAAAATCATGATGAAAACATTTAAAACATATGAATTGGCCATGCATAAAGGAAAACATTCTCAACATGTGAGTAGGCCATGTATAACATCTAGGAGCTTGCTAAGTACTTGGATTAGCCTCACCCAATCCCTTGTGGCTTTTGGATTTGCCTTACCCACTCTTTAGAGGTCCTTAGACTCAACCCTTACTCTTTGGGAGTCAACCTCACTTTTGGGAGACCTTTTACTCTTGTCTCAACCACTTAAGGGCTTGGCTCATCCTCACCTTGGCTATAGGGTTATTGGCCTTTCCATTTCCTCAAGCAACACCCAAAATAAATCACATAGATCATCATTTCAATTCATATCATATCATCATGCTAACACACTTCTCATAGCTCATATCATTCATACACACAAGCAAGACAATGTAAACACACAATTATGTATGAGAGAAAGTGGAGAGAACTACCTTGTTAGCTATTCACTACTTGTTCTTTCACTTGTCTCCTCCCTTGTTGGTTTCACAACAACTTCTAGATGGGAGAGCTTCTCTTGAGCCTATCCACACAAAAGCATGGAATTAATGTCTTAATACTTGATTCTCAAGCTAGGGATCACTTCTAATCTACTCTACTGAGCTTCTCAACCTAGGTTTCTTCCTCACACTAAGGTCCATTAGCTATCCTCCCTATTTTCTCAACTCTTAAGCTCTTAAGAAAGGAAAAGCAAGAAAAAGAAGACTATATACTTCTAATCTCTCTCAAGAGTGATTTCCCACTCTCTCTCTTCTGAACCAACCTCAAGACCTAACCATTTTTGCCATCTAAACCGTAGGAAAGAGGGGAAAAGGGGAGAAGGGCAACATACTAAGAGGAAGCCATGAGAATTCATACCTTTCTTGTGCTTTGCTCTTCTCTTCATCTTCTCTCTCTCTCCTCTGCCCTTTTCTCTCTCCTAAGATGAGCTTGAGTCGGTTAGAAGAAGAAAGAAGAGATTTGGAAGCTTTTAAAAAGTCAAATTCTCTTTTTCTCGCTTTTCTGGACCACTCTCGCTATAGTGAGTCAGTGCCCTCGCTACGGCGAGCTCGTGTCTGTTCCAGATCTCTGCCCTCGCTATGGCGTCGCTACGGCGAGCTCGGGCCTGTCCCAGACCTCTGCCTTCGCTATAGCACTGCTACGGTGAGTAACTCCCTGGTCTTTATATGGAATGCCACACTCGCTATAGCTAGGAACAATTTCGCTACAGCGAGCAACTCCTTGGCTTCTATATGGAATGCTGCACTCGCTATAGCTAGGAGCATATTCGCTACGGCGAGGGGGCATTCTCGCTATGGCGATTTCATTTCTCACTATGGCGAGAAGACTTAGAAAATTCTCAGCTCTTCGAAAATTTTTCAGCTTTCTCCTTTCTTTTCTTTTTCTGGGTTGTTACAAAAACATCATATGAAATATAATACGTCGTCATAAAATCATGGCATATGAAATCATGCTATCATACTTTTCATGGCTTGAAAATACACATACACACATTCTAAGACAAGTTAAGCATACATCCATGCACAAGAGAAGGTGGAGAGAGCTACCTTGTACACAATCACACACTTTTTCTCTTGAAATTTCCTCCATTGCTTCTACTACACACCCACAAAAGTGTGGGAAAGATTTCTCTTGGCCTAAACACAATTTATGGAAGTCAATTAGGTTCATGAAACAAATTCTAAGGCCATACAAGTTGCTTAGACACTAGGTTATTCTATAAACCCCATTATGGTCCATAATGCACTTAATGAAATAACACCCCTCAAATAAATTTTAGGCTCCATTCTTTCCCTTCAAACATGATTCTTGACTCCTTTTAAGTCTCTTGGAGTCATCACACAATTAAAACAAAAAGTCTAACTACATGTTGCTTTTTAAGTCATAATATAGAACCTAAAGCACTAACTCACTTTTTATGAGTTCTATTTTTTTTTTTAAGGCCTTCCCTCATTTTCATTTATCTTATATGACTCAAAAATGGGTTTAGATAATTTTAAAACTCTCCTTAGCTACACAAACCCCTTTAGACTGAGGCTATGGAAGAAATAGAGCTTTTTGGAGTTTGCTTTATTTTCTCAAATGAGGATGTATATGGGGAGCCTCTTAAGAATCTTGGGAGCTCATTTAAACTCTTATTTAGGCTTTGGAATCATCATATAAAATCAGATTTTACAAGGTGTAATTAAAACCCTAGAACTTGTATCTTGAAATCCAATAATTTTTTGTTAATTCCCTTTGCATATTCTTAATCTCCACACCTTTCTTCCTTAGATTCATCTTTGGTTCTACCTAAAAATCAAGTCCTCCTAGGGTTTTCTCTTGTTAGGAGAAATGGAGGAGGAGGGAACCAAAGATGACAACTATAGGAAGAGAAATTACCTTGTTTTATTACTTTTTCTCACTTGAATCTTGTATTCTTTGAGCTCCTCTCTTCAAATCTGAATTTTTCCCTCAATTTATCCTCTAAAATAGATTCATATGATTCATTATAATCATAGGAAATAAAGGAGAATGAAGGAGAAGATGTTTGGAAGAGAAAGAGCATGAAAAACTACTAATTTCCATACCTTAAGCTTTTGATTTCTCCTCCTCTTTGCCTTCCTCTTGTGCGCCACTCTCCCTAGGGTTTTCCTCTGGTTTTGGGCAAAACTTGGTCATGCAACATGAAGGAAGAAGAAGGGTGCATCATATATATAAGTGGGAGGAAGTCACACTTTTCAAAAATTTTCAGTTTGCCCTTCGTTCTTAGCATTTTCGTTTCTCCTTCATTTTAGCTCCTTTTTGAAAACCATCTTTTCCATTATAAAATTTAGGTTCTTAATTTAGTAAAATGTCTTTGGAATCACTCAAATTGGAGCTAAAACCTTCCCGAATGAATCCATCAAAGTTTAGGCGCACCGACGTTGAAAAATATCCATTGGAGGGGCTTTAGCTGTCCCAGGCCTTCCCATGATTTTTAGGGTCTTTAAGAATCTTGGGAAACTCAAAATTTTCATTTAAAAAGCTCTCTTGTGTGAATTCCAAAATTTTCTCAAAATTATGAAAACACCATTACGTTTTGTAAGCTTTTTGTAAGAAATTATTTCTTCATTTTAGCTCTATTTTTCTTTCTGTCTGAGCCTGAGATTTTCATTTTTGGGAGTCTAGAATGCTTTCTAAATTTTTTGAGACCTTAACTACATTATTTTGGGGGACTTCCTTTTATATCCGGTGAGTTTTGTTTATTGACGAAGAAACCGTATGTTACGTTTCTCACGTTTTCTCTTGTTTATAGAGAACCAGATGTTACATAAGTCTTAATTTTTCACAAAATAGCTATACAATTAAGTTAGTGCTAAAACAAACATGTGGTATGATTGCCATATGTCTAACCAAATATCTACCTTTAAGTAATATTTTCCTAAACCATTGCTCTGATATGTAACACTTAGTTCTAATTAACATTTAGTTTATAGATTAATTTAAGTATATTTGTTTAATTGATTGTAAGAATAATTTTAGAAATCCCTAAAAATACAAACCAATTAAGATTTTATTATAAACAAATTGTTAACCTTAAAACCTATCACAAATTAATTATGTAAACTATAAAAGGTATAACTAACTCCTTAAACATCTTATTATAAGACCTTTAGACACTTACTTAAGACCCTAGATTTAAGAACCTAATCAAAACCTCACTTAAAACCTTTTAAAAAAATTTAAAAAAAAAAAGCACCTAGCATGATTGCCGCCGTGGAGGCATCAGGAAGCAAATTACCCATACAACATCATGATATCAAAGGGTCACATTATGGCATGTTTGCCTTTGTATGAACCTTGCCACAACGCCTAAGGCCATGTTGCAGCATCCTTGCCTTGGTTTTGAGTGACAACATGGCATCACGACCAAAACTTCAACACCCTAGGCATGAGACCTATGTGGCACCGTAGAGCTGAAGAGTTGCACTGCAACCTCCTAAACACAGAGAGCACCAAAATAGCAAAAAAATTTAATGTCAAAGCAAATGCTCACTTACCACAAGCTCCTAACTTAATCAAATGGACATGCGACACCTCTAATAGCTTTAAATATTTCTCCTAATGATGTAAAAATTTAAAGACAAGTGATTAAACACGTACACACTACTCTAAGTGACAAATTTGCAAGGAGAATTAGAAAATAAAATCATGACAACAAAGCAATATTAGACTGACTTCTCACATACCCAAATTCCTTAATGCTCAATCATTTGACTCCAAACCAAATCTAACAAGGTTCAAATGCCAAATGAAAGTTATTCCACCGCTTCAAGCCACTAAACATCATAGATCTAGAATATGACTATGGAACTTTCTAAGAGTCCATTAATACACAATTAATAACAACCATACCAAGGCCCCTTAAACCATCAATAACCAACTAAGGAATAATCAATATCCAACATTACCAATGGGCTTTAATTAATTTTCTTAAGGCCCACTCATTAAATTTCCACTCAATTGGTAAAAACCTATGAATAAATTTATTTTCCTAATTTAATTATTTTCCTTTAAAATTTTTTAATTTATTTATTTTTTCTTAATAATGCCTTATTTAAATCATTTTTCCTCTATAAGCTATATTAAATATTTTCAAGATGTTAAATAAAGTATAGCAAATATCAAGCACATACTTTTCTCTTGAGTTTTAAAATACCAAACCTTTTATGTTAGGTTAGCTCTCCTACCTCCCTCCTTAATGTTCCGTTATTATTTACCTTGACATTCACTAGTTTTTTTTTTTTTTGTACATGAGTTAACTTCTCTATTCCAAATAGAACTATTGTGTCATGTGTTTCTCTAAAGGGAAAAACTACAAAGTATGAATGTTTGATATAGATTAGTTTTATAATTAATAAAATAAATAATATAAAATGGGTTTGGTCAAATTTAAAGGGGTTAAGCCCAACTTATTAAATATACTAAGTTTTTACAATAGATTCATTTTTTTTTTTGGGCCTTATTCTTTTGGCTAATATTCATTTTTTTCTTTTAGTCGAGTGGGTTTTCATATGCATGATACACCTTATAATTCACTTGACCTATGCCTGACCAAAATCAAAAGAGATGAGCAATTTTTTTTTTTTTTGGTAAAAGGCAAAATTTCAATTGGTTATAAGTAAAGCTATCAAAATGGTTTGAATATATAGAGTCAACCCATTTAACCCACAATTTTAGCAGGTTGGATTTAGATTTTGTCAACTTATATAATTTCAAGATCATATTGACCCAAATCATTTAACTCATGAGTTAAGTAGGCTAACCCATAGGTTAAGTGGACTAACCCACATAACTTTTTTTTTTTTACTAATCTTAATAATTTTAATAATTAGGATGATATCTTAACTCTTGTTATAAGAATTAACATTTCAAAACGAGATTCAAATACTTTTGAAAAGGAAATTTGAATAATTTCATTACTTAACTTTGTTTTAGTTATTTGAAGATACTTGAACTAGTTAGTAGTTATTTTTGTTTAATTGTTGAAACTTAAAGGAGTTGCTTGAATGTTTAAAGTTTTGATTTAATTGTTTGAAATAATTGTTTAGATTTAAAAGATACTTATTATATTAATGAATGCTATTTGCTCTTTATTTATTTTTTGTTAACTTATTTAATGGGCTGAATTGAAGTTTTTAACCTATTTAAAATAAGTAAATCAAATATATTAACTCGTTTAACTTACAACCTATAGTGATCTAAGCCATGTGGGTCAATTGGCCCATTTTAATCAATTTTGGTCATAAGTCTTGTTTATATAGAGCTTTGGGATCTGGTCAACAATTTGGTTTATCTATTCAAAAATTCCACTTTCATATTCTATTCAATCACCATTTTGATACTTTAATATCATCATCCTCTATGTGGCCCTCTGTGGGGTGATAATAGATATTATGAAATTTATCATTCAAGTAAGATGATATTAATCAAAACTAGAATAGATAAGTGCACAAGAATGTGTGCAAATTAGTCAAACTTAAAAAAATAAACAAAACTATTTTTTATGTGAACAATGATTATAAATAGTGAAGTTTAGGAATTTTATATAGATATAGATAAGTATCTTACATTTTATACTCATTTATTTATTTATTTTTAAATTGAGATTACCAACTTTAAAAATAATTCGAAAAACTCCAAATCCCCCGTGAAGCATCTATTCTCTTTTCACCATACGAGATTCAACTATTAATTTGGAGGACCTTTTGATTTGGGCCGGACCTTTAAGAGAAAAGCCCATGCCTCATGTGAATATATGATATGACAGTCCCGCCAGGCCGAAATCTCTGTCTGGTCATCACTCTTTACCTCCGCGTCGCGTTCCATTCTGAGAAAAGATCGATAAACAAAAGGCTCCTTCGTCTTCAAGGTATTTTTCGTTTGGCTTCAGAGTTCTCTTCTTCTAGGATTTCATTAATTTTATTTCTTAATTTCTTTTGCGCGATTCAAATATTTCATTTTTCTTTTTGTTGCTTTGGTTCCTGCTCCAATGGATGCTCTAACTCCAGAATACTCATTAATTTGAAGTTTCAAGCTTTGATTTTAGGGTTCTATTGCCTGTTCCTCCACACAAATTATGGAGGCCATGGCTGGAAACCCTAGAAGCAGTGGACTAAAGTACCCACCCAAAATTATTCCATCGAAAACTCCAAAGCAGTCAACTCCAATTCCGAAATCCCATAAACCCAGTCAGTTTCCATCCCACCTTGACGCATCCGATGTTTCATCCTCAGCCAGAGCCATCTGTGATATTCTCACTCGAGCATCGCCTAATGATATTGAATCCGCACTTTCCTCCACTGGAATCAACCCTTCCCAAGATACTGTACATGAAGTTCTCAAACTTTCGTACAATTACCCTTCTTCTGCAGTGAAGTTCTTCCGCTGGGCCGGGCAGCTGCAGAAGCATTCGGCACATGCGTGGAACTTAATGGTCGATCTGCTGGGCAAGAACCAGCTCTTTGAACCCATGTGGGATGCAATTCGGTCAATGAAGCAGGAAGGGGTGCTTTCAATGGCCACATTTGTGTCCGTTTTTGAGAGTTATTGCATAGCTAGTAGGTTTAATGAGGCTGTGATGAGCTTTGATGTGATGGACAGATATGGGATTCAGCAGGATGTTGTTGCAGTGAATTCGTTATTGAGTGCGGTGTGCCGTGAAGATAATCAAACTCCAGCTGCAATGGAATTCTTTGAAAAAATAAAGGGAAAGATACCTCCTGATGGTGACACATTTTCCATTTTATTGGAAGGATGGGAAAAAGAAGGCAATGTAGCAAAAGCTAAGAGTACTTTTGGCGAGATGGTTGTTCGTGTTGGATGGAGTCCAACGAACGTATCTGCTTATGATGCATTCTTGACAACTCTTGTTCGTGGGCTGCAGACTGATGAGGCCATTAAGTTTCTTAAAGTTATGAACGAACATAACTGCTTACCAAGTTTGAAATTCCTTACTGATGCTCTTGATATTCTCACAAAGAGAAATGATGCGGCTCATGCTATTCCCCTGTGGAATATAATGGTGGGTGGTGGATTAATGCCCACCTTGATAATGTATAATGCCATGATTGGCTTGGTTTGCAACAACAATGAGGTTGGTCATGCATTTCAGCTACTTGATGAGATGGTCTTCCAAGGTGCTTTTCCTGACTCTTTAACTTATAACATGATTTTCGAATGCTTGGTGAAGAACAAAAAGGTTCGTGAAACTGAAAGGTTCTTTACTGAGATGATCAAGAATGAGTGGCAACCAACACACACTAATTGTGCTGCAGCCATCACAATGTTTTTTGAGTGTGATGACCCTGAAGCAGCGGAGGCAATTTGGAGTTACATGGTTGATAATTATGTCAAGCCACTTGATGAGAGTGCAAATGCGTTGCTTTTAGGTCTGTGTAACTTAGGTAGGTTGTCGGAGTTGAGGAGGTCTGCAGAAGACATGCTGGACAGAAAGATTAATATATATGAATCGACTATGATGATCTTAAAGGATGCTTTCTATAAAGAAGGTAGAAGTGCAAGAGACAGATATGATCATCTCTATCAGAGGTGGAAAGCTCGTGTCTTAGTGTGATATATAACACTAGAACTTATTACTTTTTCTTTATGTTTAATTTTTTATTCTTGGCAGTCGTTGTTAGAGACAGAATGGCTTTTCTTGTTCTTGACCATCTTGGCTGCACCTTTAAAATCGTGTTCTACAAGCTCCATATGTCCATCTTTTTTCACTCCATGATAGGCTTTTGTACCATTAACTCTATCCTTTCTAGTTCCCTTCCCATCGATTCCTTCTCCTAATCAACTCGTTGGTGTGAATGTGGTTATTCTGGTTCTAAAGTGTCAGTTGTTATTCTGTCATGAGAGTGAAGTTTTTTGAAGCTGGCCTCACTCTGCTACTTGAGAATGAGATGACCTTCTGGATAAAGAATTACATGAAATATAGTTTATTTGCATGGAAGTGATTGGGGCTTTGTTTTCACGACAGTATGATCATGAATGTAAACATGCTTAAGACTGACTGTAGAACTTGTCATGAATATTGGCAATCAGTTAACGATTGTCATTTCTGTATAACCTCCCCTTTTTCTTGCTCACATTTTATGGAATGTGATATATAACATTCTTTAGCATGTCAGAATCCGCTTCTTGTCCTTTCCATTACTTCTTTACATGCAAAGTAGCAAACAAAAAGCCGAGTTTCCCTGTTCCATGTTGTATAGATGGAATTTTTATTTTATTGACACTTGGATGCAAGTGCCAAATGATAATACCCTATTGTATTTTATTAATGTATTATTACCTCGTTATTGCAAAGGAGGACATTGGCTTGGGGGACACAAAGAAGGCTCCACTCTCTGTTGAATGATAATGCTCCTTTAGTAGTGTACAATGTACACACCTCTTTTAAGGTTTTTTCTTTTTTGGTTAATCTTACCATAATTATCGAGGTGCAACTCAAATCGTGAATCAGAAGCTTGATATTTGAATCATAAATTATAAATCGTATTGAGTCGTACGATTTAGAGATATGGTTAGAAATATACCATATACAAATATATACCACTAAAACATGTTCAAATAATAAATTTAAACTAAAAATTATCAAAAATTTAATCATAACTAATGAACTGATAACATATATAAGTTAATAAATACATAAAAGAAAATTTCATAAGTAATCAAATCCAAAACTAAAAAGAAAAAGTAAGAATTAAGAAATTAGTTGAGATTTGAGAATATAATTAAGAAATATATAGTTTCTTTTCACCTAGTGCTGTCTAGTTATGATTGAAGAGGGAGAGGGCAGATGCTTGCGGCCAAAATTTATGATTGAGGTTGAAGGGTAAATAGGTTTCTTCAATTCATTATATATATGTGTTACGTTTTTTATTTAAACGACACAAAGTATGCTGTTTCTTTTTTTTTTTTTAACAAAAACCATCTAGCTTTGTTTTCGTATAGTAGCAGCCAATCAAACATTTCAATCAAGACAGATAACAAAATGACATTGTTCTAGTTATTTATATGGAACATCATCAAATTAGCTATATCTGAATATGATATCATTCCAGTTGCAAAAACCACAAAAGATGGGTCATCATCTATCTTCTTCTTGAAACAAGCCATGTCAGGTCATGAAGGATCTGACTTTGTGACCCAATGGCATTGTTGTGCTCCGAATTGTTGGAACACCACAAATCTTTGTCTTTTATACGACTCACACGATTGCGACAATTCAAACATGTAATTTCGTCTCTTTTCCAATTCAATGAACAATTGGTATCATTTTCCATGCAAAATGAGTTGATCTGTCCCATCTGAATTGTGTATCGTACCATTTCGATAACCATGAATCTCACACTATTATATTGTAGGTCCAATACTCTTAGGATGGATTTATAGACCTTACTCTGACTTCAGTGAAATATGTATTGCTACCTCTTTTTATTTGAAAATCATAAACTAGTCATATTTTGGGTAAGTTCCTTTGCTTGGTCATAAATGCAGCACATTCTCCCATTCTCTCTTTCTTTCACACATAGCACTTACACATTCATGGTATGAAAACCATGGACCATTCTCTCTGTCTAGACTCTACCTTCATATCCTTCACAAAGCTGCTTCTCCATTCTATCTCAAGGCATAGCTTGATCAAAAAGGAAGCCTGGCAATGCAAGGATAACAGTTTTGTGTTCTTTTGATACTGTTACTAGTTATGCCCTTTGAAGCATGGATACTTAAAATAAAAAATTGTGTCTGTGTCCGACATGTATAGAAATGACACTCTTCAAGTTCTACATAAACACTTTGGATTTTGTTGTGTCAGAGTGTTTGTGTCTGAGTACTGTCAATGCTTCCTATAGGTATGCCTTTTCTTCCAATGTGTTTTATTTTTGTCCTTCCTCTTTTATTGCATACCATCTGGCCATTCGTCTCTACTCATGTGTGCTTTGATGGTTTTTATTACTTGTATTTTATGGGATGCTGCCTTAAGTGCATCAGGATACAAAATGTTGGATCTTTCTGAAGGGTTATTGCACATACTGCTAACATAATCTCTCTCCTTTTTGAGTTGGTCACTCTGTTGAGTTTTCGTTCACTTAGTAGAAGAGATGGCAAAGATGTTTCAGATTAAGAAATAAGTTAGGGTTTATTTTATTTTATTTTTTGGCCAAGAGTTGGGGTTTAGTTTTTTTAATCTATCTTTTTATAAGTAATTTTATGAAGGGCAAGACTTGAGTACATTTTTGTTGGTGTTTTCTATCAGTTTTTCAATCAAAACATAATATGTGAAAGAATTTTTGTAAATGACCTATCATTTAATATAAATTTATAAAAAATATCCACTTGTCAATGTTTTTTGTTGAAAAATCTGACGGTAAACATCTAAAAATTACACCAAAGTTTTCTTCTTTTGTGTGTCCTTTGGCAGCTGGTTGTTATGTTTAAATATATGATATTTTAGGCAATGATAAGAGTGACAACTCTATAGTGAGAATAAAGTCCGACTATGTTGTGGACCCGCATTTGTCATTTCAAACAAGTGAACAGCCACTTGAGATGACTAACTGTTGCAGTAAGTTGCGAAACTTTGAAGACTCCTGTACGTTTCTTTTGGAGTGTTCCTGCTTGATGAATTCAACATCTTAAAGTTTTTGGTTTTTGTTTTTTGTTTTTTTTTTTTAGGTTGCACGAATTTTCAGTATAAACTTCTAAATTATAAAGTAGTTGTTTGTTTTCTCTATGAATTCTTTCAGATGTTAAATGGATAATACCTCAAACTAAGTTTGAGGTTATGCGTTGACTCATCTTGTGAAGATCACGAATTGGTCAACACCCACTAGAAAGATTAAAACAACATCAACTGATTTAGTTTCATTTTCATGCTTGCATTTATGCACCTTGAATTTTGCATCCAATTGCAATGGCCTTTCAATATAAAAAAGTAGCAATTAATTCCTTGATCTATTAGTTCGGTAGTTGCTCCCATCGTTAAGAAAATCTGTTATCTTTTAAATTCCCATGTGCAACGCGCATGTTTTGTATAGTTGCTAGACAATCCCTAGTGACAAAATTACGAGTTCGAATTTTTAGCAATCACAAATTGATTATATATAGTATAGTCAGAAAAAAAATAAGTGTAAAAAGAGAAAGTAAGTTTTATATATATTTTTAATCTTTTCTTTCCAATTGCATGACATTATGATTGTAGAGGATTCAACTTCTAAAATTCCACTTGCCCTTATCTAGTATACCCCATCCCACTGATTGAAGTCAGTAGAATCCCAGGATTTTGCTGCTGCAGTTTGAATTGAAACTGAATCTACACAATTTTGAAGATTTGTTTGGTTTAGAGATCTCTACTGCATCAATGCGTACCTTGATGCTAAGTTGAGAGAGCTTCAAGAAAAGATTGGGCTTCCTTTTACATCTTACACTCGAAATATTCAAAACACGCAATTCACAATTTGAAGTGCAATTCTTGGAACTCTGAATTTACATTCTCTTTTACTATTGAATATTGATGAAGGTGAACCATAGTAGGCATCACTGTGTTTTCCTATTGCATTTCATTGAAGATGAATTCATCTAACATTTCAAGCAATATCTACAAGTTGGGATTTTGAATTTCAGAGAGATTGTGGTATTTTGATTTCCCACTTTGAGCTAAGGCTGAAGACATGATTTGCTATGAGAGAGATGAGAGGTTTCAAATTAGGGGGATTGGTGGGTATTATATAAGGACAGGATTAGTTATGTTATTTAGGTCTCGTTTGGTGGACAGAAAAAAGCACTCTTAGAATGGAAAAGGGAATGGGAGAGTAGGGAAAGCCTATTTAGTATGCAGGGTAGCTTTTCCCTGGGAAAGTCCAAACCTTTAAATATGGGAAATGCAAACCTTTATATTTTTTATGGAAAGTAGTTTATCTTGAGGGAAAGCAAATTTTTGGACCATTTTAACTTTGTGTGTTTTAATTTCTGGTAGTAGAGATAATTAAAATTAATTTTTTAAAATTAAATATTATTTTTTTATTATCAAAAATAAAAATTAATTATTTTTCTCATTTTTTTATTTTTATTGATAATTAAAAATAATTATTTTATTATATTTTATAATTATTAACAATAAAAAATAATTAAAAATATTTTAGTCTTTCAATCTCTCTTTCATCCCATTTCAAATATAAAAAAATAAAAATATTTATATTTTTGTTTCCATTATACCAAATATACTTATAGGGTACAAGATTTTTTTCCATTCTCATTCCATAAATGCTCTCTGTCGTCTACCAAACGAGGCCTTAGAACTAGTTAACAACCCTACAGAACACGTGTATTGTATATGGGTGTACCAAAATAACATTTTTTTTAGTGGTGGAGGTTATTGCTGTTAGATTGGAGATATAGCGACCAAATGCAAAGTTTAGGATAAATAAATATAATTTTCTTAATTTAAAATTACTATTATTCTGGACGTCAATAGCTCCGGGGTGGAGCGAAGTTTTGCAACTGGAACGGCAATTGCTATCAAACTTATTATCATTTTAACCACCAGTTTTTACTAAATATTTTACTTACAGTAAAAATAAAATTTGAAAGATTTCTAGCAGTTTTTTTTGCCTAATTGTAATAATTATATTTACTTAGTTTGCAGGTTTAAATTTATTACAACTGAACTATTGTTTAGAGCGCTTCCTGTCGAGGTGGACTTATCCAACATTTCGTTCTTTTTTATATTTGGAAAACTTGTATACAGCTTATTATATTGATAGATTTTTTAATCAAAATATGATAATGTATGATTTTTATAGATAATTATATTATTCTCAATTAAATTATACACTTGGTATTTTATTATTAAAAAATTATATATTTGTTATATTCTTATTAAAAATTTTGACAGTAAAAAATAAATAATTGTATATAGGTTTAGTAAACACTTCTTTCTTGTTTGTAAGTATGATTTGTACCATGAAACCAATTTTTTTTAAAAAAAATTGACGGCTGATAAAGTAAGGCAAAATGATAATTGTGATTGTTAACAAAATAAAGCTTGAAGCTGCGAGAAACTACTCTCAAATTCAGTTCATACAATAACAGCATAAATGATACTTTCGTTAGGTTATAATAAGCACAAAATCAAACATTGGTATGATAAAAGCACTGATAAAAGAAGCTTCTATATTTGCCTTCTCATATATTCTAGTTAAGAATTGAAAACATACTAAGTACTGACATTTCTAATTTCTACAAAAATCATGTTTGTATTGTACCCTGTTCGTTAGAATAAATTTATATGAATATACTTGCAAGTTTTATTTATTTCAAGCAGACACAGGAATAAACTTCACTAAGCACACAGCGTAAAGAAAAGCGATTGCATTTAGCAGCGCAAGTTTGGTATATACTTTAACAACAAAAATAAAGCAGCAAGGTATGCCTATATCCCATATTTCTACATATATAAAGAAATATATAAACACCAGAATATTTTTTTGATGAACTATAAACACCAGAATATTAACTGGGTTAGCAACAAGAGAGAATATCTCTCCTTAATAATAATTTGAGTTCGACTTTTATTAGAGGAGGAAGGGACAAGCAATAGATCCACTTTTAAGAGGTTTATACGTGTATGAATTACTTAAAGTTTTTTATCATAAATTTTTTTTGTGAAAATAGAAAGTGATAAATATAAGCTATGGGGTCAAACATTAATTTTTTTTAACCATAATTTTTTTTGTAAAAAAGAGAAAATGAGAGTACTTAAGTCTCATACTTTATGTCTATCTCTATCTAAATTTATAATTAGGAACTTTGAAAAATTTATGCTATCTATGCTTTTATTCTTTTATCTCTTCAACTACATCATATGTAATTACTGCATAAGATTCAAATTAAAGATAGATTTTTTTCAATTTCTCTCTAAAATTGATAGTCCCAATTTCAAAAAGAAATAGATACAAAATATAAGTGACTCATTATTTAAGTAAATTCAATATATTCAAATGAAATTTGCCATTCACATAAATTTATATATTGTGTGTTTATCTTTCTTCAAAATTAATTTATTAATTTCAAAAAAATTAAAAAGATTCAAATTATTGGAAGCTCGTGAAAAATAGAGTATGAAATGCATCTTATGGATATTTAAAAAAAAACTCCTAAATTTTTTGAGAGATAATAGTTTCAACAAGATTATATATATATATATATATATAATGCTTAAGAGGTAGGAAAGGAAGATACGGAAACCTTCCCACCAATTGGAGATAAGAACCTAAAGTTGACAAGCTTGCGAAAGCCAATTCCTCGCGCAAGATAAAAAATGACAAGAAAAGCACAAAGCATAAATCATAGTTGATGTTGATGCCGTCCCTGCGTGGGCAGCATCACCACCACCACCATCTATGCGTTCTTCGCTTCCGGTATTCAAGAAAAAGCTCGAACATGGTGGTCACAGACCCACCCACCCCTTAATCTGGCTCTTAGCCATCCTCTGCACCATCATAGCCACCGGAGTGGTACTTGCAGGTGTCGTCGTGTTCGTGGGCTACCTGGTGATCCACCCCAGGATTCCTGTAATCAGCGTCACCAACGCTCATCTAGACCTTCTTCGAAACGATTATGCAGGTCTTCTGGAAACCCAGGTCACCATTGTTGTGAGAGCACAGAATGGGAATGCAAAAGCTCATGCAACTTTCTCTGATATTAGCTTCAACCTCACCTTCCAGGGCCAAGACATTGCATTGCTTGTTGCGGATCCTTTTGAGGTCCCCAAGAACAGTTCAAAAGATCTCAACTATGTTGTTCAGTCTTCGTCTATACCCTTAACTCCTGATCAAATGGAGGTTGTGAACCAGTCATGGAAGCAAAATGAGATTGCTTTTGATTTCAAAGGAGATGCTAGAACCCAATGGAGGGTAGGGCCTTTAGGGTCTGTTAAATTCTCATGCCATTTGAATTGCCGACTCAAGTTCCACCCCATGAATGGGACATACATACCCTCGCGCTGCAGCTCCAAATCAAAATAATTTCTTTGGTTAATTTGCTTATCTACACATATTCCACGTTAATTTCTCCACTCGTACATAATATATATTTTCATCTCTTCTTTTCATAGTCATACATAACCTTTTCTTTTCTTTTCTTTTTTTTTCTTTTCTTTTCTTTTCTTCCTTCCCAGATAGATCTTTAGGCAATAAGATTGAATACCTTTAGATTCTATACTTTTGCAGGTCGGAGATGATTCTCTGCAGTTAGTATCCATCTGCAGTGGCCCAGTGAAAAATTGTGAGAGCACAGTTTTTGAAAAAATATAAAAAAAAAAAATTATGAAAAAAAAAAAAAAATCTGTGAAAGGAGTGTAAAGAAAGTTTGGATCTTCAACTGCAGAGGATCTTGTCCTTGCAGATCTTGCTAGATAATCTGCACTCTGTATTCTGCAGACCAGAAGAACCACTTTTCAGAAAGTTAATGCCGTTGATGGGAAGTGAATAATATTTTAATTTTCATTTCATTTTCAATAACAGTGAATAATAAGTCTTGTCGTTTATCAATTGTTATACAATTTTATTTTATTTTTAATTAAAATCATATAATTTAATTTTAAATTATAATTATTATGAATCTTATTTTTTAAATGAAAGTAAATTATTTATCAAAATAAAAATAATATTTAATTTTTCACTATTATAATACAATAAATAATTAAGTTAGTTTTCAGAAACGTCGTGTTACATTTTTTTATTCTAATTATGGTATTGCGCATCTACCGAAAAAAATAGAAAAATAAAATTTTAAGAAAAAAAATGAAAAGAAAAAGATAAAGGGAAAGTTTAGATAAAATTTGCAGAAAGCACAGTTTAAGATAGATAATTCATTGAAGATTGTGTTTGGGTCTGCAAAATGATCATGTCCACTAAAGAAAAGGAGAAAATGCGATAAAAATTGCGGAAAATACTGTTTAAGATATAAATATATATAGTTCATTGATAATTGTGTTTAGGTCTGCAGGTGGCCACGCAATAAAAATTGCAGAAAGGCACAGTTCACGATATATTATTCATTGAAGATTGTGCGTTGGGTTCGCAAGTTATCGTACGCGTCCAGCGGAGGAAGGAGAAGTGAAAATTATAATTCAAATATCAAATTAAAAATATTTATATTAAAATTTTTTAATTTTAAATTATTTTAAAATATTTAAGAATAAAATTCAAATAATTTTAAGTTAAAATTTTTTATTTTTAAACTTTTAAAATAATTTAAAATTTAAAATTTTTTTAATATCAATATTTTTAATTTAATATTTTAATTATAATTTTTTTTTTTTAAAAAAAAAGGAGGATCCCAAGTCACCAAAAGCAAAGAAAGTGATTAAAGCAGGAGGAAGGGACTAGAAAAAGCAAATCATACCTGAAACATAAAAAAAGGCTTCAAAGATTGCAACTTTTCTTCTTTAGACGCCTTTCTGAAGACGCCCAAGCTAGCCTGAAGCCTTGGAAGTATTAGGCGCTTGGTTCGCTGCTTTGGAGCTAAGTTACATGTAAGCCTTTTTATTACTTGACGTTTTTTTTTAAATCTTTTACTTTATGGACTCTTAAAATTTTCTCCCTGATGATTCTAAGAAATTACAATTTAGACTACCCAGCTAAAATTTAATTACAAATCTGATGCATAAATTTTAATATATAAATAAATATTTCTCTAAATATTTAGAAAAGTACTTTTCACAGAAAATTATTAATATATATATATAGATTTGACTTTACAATTAAAATTATTTTAAAAAATAAATGATATATTCATAATGGTTATTTTTAGATAAGTTTTAAATTTTTTATTTAATTAAAATATGAATAAAAATAAAATTACAATGAATATATAAAATATTATAATCAAATTAAACAAGTATAATATAAAAGAAAGGGAGCCAAAATGACAGTGAAAATGAATAATTAAAATATTTTTTGAAAATGATTGAGAATAATATAAGTGATTAATAATTTTGAGTGAGAGCATTTTTGTTTTTTAAAAAGTAATATTTTGCTCCTACTTTAAAGGAGAAATTGTTCTCACAACAAAAAAATTGCTTCTACTATCGCTTAAAAACAACTTTTTTTTGGGAGAAAATTCGAGTTAAGAACTGAAGGAGAGCAAAAATAAGAATAAAGGACCAAACCAATTATAATTACTCTGAAGGATCTAATGATAAAATATTAGGAGTGGAGGGACAAAAATGCCCCTGCCTATTTTCTCTGTAATGCAATCAACAAAAAAACATTTTTTTTCCTTCCACCCATTTTCTTCCTGCCAGTTTTGTGTCTTTCTTGTGCCTCCTCCCATTTCTTCATCCTCCATTCTCTTCCCATTTCTTATGCCCATTAAGAGGGTGAGAGGCACAGTGGAGAAGTCCACTGTGAACAAAAGTTGCAACATTTTTTAGCATTGACGTTACCAAAAGGGTCAGAGTGAAAAATAGTTAAGGCCATATGGAGATGAAAGGAGAAAAATCACAAAAATTCAACGGAAAAGGGCGGGTGGGCTCCTCTCTTGCCTCCTTCGTCTAATTCCTATATTAGAATCTACAAACAGGGCTATATTTATTTTATCATGACACAAGATTCAGGAAGAGCTTGGAATGAGAGTTTTGAAACAAGAATCAAACTAGGTCAAAGATAAGCTCTTCTAACATTACATCATCGAACAAAAACGATGAAAGAGTGCATTGAACTATCTTTTGGGTCAAAGATAAACTTTTCTACTTTGATTTTGCCATCAATCAAAATTAGCAAAATTCAAAAAAGAGTGCAATTGTTCATCTTCAATAGTGCACTTTTGGAAACTCTTAAGTGGATCTCTTAGGATCTTATAGGGATTAATAGGTATAAGAGAATTACAATTGCTATAACTTTATCAAATAATTGCCTTCTTTTATGATTACACAGGTTATAGTCATAATATTATTTGCCCAATTTGAATACCTTGTTTTAGATCGCCAAGTTTCAAGTGATTTGCACTTGGAATTCATCCAACTATTCCTAAAAACCTCAATTTATTATGTGTTAGCCAAGGACAACATGATAGAAAATGAAAATATGAAATCAAAAGTGAAAACTCACTTGGACGTCAAGAAATGTAATTCAAATTATTGGATGTCATGGATGTTATGGAAGATAGCATGAGAAATAGAAAACCCACATGGTAAGTAAAAAGACTCACTAGTTATTAGTTGTTTATACCATATGGTTCAATGCTATTATAGTTCATGTTTCTATTAAAAACATTTATATACACTAGAATGCTAATTCCACACTGGTCTTCCTCAATTGACCTTCACATTTTTTTGTATAAAAATAGAGACCAAAAACTATCAATTGCTACAATCAACATCATCATATTCAAAAATTGCATAAATACCAAGTTCTTTAACAACAGAGATCAAATTTGCCCACACATCACAATCACAAAAGGCATACCTTGGGATCGAGACCTTTTGATAGAAATCATGAGCAACAAGTCAAGAAATTTCATTTTTGGACTTGGAAAGAGTAAGTGAGCTATGCAAATAAATGACACTTTGTGGAGTGTATCCAAATTTGGGGACAAGTTTGCTAATGGCTTCAAATGCCTTGGCAAGCCACTCCTTAACTTCTCTAATCCAAGACGCATTGGAGCCACTCTTTGGTTCTGTGAGCAAAGTATAACAACCTACTATATCTTCTTTACTTGGTACAATGGAATGCCCATTTATGTAAAAGTATTCATTACAAAACTTTTAACAATAGAAAATCAATTACTAAATACATCAAATGGATTTCTCATACTTAGAAATGATATTTTATCCAATTCTAATTCATTGATTCACATTCAAATATCTCGTCTCATCTAATTGAGCATGCAAATAGCTCCCATATATAAAAAGGAAACAAATTGCTTATTTTAGTCATGATCACATATTGCATCATAAATTTCAAAAATTTATAACTTGAATTACACAACTCTAATTAATGCAAATTAGATGTCATTTTAAAGCTTATGATGTGAATTTTCTACTTTAAAATTTTCAAATCAAAATGAATCTATTTAATCCCTTAAATCCTATAAAAGTCAAATATGATATAGTATGAATAATAACTATCATAATAGCTTTTTTGAGACAATTTTAGAAATTTACCAAATATCTTATAGAGTTCTACAAAAATACAAACTTTGACTTTATAGAAAGATCTAAATGTCCTCTCACCAAAATTTCAGCCCAAATTCGATCATTAAGGCAATTAAGAATAAAGAGACATTTTATGGCTCATTTGGATAAATTTTTTGTTCCAAAATAGTCTAAATAAGCTCTAATATGCCATCTCTTGCTATGAGTAAATTTCAAATTATATATGCATTATTTATGAATGGTTCATTATGTGAAAGTTTCCTTGTATCTACAAATCACCATTTCACTTGGATATATGCATGCAACTTCATGAATTTTCATATCTCAAAACATGTTCCTATGTCTTATACATATGAAAAATGGTCATATATTTATAGCTCAATGTTTTTGTACAAACTACTTATACATCACATCCAAATGTACATAAAAAAGAATATATACAAATGTATGAATTCTAGCTACAACTTGACTTCAAGAACCTATTTCTTTCTCTTTCTCTTTTTCCTTACGAGTTTTGCCTAGCATGGTTAGTCAGAAACAAAAGGTGAGATTTTGGGAAGAATCTTAGTAGTAATACTCAATCATTCTAATACACACAATAGACAATTTAGGAATGAAGTACAAACATGCATGGTCATTACACATAAAACAACATATCACCATGAATTGGTATAAAACATATGAACTTATCAAGCCATGGCATAAAATATACTAGCTAAGGTTAACTCTGGGTTAAGGAAGAACTATTATACTCAATTCTCTGTCCTTTTTGCTAAAAGCCAAAAACACATCTCATATATGCATAAAACTCATACTAGTATAGCCAATTCAAGCATAAATTCAAGCAACTTATAAAGCATCTAATACACACAATGCATCTTAACTCAAACACATCTAAGTGCACGCAAGGAAAGACGAGTAAGCTACTTGAAATACATTTAATCTAATGCCAAAACCACTTACTCAAACTTGATCATCTCATTAACTCTGATTCAGCCTTACTACTTCCATGTGGAGTGGTCCTCATTAATTTGGCTTATAACATCAAGATTGAACACAACATTATCAATTATGACTCATACTTGCTTAACTTTACTTCTATGACTTTTAAATTGTGAATTAGGCCATTGAAAGTGCACTAAAAGCCCTTTATGTGATGCTTCCTATATGCACATTTTCTTGGTGGCTTTTCATTATTGTTTATGCTCATTTCCACCACATTTAATGGCCTCAGATTAGTGAAATTCCTTTAAAACTCAAAGCCCTTCAAGTTGTCCTTCCCTTAGGCTTATAATTAGGAATTTCATTAGGCATGTTTTCTGGGAAAACTTGAGCCTCCAAATTTATGATTCAAGTCACAATTTTCTATTTTACTATTTATATGACCATTATTATTCATTTGGTATAGTTTTTACCTATGGCTCCTTTTGAAACCCATTACGCCAACTTAGGCTTCAATGTACATCTTACCACATTCAGCTTCTAGACTTCCAATTCTTATCATTCATGATTTATATGACTCAAATGAGACTCATTAGAGCCATCATTAGCATGCCTAATAAACCCACATTGTCTCATATTAGGCAACCTTTGAACCTTAGAAATTCAACTTTCAAAATGTGGCTTCTAAATTCCATTCAATGATGCCCTTAGTGTCCATATTTCATTTCTAGTCTATCCAAAACTTTAGAATTAATAAAACAACTCCCTAGTCCCTTCATTCTCTACATGGCTTAATAAGGGTCTTATATGCTCCTAACTTGGTGTTTCATTGGATTCAAGTGCAACTAAGCCTAGATTCATAATCCTTGCACCTTAGAACATCTAAATGAATCAAAAGAACATAAAAACATCATGGATTTCATATTCTTTCTCACTAGACCTAAAATGCACGAGGCTAAAAACTCAAGATTTCTCAAGTGAAATTCATGGAACTTTACCTCAATACAGAGCATTCTTCATATAAATTTTTTTCCACTGATTAGAATCTTAAAAGGAGCTCTTTTTTCTTGTGGGGTTAGACATGAAATTCCTTTTTTTAAGAAAATAAAACCACCATTAGAAAGCCCATTCAATATAGATAAACATTTCTAATTACAACCAGATAAGCTGAGCACTTTTAGTTACTTAAATAAGGTCTTAAACTTTGTCTCTCTCCTCCCTTAAAAGCATGTCCATGGCTAGTCTTAGAGTTGCAACTTTTTCATCCAAATGGGCTGAGGAAGAAGGAGGCTTATTAAGGAAGTCTCTTAATACTTCTTTTAAAATGACCATTTTGTCCCTGAGTACTCTTTCACTCTGTTAGGGCTCATTTGTGGACTTTTCAGGATCTAACTACTCCTTATAAAATTGAGTGCTCTTTACATAAAGCATCATTTTTAGGTCTCAATGGCTTAAAACAGTAAAAATTGACTCAGCTTAAGTCACACATTCTGTCTCATTTTTTGTATAAAAAAGGTTTTAACAAACTTTGACTGTTCTTACAGTTTTCAAGACTCTTGAAAATCCTAATGAGCTTTATTTTGGCATTTAAAATCATTTTCCTTGAGTTTCTAAAATCTTACTCAAAATTACAATTTTGCTATTAGTATGCCATTTAACTACATATAGCTACTCCAGTGCCATTTTCACACCATAAGTGATCTCAGAACTCCATTTCTTGTCATCTTAGTTGTTCCTCTACTCTTATTATACTTTATCTCATATTATATTGGGATCCAGCTTAATTAAAATACCAAATACCACATTTTTCCTAAAGGTTATTATTTTTCCCCTTTTTGTATTGTAGCTAGTCTAATACCCTTTTTCTTCATTCTTTAAACTAGCAGTGGCCCTTATTTCTTATTCTAATTAAGCTCTTGGTCTTTTACATCTTAGCCTTAACCTCAATCTTAGGCTTTAGCCTGGTTTAAGGATACCACATGTTACACAAAAGATCTTGTTTGTTCATCTTTAATCTTCTTCGCTTCAATTCCTTACTAAAACTTGCACACAAATTAAAACCATAGAGACTAAAACATCTTCAATTGTCGTAAATGCTTCTCCAATGTAGACTCACTTGAAATTGAAAGGGAAGACTCACTCAGACATTGAAAGTGTTGGAGGGAAAGTCATCACAGGAGTGTGTAGGCCTTAGGTGCATGTCGTCCTTCAGATGCCCATAGATTGAATGGTTGGTGATGCCCCTTGCACATGCTAGAAAGACAAGGAAAATGAGAAATGATGCAAAGGAGGCTAAGGCAAGATTTTGCCTCTTTAGATAAGTCAAAGGGCATTTTTGTCCATCCACTCCTAATATTATATCATTAGGTCCTCTACGAAAATTAAAATTGGTTTGGTCCTTTATTCTAATTCGTTTATCTCTTTTCAATCCTTAACTCAAATTCCCCTCTTTTTTTAAGTAACTAAGCTAAATATCACTATATATATATTCCTAATACTGGATTAGAGTGGTGGAAGTATTGCAGAATTTTGCTTATTAAATTTTTTTCTTTTTTTGTTTAGCTATGTGAATTCTAAAATAAATCTTATAGATACTTTCTCAACCACATATTGGATATCTAGTATTGAATAAGCAACATCATAGGTCCAATACTTATAAAAATTACATGACCATTTAGTAATATTAAAATGTTCCAACATTAGTATATAACTCATTCTTGAACTATAAAACTATTAACATCTCCCTATTATTTTTACAATATCCAACATAATAGATAAGGTTACTCCATCTTCTTTGTACTATGATTTAGATCCAAGAAGTCCAGCCTACCTCAAGTATTCTAATCTACTATCAACTTTGAATCAGTAAAGCTTGAATCCATGTTTAAATACATCTACAAGTGCAGTAAAAATTTACATTTTTTATAAAAACACTCATTAATTTTGAAAACTAGTGATGTTAAGATTTTACTTATCATTAAAAACTAAAAAAAGAAAATAGCAAATGGTAATTTTGGCCAAACACTTTGATATTTGAGAGAAATGTTATTAAGAGATACGACATGATGAAGAGCAAGCACTGAAAATAGCTAAGGACACGCCTTTTTTTTCTTATATTCTCTTTTTTCTATTTCTCTCTGTTTCAACCTCCTCTTCCTTTTAGTGACTTATATTTTTTGTTTTCCAAACCTTCTAAGATGAACTATTCAAAAAATATATTTAAAAAAAATTAAATAATCGAATCAACTAGTTTTTAACCAATTTGATTTTGACTATTTCTTTGATTGACTAGTTCTTTAAGCTAACTAAACCAAACCAAGGTCCAATTCCTAGTCCAACTGATTAAATCAATTGGTTTGATCCGGTTTTAATTACCTTGGCAAACACAATGTAGTAACCAGATGTAGATAGAATATATTCATATATGAGGATATAAACACATAAGCATAGAGAGCATAATTCCATATGTTCATATCCATCGTGAAATCATACTTAGATAACATAAACATAATAATGAAATGCTGCATTTATCATATCTAAGCGTCATAAATCATGACTTAGTCAACATATATCACATGTGATTGCATTTGGATATCATAAATATACAATATAATAACATTTATATCTAGCTAGATATTTCAAAAGCATCTTTTAAACAATATCATCTCAAATTGATCATAATAGGCTCAATTCATCATATCTATGTACCACATATATTTATACATATTAGCATCCCTTATTATTTCATTCATAGAACCTGTATTATACTTTAATGAGTACATCCCATAAATACCCTCTTAAGAAGACATAGATGATCCTGCATTTAAAGCACTATTTGTAAAAGAAAACAAGTCCAAAAGATAGGTATCAAATGTCTCATACTATTTATATGAGCTTAGGCTTTCATCGGTAACTCATCAAGTATCTCATACTACTTAGTATGAAACCTCAATTTTCAGTGCCATTAAAGAGGAAAACTATTCTCCTTAACCATTATGATCAATAGAATCATTATCTGATAAGAATAAATATAACTAAGGTGTCCCCAAAATGAATCCACAACCTTAACCTACAACTTGAAAGTTGCATAAGGACCTCCCAACCATTATGTGACCCCCTTTATCACAACATTGTCCTCGGAAAATTAGACTTCAAATTGTGAGGGATTTTAACCCCCAAGTTGATTCTAGATAATCATACATTTCCTTTCATATAGACAAAAATTTTATCTCTACTAATGAAGACCGTTTCTCAAAATCTTATCCCTTAAGAACTCATCCTATAAAGACTTTTGATAAAATTGAGAATCCATAGAATCCTATCTCTAAAAACTATTTTTATAGGAAACCCTTCTTCGAGAACTCTGCCTCCATTTTGCCTTGCCTTAACTACTTATTCAAACACTTGCACATATATGAATATTTCAAATAATTATAGATATCATGCAATGATAACAATGTTACACATAATTCTTGTAATACCCACTCTTTCTAAATTGAACTGAAACCAATGAGTTATAAAAGGAAGACCCTAGAATCAAAGGATTAAAGGCTAGACACAATTAGAATAATATTTTAGACATCTATAAATGAGGATACAAAGCTAAGGATGCCCTGAAACCAAAACCTGGAAGGCTAAATAAAATTATCTAAAAACGCAATGGCATTTTCGTAATTTTGAGTAACTTTTTAGAAACTCATAGGAGAGAGTTTTAAATGGTAAAATTGAGTTTTCCATGGTCCTTAGAGGCCCTAAAAACCATAGAATTATTAAAACTCCTTCGGTATATGATTTAGTCTATCAGTTGGCCCGAATTTTGACTAGAATGATTCAGGATAGCTTCGAAGCTCATAAAATTGAAATTTTATGTTTTTAATAAATTAGAGGACCTAAATTTTTATATGAAAAAGATGATTCTAAAAAAAGAACTAAAATGAGCAAAAACAAGAAAAATGAAGTTAAAAGGAAAAATGAGAATTTTGAAATTTGCGATAACTTAACCCCTTCTTTCTTAAATCTATCCAACACGACCTAAACCCCTCAAAATAGCACTTAGACCATCTGAACCAGCAACAAGAGGCACACCAGGGAGAAGGGAGAGAAGGAGGAAAAATAACCAAGAAAATGTATGAATTCTAGAACTTTTTCATGTCTCTTCCTTCATTAAGTTGATTCTCCTCTTCAAGTTATCTCTCTTCATGGTTTTAGTTTTTTAAAAGGATGATTTTTATGGCTAAAATTGTGGAATAAGGAAAAGATTTAAGGAAGCTAAGATTAGAACCAATTTTCTCTCTTGATAAGCTTTAAGATAATGTAAGATACATGGCGCAAAAATGGCTTCTCCTTGTCTTCTCCCTCCCTCCATGGTTCGACCACCCTAGAGTCGATGAAGAGTGAGGATTTTTTGGAGGGTAACAAGGTAGATTCAAGGGTTTTAGAGTGTGAGGAATTGAATTATGCAATTAGAATCACGAAATGAGCATTAGGAAACAAGATAGGGAAATTAGGGTTCCAATTGCACCTTGAGAGTTTTAGAACATTAAGAGAATAAACCAAGTTATATTTAAGCATGTCTAGACTCTAGAGAAACTAAGGAATAAAAGTATGTATCAAATTTTCAAAGAAAAGAAGCAAAACTCCATATTGCCTCCCTTGAAGTGTAACAACCAGAAAAGAGAAAAGAGGAAGCTGGGAAATTTTCGAAGGCTGAAAATTTTCTAAGTCTTCTCGCCATAGCGAGAAATAGAGTCGCCATAGCGAGAATGCCTCCTCGCAATAGCGAAGATGTTCCTAGCTGTAGCGAGTGCGACATTCCATACAGGAACCAGGGAGTTGCTCGCCATAGCGGCGCTATAGCGAAGGCAGAGGTCTGGAACAGGCCGAGCTCACCGTAGCGACGCCATAGCAAAGGCAAAGTCTGGAACTTGCACGAGCTCGCCGTAGCGAGGATGATGACTCGCTATAGCGAGAGCGGTCCAGAAAAAGTGTAAAAAGAGAGATTTTGACTTTTTAAAGAGTCTAAACTTTTCCTTTCTCTTAGAACCGACCTGAGCTTCGACCAAAGAGAGAGAAGAGAGCAGTGGAGAGAGAGAGAGAGGCCAAGAAGCAAGGAGATCAAGCAAAGAGGTGAGTAATCTTTAGATTTCCTTAGCTTTTCTCCTTAGCCTGTTGTCTCCTCCTCTTGCTTTCTCTTTCTACGGTTTTAGAAGCTGAGTTAGGAGAGGTTCAGAAGAGGGAAATAGGAAAACTACTCTAGAAGGAGGGTAGAACTCATTTATCCTCAATTCTTCTTCCTTGCTTTCTTCTCGGAGAGCTTGAGAAAGGAAGGAGAGTGAGTAGAGTTCGAGAGAGAGAATCCCTAGATCTGTAAGGGTAGTGAGGGTTTACTTTGATGAATAGTCTCTTTTAGCTTTGTGAGAGTCATTTAAGCTATGAGAGAATGACTTGATGCTCTTGTTATGCCTAGGCCCAAAGGAAGAAACTCCACCTTGTTGTGAGTGTGAAATCAAGGAGGGAGAGGAGAAATTGAAAGGGAAGGCTAGTGTGATCTGAGAAGGTAGCTCTCTACTCTATTCTTGTTGCATTCTTGGTTGTGTAATAGTCATTATGTTGAGTATGTGCTTGAATGATGAGATATGCCATTGATTTTGCCTTGATATATCGGTACCAATATGCTTATGATATGATTGTGGAAATCGCTCGGGTGAGGTGGTGCCGAAAGTCCCTTGAGACGGGTGAGGAGGAGCCAAAAGTCCCTAAACCAAGGGTGAGGCCGATCTAAAAGTCCTAAAGCTCGGGTGAGGCTAGACCGAAAGTCCCTAGAGCTTCGTCTTGGCATTGGTTGATTTCATGGCATGAAACACATATGTTGTGTTATGATGATTTATTTGCATGTTTGACTAGTATATGCCTTGATTGCATCTTGAATGAGTATGAGCTATTGAGATTCTCCCGAATCTCACCCCCTTCCCCTCCCATCCTATTATTCAGGTGGTGTTCAGGGAGAGGCGAGTACACCTCACGGAGCCTAAAAGAGCATAGTAGCATGATGTATAGCTTTTTGGTTATTTTGATGTATAAGGTGCCAAAATGAGAGTGCACCTATTCTTTTTGGAGTTGTAGCTATATGAGCACATGTAAATGTATGTACAAATGATGTATGGATGATATAAAGGGTTAAAGCAATGAGAATGTATAAATTGGCCTTTTGAGGCTCATATGAAATAGTGTATTTTCTTCCATAGCATAGTGAAATTGGAATGTATGATGATTTGGGTTATTTAGATAATTCATATATGCTATGTTTGTACTTTTAAATTTGCCCAATAGAGGTTAGAGCATGTGGGAGGTCATTTAGACCCGTTTTGAATCCCATGTGGTGCTAAAATTGCCATTTAGGCGAGCTCCGTCAAAGTATGACCAGATGAGCTCTTCTTATTATGGAATTTGGCATGCCTCTAGAGTCTATTGAGAGCTTCTTGGGAAGCTAGAGTGGGTAATATTCGGAGGTCTAGAGAATATTCGGTGAATTGTTGAAATTGGGAATTTGCAATGTTTTGGTCATGGTACTGTTCATTGAGTCCGAAAATGAAACCATGCCACTCGTAGACCAAATGATGTCCAAATGTCATGAAACTTTAGGAGCATAAACTAGATATCCACAGTGACCTATACCAACTGGAAGCACCTTAATTGGAGGTCTATAGAGAGAGAAACGATTTACTGAAGTTCTGTATCAGCATCAGGGAAGTTTCTGACCTTCGTTACTGTTTTATCGGGTTTCGAGGTCTTAGAACTCCTGAACTGATCTGGACTTATTTTTCTCTTATAGTTCACATCTGTAGCTTTCCAAATTGGTATAGTTTGCCCTGATTGGATTTTTGTGGATTTAATTACGAATTTCCGAAGTTCATGATAGTAAACTGCACCAGCAGCAGGGACAGCCGGACATCTGTTCCTATTTCGATGTCAATGAGGGTCTAAACGTTGAGATGGAAGTTGGGAGTTATTTTTAGTATGAAGGTAACATCCCAAGCTTTCCAGAGAGCTATGATTTGCTTGATTCCCATTTTTCTAGAATTAGTTGTGATTTTCCAAAGTTGGAGCCAGAAATATGATTTATGGGCCCGATTGAGAAATTGTATTTTCTGAGTTTTTGGCTTCTTACCCGTGGTTTGTGAGTTGTTAGAGACTATGTACAAGTGGTATAAATGGTGTTTGAGTAGAGAATGTGAATGATGGGTTCACAGGACCCACGGGGCAAAATATGACCGGTTAAACCCCAACTTTAAGTAGTGAAATACCACGGTTTCGGTCATTTTCCAGGGAAATCATATGGAGTCAAGCCTAGAGGGAGATGAACTAGAGTGTAGTCAGTAAGGTGTTACATGAAGTGGTGTCTCAACCAAGAAGAGAATAGGATACCTAGGGAGTGTTTCTTTGAATTATAATGAATTTAGAGATTTAGATATGATGAATAAGTAATTACGGAAGTATTGGATTGAATTTAGGAGTCTTAGAATGGAAGTTGAAATTTTAAGGGCCTAAATGAGGTTAATGAAATAAATTGGTTAGAAATCCTTCTAACCAAGCATGTAATGGTTCCAATGAGTTTTTTGAGAGTTATAAGACTTGTAGAAAGCAAGAGTTTGGGGTTAGGAAGGAAAGAATTAAGGATTGCTTCATTATGGACCTAAAACTAGCTTTATGTACCATATTTAGTCCTAATGAGATTTAAGAAAGATAATAAAGCTTAGAATGAGTTCTATGAGATTAATTTGCCTTGTAATTGTCATATGTAGGTCAAGCTAGCCCAAATTCACTCACTTGTAAGTGCCAAGCCAAGGAAAGTAAAGAAAAAGAAAGCCAACAAGTGGGATTGTGGTACTCCAAGTTCCAAGAATCACAAGATAGCTTTATCTTCCTTTCTTGCATATATTTGAATGCTTGAATGAGTTGAAAAACTTATGTATGTTGTTGCTTGATGTTATTATGAGAAATGATTCATTATGTTTTCCATATGAACTATATGAACGTTATATGTATATAAAAGGCAATGAGATGGCTCCTAAATAAGGCATGAAATTAAGCACAATAGCTTTTCCTTGACCCACAAGTTGAGAATAGTTAAGCCTAACAAGTTTATGATAATGCCATGGTTTAGGTATGAATGAGTTTTTATGTTTTATGATGTATTTGATTCATATGAGGCATAAGCATTGCATTCTTGCATTACATGCGTGGCATTATGTTGTACCAATTTTTGTTATATGTATGTATATGACATTTTATATGTATCATGATGGACTTGTGATGTTTATGATCATGTTACTTTATGTTTAATGATGGAATCATGTGTAGGAGTATGAGAATAGCCATGTATAACCATCTTGGGCAAGATATGTGCATTATAGTAGAATTTGATATATGGGATGACATGATGAATATATGAAATCTTGATCCATCCCTTTTGGCATGATATGAAATGATTAGAAATTTTATTTAGGATGAAAGAAATGTGCTCAAAGTGGAAGGAAACTAATTGGATCCTAAATGGTCCAAAATTAGAACCACTGTTGGTTTTAAAATTTTCATAAACAACTCCTATGTCAAAAGTGGCCCAAATGATCTAGTTTGAGCTTAAGATTTGGCATTCTTTTAGACCCCTCATAGACCTTTTTTTCAAGCTAAGAATCATGATTTTTGGAATTGTACAAAATATTTTAGAAATTTTTTAAATTGTGTAGAATTTTCAATTAGGTCATAATACTGTTCACCTAGAATAGTTTTGATATTTTGTGTTTTTTAGGGGTCAAATAAAGTCCAATACTCTTAAAATTTTATAAGCATATATTTGGTATTATAAGCTTTTTAAGGCCACTGAATTTGCATAAAAAGGAGTCATATAAAGTTATGAATTTTTGAAGTCAAGGGTTTGATTATATCTAAATACTATAACAGCCATTGATATGCAAGGTTTTTTATAGATCAAATGAGCTCAGATGCTCTTGAAATTTTTATAGGACATAGATCTCATCTCGAGCTTTCCATGGCTATTGGGATCATTTAAAATGGAGTTGTGTAACCTAAGATATGGAATTTTAAAATTTAGGTCTATCATATGCCCTCCTTTCTAAACTAGGTTATTGTTCTATTACATGCCATGAGGCAAACGAATTCAATTTCATCTGAAACTCTTACAGCATATAAGTCACATCCTAATATTTTTATAGACACCTAATTTGCATGATTTGGAATTGCATAGCTTAAGTTATGAATTTTCAAATTTAGTGCAGATTTTGGGCTTATGTTGTGATCTCGGGTCAAATGGAGTATTAGAATGTTCCACGAGCTAGGCATCACAAATTGGATATGAAAAAACTTTTTTATGATAAAAATGAATTAAAAAAGAGAAAAAATCAAATTTGGATCACTATAACTTAAAATGACCCAATTTCGGTGTTAAAAAGCTTATGTATGGATGTGAACTTTGCTATTATCTTCCTATATGGCATGAATGAACTAAGTATGCTAGGTATGACAATTCTCATATTCTAGGTTATCCTTGTTATATTTCCTAGTCAATATACAATTATTCTTTTAAACCTAAATAAACAGCACATCAATAAATATCATAATTACAAATCACATATAATTGGATCTTATATAGCATAATCTTATAAAGATGTAAATATTTGTTACAACCAACACACTTCAAGAATATCAATCATACAAGTTAAACACATATAACTTAATACAGTTATATAAGAATATGGATACACATTAGTAGTGTATGACTTTGATTTACATTTCAAGTCATATTCATTAGACACAAATGATCTTTCTTTATAAGTATTAAATTCTAATAAACACATGTATATCATGAATCATGCGAATAAGCATTCACATATGTATCATAAAGTTGGCATGTGTGTAGACATATAAATCCATGTGTGTGTATATGTCTATATATATATATATATATCTAATAGATTTACAGGCACATGCATATGAATTAAACATGTATACAAGCAAACATATCCTTGTTGTCATATTATATATAGGACACTGGCATTATTAATTGCTTATATTAATTCTGATGGAACTTTTTTCCTTTTCACTGTGTCTTTAGTGTTTTCATAAAGTCCATATTAGGTCCATCTATAGGCACTCCAAATATTGAGGTCATCTATGTATGGGAATAATCTAAAGTTTAGTAATCCATGCACAGGAATAATCTAGGGTATTTTAGTATCACGATAATCCATACATAAGAATAATCCTAGGTTTAGTCTTTTATTTCTCATTTGCATAAGTAATTAAGTAAGATATTATAGTAATTAAATCCCTTGAGTTCTAGAAGAATTAAATTAGGCAACTTGTGCATGAGATGCACCAATGATAATACAATATGTAGTAGGCATTAAATGCACACAACATTCAAGAACACAAAAAACTCAACAAATATATGTCCTAGGGTGTACATGGCCTGTACCATTTCATATGGTTGAACCATTCACTTTTTGTACATTTAAAACACTCAGAACAACAAAGTAATACACAACTTGTGTGTGGGTACATAGCTTAACTATCTTCCTTTTAGGTTTGGGTGCAAGACAACATTTTTACATTGAAATAGTGACCTATACAACCTTGTTGTGTAAAATCAGGAATTCACATGATTTGGTTGTGCAATTTTTTAGCATGCATAAATGAGTTTTGTATAGCCAGGGACCTTTGTATTATGAAACACCATTTTTAAAGCTTTAAAACTCCATTTTTTTTATGAACCCTATCACCTAACATGATTTAAACATCATTTAAACATTCTAAAGCACATTAAATCTCAAACTTAAGTATATAAAATTCCACTAAATGGACATGCTAGGATTTTTCCATATTTCAACCTTGAAAATTAATAAAAGAATAAGATGAAGAAAGATGGAAGAAAAAGATGATGAAAGAAGAGGAGATAAGGAGAAGAAGTGAAGCTATCCATAAGTATAGACAAGGGGTGTTCTTACCTCAATTCCTTTCCTTCTATTTCTTTTTCCTTCTTCTTTCTTCTTCTTTAATTCCTTTTCTCTACTCATTCTCTCTCTACTCTCTCTTTCTCTTATGTTTTCTCTTTTTTATTTTTCTATTAGTGTTTCTTTTGGTGATAGAGCAGAATGGTTAGAGATCCTTTATATGAAGAAGAAGGAGATTGGCTCTCTCACACACACGCGCACAATGCTCTCATGGCTTCTATGTTTTAGGCTTTCTTTCTCTTTCTTAAGAGAGTGTGTGTGTGAAGGTGTTGGAGGTAGAAAATTGAAGAGGTGGAGATAATTGCTAATTTCTATATATTTTATTCTCTCTAATTTAGGCATTTTGATGATAAAGTGTCACTTAATGGATTTAATTGGAGGATGTCTGATTTTATTAGCTATTTTTGCACTCTATGAATGAATTTACAAAATTATTTTTTTTAAAGTATAAATTCCTTTTAAATAGTTTTGTAAATTTTTCTATTTAATATTATTTATTATTTTTGTAGATTTTTAATGGGCAATTGGAGTTTAAATAGGAAATTTGGAAAAGACATGAAAGATTCAAGTGTAAAATTTTATGGAGTGAATAATTGTGCATATTTTTAATAAATCTGTAGAAAATAAAAAAATTAAGAAAATGGAAAAGCTCCATGAGGCTCCATCCCTATTCACTCACATCATGCTCCACTGACACACACGTGTAGATGCATGTTGTCACTCCTTCACACTCATGGACAACTCTTCCCCTCACCACACCCATCATCCATTGCAACACACTTATTTGCACACTCATGTGTAGCTACGGTTTATTGGAAAAGAGGAGGTAAGGGGCAGCTTACTTCACTCACGTGGAAGCTCACATTGCCACATACTCCTTCCTATCATTAACACTCATGCATCCTCACTAAATCACACACTCACTCATACAATCACATGCATAGCTTCCACTTTGAATCACGTCCATTCACACGCATGGTTCATTCCATGCTCACTAATTCACGAAGCTGCACACATGAACATGCAGCCTTCCCTGCATATACATGTAGCTTTCAATTCATACATAGGTTCACGAGGTCATAAGTGGAATGGGAGGGAGATTCAATCACACACCTACGTGGTCTTCATGCATGTTGCCACATTACACACATATTCACTCTCAGGTTTATTAACAAGGCACTCCATTTTCCAGCTCACTTCATTCATTCTCACAAGAAGCCACTATTTGGATGTCTAGGAGAGAGGCACGACATTCACAATCTTGACAGGTAGATACATGGCTTGATTTCACATGTACACGTTAGTGGCCCTCTCGCACAATCTACTCATGGCATTAAGATATTCACATGGGATTAGGGCACGAAGCATACACGAGGGGAGCAGAATAGAAACACATGAGGATCGAAAGAGGAAGGAGGAAAAGGCAGGTGAGGAAGAGCACGAGAGATCATGTTATTAGACATAGGGAAAACACGCATAAAATGAATGCATCAACTTACACATATACACTACAATGCACTACCGCGCCCTTCAAGTCAGCATGCATGGTTTCTTCATCATGAATCACATAAAAGGGGCACAACTAAGGTTCAGATTTAATTGATATTCCAGGTCACCTAGCCATTAATTCATGTGATAACGCATGGAATATGCACAAGTTGGAAGCTTCATACATGTACAAGTCACATCCTTTTCATAAGTAGCTCACTCACCAGGACGTGGAAGCAATTCAGTCAAGAAGCACGTGGAAGATGAGGCTTGGGATTGATGGTTTAATTGAAGGAAGCATGTGATTAAGAGGTCATGTGAGAAGAAAAAAAGGAATGGTTGGGAGAGAAGAAAAAGGGGAAGCTCAGGCAGAACAAAAAAAGAGAGGAGAGCACTCTTCATCACTCATTCAATCATCCATTCATCCATTTCTTTTTATTCAAGTCGTAACTTCCTCCATTTTCTCCTCCATTACTTTGCAATCAATGGCTGCTTAATCTCATTTGGTAACTAATCTTGGATGCAACTCCTTGACAGAAATTAGAGCTCTAAATTTTAATTAAGAATAGACTAACTCCTTCATCTCTTTTTCTATTTTTGTTATTACTTCAATTAATTTTTATTGATTGATCTTAATCAATGAAAACTTGATTGTAGTGACCAATTTGGTTTAGTTAATCCTCTAAATTTTGTTTAAAGAATTGGAGATGTATACTGCACTTAAGGTGGTCGATAAATTGCTTTTGAATGGTTATGCATTTCCATTTATTTTGCTTGCAAATTTTAGCTTAATTGTGTAATGGTTGTTATGTGATTGATACTGAAATTTATTCTTGATTGGTATATTTGAAACTATTAGGAGTTTAAATGGTAATTTAGACTCTTAATAAAATGTCAAGCAACCTAAAAGAACAATTAAAATCATAATTATGTGTGTTCTATATTTTACATGCAAATGTTAATTAATTGATAATGTTGTGGTTACAAGCTTTTAATTAGTTAAGTATTTGTGTCTTAATTGATTAATTGGGAATTCTTTTAATAAATGCACCAAACAAGGGGATTAGTTATAGTCTTAATCTAAGGAGAACAATAATAATTCAAGTCAAGGAAATGAGTCCAAGGTTAGTTACCTTGCATTGTTATTTAATTTCACCACTTAGCATAGTTTTTATTTCTTATTGTTATTTTGATTCAATTAAATTCTAGTAATTGAATCCCTTTGATTATTTCTTATCTTGTGTTTTTACTTGGTTTTCACACCTAGAATTCTCTTGTAAATAATTAAAATCCAATTCCAAAGGAAACGATCTAAATTGCATCACTAATTACAAAATCTTAGTCAACCTAATTTATTTGAGATTGCTTAGCACAACCGTCAAGTGGATAGGCCTATTTTATAAAGAAGAATGGATGAAGGATGGGTTGTCTAGTTTGTCTCTCTCTTCCTCCCAAAGTTTCCTTCTTTCTTTGCGTATAGAAGATATTTTGGTTCACTCTCTCATGATTTTTGACTTAACATATCTTACTCTAGGTTTTAATTTTTGAGAAATTCTAGTTATAAAAGCTTTTCTGATAATTGACGTGGTCATTTTTATATAAAAATTGCTTCCTAATTCCATCATTTTATTTTAGGTGAAAATCGTATTTTGACCTGAAGGCAAATTGTAATTTGGTTTTAGCTAATATTATGCATTGGAATTCTAAACTTCTAATAATTATATTTTAACCTTTAAATTTCATTTATATATTTTTAATTCTTAAATAATTTTTTAATATTTTTAGGATTTTAAAGGTTTAAGAAATTTACTAAAATTTCTTTCCTAAATATTTATTATGTAAGCACTTATTATTCAGAAATCTATAAATAATTCTTAAAAATTTATATTCAATGTTCAATTAATCCTAACAAATTATATTATATTCCTAATAAATTTCTCAACTTTCCTAGTATCTAAAACTTAGGAAAATCTCATATTATCTCATGTAATTGTCAACTAAATATTTAATTTATCTTATATTAATTTAATTAAGGGTCTAATTTTAGAAACATTACATAATCTTTGTTACAAATGCCAAAAAAAAGTGCATTGAATAGGTAATAGGTAGCCTCGTATCACATTTTTGCAAAGAAACAAAAGCAAGAATGTTTTTAAAAAATGAAATAGGTCATTAAATTGGATTAGGGAACAATTTATAGTTTAAAAGTTGAATAATAGTTGAACGGGGTTTAACTAATTTATTTAAAAATATGTTAAATATAATTTTGATTAAAGCTTTATATAAATTTTATTTCTATTTTTATGGTATTATTTAAAATTTATTATTAATATATGCTATGAATTATAAGGTAAATTACCACCTTCTCCTTTAAAAGATGTCTATATTATGCAATCATTCCCTTTATTTTGAAAATACACACTCTCTCCCCTAATATCAAAAGATATGCTACATTTACTTCTGCAATAAAAGAAAAGTTACAATTATATTTATTTTGACCAAAATAACCCTATAAAAATTATTAAAAACAAAGAATATGTTTACAAAATAATTTTTTAAATTTAACTAATTTATAGATAATTATGAGTTATGCATGTTTTTTTTTGGGTAAAAATGCTTATAGTACAATAGACACAAAATTGTTCAAATAGGAACGATGCAACAACTAGGCTAAACCCATAAAAGAAAATAAATCCTATATTAATGATAGAACTTAAAAAGGAATAGACTAAAAACGTAAATATGAAATGAATGAAATAGTTGACACTTTTAAAATAAGAAGGTGGACATTGGGTAATTACCCACAGATCCTAATGTAGATAATGCCCAAAGAAGTGATAAAGCTCTACAAAAGGAGACTAGGATCCTTGACAAGAGATTGAGAGCTTCAGCAATTACTAACACTCCCTCGCAAGTTGGGATGTAGATGTCAATCATCCCTAATTTGCACATAAGTCCTTCAACTCATAGCCTAGATAGGGCCTTTGTTAGCACATTAGCCACTTAAGTTCTAGTTGAGTATAGGAGAGCTAAAAGGATACCAGAATCACCTTTTCTTTGAATAAATGATAGTTAATCTCCATATGTTTAGTCTAATCATGTTGGACCAAATATTTTGCAATATTGATAGCTGCCATATTGTCACCTAAAACTTTCATAGGGCTATGACACTCAATTTTTATTTCGTTGAGGAGGTGTTTAAGCCATAACCCTTTATAAATGCCTTATGCAAAGGCATGATATTTAGCTTCAACACTACTATGATAAACTATAAATTGCTTTTTGCTCCTTCAAGTTACCAAGTTACCCCAAATATAAGTGTAGTACTTAGTAGTTGACCTTTGATTTGTGGTAGACCCAAACCAATTAGCATCACAATATACTTCAACAAGAGTTTTATTTTTTTGGAAGACAATACCTTTTCCTGAGGCTAGTTTAAGGTATCTTAGAATTTTGTTGGTAGCCTTAAGATGAACCTCACATTGCTTGTTCATAAATTGACTAATGATGTTAACAAGAAAGCATAAGTTAGGTCTTGTATGAGACAAGTACATGAGTTTGTCTCCTAATCTCTAAAAGTTCTCAGTGTCAACTAGGGTGCTTTCTTGAGCAAACTTGAGCTTATAATTAGTCTCCCTTAGAGCGTCAACAAGTATGCATCCTAACATTCCAGTTTCAATGACTAAGTCATAAGTGTACTTCAATTGGGACATAAGGATGGCTCTATTTAGCCTTGTGGCTTCAATTTCCAATAAGTATCTTAAGAAATCAAGGTTTTTAGTCTTAAATTCCTTGGCCAAATCCTTCTTTAGTTTGATTATTTCTTCTTTATAGTTCCTTATAATGATGATGTCATCTATATACACAACAAGGATAGCAATTTCTCTCTTAGGAGAGACCTTTGTGAAGATTGTATGATTAGCTAAACCTTAAAGGTATCATTTAGTTTTTTTGCCTTGGTGAACCTTTCAAATCAAGCTTTAATTGACTAATTGAGCCTAGAGAGAGATTTATGTAGCCTGCACACTTTTTCAACTCTTTCTTCAAAACCAAAGGGCATAGACATAGACATATAAACTTCTTCTAACTAGTGTAGGGGCTAGTAAAGTTTTGCAATCAGGGAGAGAAGTACCTTGATGGACTTAAGTTTAGCTATTGGAGCAAACCTTTCTTGATAATCTATCCCTGAGTGAAATCTTTGGCAACAAATGTCGCCTCATGTCTGATGATGCTACCACTAGAATTATATTTGATGGTGAATATTCACTGACATTCAATAAGGCAATTTCCACGAGGAAGATTAAAGGTTTATAAGTATGAGTAAGGTAGTGAGCCTTGGTGTACTTTGCAATTTGGCAAGTTTCATAAGTAATAACAGTAGCATCTTTATTAAAAAGATTTGGACAAATTCTTTTCATATATTGAAAATTATGATGTCTCAATCTATTGTGATATAAACACAAATTAAATTCAAAACTAGTGTTGAGACCCCATTTATTTAAACGTTTAGCACCCATGACATAAAGGTCATCCACCTTTTTAACATTGTCAATCATCTTCTTGGATATCAAATCTTCAAACTCACAAGCACCATTAAAAGAGTTAACTTTGTAGTTGCTATCTTTCACAAGTTTACTAATAGAAAGGAGATTACAGGCAAGTTTAGGAACAAGCAAGACATCTTTAAGAATAAGATATTCAAACATAGTGATAGTTCCAATTCCAATAACTTTAGTTAATGTCCTATCACTAATTTTTACTTTCAAGGATGAGATGCAAGAATTTATATTATCAAAGAGAGCAGTGTTGTGAATCATGTGGTTAGAGGCTCCTGAATTTATAACCCATTGGTCTTCCAAAACTCAAGTATTAAGAGAAACTAAAAATTTACTTGATTGGGCTATGTTCGCATCCCCTACATTACCTTTAGAGTCATTTGAAGCCATACTTTATTGTCTAAACAACAAAGTTAGTTTAAAATTTGAAACCCTATTAGGTGAACAATAAAGTATGGCTTCAAATGACTCTAATTGTTCTCAGGTGAACAAAGTTAGTTTAAAATTTGTTTGTTCTTCTATTTTAGCCATGTGGCTTTTGCCTTCAATCTTTGACTTTGGTTTCCAATTTGGAGGCTTCCCATGAATTTTCCAGCAACTATCTTTAGTGTGGCCTGGCTACTTATGTGATGTTGGTCACACCACATTCTACCTAATTTTTTGCCATCACTACTATTACTTTGGCTAGAAAAATTGCTACTACTATTATTGCTAAAGACACCACGAGTTATAAAGCTAGCTGCTTCTTATGGAATGGAGATGTGGTTACTGCCTTGCATTTCTTTTCTTTTACTTTCTTCATGTCTAATAATTTTAGAAAAAACTTATTTTAATGTAGGTAAAGATTGAATGGCTAGAATTCTTACCCTCACATCATTGATATTATTGTTGAGGCCTAGTAAAAGCTTGTATATATGTCCCTTCTCCATGATTTTCTTGAAGTTTGTTGCATCAGTCGTGCAGCTTTAGATGTAGTTTTCAAGTTGGTCAAGTTGTTGCCAATACTTTGAAAGGGTGGAGAAGTATTGGTTGACAAGTTTGCTTTAACTCATGAATTGTGCACTTATCTCAAATACTTCAGCTACACCTTTTTATATGGAAAAGGCTTCACAAGCTAATTTCTAGATGTCATGAACTATATCATGGAACATATAATTCTTTCTAATGTTGGTTTCCATATAATTGATGAGCTATGCCATGACTTGGTGGTTTTTAGGTTTCCACATTTTGAACTTATCATCCTTGGTTGGTTAAGCAATTTCTCTAGTTAAGCACCCCTCTTTTCCTTTGCCATGAATGTAGACCACAATAAATCTTGTAATTATACCCATTTGTAACACCTTTTTCTAATTAATGTCTAACTTACAAATTAAATAAGGAGACTTAACTAATTAAATTGAAAGATAGTCTTAATAACTCAAAAAATGTGAACTAATTGAAACTTTTATTATAACAAACTATTAAGGTTAATGTCCCTTACAAGATTATGATTGGCTACTTAAACTATCAAAGGTAGAATCGACTCCCAAAGCATCCCATTAAATTCTTAAAACACTTGACTAAAACCTTAAATTCAAATCCTAATTGAAACCCTATTAAAAACCTTTCAAAAATCTCACAAAATAAAATTTCCATATGGCACCATGGCCTTGATTCAAATCCTAATTGAAACCCTATTAAAAACCTTTCAAAAATCTCACAAAATAAAATTTCCATATGGCACCATGGCCTTGCAAGGCCATGCCGCAATGCCCCTATTACAGAACCTAGAATACAAAATTTTTGCATAATGCTATAGCTTGAAAGGCTATTCCATGGCACATACATCTCTATCTGAACCATTCTGTGACACCTTCACCTCTATTTGAATAGTGTCATGGTGTATTAGTGCCACACTGCAATGTTGCAACACAAACGTCAATATCCAAGGTATTAAATTTGTGTGGTGCCACACCAGTAAAAGGTCACGCTATGGCATCACACTGCCAAAGAATTGCACTATGGCGTCACACCATAGTGTCCTAAACATAAAATGCATCAATAAATGCAAAATTGAATGCTAAGTTAATGATACACTAACCACAAGCACCTAATTGGTTCTAATTGACATGGAACACCTTCAATAGCTCTAAATGCACCCCTTAATGATATGAAAACTTAGGGACAAGTGATCAAATACTCACACGACCTCCAAGTAGCAAACTTGCAAAGAAGATTAGTAAGATAAACCATGACAACAAAAGCCAATTTTGGACTAACAATTCACATACCCGAAATTACCAATACACAACCATTTGATTTCAAACCAAGTCTCACAAGTTTCAAATGCCAAAAGAAAGTATTCTTAACCCTTAGGACCATAACACACCTACAGACTTAAAAATTGACCATGTGACTTCCTTACCTACATAACCCACAACCAATAACTATTACACCATCACCCTCGAAATCATCAACAAAACCAAACATAAGGTAATCCTACTAAACTAAGCAGATAAAGATCAATACCATACAATACCATTAAAGTTAAAGAATCAAATATGTATATAATCTAACATAAAACATAAGCTAGTATAAAATAAACCATAATTATGTGTGAGATCCCTTTACACAAGTTTAGTATCATCTAAAATTCTACTTATCACATTCACATGTACAATTTATCAAAAGATATTAGTCCTACACTTGGCATATTATATCAAAAGTTATAAATTAGTTACAAGTTATCAAACACATGAACCAAAATGTAAGCTATCCAAAAAGTCAACCTAGTCTACTCCTATCAAGTCTCTGGTTGGTTGTCATTACTGGAGCCTAGACTTTCACCTGTAAAATGTTAATCCAAAATCAAAGTAAGATATAAATCTCAATAACTAAAAGCAACTTCCATTCACATTCATATAGGTGAACAAGTACAAAGTTGTACAGGGCAAAATCATAAATTCATCATGCATATTTAACAAATCAAAAGTAGCAAGTTTGGTAACAATTCTTACAGTCATTGACCAATAGCTCTCAATGGGCAGGACACACCCATGAGGTTTGCTAAATCCCACCAATAGGCAAGACACATTTGTGAGGTCCACGTGTTATATATTCTACTAGAACACATTAGCGAGATTTTTGATAGTCATTAGGATACACCTATAAGGACCATGATGAAATATATACAAGCAGTCAAACTTAACATGGCAGTATATAAAACTTCAACAAGCATATACAAGCTATAAACATGGTTCCACAACAAATATGAATGAAATCAAATCCCTAGTTACATCAAGTGATAAATTCTGCTTCTGAACTCGCCATAAACAACAATTAAGAAGAAATGCAAGCCTATAATAACCATGAACAACCAACATATATATAGCAACCCAAAGGGACCTTTACTTAAATTAAATCAACAACCCCATAATCACTTAGTTTCAACTTGCCCAAGCTTTCAAGTGTCACAAAACAGTAATTTGAGTGCAAAAGTCTAGATCAACATAATGAGTCAACCTTTCCTCTTAAATTTTGGCACATGTAAGTTCACCCATAGAAAAATCAACCATGGAGATGAGTATGGAGTAGAATAACATTACAAATGGAGGGTTTACTTACTCAATAAAGAACACATAAAATCCTCAAATCTACTAAGTTAGGTTTTCATTACACTTTATCAAATGAAGAGATATTTGATTAAAATGGAAGAGGAGAAGAAGAGAACTATTTTTCTTTTCACTTACCTAACCCAGAATGCCTCCATCTTGCCAAAGATCTCTAAAGTCTTGCCATATCACCCTTTCTCTTTCTTTATGTGAATTTCTCTCTCCTCTTGGATTGAATGGGAGAGTATTGCTACTAAAAAAAGTAATTTAGGGTTCAAAATTAGGTTTCTAGTGAGTTAGGTCATGGGTTGGGTCTTGGATTTGGGTTTTAGGTCATTTGGGTCATAAATTTGCACTATTTTTAATTGAGCCTCATCTAAACTCTATTTTTAGGCATCTCTAATTAGGTTTAACTAAATCTTAGGGATTTATAGACTCAAATTAATTTTTTTGGGTTGGATTATGAATTTTCACTAAATTAATTTTAAACCCATACATTTTTGTCTTTAAGAAAATCCCAAAATAATTATTTTTCTTAAAATTTTTCCTATTTATTTATTTTCTCCTAAACTCTCTAATTTTAATTATTTTTCTCCCAAATGTCCTTAATTAAATTATTTTCTCTGAATAATCCATACTAATAAATTTCAAGATGTTACACATTTAATTTATGCCCAATAATGCATACTGGTGCAGTGTCATTCATCCCTTAATTCAAATGGATGCCATTTCTAGTGTGGCTTCAGGAGGCTGGAGAATGTTTAAAGGCCAAATTTTAGCATGGAGGAAATCAGACCAGAGAGGCTCTGATACCCTGTGAATAATGCAAGTGTTTAATTGAATAAAAATGCTTATAGTACAATGGAAACAATCGTTTAAATAGGAATAGTGCAACAGCTAGGTCGAACCCAAAAAGGGAAATAAATCCTATACTAATGAAAGAATTAAAAAAAAAAGGAATAGATCAAAAACATGAATACAAAATGAACGAAATAGTTGACACTCTTAAAACAAGAAAGTAACTCTTGAGAGCTGCTGGGTAATTACCCAAAGATCTCAATGGAGATAACACCCAAAGGAGTGACAAAGATCTGCGAGATTCAACAACTATCAACAATAATAATTTAATTCAAGATTAATATTTATGCTAGTATGTTATAATAAGTATAAGAATTGTCGTAAATTTAATAAAGTTTTATAAATTAAATTTGTAGTTTTTGCCATAAAATAAACAATATTAAAATAAAAATTTAAAAATAATATTTCTTATATGTTATTTCTTTTATAAAAAAATTAATATTATTCTTGAGAGCATTTGGGTTATATTATACTTTCAAGGTGTAAGTGTATATTTTAAAAAGAAAGAAAAAAGTTGTATAATTTAAGTATTTCTCATAAAAGAAAAAAAGAGCATTTTATCCTATTTTACAATGATCCAAAAATGCTTTAATTGAATGAATAAAAATATTAATTTTGTACATAGAAGTTACTTTTGTTTTGTAAGTTATATTTATACAAAACTTTGCAACCATTAGTTAACAAAGACATGGCGACTGCTTGGAGAAGTCTTCCCCTTATGATTTAAGGCCCCGAGTTTGATTCTGCACATTGCTAGTTTTGCCAAAATAAAAATTTAGGAATCAGGAGGCTTATTCGACCTGCACAACTTGCCGATTGAATCGACCAGTGTGGTTTAGTTTTGTACTCATTGGCTTCGGAGTCATTTTCCTACATGGTCTATTGTTTGGCCTCTTTTGTTTTTTTGGTGAACAACGTAAGTGTTATTTTCCTATCGCCCATGAATTTCTTTGGCACCCTTTTGGTTTCATTTTATACTTTGGGCTGATTTTTGCGTGCTAAGTTCTGAACTAGACGGCCAAGATGAAATCTTCTACTTTTTGTAGCATGTAAGTTGCTTAGATTTGCTTCTAGTTCATCTTAATTTTTCTTTTATTGTGTGATTATTTGGGTATTGTAAACTTTAGTAAATGTAAATTGTTTTAGGAAATTATGGTCATGAATAATATTTTGAGTCACACATGCCGTTGTTTCAAAAGGTTCTAAATTGCGGGATGTGGCTGCAATCTGCAATATTGCAAATGCGGTCTCCTTTGTTAGGCTGCATCGGACAGCAACAGAATGGTGCTGTGGCTGCAATTCCATTCCGTGGCGTTTTGTAGTATACATTCAGGGGGAGAAAAATCACAGAATAAAACAGAGATTCCAAACCAAGCAGAGAAGCATATAGCAGCTGGCCTTTAACTCTTAGATATATAGAATAAATTAGCAAAGAGGAAACCATGCTTACCTGGTGGTCTTCGTCTTCGCGTGAAATCATCTTCTCCTGTAATTCTTCATGTTCGTCTTCGCTTGATCTGAGCCCTAAATCATCTTTGTCTTCTGTTCGGGATTTGAGTTACTTTGAGTGAGTCGTCCTCCTCCAACGCTTTGTCTAGATTTAGGTTGGCGATGGGGCGATTCATCTCATGAGGGTTGGGGAGGCCAAAATACATAATAAAGCAGGGGATAGTCTGATGGGTGTTGGTTGTTCAAAGGAAAGGAAGTCGGAGGTTGCCTGGCTTGTAGGGTTGGGAACTTGGGACGTAGGAGTGGGAGAGGCAAAAAGAAACAGAGAAGCAGAGAAGGAGAAGCTGATTCACTGGGGAAGAGAACATGAAGGAAGATGGAGAAGATGATGAGATGAATTGATTCATATGAGAAATCCGATTGGGGTCGGTCGCCGAAGAACAAGGGACAAAAATGTACAGAGAACGGGATTAAAATAATTAATAAGGGAATTTTGGAGGGAGGGAACATTTTGCCAAAAATTTAGGCCAGGAAATTAGGTATGAGAGAAAATTTGGCAAAATATAGTCAGAAGACAAAATTAAAAAAATTTTAGAATAAATTATATAGATCTTTTAGGTTTTGTTGAAAGTATATAGATTTTTCTAAATTTATTTTTAAGTTTTTCTTAAAATAAACAATAAATTACATAGACGCTCTTTCTTTCAAAAAATATATAAATTTTTCTAAAAATAAAGGGGGAGTCTGCATAAATTCAACAAAACTCAAGGGGATTTATTTAATTAATTTTTTGTTTTAGAGAAGGTTTTGAAAATTAAAAAAATTGATATAATTTCTATAAAACTTAAAAGATATTTTTATCATTTATTCATAATTTTAACGGAAAGGAAAAAAAAATTAGGAGAGAGAATAACAAATTAATGGAAAGTGGATATTAATTTTATAAAATGTATATATATTAACTTAATATGAGTATTAGACATAGTATTTATTTTATATGAGTATTAGATACAAAATATGTATTTATTAAATTTATATAAGTAATAGATACAAAGTGCGTATTTATTAGTTAAAAAAAACTTTATTTATTGAATTAATATGGATGGACATTAGTTTTATTATGTATTACATGTCATGTAACATTTTGTTAAATGTTAAAACTTTAAAATGTGTATTGAATTAATATGATAGGTATAAATGTATAATACTTATTAGACATACATTTTTTTAGTGTGTATTTGTTAAATTAATTGTAGATTTGTGATATAATATGTATTCTTTTTATGTAGTATATGTCTCAATATGATATATTACAAGTAATATAAAGTATAAACAATGCCATCAAGAGAGGAATTTTCAACAAAAAGATTAGAGGGTGTTCTAGTAAAGATCCTGAGTGACATTTTACAACACCAATGTCATACCATAGTGAATTGGCACTTATTTTACATCATAATAAGTTTACAATATCAATTTCCTTATTTCTAATACTTTTAGCAATGAAAAATATCGACATTAAAGATCCATTTTCTCAATTTAAGCATAAATACATGATTTTTGTATTTAGATCTCAAAATTGATCTTTAAAATATTTGCCCAATCAGAAACATTACAAAAGGGAGCAAGGAATTCAGGTTTCAAGCCATGCACTTCAAACTAGCACAATAAGATCATTTCTCATAAGTTTACAATTTCAACTACTAATTTCAAAAATTTATATCTTGAGAAAACTCTAATTTGCATAAATTAGGACTCTGTGGAAAAATCATGACATGAACTACATGTTACAAAAATTTTCAGATAAAAAAAAATTCGTTTGAGCTATGAAAATCTAATGGAACAATAACCATAACAGCTTCTTGGACCCAACCCAAACCTATAATTTTAAGTATAAATATCTTTGGCTACATAACTCCAATTTAGGTGATCTCAGTGGCTATGGAAAGCTTATAATACCAAATATATTCCTTTAAAATGTTATGAGCATTGGAGTCATTTGACCCCTCAAATACATGAAAAATCAAAATTGACCATATAAATAATACCCAAGCAATTATGCATTTTTTAGCCAAATTTAAAAAAATCATGATAAATTCTACAAAGCTCCAAAAACTATGTTCTTTAGCTCTATGAAAAGATCTAAATGAGATCTAAATGTCTGCCAAATTTCATATCAAAATTCATTCATTTGGTCAGCTTTTGGTTTAGGGGTAGAAAGTGACTCAAAATGGCACAAGTATGGGTTCTAATGGTTCAAAATGACCTCTTGCAAATCTTTTCACCATTTGAGCATGTCCCAAACATGAAATATAGTATTTAAGACCATCTCATTAGGTCCAAAACATTATAAAACTTAAAATCACTCATCCACTTGCATTTATACTCACACTTTCCATAGCACACACATGGTTAATTTGCACATTGTCATACATATATATACACATACACATCAAAGAAAAAAAGGGATTTACATCATAATCTCATACTTTTACATATATGAGGGGGTTTACATCACAAAAATAATATGTACAATATTTCATGTGCAATATATGACATAAATTCCTAAACCATTTATTAAAGTAGTGCCAATTACACTTGTTGGTCTCCATTCTTGGCTCCTTGAGAGTTCCTTAGACATGGTTAGAAATACTATGGGAGAGAGTAAAATTCTACGAATCCCAATAACTCATTCATCCTTCAAGCATGCTTATAAGGCATCTTATCATGCTAAAGAAAGCAAGCATGTATCACAAGCATCTAAATATCAAACATAAATATATTTATAAAATCATATGGATCCATCAAGGTTAAAAATAAGCTCTAAGGACTTTTGATATAACCTCACTGAATTTTTTGAAACTTTTGGATTAGTCTCACCCATTTTAGGGACTTTTGACGTAGTTTCACTCATTTCTTGAGACTTTTGGCCTTGTCTCACCTTTATTTAAGAACTTTTGGTTTCACCTCACCTAAGTTAAGGGACTTTTGCCACTATCTCAACCTTTACGAGCCATTTCACATTTTCAATGCATATCAAATTACATAATTGCATTAAATCATTAAACCAATAGTTAGAGACATAATATATAATCCATACACATATCAAGCAATCAATAATAATCAAACAACCAAGATAAGTATACAAGAATGGATGAAGAGCCACCTTTCTCAATGGAGCATAAAGTTTTCCCTTGGTTTCTCACTTCCTTTTCTTGGCCTCACACACACTTGGGAGAGGCTTCACTTTCTTGGCTTAGACATATCAAACAAGACATAAATACATTAATGGAACCATCTCTAATTTCACATAAGCTTTACATAAGCCCATTCTAGCTTTAAGCTTCCATGTGGCTCCATTTAGTGGCATAATGAAGCAACTTATATAATTCATCATTTTGGCTCTAATTTCTCATTCAATATAAGTCATAAGACTCCATTTAAACTCATTAGAGTCATCACAAATTCAATTCAAGAAACCTAATACCAAGTTACTTTTTTATGCATAATAGAACCCTAAACTTTCACCTTTCAAAATAAGGCTTCTAAATTTAAACTAATGGTTTCTTTAGTATTTATAATTCATATTTAGACTATTTCTATCCTTAGAATCAAAGAAAACTTTCCCTAAGTACTCCATATTGGTTTAGGCTGAGACATACTCAAGAAGAAGCAACCATGAAGTTTTGTTAAATTTTCTTAGGGAAATGGCACTTATAAAGCTTCCTAGATCTCTTATGGACTCAATTACACTCTTACATAAGTTAAATTATCATTAGAAAGTTTCATATTTCCCAAAGTGCAATCAAAACTCTAAGTTCCTATTTATGCATTCCATGGCTTTTTACTTTGTTCTAATGGCACAATCTTCATCTCTATATTCTAAAACCTTAATTCTTAGCATGATTTCTTCAAAAACTAACTTCCTTTATGTCCCCTTATGTTGGCCAAACCTATGAAGTGATAGAGAAGCAAGGAAGAACAAATTTTCCATACCATAACACTTACCAAATGAAAAGACTTTCCATGGTGATTAATTTGATGTGTTTGATTCCTTGCTAAAGCCTCTTTCATCTATAAGTTCAGACCTAAAACCTCATCTTTTTAAATACCAAAACCATGGAGAAAGAGAAGAGAAAAAAATAGAAACTAAGCATAAAAAATAGCATAAGCAAATTCCTTATGTTTTGTTACCTTAGGTAGCTTTAATCTCCCTTAGCTTTTAGTGCTTATTGGGATACCTCTTAGTTTGGTTTACAGGTGCAAAATTTTGGCCAAAGTCAGGGGAAGAAGATGGGGTAGCCCTTTTATAAGGAGGAGTTAGGGTTTCTTTAATAATTTTTTTTTTAATTTTGCTCCTATTCTTTACTTTCATGGTTTGAGATCATTTTAACTACTTTTTTTGAACTGTCTTTTCCATCATAACATGTAGGTCCTCTAATTCATTAAATGCCTTTGTTTTTACATTAATTGGATTCAAAACAATTTTGAACAATCCGGTCAAAATTTTAATCAACCAACAACATAAATTATAACCTAGAATGATTTTAACCATTCTAACAGTTCTATGGTTTTCTAAGCGTCTAAAAACCCTAGTTAGCTCAATATTATCATTTAAAGTTCGGTCCTTTAAGTTTTTAAAAAGTTATCTGAAATTACAATTTTGTCACTATGTTTATTCTCTAATTCGTTTAGCCATTTTGGCTACGTTTTTGGACTATCCTTAGACTCTTAACCATGCTTTTAGATATTTTAATTAACATCATATTCTCAATTAGCCTTACTTTATGGTGCTCTTATATCAATCTATCAGTTTCAGTTCAGTTTCTAAAAGAATTGGTTATTACAACCCAAGCCTAAAAATTGAAACAACATAATTTGCTTACTCTGAAAGAAAATAATAAAGGGTGGAATTACTCAATTGAAGCAACATATTGCACATTTTAGATAACAAGTAGTTAGTTGTCCTAGAGTTACAACTTTTGTTCAGAAGGATATGATGAAACTTTTTTAGATAAATTGATATTAAAAAAAAAAAGAATTGAAAGTAAGGTTGAAAGGCAATTAAAAAGATGAATTGATAGAGTTTGTTGATAAGAAAATGCAAATGAGGCAAACCACCTAAGAAAACATTAGATCTCATTGTAATAGAAAGATAAACAACGATTTAGACAATAAACTGGAAGGGGGGAAATGTGTCTAAAGAGGGTGGAGGCTCTTGTGTAAGAGCCAATGGAGTTAGAATATGAAGCAATCAAAAATTTTGGTAGTTTGATGAAAATGTTAAGGAAGAAATGAGGGAAAGTAGTATTAAAGTTTATAATATATGAGCTTTTTCTTATGTGCTTATCTAACACGAGCGAAAGTAATATCAAAGTTTATAATATATGAGCCTCTTCCTATGAGTTTATCCAATTCTCCTTGGTTACATAATTTAATCACTATAGTTCTTGATATAGGTACAACAAGGATTAAGTTCCCTACTTCTTATGTGATTTCAAATCTATATTTGAAGTTAAATACCAATCTATGAAAGAATGGATAAATGAGTTGAAAAATGCATGGAAAGATATAATGTGAGATGATTGTGCTAATAACATTAATCATGTGGAGACTAGTAGTTTAATATGTCTAAATATGCGTATTAAGATGAATGTGTAGTAAAAAAATTCTTTAAACTTGTCTAACTTGGTCAAGAAAGACTTTCATCAATCTTTAGTTATGAAAAGAAGTATTTAAGAAGAATGAGAAAATAATTTGTATAAGAGTTCAATTAGCTTTTAGTTAGCTTATTCTTACTTTTGGTTAAATAAATCCTAGTTTCAATTGACTAACTTTAGGTTTCAATTGACTAAATCTTAGTTCCTATTGACCGAAACCTAATTGATGACTCTTTTGTGCCACCTTTAGTATTGTTTTGTGTCCACCAAAACCTAAATTGTAACTTGCAAGTTTTTATGAACTAGCTACACTCATCATTTGGCCATAAGACTTTATACACATAATTTCATCCATGTTTGAACATACTATATCATTTCATCTTATACTATCAATTCCAAAACCCATATGGCCCTATAATGACATTCACCATCTTAATTAGAGATTTCATATACATAACAAAAATATATCTATTCCACCCATGAACATCTCAAATGCTAAGTAACTTACATTAGACGAAATATACACATTTACATAGCTAAAAGAAGAGCTTGAAACTATTTGCACTTATTTATTCCATCATAATTCACATAGTGGACCACACTAATGTTGATTTTCATCACTTGGATGCTCTGCCCACACACCTAGAAAGTTTTTGGAAAATAATGGCAAATCATGGTAAGATTACAAAATCTTAAAAGTTAGTATAGTTTATAAATATAAAAGTACAAGTAGGAGTACTTTGAAGATTTTCAATTAATTGAAATTTGTTTAAGGTGAGTGCCTTAAGAATTAAAAACCAAAACACAATGCTAAAAACTTTTAGCTATCATTGAATTTGATAAAATATACTATGTATTAATCATTTTGAGATTTGAATTGGTTTTCCTAAATACTGTCCCAGCAGTTGGTACAATTCATAAAACATAAAAGCAGACTTATGAGTACTTTTAGAGTTTTCAATGAATTGAAATCTATTTCAAGTAAGTGCCTTAAGAACTAAAAACAAAAACACAGTGCTAAAAACTTTTAGCTAGCATTAAATTTGATAAAGTATGCTATATATCAATCACTCTAGGATCTGAATTGGTTTTCCCAAATGTAGTCCCATACTTTCAAAAGAGGTAACTTGAATTAATCTTCCCAAATGCAACCTTATACTTTTAATGAGACAAACATTATCATCCTATTACAATCATTACAATCACATACTTGTAATAAGGCAAACATTAGTTGTTTGGCCAACAACTTATAAAAAAAGGAACTTAACTCCAAATTCTACAAACATGAGGGGAAAGAAGTCTATTTGGCCTAGATCCCTTTCTTATAATATATCATAACATATAAAAACATGAATAAACCAAATTCAACTATACATAGTAAGTCAATATAATTTATATCATCAATTCATTTTAAAAATAGTCACAATTAAATTCAAGCTGGTTACAAATATATCATAAAGCAATTTGGATTTGCCATTAATATAAATTAAAACATTCAACTTATATTTTATAAATTACTAACTACCTTAATGATTTGTCAAATGCCTTTCTCTTCTTAAGCAACTTAATCATCCTTTTTTGCTACCTCTTTTAGCAATTTCAAAAGCCAAGTAATTCTCCTAATTTATTATATGTAACACATATTTAAAAAAAATGCTACAACAATTCACAACTAGTTCCTAATACTTTTGAGTTTAATATGGCTTACCTTTAGTTAGGCTTCTACCACAATTGTTATCTACTAGTATTTTAAGCTACAAGATCCTTTAATTCAAACCCTCCATTTTAGTCAAAATAGTTGCAAAATTCATAATCCAAAGCTATCCAATTAGCATATATTATCATCAATTCAATAGCTATAAAAATTTACTTATTAGAGCCTAAAGAATTATATTAGAACTTTACCTTAAAAAGTCCTCTTCATTTGTCGAAGCCTAAAATCCTCCTAACAAAAATTTGATTTAGGACATGAAAATGGTATCAAAAGAAAGCTTAAAGAATTCTACACACTTTTTCCCTCTGGCATTAGGAGAAAAGAGCAACCGATTTACCTCATGCAATCCATTTTCTTCTTTTTCTCTCCTCCTCCATCCATGATGATCCCTCTCTTTCTCTAGCTAAAGTTTTGGTCACCAACAAAAGGAAAGAGATGGTGAGAAGTAAATTAACTAAGGTTGCTTAATGACTAGTGGTGAGAGACTTAGTGGGGTTAAGTGGTGTGAAGGTAGTGTATGTGGGATGATTCTTTTGCTTAATAGGGCTTATGTGGCATGAAGAGGGATCTATGTGATGACTAATATACTTAATGGCTAATGTGGAGAAAGTTAGTGAGGGTAGGTGGTAAGTATTAACATTGTTGATACGATAAATGAACATGCATGCAAAATTCCTCTTTCTCTCCAACTTAAGTTTGGCCAAAAGGCTGAATTGTCTAAGGAGAATTGTTTGAGTAGTAACAAGTAGACTCCTTACATTATTATGATAATGATAGTTATAATGTTAATCTCAATCTCACTTAACCATTAAGGTGTTAATAATATAAGATAGGATTTCATGCATTAGGTAGGCTAATCCTTATATTATAATGATATAAAATATTAAGAAAATTAAACAATATTAGAAAAGTACCATTATATACTTTTTCTTCTTTCTTTGCTTTTCTCTCTCTCTCTCTCTCTTTCTATTTTTTAAAACTTTAAACAACAACTTTACTTATTCATAAAACTAGGGAAAGTTAGTATCTAGACATTAGAAATCACATGCATATTATGAATTTTCTTGTCTACTACAGTAAACCAATTGTTTTCTTAAAATCTATTGATATTTCTTCTATTGCTAGGAGAAATATTGATTATTACATTCAATTGTTTGATAAAAGTTGTAGAAGTTGGAGAAAAATATGCAGTCCAAGTGGTTATAGAAAATGAGGAAGCTTTAAAAGTAACTGGTGCTTAAAATGAAAAAGCTAATGGAAAAAAGAACACAAATTTGCTAGTCATCTTGTTCAACTCATGGTTTGGATTTGTCCCTATAAGACATTGGAGAAAAGTCTAACATACAAAAAGTACTCAAGTATGCAAAGATGATAACATCCTTTATATATAACTACATTTAGGTTATGAATATGATGAAAGAATATACTTGACATAGAGAAATTGTTCATCTAGCCATCACTTGCTATGCTACATAATTCTTGCAACTATAGTCTCTTGTGAAGTAAAAGTAAACTTTTAAAAGTATGTTCACCTTTGAAAAATTCAAGAAGTCTTGGGAAGATAAAATTTGGCCTAGCACATGATGCGAGAAACAAAATTTTGGATAATGACTTTTGGAGAAAAATAAATAAAATCTTAAAAGTATTTGAGCCAATTGTCAATTTTAAGGCTAGTTGGTGGTGATGAAAAGCACTATGGATTTTATCTATGAAACTATTGATAAAGCAAAGTAATATGTATAGTGAAATTGTTATTTTTACTTGCAGTATAACAATATGATAAATAAGAGATTGAAATTTTCACATGCTGATTTACATCCTGCAAGTAAATTTATGAGCATAATTTATGCTATTACAAAAACTTTTATGTTTATAGATTAATTGATTAAATTTAGTGTTTTTTTAAGGATATTTTCTTAACCCTTAATTGCAATTTGGACTGAACATGGGCATTCAGTGTATAAAGAAACATTTAATGGAAGTCATAACATGATATCCAAATTGGAAATAAATATGGATGATCAAATTAAAACTTTAAATAAAATTAGTATGTATAATTTACAATGATTTATTTTAATAAATATTTATGATATAATATTGTATATTTATATTATATTTTATATTATTTTGCATAGTTAATGCTTTTTCAAGACAAAAGAGAATCATTTGGAATACCACAAGCTCAGAGAGCATGGTCTCAAATGGATGAGTAAAATATGATTTATTTTTTGTCTACAAGTGTAAAATGATTTTAGTGTGTATGTATGTATTCATATAATATTCATCTAAATAGCTAAATAATAGCTGATATATGGTTCATGTGCTCTTAAACTTCAATATATTGAAATAAAAGTTTTAAGCCAAGCAATCTCAGCATTAGATTGTAAAAGGAACTAGACCACATTTAGCTATATTCATACATAGATAAGGAATAGAATCAAATATAAAAAATTACACAAACTTGTCATTACTTTTTACAATATGAAGTTGAGAATAAGACATAATAAAAGAGTAGTTGAGAAGAGATTCAAAATAGTTTCAATCCAATTAATCTTTGCTACATATTAATGAGACATAATAATAAAGGAGTTGAGAAGATATTTAAAATAGTTTCAATTCAATTAATCTTGGATACATATTCCATGAAAATGATCTTTTGTCTACATGGATTGAGGAGAGATAAGGCCTATTCTTGTAAGGACTTCAAAAGAATGACTTCTCGAAATGAAAATTGATGATAAAATGTAATAACCCTAATTCTTAATTACCGTAATTAGGCTTAATAGCATCATTAATAGTCACAAATCAAGGTCTAAAGTCATTATGATTAATTAAAAATAGGAGAAAGTGGGAAAAATTTGAACCTTAATATCATTAGGGTCATTAACTAAACAACAACAACTAATCAAATCCACAAGTGATTATAATTATCATTTAAGACCTTTGATTCATCTTATTATTGATTTCAACTTACAAAAACCTCTTATAAATATTCTCAAGTCATTGCACAACGTTATCATAGCAAATCTCAAGGTCTCTAAGTCAAAAATAAGAGTTTAGAAATTTTCGTCGTGGCTAAGTTGATTATTGGAACCTAAAAACCAAGTTTCGCATCTTGTACTGTGGCCTAAGATTTTCCTGCCATGGCAAAGTTGCTTTCGGGTTCAACCCATGGCGAGTCAAACCCATAGACCGCCATGGCAGAAAGACACCCTAGAACCTACTATAGCAAATTTCCTGATTTGCGCCCTGGCAGGCTATACTTGCATCGCGACGAAACTAGGTACTAAGACACTTATCACCTAATTTCCTCAACTTGCGCTGCAGCGGAACATGTTGTGCCACGGCGAGGTTACTCTTTATTACCCTCCCTGGCAACATTTTCATTTTACGTTGCGGCAAGACACCTTGCGTCGTGGCACTTCTTGCCTCTGCCTGACACCTGGCCGCATCTTAACTCTTCTTATCCCTGGCATGACCTTATTCTACACTATTTCTTCCTAAGTTTCATCCTATACACTCCAACTCTCCCTCTAATAACACTCCAAGGCCACTCTACCTTAATTTATGAGGCTCTAATAGCTTTCATCTACCTGGTTTACCTAACATACTTATCATTTCCAATTCAAGACTTAGGGGTTGATTCCTACTCATTAAATTATCATGCATCAGTAAATTTATGAAGTATTGACAATAGCAAGATCCACAAGCAACTAATATTATCATTCATAGAGATATAAAAGCATGCTCTTAAAAGTCAAGTCATACATTCATACTATAGAGGTTCTATATCAAATATAAATAAGCACATACACCATATACTAGATTTGTATAAGGCCTAACTCCTTGTTAGATATATCATAAGTTAACAAAATATAAAATACCTACACTTGACAATATGATTACATGATAATGATGCTATACAAAAAAATAACAAAAATTAGCATCTATCTTAAATTAGATCCATCCAAGTGTAGAACTTCTCACACATGGTCTTAGCTTATAGATGTTCATCTACTTGCTTCCTTTTATCCTTACTCGAAGGACCTTCACTTGAAATAGTTAGCCCATAAAATGGGATGAGATGCAAATCTCAGTGACCAAAAGCAAATTTCATTCATATATTCCAATTTAATTAACATATATGCACTTAATCAAATAAACATAAGAAAATAACAGTCATATCAACAAATGAAATAATTAGGCTATCAATGACTATTATCCCATACTAGCAGTCACATATCCACATGTTAAAGGCCATTAACACTGGAAGAGACCCGTCCATGACACCAATTCCCCAATGAGCACAACTTGGGCTTAATACATATAAGGGTATGATCACAACCCATTGCTTGATCGAAGCATAGTGCACAGGTGGCAGCTACACCACAGCTTCCCCATAGACTCATAAGGTCCAAATACAATATATCAGATAGCTAACCATTTATTATGCATTTCAAAATCATTCATGTATAACAGATATAAAATTAAAGTAGACATATATATGGAATTTAACATTAAATCTCGGTTATCTCACTTGTAGATAATTTCTTAAGAGTCAACAACAATGCTACCTCAGCCTATAAATACAAAATCAGACCATCACCATTCCTATTCATCAATTATAGCAACAACCTAATATTCAAAGAATTAAACCATTAATAGCTACCTGGAGGACACTTACCTAGTCACTACAAAGAATAAAATTTAGATTGTGTCTTCCCTACACCAGAAACATCAAAATATCACCCTAAATCCGAGGTAAATTTGTACAAAATTAATACCTATACTACAAATCAACTATAGGGGTCTTAAATCAATAGAAAATGCATCAAAATGAGGAGTTTACACTTACTTAATATCCCTCCTAATCTCAACCTCTGAAAATCCTCCAAGAAATTATCAAATAATCTATATTAGATTTTGGATATGGTGAAAATGCTCCAAATGAAAAACCAATCAGGTCAAAATGAAGAGGAAGAGGAAGAGGAAGAGGAGAGGATTAAGTTATATAACACTCACTTTAACTGATTTTGACTCTATAAGTGGAAAAAGATGGATTTATGTTGTTAGCCCTAGCCTCTTTCTTCAAGGTGCGAAAATAGACTTTTGTTTTCTACAGCACAAGTGTTTGGCTTCCAATTTCTTAAAGTGTAGTGACAAAATAAGGAATGGGGCTGACTGGATTAGGGTTTTAGATGGGTTTGGGTTGACCCAAGGCCCCAATCCACACGAGGTTCAGATCTTTTGCTTGTTGGGCTAAACCTTAGGGATTGGGCTACAGAATTTCTAGGATTTTAGCATGGTTTTGGTCTCTTAACTCACTAAACCAGATTGAGCCATTGTTAAATGATCTCTCTTGGGCTAAGTCTCACATTAGGAAATTGGGTCTGTACCTAAAATCATTGAGTCTCCATTAGTCTTTATCCATGACCTATTTAAATTAATTATAGGCTTAAATGGAAGATTTTCTTGGCTTTTCCTTCTTTAATGCTGTTCTCCTTCTTTCAAGCTTTCTTCCTATAGTTTTGGTTGTTTATTTGGTTCTATTTTGGTCTTGGTTCAAAGGAGAAATATAGAAATTTAAGAAGGAAGTTAAAGCAGAGAGAGAGACTCTTGGAGAGAGCTTGGGATTAAGGTAAATCTCCTTGCACCTTTGCTTCTTCTTTCTTGCTCTTTATGTGTGGTGTTTCAGCCAAAAATAGAACAGCCTAGGGGGAGAAAGTTCTGACCCAGAACTAGCAAGAAACCATTGATTTAGAGTGTGGGTGTAACACCATAAATTCTAGCTTATATCATGCCTTTCAATGACTTACTATCATGGAGGATGTAGGTTTCTCATAAAAGCGCAATGGGAGATAATGAATATTTTTGCGTTGCATCGTATCTAGCAATTCATTTTGGTGTCACGTGGATCGTGTGAGCTCATACTATGCCTCTTCATATTTAATTACATTGTTACAACTCATTTGTATCATAAAAACTTGCCTACAACTCATGGAAATCGAAAAGAGATATGGGACATGTATATTCATTTTCGGCCAGACTTAGCCCCATTTCTGGGTAAACTTTGAAAAAATCATAACTAAATCTAAAAAAATTGAAAACATGCAATATTAGACATTTTGGAAAGCTTGGATGTCTACTTCATGGTAAAAATATGTACAAGTGATAACATCCCACACACAGGACATTTGACATGCGAATTGGTCTGGAGGTCGGACTGGGTTCTAATGCTGTCACAGTTTACTGATATGAATTTCAAAAATGTCCAACTAATTCCACAAAAATTCAATATATGCAAATGATACTAATATGAAAATCTGTGGATGTTAAATAGAGAGGAAAAATATTTTCAGATCAGTTCATCAAGCCAAGCTCTCATAAATCGATGGAATAGTACTTCTGGTCAGGCAAGATGACTGATACTAGGCAGAAACTTCGAAAATTCATATCTTCCTCTCTAGACCTCCAAATGAGGTGCTTCTAGTGGCTACAAGTCACTGTAAATGTATAGTTTCTTTTTATAAAATTTTGTAGCCATTGGACCATGTTTGCATCTCAAATGACACAATTATACAACTGACCAAATAAACAATACTGGTGCAAATTCGAAATTCTGATACCAACTTTGAAAAATCATAGAAAATTCCATAGACCTCCAAATGACTTAATCTTTGGCTTCCCAAAAAGCTCAAGGAAAGATCTAATCACATGCCAAATTTCAAGGCAAGAAGAGGCCATTTGGTCAGACTTTGACATAAGGGGGCAAAGTGTCAATTTCTTTTGTTAAAAGAGGGCTCCAAGGGTTCAAATTTGCTTCTCCTACTCCTAAGGCTCTATGAGTACGTGGGAAAGCATCAACATAGGCTATCAAACATGGCTCAAATGTCTAACAACCCAGATTTTCAAAACTCACTCTCCCACACCAAAACAGACACCATGTACATAATGCCAAGATCTTGCTATTCATACCAAAAACTTGCTACATCATTCAATATAGTTCTAATTCTCATACATATACAATATGTACATTCATTTACAAGTATTCATAAGTGCATACATCATGTACATTATTAGATTACATCTCTTGATAACAAAGTGGTGACAAAATGACGATTTCACAAATCCTTTGTCGATTTCCCTAGCTTCAAGCTTGGTGGCTCCCATGTCTTTGTTCACTTGGTCCACCTAGCATGTTAGGATAGTGGAGAGAAGGGAGTAAGATTCAAAGAATCTCAATAGCTCATCTCCCATTCAATCATACATAATAGGTGCAAAGCAAGCTTTTCCAATGCATGTATAGAAAAGTGGAAGTCATGGACATTTTAAAAGCAACCTTGGCATGTGAATCAAGCATACAAGACATTCAAGGGTTCACCAAGTGTTTAGATTGGCCTCATACTTCTCCTCATGGATTTTGGACTTGCCTCACCCATTCTTGAGCACTTTGGACTCAACCATACTCTTGGGAGTCCACATTGCTTTTAGGAGACCCTTTGCTTTGTCTCAACCAAGCTCGAGGGTTCTTAGCTCACCCTCACCCAAGGGAAGAGTTCTTAGCCTTTTCACACTCAAGCAAACTCATACAAACATCATGGATTCATTTAACACATAACATAGCATCAAGGATCATGACATGTAAAGGCATGCTAGCATACTTTTCATAGCTTGAAAATACACATATACACATTCTAAAATAAGTTAAACACATATTCATGCATGAGAGAAGGGGGAGAGAGCTACCTTATAGGCTAACATAAACTTTCCCTTTCAATTTGTCTTCTCCCTTCTTGATTTCACAATCACAATTAGATGGAAGTGCTTCTCTTGAGCCTAGACACACAAAGAGCATGGAATTATTCTCTCATAACTCAACACTTATTCACAAAGTTAGGGGTTTCTTTATAGAAAACCCTACCAAGCATATAAGAAACTAGGGGTTCTTTCTCTCTCTAGAAGTTCACCAACTCTTCCTCTCTCCCATGTTCTCAAGTTGGTAGAACCAACATACCTAGGGAAAACAACGAAGTAACCTTCTTCAAGAGTGGTTTTCCACTTTCTCTCTTATGAACTAAGCCCAAAACATAGCTAATTCAACATCCAAAACCATAGCAAGAGAGGGCTAAGAGAGAAGAACAAAACTCTAAGAAGAAAAACTAGGAAAATCTTAAGCTTGCTTACCTTTTCCTTGTTCTTCCTTCCTTCTCTTAGACTCTCTCTCTCTCCTCTGCTCTTTTCTCTGCCTTGGATGAAGCTTAAGTCGATTGAGAGGAAAAAGAATGAATTGGGACGCTTTAAGAAGTCAAATTCTCTTTTTTCACATTTTTTTGGACTAACCCTCGCTATAGTGAAGAATAACCCTCGCTACGGCAAGCACGTATCAGTCCCAGACCCTTGTTTTTACTATAGCGCGCGCTATGGTGAGGAACTCCCTGGTTTTTGTATGGGATGCCCGCACTCGCTATAGCTAGAAGTATTTTTACTATAAGCGAAAAGGCACTCTTGCTATAGTTAGACCCTTTCTCGTTATAGTGAACATGTACATTCACTATAGCTAGGCCATTTCTCGCTATAGCCAGCAGACTTAGAAAATTTCAGGACTTCAAAAATTTTTCAGCTTCTTTTTTTTTTTTTGCTGGTTGTTATAGTGGGAACCTAGGAAATGTAAAAAAAATGGAAGAAAAACCATAGAACTTTAAGAGAGAACAACTAGGGATTTTCAAACATTTTGTAAATTCTATTTTGATTCATGAATTTTTTAGCCTATGTGAGTGTTTGTTTGAGTTTCTAAGACCCCTAGGAAGCCTCCCAAGTGCCTCTCCCATCAATAAAAAATGTGAAACTCCATGGACTCTAAATGCCCTTCATGTCTCGGCTTAGAGCACTTAGGAGGGGTAGAGAGTGTTTTAATTTGTTCCAAAATTAATTTGGGACTTTATGTGATGGAAGAAGATGGGAGGAAGCTTTGGGAAAAATTTAAAAGCCATAGATTGAGAGTTGGGATAACAGGTTCCATAATATAGCCTTAAGAAGCAACTTGTATCTGGACTTTTGGAAATAAATTTATGATGACTTCAACAAGCCTAAAGGGAACAAAGAGGCCTAGATATAAGAAGAAAATGGAGTCAAAAACTTAAATTATAGTAGTTGCTTCATTAGACCTTTTACGGAACAAAAATGGAACCATAGATTAAAGTATGCTTCTTTAATGTGTATGTGATGCTATGGCTTGCTTCAAGAGTGTGATTGGATGCTATTTGTTATGTCTAGGCCAAAGAAATCAAGCTCTATCTATTTATAAGTGTGAGATTGAGAAGGGAAAAGAGAAATCAAAAGGGAAAAATTATGTTTAATTGCCAATGTAGCTCTCCATCCTTTTCTTGTGTGCAGTATGGTTGTGTGAATGTCATTTGATGCATATATGTGTGTTTGAATTTTAAAAAATTCCTTATGCTATTATTTGACTCCTATGGTATAATTATATTTCTTGATTGGCATTTGATTGTGAAATTATGCTTTATGGGTGAGGTTGTGCTAAAAGTCCCTTGTGATGGGTGAGGTGAGGCTAAAAGTCTCTATGAATGGGTGAAATAAGGCAAAAAATCTCATGGATGAATGAGGCCAAGTCAAAAGTCCCTAGACCAAGGGTGAGGATAATTCGAAAGTCTCAAAAATAGGATAAGGTTAGACCAAATGTCCTTTTAGTTTGTTCTTAGTTTTGATGTGTTATTATGGCATAAAAATTGTGAATGTAACACTCTTTGGAGGTGTGTATAACATGCTTATATCTTGTGACATGAATATATGCCTATTTGCTTGCTTGAAAAGGATGTTTGAGCTATTGAGATTTAAAGAATCTCACCCCCTTTCCTTTCCCATCTCACTATGTTTAAGTGGAGCTCATGAAGTTAAAGATGGAAGCCAAGGAGCTTGATGGACTATCTTTTGGTATTTGTATAGTTTTGATGTAGTTGAATGTCAAAGTGTATATGTACATATTATTTTTGAGCTGTAAACATGTGAGCAAATGTAAAAGCATGCATATGTAGTGTATGAACCAAAATTGGACCCAATTCAATGAGAAATTGTGTTTTGGTACTTGGTAGCTCATGCTTAGTTGTATATTCTTGCATGTGGCATATTGAGATTATAATGCATGGTAGTTTAGACCATTTGGGAAGCTTGTATATGTTGTGTTTATGCTCCCAAACGTGCTCATGTGGTGGTAGAAGAAGTAAGAAGCCATTTGGACAAATTTTGACCCATTTATGGTGCCAAATGTACTATATTCGTGAGCTATGTCAAGATCTGACCAAATGAGCTCTTCTTGGCCTGAAATTTGTCATGCATATAGGTCATGTCTAGAGCTTTTTAGGAAGCTAAAGTGCACATTATTTGGAGCTCTAAAGAATTTTGGTGAATTTTTTAAATTTGGCAATTTTTGATAGATTTGGCCTGGGTACTGTGCAAATGGTCAAAATTTTTTCCTCTATCACTAATGGGTCAATTGGTGTCCAATGACTATGAAATTTTATTAACTAGACATGATAAGCTTTCTGTGGCCACTGAGATCACCTTAATTGGAGGTCTATAGAGGGAGAACCAAAATTTTGAAGTTTCAGATCAGTATCAGGGATGCAGTCAGACCTCCATTATTGTTCCATCAGTTTGTAGGCCCTGATTGCTTTTGTTTTGGTCTGGAATTATTTTTTTCCTCAAGTTAACATTCATAACTTTCCAAAATAGTATGGTTTACTGGGTTTTGATGTTTCTAAAATTAGTTATGAATTTTTGAAATTCATATCAGTAACCTATGATAGCAAACCTGGGCAGCCAGATCTTTTGAGCTTTTTTTGATGTCAATTGTGGTCCAAATAGGTTTTCATGGCTTGGAATTATTTTTAGCCTATGGTGGACATCTAGATATTTCCAGAAAGTTATTATTTTCTTGATTTTGATTTTTTTAGAATTAATTATGATTTTTCAAATTTGGTGCCAAAAATTTGAATCTTGGACCTATAAGCAAATTACAATTTTTCTGGTTTGTGACTTCAAATCTATGGTTCATGGGTTGTTTTATGATATGTATGAATTGTATGGATATATAATAAGTAGAAAATGCTATTGATGGGTCCACAGGATCTACAGGACAAAGTATGAATTTTTAAAATGCTACGTAATGCAAGAAAATACTATTATTTTTATTCAATTTCTTTGGCACCATGTGAAATTGAGCTTAAATGTGTGTATATGGAGGTAAAGGGAGTATGGTATTACACATAATTAGTGCTTTGTTATTGATATGACATTTATTCAAGATAAAGGCTTTGGTAATGATAGAAGAGGTGGTTCTTAATTTGCAAGAGGTAGAAGGCAACAAATTGATACACAAGATGATTATTCCTCTTTCAAATTTTCATAAAGTTTCAATGACTTTGTTATTGGTGAGTCATCTCAAAGTAATCAAAGCTACTATCCACTATTCTATTAACAACCTTCTTATATGTCACATGATCATTGTCTAACAGCTAAAGTTCCATCATATTATCAAGCTTCAATAATACACTATCAAGAGCCTTATTATCACTAAGCACCAAATTTTCTTTTTCATCAACAAATGGAGATAATAAAAGTGAAAGTGGAAGTGGAGCTAGACAAGGTGATAATGAAAGAAAAAGTGGAGCATATGATCTTCCACACCATTTTTCCATATGGTCATGAATATTCTCTCTGTATGATAATTTATATAAGTATGTTTTTATATTATTTGACTTAATAGAGTTTTGACTATTTACTTTTTTCTTTTAAAATTTTCAAGTGGCATTGATATACTTTGTATAAAGTATGTATTTATTGAATTAATATGAATGTTAGATATAATATGTTATATGTATTTGAGAGTTATAGTAATTATATGCATTTTTTCAACATTTTGTGCAACCCAGATTGTAGTATTTGTAATACCTGTAATCATAGTAACCACAATGCAATTTCAACCATAGCCTTTGATGCATTTGGTTATAGTATTAGACCATAGTGCTAGTTGTGGTATATTTGAGGAGTAGTGTTTTAATGGGATATGGTTGTCTACTTGGCTTCTTTTTGTTGTAATTCACATGGATAACTTCAAGGGTAGTCCTTGATAGACATGTAAAAGGATTAGAGAGTTGACATAAAGAAGTGACACTTCTAAAAAGGAGTCATGTTTATGTTTGACACTTGTATTGAACTTGATGCAATATTACATGATATTTTAAATTACATTTAGACATTTTATATTTTATCATGTCATTGTGTTTGTGTTTATGTCATGTTCTATGTTTATGTTATGCTTCCTAATCTTAGGAGAGTTGTGTTATATGCACTAATATTCCTACTTTCATTGTGATTTGTATACCATTTTGCCCAAGCAGTCTCTCTTTCTCTCTTAGTGATAAAGGGTTGTTATTATATTGAAATTAAATTAAGTTTGTGTTTGGATCTCTAAGCTTTGGTATTTTCCCTTCAAGTTATTAGAAGGTAGTGTTGAACTAAGTGCCTTGTCTTTTCTTCTTCTTTCTTGTGTTGACACAATATTTCGTGTTGTCATTGTTGCACTTAAGCTTTCAATTATTCTCTATTTCTAGATATGGCTTCATTTTTTATAATTGAATAAGTTATATTAAAATTTTGAGAGATTTGGTTGAATTATTCTCTATCATATTAAGAATAAAATCACTCTTATAGTGGAACTTAATATTAACTTAGTTGCCTTTACTGTCATATTAAAACTAAAATCATAGTTTCATATTGCTCAAAAAGTTAACTTTTCTGATAAAATAGATTGGAGAAGTTTCTATAATATCCATTTTTCAAACATGTGGCTTCATGTTTTAAAAATTACATTTGACTCTCTTCCAATTTATTTTCTATATAAATGAAGTTAAGCTTTTACACAATATATGTGTTTCTTCCAAAACTAAAATTGTTTAATTATTTTTATTATCATATTAAGAATAAAATCACTCTCATGGTAAAGCTTAACATCCACGTAGTTGTCTTTATTGTTATATTAAAACTAAATTACAATTTCGTATTACGCAAAAGGTTAACTTTTTTGACAAAATAAATTGGAAGAAAGGTTTTTGCAATATATATCAAATTGTCAAGGAACTTTAGTGTAATTTTTGAAACATAAATAGTATTGGATATATTTTAGATAAACTTCAAGAGAGATTAGCATAATTTACTTTTTCTAATTATTTATCTATGTGTAGCTAACAAGTATAAGTAGATTTAATCATGGCCAGAAAATTTGCCTAATTCAAAAAAATAGATATAAATTAAAAAAAACCTAATAAAAAGGGACCTATTATAAAAAAGAAAAAGCTTAATTATAAAACATATGGAGCTCGAGCTTTTTTATGAGCCCTGTTAGAGTCTAGCATGACTATAAAGCTATTCTTGTTCCATTTTATTCTAAACCATACTGTTTGGATTTTGTCTTTTAAATTGGATCACTAGAGCCCATCTATTTAATGGCCCAAAAGTTTTTTGTATTTTTATATAAGAAAAGGTTTCATCTATGCTTTGCTTCATACCTAACATGCTAATTAATCGGTCAAGAGAAAAAAATAATAATAATATACTAGTTCAGTAAAATGAGAGGAAAAAAAAAGCCTATTATCAAAATTATTTTTCTCTTTATTATAAAGGAGTAGTAAGGTACGGTACTCAGGATACCAAATGGCGAAATATTAAGAGTAAGGCTACGTGGGTTATGGGTTTATTGGTATTATCAAGATTATTTATTTGTTATGTTATTTTAATGTCGTTAATTTTTTTAATATTTTGGTCATAGAATATCTAAATTATGCTACTTTATTTGTAACAACATAGAAGAGGCATCCTTGCAGTTAAGGAACCCCTTGAAATTATAGAGCAGGAAAAGGGTTTTTGATTTTTTTTAAATTCACTGTTGATATTAAAAAAAGAAAAAGAAAAATGGACCGCGTTTGATCCTAAAAATCGAAAAAAAGGGAGCCTAGGCACAATTTTTTTCCATAATTTTTTATGAGTTTGACAGTCCAAGGCATATAATGCAAAAAAGGGGAAAAAAGTTGGTATTCTCCGGTATATTTTATCACTAGTTATAGACAGTTGGTTTTGGAATTTAGAATTACTAGTAATTATGAACCTTGGACCAAAATAATTATTACAAATTAATATTATTTGTATCTTCAGGAAATAACATGATCCTTAATAAAGAAAAATAAGACAATTGTTTGGTAAACATGTAACTCATTATCGTCCTAATGTAAATGTTTGCTTGGTTTAACCGTTGGACTAATTTGTCTCACTCATTCAAGTTACCCCAAGGTTTCAAACAAGTCTGTAAATTGTTCTGATGACAACTAATTCCTTAAATCCATAACAAGGTGAGATTAAAAAGCATTAGTTGATCTGTGAAGAATGCTAAATTAAATTGCTGATTTGATCAAAATTAACACATTACAAACTTTCCTTTATTAGGTGAAGCATACAAGAAAAGAAGCAAGGGGATTGAAATCAGATTTGAAAGCTTTAACGAAATATTCAAGTGTTGATAAGGAAACGGATTAAATCAAGATTCAAGCATTACTAGATGAAGAGCTAGTTGCCAAAGTTAAAATAGGAGAATTGCTAAATACACAATTGAACTTCAGCAATAAAAACTTAGTTAAAATTCGATGGAAGCTTCGGAAGGTTCTAACAGATAATTTCTTTTGAAAAGAAGCTGGAATCAAGTGTGAAGGCATGGCTGTAACAAATAACTCGAATGGCTACTTTTGATTGATAGAACTTGAACAAAATTTGAAGGAAGCAGCTGGGCACATGAGTAAATCTTCAATGGCTAATTTCCATCAAAAAATAATATTGAAGCTGAAATCCTACCTCAAGAACCAAACAATGAAGCTGCAGTTGGAAAACTAGAAAAGGAAAGGAAGCTGCAACATGAATGTCATGATAAATTCCAACGGCTAGTGCCTGAAACATACACAGAAATAACACTTCAGCATTGAAGCAAAAAGTAGGTAGGAATGAAAACATTTTTCGTGAGCTGTGCTTACTGTCCCAAACTTCATATAGCAGTAAACAAGCCTAGTTGGGTTATCACTACTTTGAGAGTATTCAAGTGAGCTACTTCGTATTCCATGAGCTAGAACTTTCCAGTAACCCCTTTACATACTGGGTAACTCTCTCCTGGAGTGTAAAGTCTATAAAGAGGTAGTTGTGGGTGAGTTAGGGTGAAATCCTTCGACTTGTATTTGTTTGACGTAAGTATGGAAAACCTTTATGAAAACGTTGATAGTTGATCGAGTAAAAAAATCCCTTGAAGAGCAAGGAACTGAACATAGGTTGCATTGACCAAACTAGGATAATTTTGGTGTGTTCGTTCCTTCTCTCCCTCTATGGCTCTTTGTTTTCGCATTGTTTAGACTTCCTGCATTATATCCTTGTCCATAGCTTATTTAATATCTGTGTTTAAGACTCTCTGCACTTGCAAAGAAGCATTAGCTGCTGTTTGATGTATTAGCTACTGGTTTTGGTTTTGTGGTTTCTAAGCTAGTTTACTTGAGTCATTCTTACTGTCATCAATGATTTTTTCCCCCCATTTGGTGCGGTATTCATTATTTATATTGTCGTTAAGAGCAAGACTAAGCTATCCGCTTTATTTTGTGTTTTGAAATTGATTAAGTTGCTGAAAGTTCACTTGAGGTTGTGATAAATATAAATTTTCTGCATTACATCCATTCACCCCATTCTAGGTGTAATCTTTACTTCACAAAGGTTGTAATCTAAAATCTTAGAGCTTATATGCAAGGGGTTTGCTTTTGTTATCTTGAAGCTTGATTTAAATATGGTTGCCAAGTTCAAAACTAAACAAATCTCAATTTCGATATTCTACTTTCATTTTTTATTTCAGGTGTCAGTGAGACTGAGACCGTTAGTAGTTTTTTTTGAGGGGGGGGGGTGTGTTACTCGGGTAATAATTTTGAAGTTAGATGCAGCTGTGTGTATGCGTTAGAGAGGGGGGAGGGGGACTGGACAAATGTCTATGAATGTAACCTAACAAATATTAGTTGGTAAAATTAGATTAAAAAAAAAAGTGATTGAGCTCTTGGGATTTTTAGTATTTTTTTCCTTGCGGTGATTAACTCTGGAAGTCAACAGGTTCTCTGATAGTTATATTCAGTTTTACTGTGAGACATCTTTCATATTTCTTGTATATTTAAGTCTTACTGATGCCGTCTAAGGCAAGCGCATGCTTCTACTATAGTCTTGTTATAGAACTAGTAGCGAACCACTGAACTACCTGCTTTTGTGCTAATTCTTTTTTTTGTTTCACTGCCACGGTAGATTAGTTCCATGTAATTTTTCATATGGATTTATTGATAATTACAGGATGTTGAGATCAACTTATCAATGCAACCTTACCCTTGAACGTAGTAATCAAGGAGAAGAGCATTCAGTAATCGATTGAACAATTGATGGATTTGGCAATAGCAGAGCTTGAAGAGGAGCATGATGTGGCCATTGCAAAATTTAAACAATTAGAGGTCAAGGTAAATATTTTGTATGTCCCGTGCTTCCTACTTAACATATTTATTGAACTGTAAAGATGAACTAAAGGTTTGCATACATCACTTTATTCATGATGCCCGTTGAAACTGCCTTAGCTTTCAGCCTGTGATATTATTCTGCAAGAAAAAGAGAAAAACAGTAAGCTGTTAAGGAAATCAAGTGCTTAAACTTCTAGTGCTTTAAAGTTGCTATGAAATTTATTAGTTTTATTCTTGTCTTCGATTACCACAATTTACCTTTCGTCTACTACCATAGCTTTTACCATTTTTTAGCTTCCTTTGTCAAGTGGGATTTTAATTTCTGTAAATATTTCTATATGCTGCATGTTATTCTTGATTTAGTGCTTTGATACTTACGTGTTGTTCATAGTTGTGGGATTTGACAAATGAAAATAGGCTTGAAGAAATGTGGGGAAAAGGGCTCCTAGACCTCAAAATATCAACATGACACTAACAATGGCCAAAACATGACACTCTTTAGACATGAAGTTATCATAAAAGATGTAAAAATGAGTGAAATAGTTGATCACCGGTGGGATGTCGCACTTTCATAGCCACTTTACAATGCCATTTTGTGACTTGTAGTTAGAGTCATTGTGTGGAAAGACCTTTTTTAGCTATTATAATTAAGCTTGGGTCTAACTCAATCCCAAAAGTTAGCTCATGTGATGAGGTTTACCACAGGCCTTATAAGGAGTACTCTGGTCCAACTCTTAACCAATGTAGGACTTAACATTGGCCTTTTGTGGTAGCTCTCTTGATTGTAGTAGGCATGTCATAGAAGAACCAATTTGGATTCTCTCCTGTACTGCATGCTATGAAGTAAGATAAAGAGAAATAAAAGGTTAGGTTTCTAGGATTCATATCCTTATTTCTCACTCTAACTGCATAATGTGCAATTACAGGAGAAAACCAAAATCCTTTTAGAACAAGCCTGCATCCAACGCAGTTGCTCTATTAAGCTTTAATTGGTTTATTCTTGGTACTCTATCCTATCTTGCCAGATCCCCCCATGGGCTTGGCTTCACTATTATTGAGTTTTGTGGATGAGACAATGACAGAATGAGCCAGTTGGGTCTCTACATATCCTAGTTTGACATTCATTTTCTTTCTGGTTGTTATGTTCTATTCATGTGTAGTATAATCTGATTTAGGAGTTTGTTCATTTTGTTGTATGCTTCTTGTAGCTTTTGTACTACATAAGTAATTTCTGTAATGGGTTGTGTTGATTACTTCTATTTTCAGCTTCCAAAATTCAAACATGGAAGAGTAACTAAAATAGCTTTTGCCCCCACTCCAAGTTCAGTGAGAGTCTTGGCAATTACTTTTATCATGTTTTACCTTGGGTATTGGATAGGTAATATGTTTAGGGTCTCTTTAAATTGATGATAATAGAGAGGAAGAGAAGGGTTGAGAAATTTTAGTTCAATTTTTTTCTTTTAATTTTTGATGCAACATATTCTTTCGTTTAAAGTTTAATTAATATTTCATTTATCATCTAGTTTCATCAATCTAAATGTATTTTTTTAAAAAAATTAGGTTTAACTATAAATTTTAAAAAATCCAAATTAAACTTTTTCTTGTTTAAAGAAATGTCTTAATTATACGTTTTTGTATTCTCTTTAATCCAAATATATTTTTCATAAATGTTTATAGAAATATCTGAGTTAAACTTATACAAAAAACATTGAAAACAATTCTATAAAAAGTTTGAGTAGTTAAATAGGATGCATGTTATTTTAACTTTTGCCCTCATTCCAAGTTTAGTGAGAGCCTTGGCAATTATTATTTTTTCTTCTAGCTTTTGTCATGTTTTACTTTGAGTATTGGATAGGTAATATGTTTAAGGTCTCTTTGAATTGATGATAATAGAGGGGAAGAGAAGTTTGAGAAATTTTATTTTAATCTTATTTTTTCATTTTTGATGCAACATATTCTTTCCTTTAAAGTTTAATAAATATTTTTTATCATCTATTTTCCCCAACCAAATATATATATATATATATATATTTAAAAACTTAGATTTAAATATAAATTTTTAAAAAAATCCAAATTAAACTTTCTCTTTTGAACCACAAATTAAAGAAATGTCTAAATTATACTTTTTCCTTGTATTCTCTTTAATCCAAGCATATCCTTCATAAATGTTTATAGAAATATCTGAGTTAAACTTTACAGCAAACATTGAAAACGATTCTATAGAATGCTTGAGTACTTAAGTAGGATGTACATTATTTCGATAACATGTGCATTAGGTGTTTTATCCTTCAATATTTGATAAAAAAAATTCTTATACTATTAAATGTCTTTGAGATTTTTATAAAATGATTTATTATTATTATTATTATATAGATAAATTTTAAGGTGATTTAATAATAAAAACGCGACCTTCTGACGGGAGAGTCTCTGGGTGGCAAATATGAATAGCAGTTGTGCGATTAGCTTTTGCGTCAAAGACGAAGATAGGGTGTTAAGAACTAAGTGGTGGCAACTAAAGGGGGATAAAGAAAGGAAGTTGCAGAGACGGATTGTGGAGGAAGGATCTTGAGAAATACAAGGAAGTGCTAATAATATGTGGAATGGAATGGCTAAAGAAATTAGGAAGATAGCAAGGGAAATATTAGGTGAATCAAAGGGTTTTGGACCTAGGGATAAAGAATCTTGGTGGTGGGATGCGAGTGTACAAAATAAGATTAAAGTTAAAAGAGAGTGTTACAAAGTGTGGTCATTATGTAAGAGTAATGAAAATTGGAAAAAAATATAAAATAGCTAAAAAAGACACTAAGAAGGCAGTGAGTGAAGCGAAAGCAAGGGCATTTGATGGATTATACCAATCTTTAGGTACTAAAGTTGGAGAAAGAAGTATTTATAAGTTAGCTAAAAGTAGGGAAAGAAAAACAAGAGATGTAGACCAAGTGAAATGCATCAAGGATGAAGAAGGAAAAGTGTTAGTAACAGAACAAGATATCAGAGAACGGTGGAAGGATTATTTTCATAGGCTTTTTAATGAAGGGCATGAGATTTTATTGCAATCGGATAGACTAGACATTAGAGAAGAGGATCAAAATTATACTTTTTATCGTAGGATTCGTGAGGTAGAGGTCAAAGAAGTATTACAACGAATGGAGAATGGCAGAGCAGTTGGACCGGATAATATACCCATTTAGGTATGGAAGGGTTTAGGAGTGAAGGGCATAAGTTGGCTCACAAAGTTATTTAATGAAATTATGAGATCTAAAAGAATGTCAGACGAGTGGAGGAAAAGTACTTTAATCCCTATTTATAAGAGTAAATGGGACATTCAAAATTGTGCAAATTATAGAGGAATTAAACTCATGAGTCACACTATGAAATTATGGGAAAGAGTAATTGAGAGAAGGTTAAGGAAAGAGACTCAAGTGATGGAGAATCAATTTAGTTTTATGCCAGGAAGGTCAACTATGGAAGCAATATACTTGTTGCGAAGATTAATGGAGAGATATCGAGAGAATCAAAGAGATTTACACATGGTATTTATCGATTTAGAAAAAGCATATGATAGAGTGCCAAGGGAGGTTCTATGGAAGGCTTTGGAGAAAAAATGAATTCATATAGCTTATATTCGAGCAATCCAAGACATGTATGATAAGGTTACAACTAGCGTAGTAACAAAAGGTGGACTTACGGAAGATTTTCCGATAACTGTTGGTTTACATCAAGGGTCAACTCTGAGCCCTTATCTTTTTACTTTAATCTTGGATGTGCTTACTGAACATATCCAAGAGCCAGTGCCACAGTGCATGCTTTTTGCAGATGATATTGTCCTAGTTGGAGAATCAAGAGAGGAAATGAATGAGAAGTTAGAGAGGTGGAGACTAGCTTTGGAAGCTTATGGATTTCGTTTAAGTAGAAGTAAAACAGAGTATATGGAGTGTAAGTTTAGTAAGAGACACACCATTTCTAGCACAGAAGTAAAAATTGGAGAACATATCCTACCACAAATCACACGATTTAAGTATCTTGGATCTATCATACAACATAACGGAGAAATAGAAGAAGATGTAAAGCATAGGATTCAAGCGGGGTGGATGAAATGGAGGAGTGCCTCGGGTATTATTTGTGATAGAAGAGTACCATTCAAACTTAAGGGTAAATTCTATCGCACAGTTATAAGACCTGCAATGTTGTATGGAACTGAGTGTTGGGCAATAAAAAGTCAATAAGAAAATAAGTTAAAAGTCGCAGAGATGAGAATGCTGCGTTGGATGAGTGGACACACTAGAAGAGATAAGATTAGAAATGAATGCATTAGAGAGAAGGTGGAAGTCGCTCCTATTGTGGAAAAGATTGTAGAATCGAGACTTAGATAGTTTGGTCATGTGGGGAGGAGACCTATAGAAGCCCCAGTTAGGAGAGTAGATGAAATGGAGAATAGTCCAATAATTAGAGGTAGAGGAAGACCAAGAAAAACTATAGGAGAAATTATTAAGAGAGATTTAGATTTAAATGGTCTGTCTAAAAATATGATTTATGATAGATGTTTATGGCGTCGATTGATCCATGTAGCCGACCCCACTTAGTGAGAAAAGGCTTTGTTGTTGTTGTTGTTGTAAAAGTGGTGGGTCCTCCCTATCCAACACAAGATTCTGCGGGATAGACGATGAGTAGCGGAGAAAATTTGATTGACCTTGAATGTGTTGGCATTCTGTTTAGCTTATGACATCTGTTACAAGTTGGGACTTCGCAATTTAATTTGAATTTTGAAATTGGAACGGGAGGGTGTGCAAAAGCAAAATCACTTCCTCGATTGTTCTAGTATGGTAAAGCCACATGAGAATGTCGTAGAAAGTTTTGCTGGCGTTGGAAGCATATATCTCTAAGAAAAAAATATTAATATAGTAAACCATATATTCAAGTTTTGTAATCCATGCATATACTTATTTTGATATGCTATATATAAGAATCTCTTCAAATATTTTATGCTACGTCATTCCATCCAACTTGGCCACTCCTCTCTCTGTCTTTTCAATATAATATTAGGAAGTGGATGGTGTTCGCGGGACCAATATCCATAATGATTTATTTGCTTCTTTTTGGATCGATTTGTGATAGCAAACACCTATTTCGGTACATAAGTTGATGATAGCGTTTCTTTAAGTAAAAGCCGAGACTACAATTAACTTACCTGCTCTGTTTTGGGACAACTTTCTATAGGAAGAAGAGGATGAATAAATGTAGTTGGTCCAATAATATTGAAGCATATACTGGCCTCCTTCCACTTTCCCTATTGCTACACCTACTTTAATTCTAACATATACATATATCTTCTGTGTTCTCTTTTAGGTTTGAATAAAAAAGCTTTATGTAGTAAGAGCAAGAACAAATTTACATAGACTGATTTGCGGGTATTCGCCTTTTAAAAAGATTTTATAGGTTCCATTTAATTAAGGAAAGTGTTAAAAATTGAAATTGTACAGACGATCTAGCATATTTAGTCTCCTCAAAATATAGTGCAGCATATTTCGCCCTTCCCTCTTTCTCGTACTATTTTTCTGGTTCTGTCCCAGAGTAGGAAGTCAGGGTGGTTGAACTCGGTGAGCACAATAAGTAAGTGAAATGGGATAGCTCACTTGCTCCATTTTTCTGTGCTTCTCAGCAATATAGACATCTCCCTCTGCCAGCTGTTTACATGCACATTCTGCTATCAAAGTAACTTTTGCGGTTTTTCGTGAGAAAATGAAGAAGCTGGGAATGTCATGGACCATTGTTGCTGTTGTTGTGACGTTACCCCATGCATGCCCTACTGCTAGTCTAGCACACGTTGCTTGAATATGTTAAAAGAAAGGTTGAAAATTTTTCCCTAGTAGTGCAAGGAAAGCAGTATCCCATGTATAGCCTATTGCTAATCTAGCGCACGCTCTTTGATATTAGATTGACATATTTGAAATTTTATTAGTCTTCTATGTCAGCTTTGTGCATTTTTTCTTTGTTGCAAACAAAAAATCAAGCCTAACGTGAAAACAGCCGAAAATCACTTAGTTAAATGCATCAAATAGACAAGTTGATGTGCCTATTTGATGGATTTTATGATGTCTATGGGTTGACTGATCAGTATATAATTTTACCTAACTTGTCGATTTAATTAATAGATAAATTGGATTGTTGGGATAATTATTATTTAGAATTGTTGAAATAAATAATTATTATCTTAAAAATTTCAGATTATTAGTTATTATCCAATAATTAATTTAGATATTAAATTTAACTTATGACGAGTTATCCGATCCTATTAATTTAAAGACAAATTATTTGTAAGTCACCACATATCTTATTTCATCAATTTAAAAATAGGGTATAGTATTCTGTTATATCTCTTAAAAAGAGATATAAACAGGGGATTAAGATAGTATTTGGATGAATGTCCAAGAACGGAATGAAAATGGAGTAAAATGATTAAAGTGGTTTGACCCGTTGTTTGGAACTTTTTTAATGATAAAAAAATAGCAAAAGATAGCTTCCAAGACCAAAATCCAAAATTGTGTGTGATACCAAATTAAGGGGTTAAGAATGATGTGGCTTACTCTAATATATTATTGTATGTGGTTTCATTTCATAAGAGTAATATTGAAAAAGAAAATTATAAGTTATTTTATTCTATTAATAATTCTATCGCTATTTTTATTAAATTCTTAAGTAAAAAAATGATATATAACTTATCATTTTATTTCACTATTTAACTTTAACGGTTCGTTTAATATACAAAAAGTTAATAATGAAAAAAAAATTTATAAATAAAAAATATTTATAATACTTTTATTTTTAATGATTAAATAATAATTATTAAATAATATTAAATAATAATTATAAAAATAAAAACAAAATTTCATCAAATTTTTATTTTCTCTTTTCTTTTTTCATGTCCAACCAAACAAGCAAAAAGTGAAAGTGCGGCTATTTCCTCTAAAAATTTGAGTGTAGGACGAGTAAAGTATGAATTTATCAAATATAAAACTTCTTTTATCGTGAGTTGTTAAAATAGTTTTATATTTTATTTTAGAACTTTTTGAAATTCTTCCCCCTTCACAAGTGTCAACAATAAAACGCGAGTCACATATTTACTCACCCATAGTTTGATTGAACAATTTCACAGGACAAAATCTGCAGAACCTTCAGAAGTAACATATAAGGTAATACTGATGGGAAAAATCTGTATAAATAGTTTGTGTCAGATGGTCCAATATCCATTGGAAGGGTCCTGATGGAACAGTGATTTTCTTGCTGATATACGCACTTCCTTGATGACAATCTGATTGCGTGTCTCTTTCAATTGAAAATTAGGGTCTGATAGAGGAATCTAGAATTGCAGTCAGTCAATGGAAACTAGATAAGGTTGAAATGGTCATAAAGTAGAAGAAATTTCCGCATTCATCCAAAAGCTAGGTGAATAGAGGGAGTTCTGGTCATTAAGTGCGATTTGATTTTTTAGGAATTATGCCTGTTTGGCCGAACACTAAAAGAAAAAAAAAAGAAATTGTTTATTTTTTTAAAAATATATTTATTTTTATTAAACGATGTGTTTGGCCTTTTTTTTTTCAAATTAAGATGCTTTTGAATAATAACAAAAGTAATTTTTTTGGTTACAAGATGTAAAAAATTAAAATTTATTTCTTTGAACAAGCAATGTAGAAAATCTCTCTTTTTTTTAATAATCATATCCTCACTTAAAATTATTAATTATTATATTTTAAACATTTTTACTTATCCTCTTAAGTATTAGAAAGATTTGTCTAACATAATAATATTAATGAAAACATTTGTTAAATGATTTTCTTTTAAATGCAAAGGGTTTCTTACTCACCCTTTTTTATATGAAACTCCATTTTCAAAAAAAAAAAAAATCTTTCAAAATAAATGCAATCTCAAACTAATAATTTTTATTAAACCTTTCTTACTCCTCATGTTTCACATGGTCTAACTCTACATGTGTATTGGATTATTGCCCGATTAAGAATCGAAATCTTCAACCAAAGTGGGGTAAAAGTTTGCATCGATTAGAGCCTAGCTAGGGACACATAATTTTGCTGGTGTAGGATGGACAGGAGTTGGTATACCTATTGTTCTTAGCTATTGAGCGCAGGATCTGCAGATAGCGGCTTCCTCGGCATAAACCGAAAACAAACAAGACTTCGCAATTCAGACGTAGTTGGGTGCTCTCAGACCCTCTCTAATAATAGGATTGGTGAAACAACCTTGAACCAAGATCGCCAGACAACCACCGCGCCATCCCCTAGCTGGAGCTTGCCTTTCAACTTCCCAATAGGGACGCCACCCTTTCCTATATATTTTGGGCCACATCGTTGTTGGAGGCTGGCTTGTGACGTATCATTTATGGGATACAAACGAATAATCATTAGTATAACAATTCTTTCGATTTAAATCATGTGCAATTAATTTTTCTTTATTTTTAGAAGTTTATAATAGACTTTTTAAACTTATAAAACTTACTCCTTTTGTTAGCAAAATCATTAAATTGACTAATAGATCCTGACCACGTAAGATAAAACACACCACATCGTCACTTCATTATTGAATATAACCATGCAAATAAATAAATAAGGATATTATAGACTTTTACTTCATTTTTTTTTTCAAATTTCCCAAGTTATGGCAGCCATGAGGGCTTTGTTAAAACTTTCTCTTTCATCTTCCATGGATGGTCTGATCTTGCTTGTGTACATGTGCTTGTTGGATGAATCTTTGTGCATAGAAAGAGCCATAGATGATAGAACCCACTAAAAAATCGAAAACCCAGAAATATAACAAAAGGGTCAAAACAAATGCAAAAGATGAGATTTGGAAAAGAAAGATCTTGAAGGTGGTTGGTCTCAAAGACGCATCTAAGGTTAAATTATTAGAAGATCGAAAGTTGAAAAAAAATTAACTTATCTATGTATATAAAAATTTTAGGTGAACGAGTATAAATGTAACATATATATATATATATATTAATTTATCAAAAGTAAGCATGGTGTATTTTAATACTATAATTAAATTTTTTAATAATTGATTCTATATCAAACTTTTTAACAATATCTCTTTCAATATAAGTAAACATGCAATCTATAAGAAAATCATATTCTATCTTATTTCGAAGCTTTTTTTTTTAATATTATGTTCATAGCTGAAAATGACATCTTACTCATTGTATTTAAAATTGTAAGAGTTAATAACAAGTGAAACAAATGATCAATCAAATAATAAGTATCAAATTTCCTTGTTTTCTTCAATCATTAGCATAATTGAGAAACTATTGATAAGTTTTTGAAAATAGGATATTAAGAAACATCTAGCTCATAATATTGTGCTTCTATTTCAAAATATAATATCTCTTGTTTAGTAAAATCACTGTGATAAAATGTTGTTGTCAAGTCATAAATATGATCAACATTGAATAAACTTTAATAATCTCTTAGATCCAAAGCTAAACTAAAAGTCAATAATTCTATTATGGTCTCATTAAATATATTGTTCAAATATTTAAAACTGAAGCAACTGTATATAATTCAAATAAAATATTAGCCTATTCAAACCAATATTTCACTTTTAAAATCTTATGCATTGTTGATGCTTTTTTGCTTAGCAATAAGTTTATTGAGTATTGTTAGGTTTTATAAATATAAATATACATAATTACTTGAAATTAATTAATTAAATTAACAAATCATACTGTAGCAAGTATACCAATTGTTACAATTAATATAATTTTCTTAAGTATGAAATTGATCCCACAAAGAAGTATATTTAATTGGCACATTGAACTAAACTTTTCTATTCTTATGTAAGTCTAAATTACACTATCTAATCTAACTAGTATTTTAGAATAAGCCTAGTCATTAGCAACTATTAGAAGGTTTGTGACTAATTTAAATATAATCTAAACTAATGTAATATGCAAAAACACTCTAACCTAGACTCTGGAAACAAAAAACTAATTAAATTCCAAATTTATGTATCCCAAAGCACAAAGCTCAATCCTCATAATGATATAATTACGGTGGGCTAATTCTTAATGTTGTTGATTGCCTATACTCTTAAGATAACTAATCCTATGATATACTAGCTCGTTCTTACATACTGAGGTCAACTTGAATATTTGCAATAAGTTCTATGAATCACTAGACTAACTAGTATAGTAACTTGTTGCCACGTTACATCCTATATGAATCACTTATGCCCCAATTTGTCAACACATCACATGTGTGAATTGATAATTGCATTATGTGTAAAGTTGTGAGCATCAAACACTACCACTTTTTTAATACTTACCACTCCCTACATAGTCAACTCTTTAAGCATTTTTATCCGATTAATTAACTCTTAAATCCATTATCATGTTGTCTAAGAGCTAATCAATGGATTAGACACAAGGTAAGTCACTAGGAACATTAAGCATATATAATCACACTATAAACCATATATTGATCGAAAGAAAATATCACATCTAATAATTAATTAATGTTAATCACAATTTAATCAGTAAAATTAAGTAATAAACTTAAAAGAAAAATAAAAATCTATAAGAAATTGGAATTAATCATCATAGATTACAAAAGATAAAAAATTACATCACAAAGCTACCATAAAGTGAGAGATTATTATTTTAAAGAGGATTAAACTCCAAAATCCAATCTTAGAATGCTCCTAGATGTTCAAAAGTAGAAGAAAAGCTCTATGAAAATTGAGAGAAAAATAGAAAAATGTCTCAAGATAGTTTTATTTTCATATATTAGAGGACATTTATAAAACCTAAATTTGGACTAGTTGTTGTGATGAGAAAATATGTCTCATCGCAACGATAAAGTCTTGCTATGAAATTTGGATCTGGCTACTATTATTGTGATGAAAGGTTATTTCTCATCGTGGCAAGAAAGGCTAGTAGGAAATTCTAGAATTATTTGCATTCCAATCCTTAAGCTTCTCCGAATTGTCTCCATAATGCACAAAATTTATTTATTTATAACATATTTCTTACAAAACAAATTAAAAAACACAAAATATAAGAGTTTAAGATGTAAAATCAATTTAAACTAATTATTTACAAGTATATACTAATGGCTTTCTAAGAAAATCATGGATTGTGACAAAACTAATTTACAAGTAAAAGCTATTTTTTTTAAATTTTTTCAATTTAGTCCTTTTTGGAGGCTTTTTAACAAATAACTCTATTTTGCACTAAATTAAATACAATTGCAAATTTAATGAAAAATGGCTGCAAAAAAGTTTAAACCCATTGAAAAACCTTTTATAAGTCCTTTAAATTACACCTAAAAATTAATACTTCTAAGGATTTATCATGCATTAGAGGAGTTACATGTCATTTAGTGATTAGTCTAATAAGCCATTTATTATAGGTAGAGTAGACTCCATCAGTGCTTTGCCCTTTCCATCTTATTGGTGTCATTTGATATATTTGAAAATGCTCCTAATGTTGAATCATCCAAGGTATCTGAACCCAATTTTGGGAATTTATAACATGCAAATGAGGTAATGATACTAAAACAATAGCATACCCAACAATGAAAGTATGACTAAGGAAAAAAAAAGGCAACCTGAATGAGTGAGCTCAATAAGAAGGCTTGATCTAAAGAAGAGCAAATGCAACAAAACAACATCAAAAGCATTGCAAAGAGAAGTAGAAAGTAGGATAGTCCAAGTGGGTTCCAATGGGGCAATGATAATAAAACAATTGTAATGATTAAGGGACATATTAGAAACTAGAGTATGAACTGATGCAAATTTTTTTTCTTATCATATTTTTTTACTACAAAGAAAAGGATTTGCCTGTATGATAGGTTCAAAATCCTTGGATTATATTTCAGCCTAATAGTTCATTAATAATACTTCAAATCATGAAATTGTAGCTTGTAGACATATAGTTATGGTAGTTTTTTTTATTATAATAGGAATTAGAGATCTGCCTTTTTTTTGAAGGAAGATGTTGATATAAGATATGAACATGAAAGGAAAGCATTGGTAAAGTACTCTAAGCTAGGATAAGGACTTCTCACTAATATAAACATTTATAGCTTTAACATAGGGGATTGTAAATTCTCTTTAAATAAACAATTATATATAATATATAAAAAATGGTTAACTATTGATGGGGAAGCATTCCTTTGCTTTTTATCTCTATCTCTGGTTGATTTTTATCTTAGATGCTAGTCTTAAGAGAACTAGAGAGAGAGGAAATCTAAACCCATAGACATTACAAGAAAAAAAGAAAATAGTAACGGAACACTCCCTTGTTATCTTGTCCTTGTATGGCTATAGTGAGGGAAAAGTAAAGAAACAAGGAGTAAACATCCCTTGCTATACAAGGGTCACTAATTTGCAAGGGAAAATTTCTCTCCCTAATCCCATGGTAAAGTCCCTTGCTGACAAAACTAGCAACAATAATTCTCCCATGCATTTCCATTGCTATAATTAGATAAGCAAATGGCAATTCTCTCAACAATTAGCAAAGGAATGGTGAAGGAATATTCTCTTACTTGTTTCCCTCACCATTCTTGCATTAGTCCTTTTTTATTTTCCATTGATATTCCCTCATAATTTCCTTATTATATTTCCTTGCTAATCCCTTTTAATTCCTTTATTGTGTTTTCTAGCTATGTAACACCCTGAAATTAACTAAGGATAATTATGATGAATTAAGGAATTAATTTAGGTAATTAATAAAGCTAATTAAGTGGAAAGAGAGATAGATATTTAATTTGGGCCATATGATCCCTTTAGTTATGTTTGGAGTCTAATATAGAAGTCCATTCCTAGTTATAAGAAGGTCTAATTCTTCATAGAGGCCTAATTACACTCTTGAATAGACCCAATTTGAATGGACCCTTAAGTCAGCCCAAAATGTTAATAACTTTTTATTTGAGGCCCAATAAGCTTACACCAAAACCCAAATGGATTTTTGGGCCCTTGGGTTAGCACATTTCTTCCCAACCCTAAAAGTTTCTATAGCCCATTTCACTAAGCAATGGCCTAACAACTAGAAATAAGCCTAATTGGATCTTGGGCTGATGGGTCAACTTATTTCTCACTAATAACCCTAAAGGTTTAGTAGACATACCCATTTGTGAGAGCAAAACACTTGGTTTTACAGGAGTGAAAACCTATTTTGGCACCTTGAGGAGAGGCTAGGATTTTCATCATTATTTTGGCTCCATTTCTCCTACTTAGAATAAGATTCAGCTAAGGTAACTTTCATGGAACTTAACCTTCTCCTCTTCCTCTTCAATTTGACTTAATTGGTTTATCATTTAGAGCATTTTTATCTTCCACCTAAAACTGAAACTTGTTGTTTGGTACTTTTATGGTGAATTTGTGGAGGTAAAAGCTATAGGTGTTGTTAGGTAAGTATCCTTTTCCCATTTTAATGCATTTTTTGCTAGTTTGAGACCCATATAGTTGACTTATGATATGAGCTTTGGTTTTATGTGAAATTACTCAGAAATTGGAGTGAACTATGGTGGTTTCTGGTATGAGGAAGCTAGAACCCGAAATTGGAATCTATTGATGGTTAGGTAAGTAACCTCCAGGTAGTCATTGGTAGTTTAACTCTTTAGGTATCTAATTTGTTGCTAGAAATGATGATAATTATACTTGTCATAGGCTTGATGTGCATTTGAATTTTAATGGTATTTAGAGGAAGAGTAATTGGACTTCATTGAGGTAATTGTGGTTAATTTTCTAATTCCATATATATGCTCATTTTAATATGATATTACTATACATGTATGATTTTGAAATGCTAAATGATTGGCTAGCTACTTGATTGTTGTCATGATCAGACCTTGTGAGTCAATGGTAGAGCTATGGTGCAGCTGCCACCCGTGCATCGTGCTTTGATCGGGCATCAAGTTGTGATTAAACCTCTGAATGCACTAAGCCCAAGTTGTGCTCATTTGGGAGTTGGTGCCATGGATGGGCCTCTCTCTCTCGATATTATTGGCCTTTAACATGTTTAATGTGATTGCTAGTATGAGATAGTAGTCACTTGTAGCTCAACTAGTTCATTTGTTAATTGAATTGATAAATTCAGATATTTGATGATATGAAAATGCATTATGTTGATTAATCTATACATATATGTGGAATTTGCTTCTTGTTATTGAGATTGTAAATCTCACCTCAGTTGTGGGCTAACATTTTCAGGGACTAGATCTCGTAGTGGCAAGAAAAAATTAACGGAAGCTTATTGTATGGTTTGATAGTACATAGCTTTAGAAACCTTGTCAGATTGTGGTTGTGTAATTAGAATACTAGTTTCTTTTGTATTTGTCACAAAGTATCATGAATTGCTAAGTATAAGGACTATCTATGTAGTATAATCACCATGGGATTAAACATATGTGATTGTAATTGATTAATAATTGATGAATGACCTAATGTCTTATGGCCATTTAGCGTTAGCCCTGTAGATATGTGTAATTGAACCATTTTTACTGTCATGGAATGGGGGGTTGACTGATATGAAACCTTGTTAATCTTATGATATGGTTTACTATTTGGAAATATAATCATGTGATACATTAAATGTTGACTTAAACTAGTGATGTATGGAACCTCTAATGGAATTATGTTTAAGTGATAATATTGGTAGTTTATGAATCCTTTACTATCATTAATCTTTGAATTTGCTAATATATGGTAGTTAGATGAGTAGGAATCAACACCTAAGCCTTGAATTGGTAATAATAGGTAAGTTGGGTATATCAAGTAGGTGAAAGCTATTAAAGTCTCACAAATTAAGGTAGAATGGTGTGACAACCCTACCTTCTAATCATTGTAATTATGGTTAAGTATACGATTAATAATTAATTATCAAGGTTTGGGTGGTTACAATTTATCATATTATGAAAATATGGGAAAAATTTAAGCCTTCATGTTAGGGTCATCACCATACCACCTCTACAAAATAAAATATGCATAAAAGAAATCTTACCACCATAAGAGGCTTATGATTCAACCATCCATTAGTTTTAATACTCGATAACCTCCCACAAATACTCCTATATTATCTCTTACCATGGACAAGTATCGCCGCGGCGAGTTGGACCTTCGCTGTGGCCAACCTATGTGGTGCCGCGGTGGAACGCCTCCTGGAACTACTGCTCTCAACCCCCAGGATTCTCGCCTCGGCGTAATATATTCACGCCGCAGTGAGTTTTGCTTCTGTCCAACCCTTATTTAATTTTCTCGACTCGTGCCGCGGCAGGACACAATGCGCTGCGGCGAGTTTTAGTTCTGTTACCCTCCTGGGCAATTTTTTTCACTTCGCGCAGCGGCGAGATTTATCAGGCCGCCGCGCTCCTCGCCACTGTCACTCCCTGGGCCAATTTTTTTCCTTGCACCACTGCGGGATTGGTTATGCCGCAGCGCCTTTCGGCTCTGTCTCTCCTTTAGCCGCGGCAAAGCCTTCTTAGCCGCGGCGGAACTCCCTCCTGTGACCATATTACCCAAATTTCGCCCTCTACACTCCAAATCTCATCTTAGAAACACTCTAGGTCCACCTACCCTTGTTTTATGTGGTCCTAATGGTGTTTATCTTCCCTATTTACCCATCAATCCATCCATTACCATTGCGAAACTTAAACACTACTTCCTACTTGTTCCACTAGCTCATATTAGCAAATTCAAGAATATATGACAGCAAGATCACATGCATTAGCAGCAATTTACATCCTATGCAAATTCCATAGAGATTCCATTCAACAATAGCTTACATCCAAGGCATCATATGACTATGATTCCCATATAGTGATCCATATCACAATTTCAGCAAAACTACAAATATATATTGCTATAAGTTCATACATTAATATTCAACTATAATGAAACTTGAATCTTTAACGGTTACATTTCAATCAAACAAAATATAAACGCCTACACTTGGCAATATGAATACATGATGATGCTATGTAAACTAATAACAAAATTGCATCTCTACTAAATAAGTCTGCCTAAGTGTAGCCTTCTCCTATATGATGGAGCTCATGGATTTTCATCCACTTGCTTCCCTTTATCCTTACCTGAAGAACTTTCACCTGAAATGTTAATCCCATAAAATGGGGTGAGATATAAATCTCAGTAACCAAGGCAATTCCATCATATATCTAATTTAATTAACATATAAGCATGAATCAAAATCAACATCAGAATCACATCCATCATATCAGCAAATGAAATAATTGGGCTATCATGATTACTATCCCATACTAGCAATCATATTATCACATGTTAAAGGCCATTAACACCGGGAGAGGCCCGTCCACGGCACCTATTCCCTATTGAGCACAACCGGGGCTCAGTGCATCTGGGTTTGATCATAACCTGGTGCTCGATCGAAGCACATGCACGGGTGGCAGCTGCACCACAGCTCCACCATGGACTCACAAGGTCCAATCACAATTCAACAGATAGCCAACCAATTCATTCAGCATTTTCAATCAATCATATACAGTAACATATGAAATTAAATCAAATATATACATGGAATTGATATAACCCGGTTACCTCACTTGTAGACACTTGCAACAGTCACCAATGGTGCAAAAATCCTCTTATAACCATAGCATCATAGAATTACTACTCTAATTCATCATTACCAGTTACAATAAATACCCAAAGAATTTAAGATGCTAATGACTACCTAAGAGTCACTTACTCAGCCATTATAAGTCCCAAATTCAGATTAAATTGTCTTCCACCAGAAAACTCAATATTCCACCCAAAATCCTAAGCAAACTCATACATAATTAATACCCATTTTATAAATCAGTTATGGGAGTCTCAAATTAACAATTGAAGCATCATAATAGAGGGTTTAAACTCACCAAGGTCCGCCATAACCTCAACCTACGAATTTTACCAAGAAAATTCCCACATTTCAGATTTTGGATAGAGTGAAAATACTCTAAATGAAAAACTAATTGGGCCAAATTAAAGAGGAAGATGAGGGGATTAAGTTGTATAACTATTACCTTGGCTGAATCTTGCTCTAAATGTGAGAAAATGCAGAATTAGTGCCCCCAACCTTAGCCTCCTCTCCAAGCTCCGAATTTTCTCTTTGTGTTTTGTGTTTCAGCAAGTGTGAGGGAGAGGCTGGTATATTAGGGTTTTAGTTGGGTTTAAGTTAGGTCAAATGTGGGTCATGAGTTGCTCCAGGGTCCATCTTCACTTGGGCTTCAGATTTTTACTTGTTGGGCCAGTTTTTAGAGTGTTGGGCTACAGAATTTTGTTGGGCCAGCTCTTATACATTGGGTTGCTGAAGTTTAATTAAGTTTGGGCCAAGTTTAAAGAGTTCAAGAATGTGGGTCTGCATAAGGGTTATTGGGCCCACTTAGAAGAGTCTATACAAGGTGGATCTTGGGCCTTCATCACACTAAATTGGGTTGGGTCTGCACCTAACCAATTGGGCCTCCATTAGCATTTTCTCATGATCTATTAATTTAAGCCTAGATAGAATTTCTATCCCAATTAAATCTCAGATCCATATTAATTACGCCTAATTAATCTAATCCATGATTAATACCTTAATTAATTATGGGGTGTTACAAATGGCCTTAGGATACCAATGGAAAGAGTATTGGAGTGTTTGGGACGAAATTGGAAGAGTTTAGGTGCAAGAGGTAGTTGAGCCGTGGCCAAAATGGGCTAAGTCACGGCCAAGCATTAGGCAGAAGTGAGGAGCGTTGCGGTGCGAGGTGTCTTACTGCAGCGCAAAACAAAAAAGTTGCCCAGGGAGAGTAACAGAGAGTAGATTCACTGCGACGTGAGAGGTCAAGTCGTGGCAAGAATAGAGGGAAGAGAAATTGTAAGTTCTAATAACTTAGCTCGCCACAATGCAAGGATGGTCCGCCATGGTGTGAGTTGAATAAATTGAGTGGTGAGTCCCAAGAGGTTGTTCCATCGCGATGCCACATAGGCTTGCCGCTGTAAGAATTGCAAAATCGTGAACATAAATCCTTGAGAGCACTTGCCCACAATGCAAAAAGCTAAATTGTGACACAAGATGTGAAATTTTAGTTTGAGTTATAGTAGACAATTACACTACGGTGTAGATACACCAAGTCCTAGCAGGAGTCTCCAAACTTGGTTTTTAAGTTCTAGTAACTAGCTTAGTCTCAACGGGGAAGGTCTAAATTACAGTGAAGGTTTTCAAACTCTTATTTTTGACCCAGAAATTTTAAGATTTACTAGGATAATGTTATGTAATGATTTGGGAATACTTATAAGAGGTTTTGTGAGTTGAAATTAGTAGTATGGTGAATCAAAGGTCTTAATTGATAATTATGATCACTTGTAGATTCAATTAATGGTGGTTGCTTAATTAATAACCCTAATGATATCAATGTTCAAATTTCCTTACTTTTTCCTATTTTAACTAATTGTAATGGTTTTAGACCTTGATTTATGATCGATAACCAAATAATTAAGCCTAAACATGGTAATAAAGAATTAGGGTTGTTACAAGCTACTCCTTCTTATTTCCCTCATTATTTTCCCTTTGTAATTCATCATTGATCCTTCGCTATGTTCCTTCACTAATCCCCCATTATTTGTTTGTTGGTTAAAAAAAATTGCAATATTTTATTTACTTTATATCCATTCCCATATTTAACCTGTAATAAAACAAACATACAAGCAACTAGTAAGCAAGTGAAACAATAAAATACACATTATAGTGTCATACATTATATTACAAAAGTCCATAACTATTTGAAAAAATGTTAATAGAAAACTCTTTACAATATCTAAGCCTTTATATTCTTTTCTAATGACACTAGTATACCTAAAAAAAGTGATATGCTAACATTAATAAATCATGTGACAAAAGAGGTGTAACATAAATGAAAAGACAACCTCTTCAATGTGTGATACGAAAATGAGAAAAAGGAATAAGAACTTTAACATACCTTGTAATTAATAATTGTTGAAATCTATATTGTTTAAGTCGACCTCATTTTCCTTCTCATTGAAGATCTCAATATCATCAACGTCTTTATTTTTATTAATAAAGTTATCATTAATGTGAATGTCTGATAGGTTATATATTTCATTAATGGTAACTTCTTTCTTCAAAGGATGTTCATTGAACAATACGATTACTAATTCATTATCCTTACTCGAGACATGTTGCACATCTCTTGGAGATATATCTTCCTAGTAATAGTTAATGGCATTGACTTCATTGTAGACCTCACTCTCTTCATTGAGTGTCTCATCTGTAAAGAGTTTCAAACTAACCTTGAAAGGTTGTGACAACCCTAATTCCTAATTACCATGATAAGGCATAATTAAGTGGTTAATAATCATAAATCAAGGCTTAAAATCTAATTACTATTAATTAGATTAAGAAAAAGTGGAAAAAATTTAAATCTTGATATCATTAGGGCCATTAATTAAACAACTACAACTAATTAAATCTACAGTGATCACAAATGCCAATTAAGGCCTTCGATTCATCCTACTACTGATTTTAACTTGCAAAATCTCTTATAAACATCCTTAAGTCATTACACAACATTATCATAATGAATCTCAAAGTTTCTAAGTCAAAATGGGGATTTGGGAATCTTTGCCACGACTTGGGTTTTCTGCGCCGCGACAGAGTACACTCAGGACCTACTATTCAGGTTTTTGCGATTCTCGCTGCAGCTAGCATCCCTTGCTCAACGACGAGTTTGCTCACTGTCTCAAGTCTCACTGTAACAACCCATAATTAATTAAGGTGTTAATCATGGATTAGAATTAATTAAGAGTAATTAATATGGGCTCATTGAGCAAGTTAAGTGAATGGAGACTTTAGAGAGATAAATTATTAATATGGGTTTGAGATTTAATTGGGATAGAAATTCTATCTAGGCCTAAATTAATAGATCATGAGAAGAGGCTAATGGAGGCCCAATGGATTATGTGCAGACCTAACATAATTTAGTGTGATGGAGGCCCAAGATTTACCTTGTATAGACTCTTCTAAGTGGCCCAATAATCCTTGTTCAGACCTAAAACTCTTGAGCTCTTCAAACTTGGCCCAAACCTAGTTAAATTTTAGCAACTTAAGTGTAAAAACTGGCCCAATAAATTCTGCAGCCCAACACCTCTAAACTGGCCTAACAAACTTAAAAATCTGAAGCCCAAATGAAGATGGACCTTGGAGCAACCCATGACCCACTTTGACCCAACTTAAGCCCACTTAAAACCCTAATGCTTCAGCCACTCTCATATTTTTCTGAAACTCAAGAGGCAAATTCAGAGCTTGGAGAGGAGGCTAGGGTTTGGGGCAAGAATTCTGCATTTTCTCACATTTAGAGCAAGATTCAGCCAAGGTAATAGTTATACAACTTAATCCCTTCATCTTTCCCTTTAATTTGGTCCGATTAGTTTTTCATTTGGAGTATTTTCACTCCACCCAAAATCTGAAATGTAAGTGTTTGGGGGTTTTCTTAATGAAATTCGTAGGTTGAGCTTAGGGCTGACTTTGAGTGAGCTTAAACCCTCCATTTTGATGCTTTATTGGTTAATTTGAGACCCCCGTAGCTGATTTAGAAAATGGGTGTTAGTTTTGCACGAAATTGCTTAAGATTTTCGGTGGAATGTGGAGTTTTCTGTTAGATGACACTTAAATCCGAAATTGGGACTTGTTGTGGCTGGGTAAATGATTCTTGGGTAGTCATTAGCATTTTAAATTCTTTGGGTACTGATTATGACTATTAATGATGAATTAGAGTAGTAATTCTATGATGCTATGGTTATAGGGGGATTTTTGCACCATTGGTAATTGTTGCAAGTGTCTACAAGTGTGGTAACCGGGTTTACATTAATTCCATTTATATATCTGTGTTAATTTCATATTTTGCTGTACATGAATGATTTGAAATGTTGAATGAATTGGTTGGTTATCTGTTAAATTGTGATTGGACCTTGTGAGTCCATGGTGGAGCTGTGGTGCGGCTGCCACCCGTGCATGTGCTTCGATCGAGCACCGGGTTATGATCAAACCCCAGATGCACTGAGCCCCGATTGTGCTCAATGAGGAGTAGGTGCCGTGGACGGGCCTCTCCGGTGTTAATGGCCTTTAACATGTGATAATATGATTGCTAGTATGGGATAGTAATCATGATAGCCTAATTATTTCATTTACCGATATGAATGGTCTACTGTTGGCGTTTATATGAAATTATGCATGTATGCAAATTAATATGGAGTATATGATGGAATTGCCTTAGTTACTAAGATTCATATCTCACCCCGTCTTATGGGATTAATATTTCAGGTGAAGGTTCTTCGAGTAAGGATAAGGGTAAGCAAGTGGATGAACATCCATGAGCTGAGGCTCGGTGTGGGGAGCTACACTTGGTTTGAGTAGAATAGGGTAGATTCTAATTTTGTTAAGTCTTGTACAGCATCATCATGTATCTGCATTGTCAAGTGTAGGAGAATGTATTTTGATAGCATGGAATGTAACTAATGAGATATAGGCTTTACTTTAGCTGTTGATGGATGTATGAACCTTGACATTCATTTTGAGCAATGAAATCCTTTGATATTAGATTGTTGACTTGAATCAGTGATGTATGGAACCTTAACGGAATGTTAATTGTTGGAAGCTTATGTAACTTCTTGAAATATCAATATGTGTAATTACTGACATATGGTAGTTGGATGGGCAGGATTTCATACTTAAATTTCAAATTAGAGATGGTAGAATAGCTGGGTAAATAAGGTGCATAAACACCATGGGAGTTGCATAATTCATGGTGGAGTGACCCTAGGGGGGTTATTGGAGGAAGAGTGGAGAGTATGAGGCAAGGTTTTGAGAGTTGTAGGTTCAGGAGGTGGTTGGCCGCGGCCAAAATATTACTAGCTGTGGCCAATAGTGGCGAAGTTGCCTAGGGAGAGCACCAGAGAGAAATTCGCTGCGGCTAATATGTAATTGGCCGCGACTAACTTCGAGAGGTTAAACTGGGAGTCGTCCAGAGGGAAATTCGCCTCGGCAAATTGAGGAATTGGCGGCGGCGAACTTTTATGAAAATGAGCCAGGCATTCCAGAGAGGAATTGGCCGCGGTGAAGTGAGTAATTGGCCGCGGCCAATATCGAGAGGCGAGCGAGGGAAGTTCCAGGAGGCTTCTTCACCGCGGCGCCATGTAGGTTGGTCACCGCGGCGAAATTAGTAACGATACGAGGGGTCAAGTCGAGGGGAATTGGCTGCGACTAGATGGAAATTGGCCGCGGCGAATGTCCCGAAATCCCTATATTTACTAAAAATTCTTGGTTTTTCTTATGGTAACCTCAAAGGATGATTTAGAAACATTAATAGAAGATAAATGTAATGTGGGAATGATAGGTAATCTAATCAAGGCTTATAAATGAATGTTTGTTTTCCCCTGAGGCATGTAAGTGGTTATAATTATGTGATTGATGACTCTGACACTATTAAGGTTCAAATTTCCCTGTATTTCCATAATATGTAATTAGTCTCAATGCCATGTAACCTTACTTTATGGTTATTAATTACGTGATCTACCTTAATTACAATGATTAGGGGTTAGGGTCGTTACACTCACCGCAGCTAACCTATGTAGCGTTACAGCGAGATACCTCCTAGTACTCACCCCAAAATGTTTCCAATTTTGCCATGGCAAAATACCTCTTGAGTCGTGACAAATTCAGCTCCATTACCCTCCCTAAGTAAAATTTCACCTCGCACCACTGTGAAACTCCTCACGCTATGGCAAAACTTGCTTCTAACTGACTCTTGGCCACAAGTTATGATATTTGGCAGTAGCTCATCCCCCTACTACACTTATAATTTTTAAATTTTGTCCCATACACTCCAACACTCTCTCTAGTAGTACTCTAGGGTCACTCCACATTAATTTGTGGGGCTCTAATGGCATTAATCCATCTGATTTACTCAACATACCTATCATTTTCAATTCAAGACTTAGGGATTGATTCCTACTTATCAACTGTCATGCATCAGCAATTTATGTATCAATAACATCAAGAAGGATTCATGACTACTAACAATTATCATCCAAATATAAATGTCAATATAGGTTCCATACATTACTAGTTTGAGTAAAAAATTAAGGTATCATTTGATTACATTCTCAAATAATAGATTATATCTTAAGACCAACTAAGTTCCATATCATATATATGAGTGCATATAAAGCCTACCTCCCTATTAAGTACATCATAATTAACTAAAACACAAAACTCCTATATTTGGCAATATGATTACATGATGATGCTATACAAAAGAATAACCAAAATTAGCACCTATCCTAAGTTAAATCATCCCAAGTGTAGCATTCATCCTATAGGGCCTAAGCTCATAGATGTTCATCTACTAGCTTCCTTTTATCCTTACTCGAAGGACTTTCACTTGAAATAGTTAGCCATGAAATGGGGTGAGATGAAAATCTCAGTAACCAAGGGAAAATTTATATATTCCAATTTAATTAATATATATATATGAATTCAAATAAGCATAAAAAAATATACCAGCCATATTAGCAAATGAAACAATTAGGCTATTAGTGACTACTATCCCATACTACCAATCAAATTCCACATGTTAAAGGCCATTAACACCGAGAGAGATTCATCCATAACAATAACTCCCTAATGAGCACAACGTGGCCTCAATGCATACAAGAGTTTAATCATAACTTGGTGCCCAATCGAAGCACGATGCATAGGTGGCAGCTGCACCACAGCTCCACCATGGACTCATAAAGTCCAAACACAATATATATTAGATAGCCAACTATTCATTTAGCATTCAAAAATCATATATTTGTAGCAAATATAAAATTAAAGTAGACATATGCATGGAATTAACAATAACCTTAATTACCTCACTTGTAAACAATTCTTTAAGAGCCAACAAAATGCTACTTAAGCCTATAGACGCAAAACCAAACTATTACTATTCTAATCATCATTTATATCAACAAACCCATTACTCAAGGAGTTAAACTACAAATGACTACCTAGAAAATACTTACCTAACTATTATAAGAACCAAACTCAGATTTAGTTATGCCTACACTAGTAACCTCAGAACAACACTCTAAATTATGAGTAAATTCATATAAAAATAATACCCATATCACAAATCACCTATAGAGGTCCCAAACTAGCAGATAATGTATCAAAATGAGAAGTTTATACTTACCTAACAACACCTCTAGCTTCAACCTCTGAAATTCCATCATGAAAACACCAAATAATAAGTTTTAAATTTTGGGTGTAGGTGAAAATGCTTTAATTGAAAAACTAATCAAGTCAAATCGAAGAGAAAGAGAAAGAGAAGTGGATTAAGTTATATAACAATTATCTTAGTTGATTTTGAGTCTAGAAGTGGGAAATGAGGCCAAGAAGATGATGGAAACCCTAGCCTCCAAGAGACCTCCAAATTTTCACTGTGTCTTTAAATGTTTCTATAGAAGGGTGGAAGGGCTGAAGTAAAATTAGCGTTTAGATGGGTTATGTGCTGATCCAAGGGCCCAAAATCCAAGTAGGTTCAATCATAAGCTTGTTGGACTATGGGTTATAGGGTTACATCAGTCATATATGAGAGTTGGACTTATTATAAGAGTCCATTAACATTTGGGCCTGCACAAATACATATTGGGCCTCTAAGAAATGTGATTAGATCTCTATAAGACTAAGATTAGGCTTCTACACTTAACCTAAAGTAATAATTAAATTAATTATGAGGCCCAATTTAATGTCCCCCTCTTTTAATTAATTTTCCTAATTAAACCTATATTAATAATTTATTTCTCTATAAGTTTCACCTCAACTTTCCACTTACTTATTTTTACTAATTACCTAGATTAATTTTCTAATCATCATAATTAGTCTTAATTAATTTTGCAGTGTTATATTCTTCCCTCCTTTTAGGAGTTTTGTCCTTAAAATTAGATGTTTCTTACTCCAATAGTGTTAGATAATCCTTTCTCATTGTGTCTTTGTCCCCCAAGTTGCTTCATTCAGAGTAAGTCCCGTCCATACCACCTTTACTAGGAAGATGTCTTTATTACACAGTCGTTTTGACTTTTGAGTCTATAATCCTTTCTGGCTTAACCACATAAGACAAATCATCTTGTAAATGCACATTCTCATACTCAATGACATATGAAGGGTCTGGGTCATACTTTTTTAATTGGGATATGTGGAACACATTATGCAATCTAGCCAAGTTTGGAGGTAAAGCAATTCTATAGGCCATCGGTCCTATCCTTTCAAAGATTTAGAAAAGACTTAGGTAGCGGGGACTAAGCTTTTTTGTCCTGATAGACTATCTTATGCCTATTATTGGAGTAATCTTAAGGAACATATAGTCTTCTGCCTCAAACTTTAAGGGTCTCCTTCTCTTATCGGTATAGCTCTGTTGGCTCTTTAAGCAGCCAACAACTTCTTCTTGATGAGTTCTATTTGACTGGTAGTTTAGTCCACTATGTTTAGACCTAAGAGACTCCTCTCACTAAGCTCTACCCAACATAAGGGTGATCTATACTTTTTTTCATACAGTACCTCATATGGTGCTATTTGAATACTGGAATGGTAACTATTATTATAAACAAACTCGGCTAAAGGCAAGTACATATCCCAATTTCCTTTCAACTCCAATACACTAGCTCTAAGCATGTTCTTAAGGGTCTGAATGGTCCTCTCAGTTTATCTATCTGACTGAGGATGATAGGTAGTTCTAAAATTAAGACTAATGCTTAAAGCTTCTTGTAGAGATTGCCAAAATTTTGATGTGAATCTAGGGTCTCTATCGGACAAAATGCTATTGGGGACACCATGTAATCTCACAATCTCATGGACATACAGTTGAGCTAATCTATCTAGAGGATAAATGACTCTAATAGGTAGAAAATAGGTAGACTTCGTCAATCTATCCACAATCACCCAAATGGAATCATAACCCGATGATGTCCTAGATAAACCCATTATAAAATTCATAAATATATTATCTTATTTCCACCCTAGGATCTCTAAAGGGTGTAACAAGCCTGCGGGTTTTTGGTGCTTGATCTTTATCCTCTGACAAACTAGATACTTTGCAACAAACTCAGCTATATCCAACTTCATCCCTGGCCACCCAAAACTTTTCTTAAGATCTCTATGCACCTTTGTAGTGCCCAGATGAATGGTGTACCTACTTTTATGAGCTTTTGATAGCATTATGTTCCTTAATTCTTCATCTCTAGGTATGTACACTCTTCCCTAGAATCTCACTAAGTCATCCTTTGATCAGTCAAAATCTTTAACTTTTCCATTTCTTAACTACTCTTTAATCCTTCCCAAATGTTTATCTAGCTCTTGGGCCTCTTTAATTCTCTTCCTAAAGTCATTTTCTATCCTCATTTCCCCTAACGTAGGCTACTAAGATGTAGTGAAATGGATAAATTTATATCTCTCTATTCCTCAATCGACTTTTACTTTCTAAGTATCATCATTATCATATGAATAGATTTTCTACTTAAGGCATTGGCGACCACATTAGTCTTTCTTGGATGATACTTTAAGGAGAAGTCATAGTCCTTAAGAAACTCCATCCATCTTCTTTGCCTCATGTTTAACTTCTTTTGGTCAAACAAATACTTCAAACTCTTGTGATCACTATACACCTCAAATTGTGCACTATAGAGGTAGTGTCTCTAACTCTTAAGAGCAAAAACACAGTTGCTAACTTTAGGTCATGAGTGGGGTAATTTTCCTCATGGGGTTAAAGTTGTTTAGAGGCATAGGCTATCACCCTACCTTGTTGCATCAAAATACACCCTAATCCTTTCTTGGATGCATCACTATAGACTGTGAAGGTCTTTTTAGGGTCGAGAATCACTAACACAGGTGCCGTGGTTAACCTATCCTTAAGTTCTTGAAAGGAATTTTCACACTTGGCATCCTACATAAAGGGTTGGTCCTTCCTAGTCAACTTAGTCAAAAGCATGGCTAACTAAGAAAATCCCTTAATGAATCTTCGATAGTAGCCAGTTAGATGTAGGAAGCTATGGATTTCGGTCACCGTCTTAGGTCTCTCCTAATTCAGTACCATTTCAACATTATTAGGATCTACTACTACCCCTTGTTCTGATATCACATGACCTAGGAACTTAACTTCTTGCAACCAAAATTCACACTTGCTCAACTTAGCATACAACTAATGCTCTCTTAAAGTCTGAAGAACTTTCCTAAAATGCTCTTCATGCTCCTCACTACTCTTGGAATAGGTAAGGATGTCATCGATGAATACTACCATAAACTGGTCAAGGTATGGCCTAAAGATCCTATTCATGTAATCTATGAAAATAGTAGGGGCATTGGTTAACCCAAAAGGCATAACTAGAAACTCATAATAACTGTATCGAGTCCTAAAGTTTGTTTTAGATGTATCTTCCACTTTGACTCTAAGTTAGTGGTATCCAAACATAAGGTCAATCTTTGAAAAGACTAATGCTCTAGATAATTGGTCAAATAAATCATCAATTCTAGGCAAAAGGTATTTGTTCTTCATGGTTACTTGGTTTAATTACCTATAGTCAATGCAAAGACTAAGGCTACCATCTTTCTTTTTGACAAATAACACTAGTGCTTCCCATGGGGACACACTTAGCCTAATGAACCTTTTCTCAAGTAATTCCTCTAATTGGCTTTTCAACTCAACTAATTTAGCGAGCGCCATTCTATATGGAGCCTTGAAAATTAAACCTGTACCAGGTACTAAATCAATGAAAAACTCTAACTCTCTTTCTAATGGTAGTCTACTAAACTCCTTGGGAAAAATCTTAGGGAACTTTCTAATCACAAGTATATCATCCAACCCATCATCAACCTTAACATGCAATGAAAAGAATACTAGAAACCCTTGGCAACCATGCCTAAGGTACCTCTCGGCTTAGGTGGCAGACATACAGGCAAGCTTAGTCATAGGATAAGTTTCAAGCATATTTATAGGTAAAGAGATAGTCTTACGGTTACAATTGAGTATCACATTATTAGTTGACAACCAGTTTATGCCAATGATTACATCACAGTCACATAAAAGAATACAAATAAGGTCAAGGGTAATACAACAACTATCCAATTATACAATGCAATTTAGGCACACATAAGATCATAAAATATCTAGTAGAGGTAGATACAGATTGTTCAAATGGCAACAGGCTAATTTTTAGACCTAGATACTTAACACAGTCAAATGAGATAAATGAATGGGTCACACTTGAATCAAATAATGCATTTACAACATGATTATGGACAAGTAAAGTACCTCAGATTAGACTAAGGGATCTGTTAGCCTCTTGCTACGTAAGTGCGAAACCCTTCCTTGTGTAGGTGGTTTAATAGATGAGGCCGACTCCCTCGACACTGTGCGAGTTCGTGCATAGTGTCCAGGCTTCTCATAATTATAGCATATCGGGTATAGTTCATTCCCATGGCTCTTCCCACATTTGCCATAAATTAATGGGACACTAGCCATGCTCTTTGGAGGTCCCATACTTCTTCTCTGAGGAACATTTCTTAGGGGTGGTATCCTACCCCAAGAGCATTTACCATTGCTAGCTCCCTTCTTACTTTTACCTCTAAAAGGTTCTATGCCTCGGTCACACTTACCCTCCAAGGTCTTCTTCCTTTTGGCCTCACTTTTATTCAAGGCTCTCTCCATTATTCTATACTTCTCCACCAATTCATCAAAATTGTGGATGTGTAGGGATACAATTTTGTCTTTCAACTTTGACCTAAGGCTTTTCTCAAACTTATTGGCCTTCCATGGCTCATCATCATATCATCTCAAGTAAGAGGAGAAGCGGGACAATTGGATGAACTTGTTGCATATTGATCTACATTCATATCTCTTTGTTCAAGGAAGTTAAACTCGGCTTCCTTGTTAGCCCTCACTGATGGTGGGAAATATTTGCCTTCAAATGCAGTTTGGAAACTTCCCAAAGTCAAAGGTATGCCCCTTGAAGTCAGTAACCTAGACGCACTCTGCCACCAATGCTGTGCCTCACCTTCCAGCTTATAGATGGACAATTTTTCCTTTTGCTCAGTGGTGTAAGTCTTAACTTCAAAAATTTTCTCTAGTTATATCAACCACTTCTTTGCTTTCTTAGTGTCCAATTCCCCCATGAATGATGGAGGATCAGCCTTTCTAAACTTGGCTAACGCAACAGAGAGGTCTCCATTTTCCCATTGGTGTCCTACACTAAGGTTTTGACTAGCACCAATATGCTTCTCCACTGGCATTTCTTGATTTTTCTTGTTCATAGTCTCATGTAACTATTGCAGCACTTGAATAGTGGTTGCATAGGCCTCGACTTGCTCTCGAAGCTGGTTCGTTATTGCCTTAATTGTAGCTTCATGGGCCTTAGCTTGTTCTCTCATACGATTGGACATTACAGTCATGGCCTCTTGCACTTCTCTTAGCATCTCAGTGGTTTCTCTACATGTAGCCATATCACTTTGCAATGCCACAAGCACAACCAAAATCATCCTATTAAGCTACAGTCCAAAAGCAATCAAAACACAACTCCACCCACAACAGGTATGTACAAGTATAAGAGTCATCGCCAAGTCATAATGTTCCTATTCCTAACATGCATGCATCATAATTGCCAATTTTTGTTACGACAAGGTTCTAAATCTAACATATTTTCTTGAACCATTGCTTTGATACTAAATATGACGACCCTAAATCCTAATTACCATGATTAGGCTTAATTAAGTGGTTAATAATTATAAATCAAGGCCTAAAGTCTGATTACAATTAATTAGATTAAGAAAAAGTGGAAAAAAATTTAAACTTCAATATCATTAGGGCCATTAACTAAACAATCATAACTAATTATATCTACAGTGATCATAAATACCAATTAAGGCCTTCAATTCATCCTACTACTAATTTCAACTCACAAAATCTCTTATAAACATTCCTAAGTCATAACGCAACATTATCATAATGAATATTAAAGTTTCTAAGTTAAAATAAGGGTCTGGGAATCTTCGCCACGACTTGGGTTTTTCGCGCCATGACGGAGTACCTTCAGGACCTATTGTTCACATTTTCGTGATTCTCACCACAACTAGCATCCTTTGTGCTACAGTGAGTTTGCTCATTAACTCGAGTCCCGCTGTGGTGAGATACCTCCTGGTACTCACCCAAAATGTTTTAAATTTCATTGTGGCAAAGCACCTCTTGAGCTGTGGCCAATTTAGTTTTGTTATCCTCCCTCGGTAAAATTTTGCCTCGCACCGTGGTGAAACTCCTCACATTGTGGCTAAACTTGCTTCTAACTAATCCTTGGTTACGACTTGTGATATTTAGTCATGGCTTATCCCCCTACTACACCTATTGTAACACTATAAATTTCTAGCTTGCTTCATGCTATCTTTAGGTCTCATGCCATTCATATCATTAGGAAGCAAGAAAAATGACATTAAGATATTCAATTTTTTCTGTGTTATGTAACGTATAAATTTTTCATTCAGTGTCTTGTGGATCATATGAACTTACTCAACTCATTCTCATATTTAATTATACTAATACTACTCAAAACCATCCAAGGAAGTGGCCTAGAACTCGTGCAAGTGAAAGAAACACACAAAATACCATAGTGCAGCCTTGGCTAGAATTTCAGTTTTTTGTCACAAACTTTGAAAAATCATAACTAATTCTAAAAAAATTGAAATCATGCATTCTTTACCATTATAAAAATATAAAGATGTATACTTTAATCTAAAAATATTTCTAGACTCAAAAGGGGCTGCTAAATGCCAACAATCGATGGAACAGTACTAGAGGTTGACTATCATCCCTGGTACTGACCTTTAAATTTAAAAATTCATATCTCCTTGCTTAGAGGTCCAATTGGGGTGATCTATATGGCCATGGAAAGTTTATCATGTTTGGTTTGTGCTTGTAAAATTTTTTCAGTATTAGACATCATTTGGCCCACATATGACACAACCTAAGTTTTTGATCATATGAATAGTACCTGTATCAGTTTAGCAGAAAAATGCCACATTTGAAAAATCATAATTAATTCCACAGAGCTCCAATAATCTGGTCTTTGGCTTGCCAAAAATTGATAAGATCTGCCTATGTGCCAAATTTTATGGGCAAATTTGTTCATTTGGTCAGATCTTGACATTGGGTTGCAAATTGGTCACTTTTGCACCATATAATGGGTCCAAATGGTTCATATTGAGTTATAAGGCCACCATGACCACTTGAGCACGTGGAAATGCACCAAAACAACATTCTAAACTTGTCTCAAAGGTGCACAAACCTATAATTTGAAAACTCACTCTCTCACTCTATGCCACACACAAGATTACACAAGGCTAGTTTTGCCATTCCATACCCAAATTGCACTACATCATGCATATACCATTAAATCTCATTTGTACATAATACATTAGCATAATTATACATGTTTATGAGCGCATAGGACATATACAATAATAGATTACAACATTTGCCACTCATATAGCCATAAAGAAGTAAAATTAAGACACTTTCTTGTCATACTCTCATCTTGCAAGTTGTTGGCTCCCATTACCTTGTTCATTTGGTCCACGTAGCATGTTAGAACATTGGAGAGGAGGGAATGAGATTCAAAGAATTCCAATAGCTCATCTCCCTTTTAATCATACATAAAATATGCAAAAAAAGTCTTGAAAATTGTAACACCATAATATCTTAGCCTCTTTCATGTAATTAGAATGCCTTATGCCATGCACTTCATGAAAATCACAAGGAGTAGCATATAAATATTGATTATTTTTGTGTTACGTTGTATATAAAAATTTTGTTTGGTGTCACGTGGATGGTGTGAGCACATACTATACTTTCTTATATTTAATTACATCAATACAACTCTTTTGTATCATAAAATCATGGCCACAACTCATGGAAATCAAAGGAGAGCTCAAATTAATCAAGTGCATTTTCGGCCAAAATTGGCCCCTTTTCTGACCATACTTTGAAAAATCATAACTAATTCTAGAAAAATTACAATTATACATTCTTGGCCATTCTGGAAAGCTACAGATGTCTACATCATACTAAAAATACATCCAGAGCATAACATCCATCAAAAAGGGTGTTTGACATCCAAAAACATCCAGAGGTCAAACTGCCTCCTGATATTGTCACAGATTTCTGTAGTAAACTTTGAAAATGTCCAATTAATTCCACAAAAATCCAATCCATGTAAATGATATCAATCTAGAAAGCTGTGGATGTTAACTAGAGGAAAAAATATTTTTAGACTAGCTCAGGCAACCTAGACCTCAAAATTTAATAGAACAGTAACTCAGGTCGGTCAAAACTCCTGATACTGGACAGAATGTTCAAAAATTCATATCTCCCTCTCTAGACCTCCAATTGAGGTGCTTCTGTACAAGTCACTGTGAATGTATAGTTTCTCTGTATAAAATTTCATGGCAATTAGACATAATTTGAGCCTTGTATGACAGATTCATTTTCAGACCAAATGAATAGTACAACAAACCAAACAAGAAAAATTGCCAACTTTGAAAAATTCTCAAATATTTTGTAGACTTTCAAAAATTATGATCTTTAGCTTCCTAAAAAGCTCTTAATGAAACCTAATTGCATGCCAAATCTTAGACCAAGAATAGCTCATTTGGTTAAAAAGTGATATAGGGTTCCATTATGGTCATTTTTGGCTCCATATGGGATACCAAAATTGCCAAATGGCTTTTCTTTAGTTTTGGAACCTTTTGGGCAAGTCTAAAAGCACATTTAGGACTTGTGTGGCTGCCCAAATGGTCCCAAAGCCCATGCATCTCATTTTGGCCTTTCCATCCACACATATGCACATTACATCAAACTTTCCAAAATGCATACTTTGGCATTACATACCCAATTTCTATTATAGGGTTCATACATCATGTCCATACATTTATACATCACATAATATCATAATTACATGTCTAAGGGGTCATAGACCATATACATCAAAGGGATACACCATATGACACAATTATGGTCTTAAAGTAGCAAAACTTAACCATTTAGTTGTCAATCTTCTTTCTTTAAGGTAATTGGCTCCCATTACCATGTCCACTTAGTCCACCTAGCATATGAGATCATTGGAGAGGAGGGAATGAGATTCAAAGAATCTCAATAGCTCATCTCCTATTCAATCATACATAATATATGCAAAGCAAGCCTTAAAAATGCATGATGGATAAATGGAAGTCATGAACATTTAAGAAGCAAGCTTGGTACGTGAACAAATCATACAAGACATTCAAGAGCTCACCAAATGTTTAGATTGTCCTCACACTTTTTCTCATGGATCTTGGACTTGCCTCACCCATTCTTTAAGAGCTTTGGACTCAACCATACTCTTAGAAGCCAACTTTACTTTTGGGAGACTCTTTACTTTGTCTTAACTAATTTCAAGGGTTCTTGGCTCATCCTCACCATGGTCAAGAGTTCTTGGCCTCTTCACACTCAAACAAACTTAACAAATATCATACATTCATTTGAAAACATAACATGACATTATGAAATTATGGCATATAAAATCATACTAGCATACTTTTCATAACTTGAAAATACACTTATACACATTCTAAGATAAGCTAAACACACATCCATGTATGAGAGAAGGTGGAGAGAGCTACCTTGCACACAATCACACACTTTTTCCTTAGATTTCAAGCCTCCTCTTTCTTCCACACACCCACAAATTTGTGAAGATGGTTTCTCTTGGCCTAGACACAATTTATGGAAGCCAATTAGGTTCATGAAACAAACTCTAAGGTCACACAACTTGCTTAAACATTAGATTGCTTTATAACCCCCATTATGGTCCATACTTGCACTTAATGAAGCAACACCCTTTAAACAATTTCTAGGCTCCATTCTTTTCTTTCAAATATGATTCTTGACTCCTTTTAAGTCTCTTGGAGTCATCACACAATTAAAAAAAAAGGGCCTAACATCATATTATTTCTTTAGATCATAATATGGAACTGAAAGCACTAAATCACTTTCTATGAGTTCTAAATTTTTTCCAAGTCCTCCTCTCATTTTCATTCATCAATTATGACTCAATAATGGCCTTAGAAAAATTTTAAACTCCCCTTAGCTATGAGAACTTGCTTAGGCCGAGACTATGGGCTTCCTTGACCTCCATGGAGATTTCTTTGTTTTCTTGAAGGAGGAAGCATGTAAGGAGTATCTTAGGGATCTCAAAAACTCATTTAAACTCTTAATTAAACCTAGGAATTATCACACAAAATTAGAATTTGGAAGGAACACTTGAAACCCTAGAATTTGCATCTTGAAATCTAATGGTAATTTTGTTATTTTCTTTGCATATTCTTGTTCTTCTCCATCATATACCTAAGATTCATGCTTGATTGGGCTTACAAATCAGATCCTCCTATAGCTCCTAGGGTTAGGCAAAATGAAGAAGAAGGGTGGGTGAAGACATCAACCATAGGATGAAATTTTACCTAGTTTCCTTGCTTATTTTGGCTCGAATCTTGCTTTCTCCAAGCTTCTCTCTTCAAATCCGAAATTTCCCTTGAATTTCTCCCTTGAATCAGATTTTTAAACTTCATTTTAACCAACGGAAACTAAGGAAAAGGGAGGAGAGGAGGTGTGGATGAAGAAAAACATAAAAAATCACCATGGAAACATACCTTAAGCTTGGATTTTCTCCTTCTTCTTTTTCCTCTCTTGTGTGCCCAAACCCTAGCTCCCTTCTTCTGAAATTATGCAGAAAATTCTAATTCCAAATGAAGGGGAAAGTGGGGTGCTACCTATATATAGGTGTAGGAAAGTGACTTTTTCAAAAATTTTAATTTTGCCCTTTGTATTTTGCATTTTTGTTTCTCCTTCATTTTAGCTCCTTTTTGAGAACCATCTTTTTCATTATAAAATTTAGGTTCCCATTAAATAAAATTCCTTTGGAATCACTCAAATTGGAGCTAAAACCTTTCCAAATGGGCCCGTCAAAGTTCGGGCACACTGACGTTAGAAAACGTCCACAAGAGGGGATTTAACTATCTCGGGACTTCCTATGGTTTTCAGGGCCTCTGAAAACCCTGCAGAACTCAAAACTTTCCTTTAAAAAGCCCTCCTGTGTGAATTCCAAAAATTACTCAAAATTACGAAAATGCCATTACATTTCGTAGGTTTTCCAACAAAATTTGTTTCTTTATTCTAGCTTTGTTTTTCCTTCCATCTGAGGTTAGAATTCTCATTTTTAGGAGTTTAGAATGTTACTCAAATTTTTTGGGACCTTAATTAATTCATTTAAGGGGACTTGCTTTGAAAATGCGCCAGTTTCCATCGTTTAACAAAAATCAGACATTAAAAAAATGCATGCATGGACATATTGAAATGTATGAACATTCAAGAAACATCCTTGGCATTTGCACAAGTCATACATAACATACATAGGCTTGCCAGGTTAGTGGATTAGCCCCACCCATTCATTTGTAGATTTTGAACTTGCCTCACCCATTTTCTTTAAGAGGTTTTTGACTTAACCATACTCTTGGGAGTCAACCTTACTCTTGGGAGACTTTTGACTCACTAACTTTAAGGGTTCTTGGCTCATCTTTACCATGGCTAAGGGTTCTTGGCTTCTTGGCTTCTTTACACTCAAGCAAACCCAAGCAAATATATTAGACATCATTTGAAAGCATAAAGTAACATAATGGCACCATGGAATAAAAGCTCATACTAGAATACTTTTCATAGCTTACAACATACATACACACATTCAAAGACAAGTCAAGCATACATTCATGCATGAGAGAAGGAAGAGTGAGCTACCTTTGGTGCAACCACATACTTTTCTTCTTGAAACAATGCTCCCTTCCTCGGCCTCACACACATAAGGGTGTGGAATTGGTTTCTCTTGGCCTAAACATAATATATGGAAGCCAATTAGGTTCATGGAATCAATTCTAAGGCTATACGTCTTCCTTAAGCACTAACTTAGTCTAATAACCTCTTTATGGTTCCAAAAATGCACCTAATGAAGCAACATCCCACAAATGAGTTCTAGACTCTATTCTTTCCTTTCATTTATGATTTTTGACTCCTTTTAAGCCTCTTGGAGTCATCACACAATTAAAACAAAGAGCCTAACTACATGTTATTTCCTTAGGTCATTTTATGAAACATATAAGGCTATCTCACTTTCTATGGTTTCTAAATTTCTTCCAAGGCCTCCCCTCATCTTCACTCATCATATATGACTCAAAAATGGATTTGGAACAAATTAAAACTATCCCTAGGTACCTCATCCCCTTTAGGTCGAGATTATGAAGCATAAGGGTACCAATGGACTTTGCTTTGTTTTCTTAGTGGAAGATGCATATAGGGAGCCTCTTAGGGATCTTAAGAGCTCATTTAAACATTCATTTAGGCCTAGGAATCATTGTATCAAAACAGATTTTGCAAGGAACACTTGAAACCCTAGGTTTTCTATCTTGTAATCTAATGGTTCTTTGGTTGTTTTCTTTGCATATCCTTATTCTCCTCCCTTAAATTCCTAAGATTCACCCTTAGTTTTGCCTAAAATCCAAGCCCTCTTATAGCTTCTTGAGTGGGACAAACCAAGGAAGAAGGGGAAGAAGAAGTAGCTATCATGGGATGGAAGCTTTACCTTGTTTTTCCTTGCTTTCTTACTTGATTCTTCCTTTCTTTGGCCTCCTTTCTTCAAATCCGAATTTTCCCCTATGTTCTTCTCTCAAAATAGATCCATAAACTTCAATAAAACTATAGGAAAGAAGGGGAAATGGAGGAGAAGAGGTTTGCTTAAGAAAAAGCATGAAAAACAACCAAGAATCCATACCTTTTGCCTTATCTTTCTCCTTCTCTTCCTCTCCCTCTTGTGCGCCTCACTCTTAGGGTTCCTCCTCTGGTTTAGGGTAGAAACATATGTGCCTAAGTGAGTGAGGAGGTGGGGTGCCCTATATATATAAGTGGAGTCTAAGAAAGACTTTTTAAAAATTCCAATTTTACCCTTTCATCTTGGCAATTTCGTTTCTAGTTTGTTTTAGCTCCTTTTTGAGAACCGTCTTTTTCATTATAAAATTTTGGTTCCCAATTTAGTAAAATGCCTTTGGAATCACTCAAATCAGAGCTAAAACCTTCTCAAATGAATTCGTCAAAGTTCGAGTCCATCGTCATTGAAAAATGTCCACTGGAGGGGTTTTAGTTGTCTCAGGGCTTCCCATGGTTTTTATGGCCTCTAAGAACCTTGGAGAATTCAAAATTTTCATTTAAAAAGCCCTCCTGTGTGAATTCCAAAATTTGCTCAAAATTACAAAAATGCTATTACGTTTCGTAAGTCTTTCGTTCAATTTCGTTTCTTTATTCTAACTCCATTTTTCATTTTGTCTAAGGTTGGAATTCTCATTTTTAGGAGTCTATAATGTTACTTAAATTTTTTGAGACCTTAACTAATTCATTTTGGGGGACTTACTTTGAAAATGCACTCATTTCTGTCATTTAACAAAAACCAGACATTACACCTATAATTCTCAAATTTTGTCCTATACATTCCAACACTTCCTCTAGTAGTACTCTAAGGCCAATCTACATTAATTTGTGGAGCACTAATGGCATTAATCTACCTGATTTACTCAACATACCTATTATTACTAATTTAAGACTTAGAGGTTGATTCCTACTCATCAACTATCATGCATCAGCAATTTATGTATCAATGATGGTAAGAAGGATTCATGACTACTAACAATTATCATCCAAATATAAATGTCAATATAGGTTCCATGCATTATTAGTCTGAGTTAACAATTAAGGTATCACATGATTATATTCTCAAATAATAGACCATTTCTTAGGACTAACTAAGTTCCATATCATATATATATAAGTGCATACATCAAATTTCAAGTTATATAAAGCCTATCTCTCTATTAAGTACATCATAGTTCACCAAAACATAAAACTCCTACACTTGGCAATATGATTACATGATGATGTTATACAAAAAGAATAACTTAGCACCCATCCTAAGTTAAATTAACCCAAGTGTAGCATTCCTCTCACAGGGCCTAAGCTCAAGGATGTTTATCTACTAACTTTCCTTTATCCTTATTCGAAGGACCTTCACTTAAAATAGTTAGCTCATGAAATAGGATGAGATGCAAATCTTAGTAACAAAAGTCAAATTCCATTCATATATTCTAATTTAATTAACATATGTGCATGAATTCAAATAAGCATAAGAAAATATACCAGCCATATTAGCAAATAAAACAATTAGGCTATCAGTGACTAGTATCTTATACTAGCAATCACATTCCATATGTTAAAGGCCATTAACATCGGGAGAGGTTTGAACATGGCACCAACTCCCAAATGAGCATAACCTAGGATCAATGCATTCAAAGGTCTAATAATAACTCGATGCTCAATTGAAGCATGATACATAGGTGACAGCTGTATCACAGCTCCACCATGGACTCACAAGGTCTAAATACAATATATATCAGATAGTCAATCATTCATTTAGTATTCAAAAATCATAGATTTGTAGCAAATATAAAATTAAAGTAGACATATGCATGAAATTAATAATAACCCTAGTTATCTCACTTGTAGACAATTCTTTAAGAGTCAACAAAATACTATTTCAGCCTATGGACACAAAACCAAACAATTACTATCCTTAATCATCATTTATATCAGCAAACCAATTACTCAAGGAGTTAAACTACAACAGACTACTTAGAAAACACTTAACCAACTACTATAAGAACCAAATTCGGATTTGGTTGTGCCTATACCAATAACCTCAGAACAACACTCCAAATTCTAAGTAAACTCGCATAAAAATAATACCAATATCATAAATTAGCTATAGGGGGTCCTAAACTAGCAGAGAATGCATTAAAATGAGAAGTTTATACTTCCCTAACAACACCTCTATCTTCAACCTCAAAAATTCCATCATGAAAACACCAAACAATAAGTTTCAGATTTTGGGTGTAGGTAAAAATGCTCTAAATGAAAAACTAATTAGGTTAAATAAAAGAGAAAGAGAAAAGGATTAAGTTATATACCAATTACCTTAGCTGATTTTGAGTCTAGAAGTGGGAAATGAAGCCAAGAAGATGGTAAAAACCCTAGCCTCTAAGAGACCTCTGAATTTTTGCTTTGTGTCTCTAAATGTTTTTGCAAAAGGGTGGAAGGGTTGAAGTAAAATTAGGGTTTAGATGGGTTATGGGCTAACCTAAGGGCCCAAAATCTAAGTAGCTTCAGTTATAAGCTTGTTGGGCTATGGGTTATAAGGTTACACGGGTCATATATGAGAGTTGGGTTTACTATAAAAGTCCATTAACATTTGGACCTGCACAAATAAATATTGGGCCTCTAAGAAATGAAATCTCCCTAATGTTAAGATTAGGTTTCTACACTTAACCCAAAGTAATAATTAAATTAATTATGAGGCCTAATTTAATGTCCCCCTCTCTTAATTAATTTTCCTAATTAAACCCATATTAACAATTTATTCCTTTATATGTTCCACTCATCTTTCCACTTACTTAGTTTTACTAATTACCTAGATTAATTCTCTAATCATCATAATTATTCTTAATTAATTTCAAGGTGTTACATAGGTGCCTACCATTCCCCACTACCTCTATCACCATCAAGTTGGTATCTTATGTAGTACACTTGTTGTGCTTACTTAATTAATATAAACACATCAGAGATTTAGAGGGTTGTTTAGGGCTTGACATCGACCAACCTATACTTGTTATCAACCTTGATGTGCTTAGGTTAAACTAATGGCAATGGAACATAAATACTTTACTCTGGACTTTTATATATGATAACCCTATGATCTTCTCAAGCATACTATATTAATCTAGTTTACCTTCACCATACATACCACCCTTTATCTAGAAACCACTATTCATAGTATTTTATTTTATTTTGGCCATATTCTTTTATTTGAAATTTATATCCATTAGCTATTATGCCATTATAACACTTCACTTACTTTATCGGACTAGAGATTAAGTTTTGAATAATTGGATCATTAACTCCACCCATATTTACTTGGGGAGTATCAAACAACTTAGTTATAAGATAGACATGTTCCATATTTACTTGGGGACCATCAAACAACTTAGTTATAAGATAGACTTGCTCCATTACTATGCTAAAGATATGAGCTCACAAGTTATTAAGAAATTCAGTAAATTTTGCATTCGACACAATTATGAATTGTGAGAGATATATATGAATAGATTACACTAATTAACTAAGATATATGTGTAACTTATTAGAGAAAAGATTTAACTTCAATGCAATTGACTAAAACATATGTATGGCAACAGAAAACTTTATGTCTATAAGGAACTTTGTACGAGATCTCCTAATAACCTGACGAGGATGTGAAAATATGGATAAACACTGACCAGATGTATCATCCCCACATCATTTTGTAGAGCCTAAGAGTGTTTGGATTGTAGGTGTGATTGAAAGAATAGTGAGGTAAAATTGGAGATCTCTTTAAGTACACATGGCTCACAAATGGAGCCCTTGACTTTAGCTTTATTGTTCTCCTTCCTTTTTAGATATAACATACACCTCTGAAAGAGATATATCCACCTATATTGAATTGGACCTTGAACCTTAGTCTCATACAGTAAATGTACAACTAGATGTTCCATGACATTAAAGAATATGAGGAGAAATTTTTTTTCCAACTTGTAAACTATTTCAATAACAGATCCTTTTACCTTTTCCATGTCATATGCTCAAATCTCATATGCATACAATTCCTTAAAAAAAAAGTAATGAGTTTAGTCAATGCTTCTTATATTGCCTTTGCCAACCCTTCATGAAATTTTATTGGAATTAATTGTTGCATAAACATATGACACTCATGAGTTTTCATCTTATATATTTTCCTGTCATTTACATTTATGTAGTACCCAATGTTCAATGCATATCCATTAAGAAATTTTAGTTGTTTGATCCATTCACACATTGTCTTCCTTTTAGTGGTGTTGAGGACATATATGGCCTTTAGTTTTTACACTTTTCACCTTCATTGATAAACTTTAAGGCTAGTCATTTGCATATCATCTTTATATATTCCCATATGTTTGCATTGTCTTTCATCTTACCTCTTACATCCATGGTAGTGCTGAAGATATTGTTAAACATATTCTTTTTTATGTGTGCGACATCAAGGTTATATCATATCAAATTAATATGTCAATAAGGCAAATATAATATGTGCCTCTTAACCTAGTTATGATTTATTCCAAGCTAGTTTAGACCTGATTGCACTCCAAACACAATCTCTTCTAGTCACTGCACCCAATTAAAGATATGCATCATGCTTAATTGATTAGGCAACAGAGACTTCTTTGCTATAGATTTCTTGAATAAACTTTTATCATAATGAAAGGAATATTCATGAGGTAGACACTGGTGGTAGCAATCAAACTAACAACATTTCTAGTAATGCTTTAACAAAAATAACTTAGTATTCTCCATATAATAAGGACAAGTAAGCTTTCTGTGTGTGCTTTAACTTGACAACTAGATAAATATGTTTTATGCATCCATAACAATGCTACCCTTATGTTAAATTTTTACTTCTTTGCCATGTCACAAGTGTTGACTGCATCCTCTATAACATTCCTAAGTCATCGATTAAAGCTCTTACTATGTGACTTTAGCCTAGAAATCACTAAGGTAAGAAAGATGTGTTCCATCCTCGTAGACACACTAGGTGAAAGGTTGTAAGGTGTTGTAAATACCAACCAACATGAGTATGAAGTGGCCGAGGCATTGAATGGATTAAACCCCTTTGTGCAAAGGTTAAGGCAAACATTTTAGGTCTTTTTGATGGGTAGTATCAACATACTTCCCAGCCTTTACATCTAACATATAACTAATACACCCTTCATTCTTATGGACTCATGCTAACACATCCATTATGTAGTGTTCTCGGACATGAACAAATGTTAGAGTCTCAAAATAATGGGAAAATGCTGCAGCACTAAGAATGGGACATTCTTTTGATTTGTTCCACTCTTGACCTTCCATTTGAATTGATGATGTTAGTGTATTGAAAAAAAATAGTCTTCTCTTTTCTCACTATTTTCTTTGTAATATAGCATGTCATGATTAGGACATGCATTTATCTTCATATATCTTAACTCTGGTGCATTCACCATCCAATTAAGACATGTAATACTTTTTTGGCAAACACTTTGAATCGAGAAGCATACTCTTGATTATGATAAATTTATGAACATGACAACTTTCACTTATTTTGAACTTAAAATTTAAATTTAGGAGTTGTGTTATTGCGACAACTTATTATGATTTGCACAATCATCCCATAAAAGTTTATTAATGTCCCTTAACAAGTCAAAGAATTTTTGTATTGACTAATTCAGTTCATCTTTGAACTCCCTATCTTCATGGTCCATATCATTGCCCTATACATCCATAACCATTTTAACTTAAGAGTTCTTGATCTCTACCTCATCACTAACAACATTTATGGTTTAAGCACTGTTTCCCCACCATTCCTCCTAATGACATGTCCAATTGAAATAGTCATCCATAAACCTATGTGTATATAAGTGTTTCTCTACTGAGTAGAATACCCCTTAATAAGGTTCCTACACCTTCTGCATGGATACAAAAGTTGACCTAAATAATCTACCATCAATTTATTCTTATGTGCAAACTTAAAAAAATCATCAACCCATCTGTAAACTCTTCAATTACTTAACCAATTATAGGATCCATTCTCCATAACATTCAACTTTCATTCGGTCTCATAATTTTTGAAAGTTAGTTCATATCAAATATTTTGAAGCAAATACTTTGAAGCACATTGGCACACAACATCCTTGTCTCTATGACAATAAGCTATGTCCTATCCTAGTTAAAAAGACACATTTCCAAACCTAGTTAGTGGCACCTACAATAATGTCACCCCTTGTACTTGGCAAAATTTTGGCAGTATTTCCTCTTGGTCTCTTAAGTGCACAATGAGATTAGGGAAACACCAACCTGATAAAGTGTGCACCTAGAGAACAAAAGGAAATGTAACATCTAAAAATTTCATTAAGTAATGTATGATATTTCTATAGGTACAACTATTTAGGCATAGGAACAAAGTCTTCCTAAATTGTCCATCATTGGATAATTTAAGATTCATTACGATGACATAAGCCTCGAATGGGATGTGTGTGCTCATATGCATCAAATCTTGGATAGGAAACTAAGATTTTCCTATGATTTTCAAATGACCCTAATATTTCTGCTGCAAGTATGAAAAATATTACCTTAAAGAATAGACTATCCTAAAATTTACATACAATAGTTTAAACAAATATATATACACAATACAACTATGTGTTTATAATACCAACCACAAAAACTAAAAGACTAAAATAAGAAAAATGGGAACTCACCTAGGAATCTTTGCAAAATGAAACAAACCTCATTATAGCCAATAACGATCACAATGACAATGGCATTAAATATGAACCAAAAGAAAATAAAATCAATTGAAAGAATACAAAATCAACAAGAAAACAAAAAAAAACTTACTCCAAAATTATTTTTGCCTTTGATGATTTGAGAATAGAGGGATGGAGGGAGGGGAAGGAGGGAAAGAAGAAAGGAAGGGAGGGCAGAAAGGAGAGGAAGAGAGAAAAAGAGAGAAAAAGCTTACCTAAGAGAGGGATAAAGAGGGTCAGAGCATGTGAGTAGAAGAAAGAAAGAAATAGGAGTTATAATTGTATCTCAATAAAGGAAATTTCCATTGATAACTCAAATAAAATCTACTAATTTAGCAAGGGAAATAACCCTCTTTAATCCCTCTTTAAGTAATACAAGTGAGGGACATTAATGTCCTTGTAAATCCCTTGCAACTCAATGAGGGAATATGACATCACTAAAAGGCTGGTGAAGGAATTTCTTAGTGAGGAAATGATGTCTTGACAAGTGTTTGCCGCTTCATCACAAAGATTGCCACCAACATTCTCGTGTCTTTTTTTTCATGGTCATAGAAGTTTGAGGGGAAAATATCTCCCTCACTATGCATTTGGAACATTGTGGGGGACTAGAAAGGAATTAGAGATGGCAGATTAGCAAGGTCTTTTTCACTCACTAGAACTCACTAACTTGTCACCAAAATTCGTACCACTATTTCTGTGTTTTTCTTTCTTTTTACCATGAGACTTAGCAAGGATGTTGCCTTTTTTTGTTAATTCCTTGATGTTTAACAAGGGAAAAATTCTCTCATTAAGTTCCCTTGCTATTTTTACCTTCTACATTCATTTGTAAATTTAAAAAGTAAAAAAAGAAAAAAAAGGTTATTACACGAATCCCCTATTGTAGGTGATCCATGTTCATGGTACTAGTGATATTCAAAAAAGATAGGACATGAGTTTTCTTGGAAACATAATTAAAATATTATATTATATATTGTTACCTTCATATTAAGAACTAGGGATTTAATAAATCTTTTAATTCATAATCTTTTGAAAACATAAATTACTGATACATTAAAAGATATCCCTCTACATATTTCAAATAAAAGTAGATTCAAATCAATGTCATTTGTTTATGTTCAATATGTCAAAAAGTTTATTAAATATATAGGTAAACAAAATATTATTTAAAATAAATAGAGCTAGCTTTTAACTTATAAGCATATACTGTAACACCTTACTGACTACACTCTCGTTCATCTCCCTCTAGGCTTGACTCCATATGATTTCACCGGAAAATGACCGAAACCGTGGTATTTCACTGCTTAAAATCGGGGTTTAACCGGTCATATTTTGCCCCGTGGGTCCCGTGAACCCATCATTCACATTCTCTATGTGAACACCATTTATACAGCTTGTACATAGTCTCAAACAACTCACAAACCACGGGTAAGAAGCCAAAAACTCAGAAAATACAATTTCTCAATCGGGCCCATAAATCATATTTTTGGCTCCAACTTTGGAAAATCACAACTAATTCTAGAAAAATGGGAATCAAGCGAATCATAGCTCTTTGGAAATCTTGGGATGTTAACTTCACATAAAAATAACTCCCAGCCTCAATCTCAACGTTTAGACCCTCATTGACATCGAAATGGGAACAGACATCCGGCTGCCCCTGTTACTGACGCAGTTTACTGTCATGAACTTCGGAAATTCGTAATTAATTCCACAAAAATCCAATCAGAGCAATCTATACCAATTTGGAAAGCTACAGATGTTAAATAGAGGAGAAAAATAAGTCCAGGTCAGTTCAGGAGTTGTAAGACCTCGAAATCCGATAAAACAGTAACGAAGGTCAGAAACTTCCCTGATGCTGATACAGAACTTCGGTAAATCGTTTCTCTCTCTACAGACCTCCAATTAAGGTGCTTCCAGTTGGTATAGATCACTGTGGATATCTAGTTTATGCTCCTAAAGTTTCATGACATTTGGACATCATTTGGTCTACGAGTGGCATGGTTTCATTTTCGGACTCAATGAACAGTACCATGACCAAAACATTGCAAATTCCCAATTTCAACAATTCATCAAATATTCTCTAGACCTCCGAATATTACCCACTCTAGCTTCCCAAGAAGCTCTCAATAGACTCTAGAGGCATGCCAAATTCCATACCAAGAAGAGCTCATCCGGTCATACTTTGACGGAGCTCACCCACTTGGTGGTTTTAGCACCACATGGGGTTCAAAACGGGTCTAAATGACCTCCCACATGCTCTAACCTCTATTGGGCAGATTTAAAAGTACCAACATAGCATATATGAATTATCTAAGTAATCCAAATCATCATACATTCCAATTTCACTATGCTATGGAAGAGAATACACTATTTCACATAAGCCTCCAAAGGCCAACTTATACATTCTCATTACGTTAACCCTTTATATCATCCATACATCATTTGTACATACATTCACATGTGCTCATATAGTTACAACTCCAAAAATGAGAGGTGCATCTTCATTTTGGCACCTTATACATCAAAATAACCAAAAGAAACTACACATTTCTAAAGAGCTCCACTAGGCTCCGTGAGGTGTGCTCGCCTCTCCCTGAACACCACCTGAATAATAGGATGGGAGGGGAAGGGGGTGAGATTCGGGAGAATCTCAATAGCTCATACTCATTCATAATGCAATCAAGGCATATACTAGTCAAGCATGCATATAAGTCACAACAACACCACACATGCCATGAGATATCAAACAAATGCCCAGAATAGGCTCTAGGGACTTTCGGTCTAGCCTCACCCGAGCTTTAGGACTTTTGGATCGGCCTCACCCTTGGTTTAGGGACTTTTGGCTCCTCCTCACCCGTCTCAAGGGACTCTCGGCACCACCTCACCCGAGCAATTTCCACAAATCACATTCTAAGCATATCGGTACCGATGCATCAAGGCAAAATCATGGCATATCTCATCATACAAGCACATATACAACATACAATGACTATTACACATCCAAGAATGCAACAAGAACAGAGTAGAGAGCTACCTTCTCGGATTACACAGCCTTCCCTTTCAATTTCTCCTCTCCCTTCTTGATTTCACACTCACAACAAGGTGGAGTTTCTTCCTTTGAGCCTAGGCATAACAAGAGCATCAAATCATTCTCTCATAGCTTAAATAATTCTTCATCAAATTAAACCCTCACAGATTCTAGGGATTCTCTCTCTAGAACCCTACTCACTTTCCTTCCCCTCTCAAGCTCTCCAAGAAGAAAGCAAGGAAGAAGAATTGAGGATAAATGAGTTCTACCCTCCTTCTAGAGTAGTTTTCCTACTTCCCTCTTCTGAACCTAACCTAACTCAGCTTCTAAAACCGTAGAAAGAGAAAGCAAAAGGAGGAGACAACATGCTAAGGAGAAAAGCTAGGGAAATCTACAAATTACTCACCTCTTTGCTTGATCTCCTTGCTTCTTGGCCTCTCTCTCTCTCTCCACCGCTCTCTTCTCTCTCTTTGGTCGAAGCTCAGGTCGGTTCTAAGAGAAAGGAAAAGTTTAGACTCTTTAAAAAGTCAAAATCTCTCTTTTTACGCTTTTTCTGGACCGCTCTCGCTATAACGAGTCATCATCCTCGCTACGGCGAGCTCGTGCAAGTTCCAGACTTTGCCTTCGCTATGGCGTCGCTACGGCGAGCTCGGCCTGTTCCAGACCTCTGCCGTCGCTATAGCGCCGCTATGGCGAGCAACTCCCTGGTTTCTGTATGGCATGTCGCACTCGCTACAGCTAGGAACATCTTAGCTATTGCGAGGAGGCATTCTCGCTATGGCGACTCTATTTCTCGCTATGGCGAGAAGACTTAGAAAATTTTCAGCTTTGCGAAAATTTCCCAGCTTCCTCTTTTCTCATTTTCTCTCATTCCTTTTCTTTTCTTTTTCTGGATGTTACATATACTGCTTTTGGGATAAATTTTAATCCTACTAATGATTCAACCTTAAACAAATAAGGAACTTTATATTTTAATATTTGAATATATAATATTAATTATTCTAATAACTTGTTACATTGATTGTATTTGATAGTTGCGTTATAGTACATTAGAACAATATTGTAGTAATTTGCTGTCTCCCATTTCAGGTTTTTCCTCTATTATAAAGTGATATCATTAATGCTGTGTTAAATTTGCTATACATGCATTTTTACAAGACCTAATTGCTTATGTATTATAAGTTGTAAAATTAATAATAAACAATACATACAAATATTCAGTTCATAATTAAATATAATTGTTGATAAAAATAAAAACTAATTTTGTGTATTTTAAAAGGATAAGTGTTAATTGTTTAAATTATCTATTAAAAATATATTTATATTCATCTTAAATTTTTTTATATATACTAATGTAACTGATTATGTGAGTCATGACAAGTGGCATGTCGAATTTTCTATAAGTGTAATTTGATAATATAAGGGCTAATTTTTAAACTTATATATTATAAGTTACCTAACTAATAATAAAATTGCATTAAACATAAATGGATAATTAAACATATCTATTAATGAGAAAGCAAGTACTAATTGAGCATATTTTAATCAAATAAATATTAATTTTTTAAATTTTATATTAAAAAATGTATTTATATTCATCCAAAAAATTGTTTATATACCAATTTGATTTATGATGTGAATATTGATAGCAATTTTTTTTTATAAAAAAACTTAATTCTACCTTACAATAAGCTCTTATGAATCTTGAACTACATACTTTTTTTTAATTCTTTGCATCAATGAGTTATATATATGTTTTGTTTGTTTTTCTATTTTTGATTTTAATTTGTAAATATTTTTAGCTATGGAAAAAATGGTAATCCATTAGGAGGCATAAATTCTAAGAAAAATAATTGTAATTTGTTCTTTTCTTCTATACTCATGTACACTTAAAAAAATTTAAGATTATTCCTATAGGGTCTACAACTAGTAATGTTAAAAAAAGTGAAATAGTGTTCGAGAGCTTTAGCCTATTGGCACTCCCTATAGATGACCATTGCATTAAAGAGCCTAAAACAAGATTTTAAAATTAGATTAAAGATTTCCTCAAGTATAAAAATCACAAAAAATTCCAGCCACTTAATACAATGACCATTGCATTAAAGAGCCTAAAACAAGACAAAATAACTAGCAAATTAGATAGCCATTAAGTCTAAAATTTTTCCAAACACTTAGGCATCAAAATAAGTCTCCAAATGTGAAATTATAATCAAAATTACAAAGCAAATGAATCCAATACAATCAGCTATCGAAATCTTCATTTAACAAACTAAACTTAGCCAAATTAAACAAGAAAATTAGTGTTAAAAGTAAGGGATAAGGATAATGGAAGTTAGCTAAATTTGGAGATGAATCTTGGAGCTCAAATCTTCATCCATAGAAGTCACATTCTTAGCCAGCTACCAAGGTGGATTCAAGCTTCTATTAGAGGAAATGAATGGAGGAAATGAAGGAGGTAAGCCATGGTTCTGGAGCTTGATGGAAGAATGAATAATGAATGACGTGCTCATGATCTACTCTGCCTCCTCTAGACTTGAACCCATGCTTCTTCTTTTGTTCCCCCCGTCTCCCCTTTTCAAAAGAACCTTAAACTCGTAGCTTTATAATCCAAACCTAAGCCACTCACATTCTACCCATGCCTCCACTCATTTCACATGTTCTACTTGTGCATCTTCTTTTGTTCATCCACGGGAGAATTGTAACAAACATAATTTTTGTAAAATAATGAAATGAGCTGTATAATACAAGTCCTCTGAAATGAACTAGATAATATCCCAAAAAATTTGGATAGAGTTCTAGACTCCTAAAAATGATAATTCCATGCTCAGACGGAAAGAAAAATAGAGTTAGGATGGTAAAATAATTTGTGACAAAAACTAATGAAATATAATGGCATTTTTGTAAATAAGTGTAACTTTTGGAAAAACACATAGGAGGGTTTTTTAAATGGGAAATTTAACTTGCCCAAGGTTCTTAGAGGCCCCAAAGACCATGGGAAGCCCCAAGATTGGTAAAGCCCATCTGGTGTATGTTTCCCAACATCAATGAGCCCAAACTTTGATGGATTCGTTTGGTAAGGTTTTAGCTCCAATTTGAGTGATTTCAAAGGCATTTTATTAAATTGGAAATCTAAATTTTATAATGGAAAGCACAATTCTCAAAAAGGAGGTAAAACGAAGCCAAAACAAAATTGCCATTATAGAAGGATGAAATTAGAATTTTTAAAAAAGTGAGTTTCCTGAAACTTCCACACACTTCTCCCTTTTTCTCCCACCTTCTTAAGCATGAATTTTTCTGATCAAAATATAGAAATGGAGCAGCTCTTCTAGGAGCACAAGGAGAGGGAGAGAAAGAGGAGAAAAATCATGGAAAAGGTAGGTAAATCCATGGAATTTTATGCTCTTTCTTCTTCCAACTTTGTTCCTCTCCTTCTTAGCTCTCTTTCTATGGTTTTCTTAAGCTGGTTGATTTTATTTTTGGTCTAGAGCTTAGAGGGGTAGTTCAAAAATTTTGAGGAGAGACAAACCAAGAAGAAGAAACCTTGAAAGCACACTTGAAACTAAAGTAATTACTTCTTGTTGTTGCTTATTCTCCTTGCTCCATGAATGTGTGTAATTCGGCCAAGAATAGAACCATATAGAGGGACGATTTTCTATCCAAAAACAAGAGGAGGACTAGGGTTTTAGACCATGAGAAAGAGTAATATGGCAATAAATTCCAAGAAAAACCAATAGAAGTCAAGTTAGGAAAGTTTGGTGTTTTCTAGGGTTTTATGAAATTTAATTTTATGTGAGCAATTATTTGGCTATTTGAATGTTTTCTTGAGCTCCTAAGACCCTTAGAAACCTCCCCAAGTGGCTCTCCCATCAAGGAAAAATCAAGAAGTCCAAGAACCCTATTTATGGTGCTTGTCTAGCCCTAGGCTAGTTCTATAGGCTAGGGAGTGTTTTAAATTGTTCTAACCTTAGTTTAAGACTTCCTATGGTGCTAGAAGATAGGAGAAACCTTTGGAAAAAATTTTGGAGCCATGGATTGAAAGATGAAACAATGGTATCCATAATGGTGCCTTATGAAGCAACTTAGTTTTTCAATTGTGCAAGTGAATGTGTGAGGGTTCCAAGGACCTTAAATGAGTCCAAGAAGTCTAAAAATAGAAAGAGAATGGAGCCTAGAACTTGAAATGTGAGAGTTGCTTTAATAGGCCAATTATAGAACCGTTATGCCACTTATGGAACCAAATGTGTGTTCAAGAGTGAGTTTAGTGTCTTGGCTTGCTTCAAGTGTGTAATTATATATTGTTTATGGTGTCTAGGCCAAGAGAACATCCACTCATCTAGGTGTGGTTATAGGACTGAAAAAAGGAAGGAAAAGGATCAAGAAAAGCTTGCATAAATCCAAAGTAGCTCTCCACCTCATTCTCCTTGCATTCTTATATGCATATTCATGTCTTTGTGTATTTGTGTATGCTCTTGTGACTAACATGCCACTTGATGCCTTGACATTACATTGGTGCTAATGTGTTTCCTTGAATGGCCTTGGTTGTGGAAATGGCTCATAAGGGTGAGGTGATACTAAAAGTCCCTTCATGAAAGTGAGGAGATGCTAAAACTCTTATGGCATAGGTGAGACAAGGCTAAAAGTCTCTTGGAAGGATGAGGCCAAGTTAAAAGTCCCTAGGCTAAGAGTGAGACAAATCCAAAAGTCTTAGAAATGGAGTGAGGCACAACCAAAAGTCCCTAGAGCATGTTCTTGGCTTGAATGTAAATAAGTGGCATGGAAGTTGTGACTTTGCATACTTCATGGTTGTTAAATCTTCCATACATATGCTTTGTTGTGTATATGCTTTGAATGTGTGTGTGAATGGGTGTGTGAGCTATTAAGATTCAAGGAGTCTCACTCCCCTTCCCCCTTTCCTCTTGACATGACTAGGTGGTGCTCAAGAAACAAAGAATGCAAGCCAAGGGAGTTGAAAAGCCAGGTTTTGATAGTTATGTAGCTTGTTATGTAATTGAATGCCAAAGTTGTTTTTTACATATTATTTTTATGATGTAAGATCATGAATAATTGTAATATGATGTATGACTCTTGTATAGACCATATGTAGCATGAAATCAATGGAAATAGGAATTTTGGCTTCTTGATGGCTTGATGTATTAGTGTATTAATGGAAGTGAAATGACTAAATTAAGATGAATGAGGTTTGAGACCACTTGGACGGTTCACACAAGTTATATTTATGCTTTTAAACTTGTCCAAGAGGTGTCAAACCATTGGAGAAGCCATTTGGACAAACTTGACACCTTTTGGAAGCCAAAATTGACTATTTTGTGAGGCTATGTCACTTTCTATCCAAATGAGCTATTCTTGGTCTAAAATTTGACATGCATCTAGAACTTGTTGAGAGATTTTTGAAAAACTAAAGTAGATATTATTTGGAGGTCTATGGAATATTTGTTGAATTTTTGAAGTTGGAAAAATTTTCTGGTTTAGCTCCTAGTACTATGCAATTGGTCTAAAAAATGAATCTATGTTAATAATAGGGCAAACGATGTCCAATTGCCATGAAATGTTACAAGAAGAAACTAGACCTTCCCAATGACTTGTGCCAATTAGAAGCACCTCATTTAGATGTCTAGAGAAGGAGATATTAATTTTTGAAGTTGCTGTCTAGTACCAAGCGCCCAATTAGACCCATGTTACTATTTGAATGATTTTCAAGGTATGAATGCTATTGGATTGGTCTGCAACTATTTTTTCCCTCTATTTAACATCAGTAGCTTTCCAAATTGGTACGGATTTCATGGATTGGATGTTTTTGGAATTAGTTATGCATTTTCAAAGTTTATTAGTATCAGAGGGTAGCTGAACCTTTCTGCATTTTTGTTGTCAAACATGATCCAGATAGGCTTTTCATGGATGGGACTTATTTTTAGTGTAAATTTGACATCCAGAGCTTTCTAGAAAGCTATAGTTTGTGTGAGTTTGATTTTTTTACATTTAGTTATAATTTTTCAAAGTTACCCCTAAAATTTGTCATTGTACAGCCACGATGAATGAAGAGAATTTTAGGGTTTTTGACCCTTGATCCATGGTTTATGTAGAATTTTAAGATGTTTATGGGTTATATGGATGGAAAATAATTAGAGAATGATGTTGGGGAACTCACGGGGTCTATATAACGTGAATTGAAAAATTTTACCCAGACGTAACGCGATAAAAGTGTGTTATTTTCATACTTTTCCTTATTTTTTGTCTTGTAAATGTGCACCAATTGCCCACAATGGAAGAGTATGATAATAGAAAGATATGGTATTACAAGAATCACCTTCACTTGAATTTGGTGCATTATTCTTTGTAACGAACGTAATTTTCATAAAATGACGAAATGAGCCATATAAAAGTAAGTCATCTGAAATGACCTAGATAATGTCCCCAAAATTTTGGGTTGAGTCCTAGACTCCTAAAAATGATAATTCTAGGCTAAGATGGAAGGAAAAACGGAGTTAGGATGGAGAAACAATTTGCGATGGAAACTGACAAAACGTAATGACATTTCATAAATAAATGAAAATTTTGGAAAACCACATAGGAGGGCTTTTTAAATGAAAGTTTTGAGTTGCTCAAGGTTCTCAGAGGCTCCAAAAACTATGGGAAGCCCCGGGACTGGTAAAGCTCCTCCGGTGTATAAAACGTCAGTTGACCCAAACTTTGACCGATTCATTCGGTAAGGTTTTAGCTCCAAATTGAGTGATTCCAAAGGCATTTTATTAAATTAGAAATCTAAATTTTATAATGGAAAAGACGGTTCTCAAAAAAGAGCTAAAATGAAGCTGAAAAGCAATTGCCATTATAGAAGGACAAACTTAAAAATTTTGGAAAAGTATGTTTCTATAAACTCCCACACACTTCTTTTTTCTTCTTCCACCTTCTTAAGCGTGAAATTTTCTGCCCAAAATACAGAAGTTGATTTGCTCTCTTTGGTGCATCAAAAAGGGGAAGAAAAGGAGGAGAAAAATCAAGGAAAAGATAAGGAAACTTGTAGATTTTCATGCTCCATCTTCCTCCAATCTTGTTCCTCTCCTTTCCTCCTCTCTTTCTATGATTTAGTTGAGCTTTTTGGTTCTGTTTTAGGTCCAGAACCAAGGGGAGAATTTCAAATTTTCCAAGGAGAAGAGAACCAAGGAGAAAGACACTTGAAAGCTCACTTGAATCCTAGGTAATCCTTGCTTTTGTTGCATCTTCTCTTCCCCCTCCTTTTGTGTGTATTTTGGCCAAGAGTAGAACAAAAGGAGGGGAGGATGTTTTGTCCAAATACAAGGAAGGAACAAGGGTTTTAGGCCATGGGGAGATGGAATATGGCAAGAAATTCTAAGAAAAACCAATAGAAAATAAGTTAGAAAAGTATAGTGTTTTCTAGGATTTTGCAAAATATGATTTTATGTGATTGTTTCCTTGCCTATTTGAATATTTCCTTGAGCTTTTAAGACCTTTAGAAAGCCTCCCAAGTGGCTCCCCCATCAAGAAAAAATCATAAAGTCCATGAACCTCCATTATGGTGCATATTTCGGCCAAGCTAAATTCATTAGGCTAGGAGATGTTTTAATTTGTTCTAGTCCTGGTTTGGGACTTTATATGATGTTAGAAGATGGAAGAAACTATTGGAAAAAATTTAGGAGCCATAGATTGGGAGATGGGATAATAGTATCCATAATGGTGCTTTGTGAAGCAACTTGGTTTTCTAATTATGCAATTGAATGAATGATGGCTCCAATGACCTTACATGAGTCTAAGAAGCTTAGAAATAACAAGAGAATGGAGCCTAGAACTTGAAATGCAAGAGTTGCTTCATTAGGCCAATTATGGAACCATAATGCCAAGTATGAAACCAAGTTCGTATTTAAGCTTTAGTTTAATGTCTTGGCTTGATTCAATTATGTGATTGTGTACTCATTGTGATTTCTAGGCCAAGAGAACAATCAACCACCTAAGTGCTCTTATGAAATCAAGGAGGGGAAGGAATTAGTAAAGTAAAGCTTGCATTAATTGGAAGGTAGCTCTCCACCTCATTCTCTTGCATTCTTGTGTGCATATGTATGCTTTTGTGTGCTTGTGTCTGCTCTTGTGATTTGAGAACATGCCATTTGATGTCTTGAGGTTGCATCGATACCAATGTGCTGTCTTGAATGCCATTGATTGCAAGAATAGCTCTCAAAGGTGAGGTGATGCCAAAAGTCCCTTAAAGTGGGTGAGGATGTGCCAAAAGTCTCAAGGCATGGGTGAGATTAGACCAAAAGTCCTTTGGATGGGTAAGGCTAGATCAAAAGTCCCAAGACCAAAAGTGAGGCAAATCCAAAAGTCTTAAAAATGGGGTGAGGCAAAACCAAAAGTCCCTAGAGCATGAAAATGACTTGATGTGGAAATGTGGCATGAAAATGAAGTATTATAACTTTATGTTTGCACACTTGAGATTTTGATGTATGTATATTTTGAATGTATGTGTGAGTGTGTGTGTGGGCTATTGAGATTCTAGGAATCTCACTCCTCTTCCCTTCATTGTCTTGAAATGCCTAGATGATGTTCAAGAAACAAGGAGTGCAAGCCAAAGACCTTGAGAGATTATATTTTGTATATTATGTAACCTTACTTATAGTGATCTTGTATATATTATTTTTGTGATGTAAAACCATGAACAAATGTAAAATGATGTATGAATATGATGTAGACCTATGTGACATTAAATCCATAGAATTATGCAAATTGGTTCTTGGATGGCTTGATGCAATTATGCATTCTCGGATTTGGAATGACCAAATTTAGATGCATGGGATTTGGGACCATTTGGGCAGCTCCCACAAGTCATAATTATACTTTTAAACTTGCCCAAGAGGTGCCAAACTCAAGAAGAGGCCATTTGGACTAAAGTGACTCTTGATAAGGAGCAAAAATGACCATTTCATGAGGCTATATCACTTTTTATCTAAATGAGATTTTTTTGGTCTGAAATTTGGCATGCATAGAGCTTATTGAGAGCTTTTTGGGAAGCTAAATTTGGTAATTTTTGGAGACTTATGGAATATTTGGTGAATTGTTGAAATTGAAAATTTTTTTGGTTTTGGTCCTTAGTATTGTAGCACTGGTCTGAAATCACTTATAGGGAAAATGATGTCCAATAGATATGAAATTTTATACAAAAAAAACTAGACATTCACAATGACTCGTGCCAACTAGAAGCACTCCATTTGGATGTCTAGAGAGGGAGATATGAATTTTTAAACATTCTATCCTGTATCAGGAGTTTTACTTGACCTAAGTTACTGTTCTATTGAATTCTAAGGTCTGGGTTACCTAAGCTAGCCTAGAAACATTTTTCCCCCTAGCTAACATCCACATCTTTCTATATTGGTATCATTTGCATGGATTGGATTTTTGTGGTATTAATTGGACATTTTCAAAGTTTGCTGTAGAAATCTGTGACAATTCCAGAAGGTAGTTTGACCTCTGGACCTTTTTAGATGTCAAACATCCTCTGTGATGGATGTTATGGTCTAAAAATATTTTTAGTGTGAATAAGACATTTGTAGCTTTCCAGAATGACCAACAATGCATGTTTTTTATTTTTCTAGAATCAGCTATGATTTTCCAAAGTTTGAGCAAAAAAGAGGCAAAAGTTGGCTGAAAATAAATGTCCATGTTTTGTGCTCCATTTCGGTTTTCTTGAGATATGGGCCACATTTTTAGGATGAAAATGAGCTTTATTCATGTAATTAAATATGAGAATGTATGATATGAGGTTACACGATCCACATGACTTCGAATGGAATTTTTAAGTACGACGCAATGCAAAGAAATTCACTATTTTATTTCCTTTCTCTTTACACTCTCATGAATTTGACAATATGAAGCATATGAATATCATGAGATGAGTTAGAAATATATGGTGTTACATTCTTCTTGTGTCCACGTATGCTACCTCCTTCACCTATCATGTGCTCTTTTCTCATTCTTCAAAACCTATGTGTACATGAAGCTAAGAGAAACCTCTAATCATGCTTATGTATTTGTGTGTTATTCCCAACCTCCACCTCTTGAGTCCATGTGTGTGTATATATGAGAGCTATGTGTGGGTGACCCATGTATCAATGTGAGAGTGAGCTGTGACTAGCTAAAAAATTATATATAACGTGCAACATGTCTATTTGGATGAAGAAGTCGTGCATGCCAATATGGACTTGTGTGTCATGTTCTCAATTCATTTCATGTGTGTGAGTTTGTGGGTTGTGGATGAATTGTGCATAAAGTAAGAGGGCATGGACTTGTGACTTGCATTAATCAAAACCTTGTGTTGCATTGTTGTTTATAGTGAACTTGTGGCTCTTTTCTTCTCTAATTATTCTACCATATTTAAATGTGCTTTCCTTCATGAAATTTCCAAAGTAAAGAAAAAAATGAAATAAAAATCAAAGCCTATGAAATGAAATCATCATCTAGAAAATAAAATAATTAAAATGCCTAATTTATTTGACAAAATTCTAAAAGATGGGATTTTATTTCCTAAACTAAATAATATCCAATTAAAGCTCAAAGTGTCATCAATTCATGAATAAAACATCAAGAATTAATAGGTAAAAATATAAGGGAATGAGATTCAAAGAATCCCAATAACTCATCTCCCTTTCAATCACACATAAAAGATGCAAAACCAATCTTGAAAAGGCATGCATGAGTTTCATAAGATGTGTAATCATTCAATAGACATTTTTAACATTTGAGCAAGTCATATATAGCATACAAGGCTTGCCAAGTAAGTGGATTAGCCTCACCCATTTACTAGTGGATTTTGGACTTGGCTCACCTATTCTTTAAGAGGTTCTTGGATTCAACCTTGCTCTTGGGAATCAACCTCACTTTTAAGAGACTCTTTACTTTGTTTCAACCAATTCTAAGGGTTCTTGGCTCATCCTCACCATGGCTAAGGGTTCATGGCCTCAACATAGTCAAGCAAACCAAAGCAAGCATCATAAACATCATTTGGAAACATAATGTATCATCATGGTACCATGGCATGTGAAATCATGCTAGAATACTTTTCATGGCTTAAAACACACATACACACATTCAAAGATAAGCCAAGCATACAATCATGCTTGAGAGAAGGAGGAGTGAGCTACCTTGGATGCAACCACACACTTTTTTCTTTGAAATAATTCTCTCTTCCTCGGCCTCACACACACAAAGGTATGAGAATGATTTCTCTTAGCCTAAACATAATTTATGGAAGCCAATTAGGTTTATGAAATTAATTCTAAGGCCACACAACCTGCTTAGACACTAACTAGACCGATAAACCCCTTTATAGTTCCAAGAATGCACCTAATGAAGCAAAACTCATCAAATAAATTCTAGGCTCCATTCTTTCCTTTCATATATGATTCTTGACTCCTTTTAAGCCTCTTGGAGTCATCACACAATTAAAATAAAGAGCCTAACTACATGTTACTCCTTTAGGTCATATTATGGAACATATAAGGCCAACTCACTTCCAATAGTTTCTAAATTTTTCCCAAGGCCTCCCCTCATCTTCACTCATCATATATGACTCAAAAATAGGCTTGGAACAAATTAAAACTATCCCTAGGTACTCAAACACCCTTAGGATGAGACTATGCATGGTTTTGGCCTTTATGGACTTTGCTTTGTTTTCTTGATAGAGGAAGCACATGGGGAGACTTCTAGGGATTTTAGGAGCTCATTTAAACTCTCATTTAAACATAGAAATCAAGGTATCAAATCAAATTTTGCAAGGACATATGAAACCCTAGAATTTACATCTTGAATTTTTATGGTTATTTGTTAATTCTCTTTGCATGTTCTTAATATCCACACCCTTTTTCCTAAGAATCACCCTTGGTTTTGCCTAAAAACCAAGCCCTCCTAGGACTTCTTGAGAGGGATGAACCATAGGGAGAAGGGAAGCAACCATAGAAGAAGAAATTACCTTGTTTTTCCTTGTTTTCTCACTTGAATCTTGTCTTCTTTGGCCTTCTCTCTTCATATCCGAATTTTCCCTTTAACTTCTCCCTTAAAACAGGTTTATAAATTTCATTATAATCATAGGAAACAAAGGAGAATGGAGGAGAAGAGACTTGGAAAGAAGAAAGCATGAAAAACTGCCAAAATTCTATACTTTCAAGCCTTGATTTCTCCTCCTCTTCTTCTTCCCTTGGTGTGCCACTCTCCTAGGGTTTCTTCTCTAGTTTGGGGTAGAAAAATATGAGGCTATGTGAGTGGGAGAGTGGGGCATCCTATATATATAAGTGGAGGAAAAATGACTTTTTAAAAATTTTCATTTTGCCCTTCATTTTTGACATTTTCGTTTCTATTTCATTTTAGCTCCTTTTTTAGAACTGTCTTTTCCATTATAAAATTTAGGTTCCTAATTTAGTAAAATACCTTTGGAATCACTCAAATTAGAGCTAAACCTTCCTAAATGAATCTGTCAAAGTTTAAGTACATCGATGTTAGAAAAAGTCCACCAGAGGAGATTTAATTGTCCTAGGGCTTCCCATAATTTTCAGGGCCTCTGAGAACCCCGAAGAACTCAAAACTTACATTTAAAAAGCCCTCCTGTGTGAATTCCAAAATTTACTCAAAATTATAAAAATGTCATTATGTTTCGTAAGTTTTCTGTCAAAATTTGTTTCTTTATTTTAGCTCTATTTTTCTTTCTGTCTGAGCCTAAAATTTTTATTTTTAGGAGTCTAGAATGTTACTCAAATTTTTTGAGACCTTAACTAATTCATTCGGGGGACTTGTTTTGAAAACATGCCTGTTTCCGTTGTTTAACAAAAATTAGGCATTACAATTCTCCCCCCTTTAAAAACTTCATCCTCAAAATTTAGATAACATACCTTATGGGAAGAGTTCTGGATGTTTCTTTCTCATTTCTTCCTCTAGCTCTCAGGTAACTTCTTTGGGAGATAACACCTTCCAAACCACTTTCACTAGTGGTATCGTCTTATTCCGTAACTGCTTGAGTTTAACATCCACGATCTAATCTAGTGATACTATGTATGATATATCATCCTGTAACTGTACATTCTCATATTCTATGACATATGAGGGGTCAGGATGAAACTTTTTAAGCTGTGAAATATAGAATACATTGTGTACTTGGCTTAAATTTGGGGGAAAGGCTAGTCTGTAGGCCACAGGTCTTACTTTATCAAGAATCTAGAAAGGACCTGTATATTTTGGACTGAACTTTTTACTTTTTATGGACCGACCTATCCCTGTGACTAGAGACACTCTAATGAAGACATGGTCTCTAATCCCAAACTCTAATGGCCGTCTACGTTTATCTGCATAACTTTTCTGTTTACTTTGGGTCATCAGCAGTTTCTTTCTGATGGTCTCAATTTGTCTAGAAGTCTAGTCCACTAACTCTAGGCCTATAAGGCTTCGCTCTCCTAGCTCAACCTAACACATTGGAGACCTACACTTCCTCCCATACAATGCCTTATATGGTGCCATATGTATACTTGCATGATAGCTGTTATTATAGGCAAAATCTGCTAGAGGCAAGTATGTATCCCAGTTTCCTTTCATCTCTAAGACACATCCCCTCAACATGTCCTCTAGGGCTTAGATGGTTCTCTCTGTCTGACCATTTGTTTGTGGGTGATAGGCTGTGCTAAATCTAAGCCTGATACCTAGAGCATCCTGTAATGATCTCCAGAAATTTGATGTAAATCTGGGGTCTCTATCTGACATTATACTCCTAGGTACACTATGTCATTTAACTATCTCCCATATGTACCCTTGGGCTAGCTTATCTAGGGTATAAGTGGCTTTCATAAGTAAGAAGTGCTCTAACTTTATTAGTCTATCTATTATTACCCATATTGCATCATGCCCTGATGATGTTCTAGGCAAACCCATGACAAAATCCATAGCTATGCTATCCCATTTCCACTTTAGGATATCTAAGGGCTGAAGTAACCCATCTAGTTTATGATATTCTATCTTTACTCTCTGACATACTAGACATCGGGAGACATACTCTGCCATGTCTGTTTTCATTGTAGGCTACTAGAACATTTTCTTTAAGTCATAATATATTTTATTGCTGCCTGGATGAATGGTGTATTTGCTTTTATGTGCCTCATCTAATATTTTCTCTCTAATTTCTGTATTTCTAGGTATATATAGCCTATCCTTGTATCTCACTATATCATCCTTAGACATATTGAATTCCTAAATGCTACCCTGGGCTATTTAGTTTTTAATCTTATTTACATGGTCATCTGTCTGCTGGGCTTCTCTTATTTGTTCTTTCAGGTCATTTTCTATTTGAGTTTTACTCATTAATAGTTTTCCTGAATACACCTCATAGGAGAGACTCATATATATAAATTTCTCAATCAATTCCTCCTCTCGAATCATCATGCAGACCATGTGTATGGATTTTCTACTTAAGGCATCAGCTACCACATTAGCCTTATCGGGATAGTATTTCAATATAAAATCATAGTCTTTCAAAAATTCTAACCATCTCTGCTGTCTTATATTCAACTTTTTCTATTCAAATAAATATTTAAGGCTCTTGTGGTCACTGTAAATTTCTATAGCTACCCCATATAAATAGTTCTCCATATTTTCAAAGCAAACACCATTGTGGCTAACTCTAGGTCGTATGTGGGGTAATTTTCTTCGTGGGGTTTTAGTTGTCTAGAAGCATAAGCTACCACTTGGACTTTCTGCATAAGCACACATCCTAACCCTTTCTTTGAGGTATCACTATAGACTACAAAAGTTTCTCTAAGGTTAGGGAGTACTAGAATTGGGGCCGTGGTTAACTTGTGTTTCAACTCTTAAAAACTGCCCTCACATTTCACATTCCACACAAATGGTACATTCTTTCTAGTAAGCTGGGTTAGTGGCATCGCTATCTGAGAAAAGCCCTGAATGAACCTCCTATAATAGCCTGCTAAACCTAGGAAGCTCCTAATCTTTGTCACTGTCCTCAGTCTCTCCCACTATAATACTGCCTCTACTTTGTAGGGATCTACTATAACCACTGCCTAGGAGATCACATAACCTAGAAATTGGACTTTAGTGAGCCAAAACTTACATTTATTAAGTTTAGCATACAACTGTCTCTCTCTCAAGGTCTCCAAGGCTAATCTCAGGTGTTGTTTATATTTTTTTCTACTTTTTGAGTAGATAAGAATCTCATCTATGAAGGCAACTACAAATTTATCTAAGTATGGCCTGAAGACTCTATTCATGTATTCCATGAACACTGCGGGTGCATTCATCAACCCGAAAGGCATAACTAAAAACTAGTAATGCCCGTATCTAGTTCTGAAAGCCATTTTGGGAATATCCTCAGCCTTTATTCTAAGCTGGTGATATGCTAACCTGAGGTCTATCTTAGAGAAAACTGATGCTCCTACTAACTGATCTAAGAGGTCATCTATGCGAGGGAGAGGATACTTATTCTTAATGGTTATCTTATTGAGTTTCTGGTAATCTATACATAGCCTAAGGCTCCCGTCTTTCTTCTTTACAAATAAGACTGAAGCTTCCCGCGGCGAGACATTGGGTCTGATAAAACCCTTCTCTAAGAGCTCTTCTATCTGTTTCTTAAACTCAGCTAGCTCGGTAGGAGCCATCTTGTACTGGGCCTTAGACACTAGACCTGCCTCAAGTACAATGTCTATAGGAAACTCGACCTCTCTCTCTGGGGGTAGTCCGCTAATCTCTTTAGGGAATACCTTTGGGAACTCCCTCACTACTGGAATCTCATTTATACCCTCTTCTACCTCAGCCTAAACTAAAAAGAAAACTAGGTATCCTTGGCAACCATGCCCTAGAGACCTCTCAGCTTGGGAGGTGGTCATAACAGATAACTCAATCCTCATACTAGGTATAGTCTCACACTTAGGTAAAGTAATACATCTGTGGCTACAATTTAGTGTGGCATTATTTATAGACATCCAGTTCATGCCAATGATCACATCAATATCAATAAGGGACATACAAATCAAATTAAGGGTGGTAAGGCAATGATTAAACTGGATCACACAATTCAAACAAGCATGAGAGGTAATGGTTTGGTTTCTTGTGGTGGTAGATACATGCAAATCATATAGTAGTGTATGCATATTCAAACCCAACCTCCTAGCACAGTCATATGATATAAAAGAATGGCTAGCACTTGAATCAAATAATGCAGTTATAGAAAAATCATTTATTCTAATAGTACCTTGGATCAGACTAGGGGACTAGCTAGCCTCCTACTGTGATAGGGCAAAGACTTTACCCTGGGTCTGAGGTTTAGGAGCAGGAGCCATCTCCTTTTGCTGTGTGAACTATGGAGAAGCCTAGGTGCAGTCCCTAGCCATATGTCCTGGCCTACCACATTGAAAGCATACATTCTGCCCCACGTAACATGGTCTGGTTCTGTGGTTCTTGCCATACTGGGGAATGTGATAGGTGTAAAGCTACCTCTACTGGACTGAGTCCTCTGTTTCTTGCCCCTTCGGCTTCATTGGCTTTTGCCACCTCTTCTGCTATTAACTGTAGCCTGTAATCCCTTTCTAGCTCTCTTGGGTTCAGGGAGGGGTGGTCTGGCATTGGAGGCAAGCTGCATCATTCTGAGGTTTGTCTTTGTCACTCTGCATATCTTAACTAGGGTGATACAGTACCTAATTCTTTGTGGCACTACTCTGTCTTTGATCTTTAGAAGTAAACCTTTCTCTAGCCTATCTGCTCTCCACCACTCATCATTATACCTCTGTAGATAGGAGGAATATCAAGAGAGCTCTACAAATTTGGCCATATATTGGTCCACGAACATCCTCTCTGTCTATTTCAGGAGTATGAATTTTGACTCCTTCTCATCCGTGACTAAACTGGGGAAATATCTCTCATAAAGGGCTTGGAGGAATGCCTCCCATGTAATCAGAAGGTTCCTCGCCTATAAGATAGGCTCAGTGCCCCTCCACTAGAAATCTGCCTCTTTCTCCAGCTGGAAAATAACCATCGTGGCTTGCTACTCTGACATGCACTCCATCACCCAGAAGATTTTCTCTAACTACATGATCCAGGCCTCAGCTTTCTTTATGTTCATCTCACCATCAAAGGTGGGAGGCTCGAATTTCTTGAACTGGGTGATGACCTGACTAATAGAGTGCTGCTCCTGAGCCAGAGGCACTTGAGCTAGTGGAATAGGGGCAACCATCTGTATGTATGGCTGTAGATCTGAGTGAGTCACCCCTAAATCCTCGGGATGATCTGAGTGGTGAGATGGCTATGAAGGAGGAGGTGTAGGGCCCTAACTGTCTCTCTCAGCATCACGTTCCTGTAACTGCATAATAATAGCCTACTATTGATCCAGGCAAGCCATGATAGACTGTAGGGCTCCAGCAACTGGATCACTAGGCTTGGCTTTGTCATCTACACGAGCCTCTCTAGAGGGTTGATCTCTCCTAGTATTCACCATCTTGCTAAAACATCATAACAAACTTTAACATGAAAAGGGAACACTTTCACACCATCACACATTCAATTCATTCATAAACAAGTTCATATACATCCAGGCAACTCATAAACACAAGTCACAACCTACATTAAGAGCCTGAACCTTTACTCTAATACTAATAAATGTAACACCATAATTTCTTAGCTCATTTCATACTATCTCCATGTGTAACATCATGCATTTCATGGAAGAACCAAGAAAATAGCATAAAAATAATGAATATTTTAGCGTTGTGTCGCTTATGAAAATTTCATTCGGTGTCACGTAGACCATGTGAGCTCATTTATCATATTCTCATATTTAATTACATGGATACAACTCATTTCCATCACCAAAATTAGCCTAGAGCTCGTGCAAAGCAAGGGAGCACATGAAATCCATATATATTATTTCGGCCAGAATTTCCTTTTCTTTGTCAAAAATTTTAGAAAATCATAACTAATTCTAGAAAAATTAAAATTATGCATTATTTTCCATTATGGAAAGCTATACATGTCTACTTTATGAAACAATATATGTCTAGGCCATGAAACACAACACAGAAGATGTTTGACATTCAAAAATGTGCAGAGGTCTGATTGGCTATTGGTACTGTTACAACTTTCTACTACAAACTTCAAAAATGTCTAATTAATTTCACCAAAATAAAATCCATGCAAGTGATATCAATATGGAAAGTTTTAGATGATAGCTAGAGAGAAAAAATAACTCTAGACCAGTTCAGACATGCCTAGACCTTGAAATCCAATCAAATAATACCTGAGGTCAGTTTGAGCGCCTGATACTAGGCAGAATTTTTAAAAACTCATATCTCCCTCTCTAGACATTCAAATGGGGTGGTTATAGTTGACACAAGTCACTGGGAGTGTCTAGTTTCTTCTTATACATGAAAATTGGACATCATTTGGCCCCTAAGTGATAGAAATCATTTTTGGACCAGTATGAACAGTAACATGACCAAAATCAGAATTTTTCCCAACTTTGAAAATTCGTAAAATATTCTATAGACTTTCAAAAATTCTATACTTTAGCTTCCTAAAAATTTATCAACAAGTTCTAATTGTATGCCAAATGTCATATCAAGAAGAGTTCATTTAGACAAAAAGTGGTATAGGTTTCCAATATGGTCAACCTTTGTTCCATATAAGATACCAAAGTATCCAAATGATTTCCCTTGATATTTGGCACCTCTTGGGCAAGTTTAAAAGCATGATTATGACTTGTATGAACTACCCAAATGGTCATAAATCTCATGCATCTCAATTTGGCCATTCTACTTCCACTTATACACTAATGCATCAAACTTTCAAGAAGCAAAATTTGTCATTTCATACTCAATATACACTCTAATGGTCACATAACATAATCTCTCATTTATACATCACATATTAACATAATTACATATACTCAAGAGGTCGTAGGTCATATACAATAATAGATTACAACATTGCCATTCATATGGCCATAAAGTAATAAAATTTATTTACTTTAGTGTCATGCTCTCATTTCTCATGTGGTTGGCATCCATTCCCTTGCTCTCTTAGTCCATCTAGCATGTTAGAATATTGGAGAGGAGGGAATGAGATTCAAAGAATCCTAATAGCTCATCTCCCTTTCAATCACACATAAAAGATGCAAAACCAATCTTGAAAATGCATGCATGAGTATCATAAGATGTGTAATCATTCAAGAGACATTTTTTAGGCAAGGCATATATAGAATATAAAAGCTTGCCAAGTAAGTGGATTAGCCTCACCCATTCACTTGTGGATTTTGGACTTACCATACCCATTCTTTAAGAGGTTCTTGGACTCAACCTTGCTCTTGAGAGTCAGCCTCATTTTTGGGAGACTCTTTATTTCGTTTCAACCAATTCTAAGGGTTCTTGGCTTATCCTCACTATGGCTGAGGGTTCTTGGCCTCACCGCACTCAAGCAAACCAAAATAAGTATCATAAACATTATTTGGAAACATAATGTATCATCATGGTACCATGGCATGTGAAATCATGCTAGCATAATTTTCATGACTTAAAACACACATACACACATTCAAAGATAAGTCAAGCATACAATCATGCCTGAGAGAAGAAGGGGTGAGCTACCTTGAATGCAACCACACACTTTTCTCTTTGAAATAATGCTCCCTTCCTCGAACTCACACACACAAAGATGTGGGAATGATTTCTCTTAGCCTAAACATAATTTATGGAAGCCAATTAGGTTCATGGAATTAATTCTAAGGCCACACAACCTGCTTAGATACTAACTGGACCTATAAACCCCTTTATAGTTCCAAGAATGCACCTAATGAAGCAACACTCATCAAATAAATTCTAGGCTCCATTCTTTCCTTTCATATATGATTCTTGACTCCTTTTAAGCCTCTTGGAGTCATCACACAATTAAAATAAAGAGCTTAACTACATTTTACTTCTTTAGGTTATATTATGGAACATATAAGGCCAACTCACTTCCAATAGTTTCTAAATTTTTCCCAAGGTCTCCCCTCATCTTCACTCATCATATACGACTCAAAAATAGGTTTGGAATAAATGAAAACTATCCCTAGGTACTCAAACACCCTTAGGCCGAGACTATGCATGGTTTTGGCCTTCATGGACTTTGCTTTGTTTTCTTGATGGAGGAAGCACATGGGGAGACTTTTAGGGATCTTAGGGGCTCATTTAAACTCTCATTTAAACATAGAAATCAAGGTATCAAATTAGATTTTGCAAGGAACATATGAAACCCTAAAATTTGCATCTTGAATTTTCATGGTTATTTGTTAATTCTCTTTGCATATTCTTAATCTCCACACCTTTTTTCCTAAGAATCACCCTTGGTTCTACCTAAAAACCAAGCCTTCCTAGGACTTCTTGAGAGGGACGAACCATAGGGAGAAGGGAAAGCAAAGGGTAGCAACCATGTAAGAAGAAATTACCTTGTTTTTGCTTATTTTCTCACTTGAATCTTGTCTTCTTTGGCCTCATCTCTTCAAATCCCAAATTTTTCCTGAATTTATCCCTTAAAACAGATTTATAAACTTTATTATAATCATAGGAAATAAAGGAGAATGGAGGATAAGAGGTTTGGAAAGAAGAAAGTATAAAAAATACCAAAATTTCATATCTTCAAACCTTGATTTCTCTTACTCTTCTTCTTCCCTTGGTGTGCCACTCTCCTAGGGTTTTTTCTTTGATTTGGGGCAGAAAAATATGAGGCTATGTGAGTGGGAGAGTGGGGCACCCTATATATAGATAGGTAGAGGAAAAATGACTTTTCAAAAATTTTTATCTTGCCCTTCATTTTTGGCATTTTCATTTCTACTTTGTTTTAGCTCCTTTTTTAGAACCATTTTTTCCATTATAAAATTTAGGTTCCTAATTTAGTAAAATGCCTTTGGAATCACTCAAATTAGAGCTAAAACCTTCCTGAATGAATTCATCAAAGTTTGGGTATACCGATATTAGAAAACGTCCACTGGAGGGGATTTAATTATCCCGGGGCTTCACATGGTGAACCCTTGAGAACTCAAAACTTGCATTTAAAAAGCCCTCCTATGGGAATTCCAAGATTTGCTCAAAATTATGAAAATTTCATTACATTTTGTAAGTTTTCCATTAAAATTTGTTTCTTCATTCTAGCTCTATTTTTCTTTCTGTCTGAGTCTGGGATTCTCATTTTTAGGAGTCTAGAATATTACTCAAATTTTTTGGGACCTTAACTAATTCATTTCGAGGGACTTGCTTTGAAAATACACCCATTTTCGTTGTTTAACGAAAATCAGGCATTACACTAGATGTAGATTTAAGCTTCAAATTGCCTCCCTAATTGGATAAAATCTTTTTGCTTAACCTTTTAGTTTTGTGATTATTTCCCTTATTAATTTGACTAGGTTTAGTTCCTTAATTTAGGAATTTAATTGTTGGAACTTACTGGATTGATTTGAATTGTAGATTGGTTGTAATTTGATATTTAGATATTAATTTTGACCTTTTCATGTTTGTGGAAAATCCAGACTTAGTGGCTGTGCAATTTGCCATTAATTTTCTCTTGATTATAGGCCAATTGATTCAATGGTTGTTAAATTAAGTGGTTGGAATTTTTGTACAATTGATGTGCTTGAGGAATTCATTAATCTAATTAGTTAATTAGTATTTTAGGTGGATTGTGTAGTATATTTTTATGAGCATTTAAGATTAGTTTTAGTGTGTTCTTATTCCTAACTCAATTGATTAATTCTTCAAGGTTTCTTGTGGTTAAAATCCTTGAATTATTGGTGAATTGAGTCTTGGATGGTAATTTAAGAGTTCTTATAGAGAATACACTAATGAGTAAGAGTTTGAATCCAATTTCAGCAAATTAAAAAGGGAGCAAGGATAATTGAATTCTAAAGAGTCTATCTAAAGGCTAGCTACCATATTTTCTAAGTTGTTTGCTTCACTTAGTCTTAAGCTTTTCGCTCTTGTCATTTTAAATTTAATTCAATTAAATTTTAGTAATTCAAAATCCCCTAAATAATTTTCATTTAGTAATACTTGAAATACTCTTTCACAAACAATTAAAGGCAAAAACTCCTTGGGAAATGACCTAGGTTACATCATTATCTATAAGTTTATTTTTCTACCTAGTTTTATTTGAGATTACGTGACACAATCGTCACTTGCACCGCAGCTAAACTAGGGTTTACACCAATTTTTCCACACAGACATGATTTACATCGCAACCAAAAATATTTACATTGTGGTTGAAATACTTGCACTGTGACCAAATTAGCCTTTAGATGATTTTGCGCTATAGCAAAAAAATTTTGCACCATGGCCAAAATTGCTACTAAAATACTATTAACTCATTTTAGCCGTGACTAGAGAAAACTTGGCTGCGACTTGAAAACCTACTGCGTCCAAACAATTAACTAAACAAATTAACAACTTGCTACCACTTCAAGATCAATCATAGGGTCTTCTAATGGCTAAAAGACAAGGTTATTAAAGGGTTTACATTCTTATAATCTCCATCCAATTGTCTTACCTAACTCAAGGATTTAAAACCTAAGCTAATCATTCTAACTTCAATTATAACAGTAAAAATACATGAAGCCACAAGTGACAACTTAAAATATGTATTTTTCCTATGAACTAACCTTAGACCTCTTTGAATAATTTGTGATGAATCAAATAAACATGTCTCTATCCTCAAAACTCTAGAACAACCTCAAATGCAACATATGACTATGAAACATCCCTAAAATCACCCAACAACTTCTCATGATAGCAAAATAAGCTAAGGTATGCCCAAGGGATGGATTGACTCATAACCAAGATGACTAAAATAACCTAACCATATCCCCAAGTCTCCTAAACCATAACTAAAACCAAAGCAACCATGGTTCAAGTATTAGCATCCATCTTACTTCTTATATGATAGCAACATTCAAGAGCTACTTCTACAATCTTGGAGTAACAAATCATAATCCAGACTATTCCCTATAAATCCCTTTAAACACTTTGAGCAGGTGTAAAAAACATATACAACCTAGCCCAAACATCCTAATCTAATATACTAATAGCTCAATCATTAATCTTACAATGCTAGATATCTAAAGGTCATAAAATTTCAAGGTACTCATTAATAATCATCCAAACATGATCACAAGCACCAATTCCATGACGTCTTAGATTATAAAATCATTTCCTATACTTGGTAATATATGATGCAATGTGGAAATTATACAACACAATAAGCAGTGCTAGCATACCTACTATACAAACCAATTTGAATAGGGTATTTAACCCTATACATTCCATTAGCTTCTCCTTACTACTAAGAGGTCCAGTTTCTAAAAATGTTACCTCACAACCATAGTGAGATATACAATCTTAGTAACAATAGGCTAATTCTATATATATGTACAAATTAATCATCATAATGCATCTGTATAGAAAAAAAAACATATTGAAGACATCAATATCATTAACAAATGAACTAGTTAGATCACCAGTGACTACTATCCCATAATAGCAATCATATATAACATGTTAATGGCCAATAACATAGGGAAAGGCCTGTCCATAGTACTAACTCCCTATTAAGCACACTTTGGACTTAGTGCATTCATGAGTTTGGTCACAACTTTGTGCTTGATCAAAGCAAAATACATAGGTAGTAGTTGCACCATAACTCCACCAAGAACACGTTCAAGGTCTATAACAATAACAATTCAAGTAACCAACTAATCATTTAACATTTCAAAATTATACATGTGTAGTAAATATAAGATTAAAATGAGTATATATATGAAATTAGAAAATTAACCACTGTTATCTCAATGAAGCCCAATTACTCTTCCTTTAGCTACCAACATAATCCAAAGGCCCACTATGCCTATGACAAGTATAATTATCATCATTTAACTATTATTAACAAAAGAGTTTCCCATCCATTGATCCATTTCATCAAGAATCCATTAGAATTCACTTACCTAAGTTCCTAAAGAATCCATTACACTAATTAAGGTTAAAACATCGAGAACTCACAAAGAGTCAGTCCCAACATCTCCATTTTTGTACATGTAAAATGTAACACCATATATTTCTAGCTTATTTCTATCACATCTACATGCTCATGTGATATATTCTATGAAGGAAGTAAGAAAATCCATTGCAAATAATACATTCCTTTGGATTACGTTGTATATAAAAGTTCCATTCTGCGTCACGTGGGCCATGCGAGCTCATACAAAACATTCCTATATTTAATTATATGAATATAACTCATTTGCATCATAAAATGTGGCCTACATCTCAAGAATCATGAAGAGGAGTTTAAAATATACCTATTACATTTCGGCTAGATTTTGCTCAATTCTGCCACTAAATTTGGAAAATCATAACTAATTATGGAAAAATAGAAATCATGCATTCTTGGCCATTCTAAAAAGCTATGGATGTCCACTTTATGTTAAAATATGTCCAGACTATAACATCCATCACAGAGGACGTTTGACATCCAAAAAGGTCCAGAGGTCAACTGCCTTCTGATGCTATCATATATTTCTACAGCAAACTTTGAAAATGTCTAATTAATTCCAAAGATATCCAATCCATGAAAATGATATCAATCTGGAAAGCTGTGAATGTTATCTAAAGGGAAAAAATAGCTACAAACTAGTTCAAGCAACCCAGACCTCGAAATTCAATGGAAAAGTAACTGTGGTCGGGAAAGGGTCTTGATATTGGATAGAATCTTCAAAATTCATATCTCCCTCTCTAGACCTCTAAATGAGGTGCTTCTAGTTCACATGAGTCACTATGAATGTCTAGTTTCTTTGTATAAAATTTTGTGGCAATTGGACATCATTTGAGACCTGTATGATAGATTTCATTTTTGGACCAAATGAATAGTGTATTAGACCAAAATCAAAAAATTGCCAACTTTGAAAATTCATAAAATATTCTGTAGACCCCCAAAAATTATGTTCTTTAGCTTTCCAAAAATATCTCAACAAGACCTAATTGTATGCCAAATCTTAGATCAAGAAGAGCTCATTTGGCTAAAAAGTGACGTAGGATTCCATTATAATCAATTTTGACTCTATATGAGGTACCAAAGTAACCAAATGGCTTTCCCTAGGGTTTGGCACCTTTTGGGCAAGTCTAAAAGTATGATTAAGACTTTTGTAAGCTATCCAAATGGTCCCAAAATTTATGCATCTCATTTTGGCTATTTCATCCACACATATGCATATTTCCATAAAGCCATTCATGAAGCTAATGTGCCATCATATACTCAATTCATATTCTAGTGGCTACATAACATATTCTCTCATTCATACATGGCATAATGTCATAATTTCACATGACTAAGAGGTCATAGACCATATACATCAAGGGGTTACAACATTTGATACAATTATGGCCTTAAAGAATAAAAAACCATGCACTTTGATGTCAAGCTTTCACCTCTCATGTAGTTGGCTTCCACTCTCTTGGTTTCTTGGTCCACCTATCATATTAGCACATTGGAGAGGAGGGGATGAGATTCAAAGAATCTTAATAACTCATCTCCCATTCAATTATACATAATAGATGTAAACAAGTCTCATAAATGCATGTATGGTCATGTTGACATGTGCAAACATTCAAGAGACATTTTCATCATTTGAGAAAGTCATACATAGCATACAAAGGCTTGCCAAGCAAGCGGATTGGCCTCACTTAATTCTTTGTGGATATTGGACTTGCCTCATCCATTCTTTAAGAGTTTCTTGGACTCAACCATACTTTTGGGAGCCCATCTTGCTTTTAGGAGACTCTTTACTTTGTCTCAACCAATCTCAAAGTTTCTTGGCTCATCCTCACCATAGCTAAGGGTTCTTGCCCTCACTACACTCAAGCAAACCTAAGCACACATAAAAAATATCATATAAACATAATATGTCATCATAAAATCATAGCATAGGAAATCATGTTATCATACTTTTCATGGCTTGAAAATACGCATACACACATTCTAAGACAAGCTAAGTACACATCTATACATGAGAGAAGGTGGAGAGAGCTACCTTGCACACAATCACACACTTTTTCTCTTGAAAATCCCTCCCTTGCTTGGGCCACACACCTACAAAAGTGTAGGGAAGGTTTCTCTTGGCCTAAACACAATTTATGGAAGCCAATTAGGTTCATAAAAACAAATTCTAAGGTTATACAACTTGCTTAGATACTAGGTTGTTCTATAAACCCCATTATGGTCTATAAACGCACCTAATGAAGCAATACCCCTCAAATGAATTCTAGGCTCCATTCTTTCCTTTCAAATATGATTCTTGACTCTTTTTAAGTCTCTTGGAGTCATCACACAATTAAAATAAAGAGCATAACTACATGTTGCTTCTTTAGGTCATAATATGGAACCTAAAACACCAAATTACTTTCTATGAGTTCTAAATTTTTTCTAAGGCCTCTCCTCATTTTCATTCATCAAATATGACTCAAGTATATGTTGGAGATTGTGCCATAGGCCAATCATTGTATTGCGAATATTGTTTTTATTACGAAATAAGAGTTTTCTTTTTATTATATTATTATATTATTTGCATGTTTATATATAATAATATCCATGGATAAATCATTTTTTTAAAATTATCCAAAATATCTCTAATCAATCATCCTTGTGAGAACAACAATGAATTAAGATTAATATAATTTTGATTAATTAAGTGTTAATCATGTATGATGATATGAATCAAAATCATAGGCGTGTGTTAGAGAACAGGACGCTGGATAGACCCATCATGAGATAAGCTACATGGATTAGGTCATAAGTTTATCTCATATATAACTGTGTCATTGATCCCTTGGACCTGAGATCACCATAGATTCCTACATGAAGGACACTGTACTTTGGCATAGTCTAATGTCACCTTTGATTGGGTGATTATAAAGATTATGATCAGGTATAATGGAATCCATGCAGAGGAAGATGAGTGGTCAAGATGGAATTTGTCCCTCTAGTTAATAAAGAGATATCTCTGGGCCCTTTGATGAGTGTGACTGAGAAATGCATGGCCATGCTCAGATGGAAATAGTTCCATCTTATATCAGTCTGCTCGAAGATCGAGAAAGTTATGATCAAGCAAGTTGAGGATGACATTTCTATGCCTCATACTCGATCTAGATATTGTGTGACAAAAGGGATATAATAGGGTTATAAGATAGGTTGCATCGGATCACCGATTCCGTATGATTTGGGTAGTCACAATGTCTTGCTAGAGGCCGCTTGTGATTTGTGGGTCAAACAGTGCAGTTGGCCCACTGCCAACATCATATGGGCCTACAGGGTTGCACACAAGAACGGACTAATTCGGGCTAAAATGTCTATATTCATTGAATCAGAAGTGTGTCTAGATTCAATGAATATCTAAGATGGAGGAATTATTTATATATATAAATAATTAAATGTGAAATATTATATATATATATATGTATATTATATTTGATATTATATATATATAAATTAATTTAAATTTGATTCTATTAGATAGATTTAAATTTAAACTAATCAAATAATTTAAATTTGATTCTATTAGATAGATTTAATTTAAACTAATCAGATAATTTAAATTTGATTCTATTAGATAGATTTAAATTTAAACTAATCAGATAATTTAAATTTGATTCTATCAGATAGATTTAAATTTAAACTAATCAGATAATTTAAATTTGATTCTATCAGATAGATTTAAATTTAAACTAATTAGATAATTTAAATTAAGCTCTGGATATTGTTAGTTTAAATTTAAATTATAAGATAGATTTGAATTTAAACTAATAGATATATTTAATTAATTTTGATTAATTAAATATATCTGAAACTCTAGTCTATAAATAGGGGTTTCCATATCAGAAAAGAAGAGCTAGAGCTGCCTCCAAAATCCTTAGAGAGAGGGACACCGTACGGACATTGTATGGAATTGTACGAACGTCGTACGGACTGTATGAAATTGTACTGGCAAACTGCTGGCACACCCATTTGAGTTGTTGAACCCCGTTTGTGTGGATACCAGTAGAGGGAGCTGATCTGCGATCAGTTCTTGTGATCCAATCAAAAGTAAACAACAAACTCATTCAACAAAAAAGGTAATTCTCTGAACCTATTCAGTTTAAGCGATTTTGACGGACCCTTGGTGGGAATTGGAATAAAAATTTTAAACGTTTCCGCTGTGTGCCTCCTATAATTCCCAACAGTATGACCTTAGAAAAATTTAAAACTCTCCTTAGCTATGGAAACTTGCCTAGGTCGAGACTATGGGGCGTTTTTAGCCTCTTTGGAGTTTTCTTTGTTTTCTTGAAGGAGGAAGCATGTGGGAAGCATCTTAGGGATCTTAGGAGCTCATTTAAACTCTTAATTAGGGCTAGGAATTATCATATGAAATTAGATTTTGGAAGGTGCACACAAAATCCTAGAATTTGAATCTTGAAATCTAATGGTTTTTTGATAATTCCCTTTGCATATTCTTAATCTCCACACCATTTTTCCTTAGATTCATGCTTGGTTCTACCTAAAAATCAAGTCCTCCTAGGGTTTTCTCAAATGGGGTGAAATGGTGGAGAAGGGAACCAAAGATGACAACCATAGGAAGAGAAATTACCTTGTTTTCTTGCTTTTTCTCACTTGAATCTTCTTTGAGCTCCTCTCTTCAAATCCAAACTTTTCCTCAATTTCTCCTCTAAAATAGATCCATATACTTCATTATAATCATAGGAAATAAAGGAGAATAAAGGAAAAGAGGTTTGGAAGAGAAAGAGCATGAAAAACTATGAAAATCCATACCTTTCTACCTTGAATTTCTCCTCCTTTTCTTCCTCCTCTTGTGCACCTCATCCCCTAGGGTTTTCCTTTGGTTTTGGGCAGAACATGGTCGTGCATAATGAAGGGAGAAGAAGGGTGCATCATATATATAGGTGGGAATAAGTTACACTTTTCAAAAATTTTAATTTTGCCCTTCGTTTTTAGCATTTTTGTTTCTCCTTTGTTTTAGCTCCTTTTTTAGAACCGTCTTTTCCATTATAAAATTTAGGTTCCCAATTTATTAAAATGCCTTTGGAATCACTCAAATCAGAGCTAAAACCTTCCCGAATGAATCTGTCAAAGTTTGGGTACACTGACATTGGAAAACGTCCACTGAAGGGGTTTTAACTGTTTCAGGGCTTTCCATGGTTTTTTAGGCCTCTGAGAACTCTGGAAAAAAAACTTTTATTTAAAAGGCCCTCCTGTGTGAATTCTAAAATTTGCTCAAAATTATGAAAATGTCATTATGTTTCGTAAGCTTTTCGTAAGAAATTTTTTCTTTATTCTAGCTCCGTTTTCTTTTCGTCTGAGCCTGGGATTCTCATTTTTAGAAGTCTAGAATGCTTCCTAAATTTTTTGGGACCTTAACTACATCATTTTGGGGAACTTCCTTTTATATCCAATGAGTTTCATTCGTTGACGGAGAAATTGTACATTACATTTCTCACATATTCTCTGATTTTTGGAGAACCAGATAGTACATAAAAGCCATGCACCAAAAGTTAATCCAACTTATGAAAATTTAGCACATATACCTCAAATAAAGAGAAACACTTATTAATATATCTAAGAGGTTAAATGAATTAATTTGAGCATTAATTACTAAGAACACGCCATGAGCCATCCTACAACTAGGATTTTCGCGCATACAATCAGCCATATACCAAAGTTAGCCTATAACATGAAATTTAAGCAAGGTTACACTACAAAATGAAGGCAAACACTTTCCCCATGGTTCCATCAACTTTAAAGTCTGAAAATCTTGCAAGAAATCATCCAAATACCAAATTTCATATTTGAAAAGGAGATGAAAATCCTCCAAATGACAAACCAATTAGACCAAAACGTAGAGAAAGAAGAGAAGATTAAGTTTTATATAACTCGCCTTAGTTAAATCACCCTCTAAAAGTGCAAAAAGATAGCAAAAAGCTAAAAAACCCTAGCCTCCACCTAAAGGTGCAAAAAGGCTCTCTTGTTTCTATAACACAAATGTTTTGCTTCCAAATTTTTAGTGTGGCTGCAGAACCCTTAGTGTTTTAAGTTGAAAATGGGTTAACCTAATAGCCTATGATCCATTTTAGCCTTTTCTTAAGTATTGGGCCAAAGCAAAGGGGTTTATTTAAGTTAGGTCTACATAAAAATGTAATTGGACCTCTACTAATGGTCTTATATTATAAACAAAATAAATATGGGACCCAAGCATTTAATTTCCCCTTTTCACTTACTAAATTCTTCTTAATTAAGCCTAAATCTATAATTAAAAATTCATTTACTTTCAACAATGGCCAAGAATTACTATTTATCTCAAAATACATAAAATAAATTAATTTTCTTAAAAATTCTTATTTCCCATAATTCCCTTAATAATTCTCTATTCTCACCCATTTAATCACTTAGTTGTCTATGATTATCCTTAATAAATTTTTAGATGTTACAGTTACACTAACAATTTTATTATACTCAACGCATAAAAAGATCTCAATAAGGAACATATGCCTACATGCCAAATTCCAATTTTTAATGTTGCCTAAACTTTAAGAGTGTCATTTTTTAAAGCTAGATATATTCAACATTCATATGTCATCAATAACATCATTTATGAATATTTGAATTTAAGGATTGATGTACATAAACTATGACCATCACAAGGCCTGAAAAAAACAACCCACATTGTACACCATCATAAAGACATATAGCCATAAACATGGTGTTAGAACCTCAAACATTGGCTAATTGAACAAAAAGAAGTCTATCAAGATACTTTTAGGATTGACATACATCTTACAACATATTACTTGAGAGCTCGCTAATATGGAAAACATTGCATAAGTCACATAGATTTAATTAAGGCATAATAAACAAGGTGGCTAACAAATATAACATTAAATGAAGAATGGTCAATGTAAAACAAGATTTACCATATAGTTCTAAACTTTGCATATTTTAATGTAAAGCAAGAATTTAAAATAAAACTCTAAAATTTTCATTTGTTAACCTTGAAAAAAATTTAATATTTGAAAAGAAACAATCATTTAATAAGGGAATTTACATGAGAGAATCATAGGTCATTCATATCATCCTAATGGGGATGACTACACCATGCTAATAGCTCCTTACCTTTCATAGCTAACTACACTTAATTGGCAACTCCTCCTCTTCTAGTATTATCATATCAATGCATTAGGGCAGCTGCACCATATGGGTAATTCCTTGCCTCTCATAGGTGGCTACACATGATAGGTAACTTTTTCTCCTTTCAATATCATCATATCAATTCCTTAAGGGTAGTTGCACTTGTAACTCTATATTTATCTAGCCTTTCTTATTTATATCTTATCTTCCTTCCCTTGGCAAGACAAATTCTCAAGGAAAAACCCAATTAAAATAATGGAATATTTTAAGTTGTGTAGTACTTAAATTTTTTGTTTCATATTCTGTAGATCATATTAACTCATCCACACCATTCTACAATTAAAATACATTCATACATCTCAAAACCATCTTAAAATGTCACAAAAATCCCGAGTTTGGAGCATACATACACAAAATCACATATTCTACCTCGGGTTCTGCTACCAAATTTTTGGTGCCAACTTTGGAAATTCATAACTAATTCTACAAAAATTGAAATCAAGCATACTATACCATTCTGGAGAGATACAGATGATAAATTTAGTTAAAAATAAGTCTAGATGAAAATAGAAATGTCTAACTACTAAAAATTGATGGAACAATACCAAAGGTATTGCTACATTATTAGTACTAACTCCAAATTTCAAAAATTCATATCTCTCTGCTCAGACCTCTAAATGAAGTGATCATAGTGGCCATGGATAGCTTATTATGTCTAATTTATGCCTGTAAAACTTCATAGCCATTGGACACCATTTGATCCTTGGATGATATAGGAGAAGAAACTAACCATATGCATAGTGCATGGACCATTTCAGCAGCTTTTTGCCAACTTTGGGAATTCATAATTAATTCTCTAGAGCTCCAAATAATATGGTTTTTAGCTTCCCAAAAATATCTTGATGATACCTATATGCATGCCAAATTTCATAGCAAAATTCATCCATTTGGTCAGTTTGTGACATAGGGTTGCATAATGGCATTTTTATGCCTCTTAAAGGGTCAAAAATAGTCCACTTTGGCTTCTAGCTTTTCCAAGATCACTTGAGTAAGTGGGAAAGCATCAAAATAGACCTCTAAACATTTCTAAAGGGTCTAAATATCTATACATCTCAAAACCACTTTCTCACTTATTGCTATACACAAAAATCATACGTGTTCATCTTTGCCATTCAAGGTTAAAATCATTCAATATCAATCATATGCTTCCAATTCTCATACATACATCACATATCCCTATAATTACATATGTTCAAGAGGTTCTACATCATATATATCATGGGAATATATCATTTAACAATGTTATGGTTACAAAATGAACAAATGGTAACTCTTTTGTCAATCTTCTTGCTTTCAAGTGTGGTGGCTCCCATTTCTTGGTTCACTTGGTCTACTTAGGCATGTTAGGGCAATGGAGAGGGAAGAGTAAGATTCTAGGAATCCTAATAGCTCTTCACCCTTTTCAATCATATATAATGAATGCAAATTCAAGTCTAAAGATGAATGCATGGCAATCTAGCAATTCATGAACATATATGAAACATTTCTCTCAGTCAAGAAAACATACTCATCATACATAGGATTGCCAAGACAATGGTTTAGCCTCACCCATTCTCTTTGGGACTTTTGAACTTGCCTCACCCACTTTCAAGGGACTTTTGACTAAGTCTCACTCTTCTAAAGACTTTTGTCTTTGTCTCACCCATTCTTAGGGACTTTGGGTTCATTATCACCCTTACTAAGGGACTTTTGGCTTCACTAAACTCATGCAAGCCAAAACACATTCATAAAACATCTTTTAAGAGCATAAATAAAGCAACATGGTACCATGACATGTGGACATTTGGTAGAAACATATTACATAGCATAAATAGATGTACACACATCCAAAGACAAGAAACCATTCAAGAATGCATGAGAGAAAGGAGAGAGAGCTACCTTAGAGCCAATATTTCACACTTTTACTTTAAAATCTTCCTCCCTCTTCTTAGTGTAGCCACCCATAAGGAAGTGAAGTTTGATTCCATTGGCCTAAACACATCAAATGGGATCCAATTACATTCTTGGAAGAATCTTTAATGTCACATACACTCTAGAAAAACTTTGGCACTCATATGGTTCAATTATGGTTCCATAAAGCACCTAATGAAACAACCTTAGGAATTCATGATTTTAGCTCCATTCTCTCCCTTAATCTATGACTCTTGACTCCATTTAGACTCCTTAGAGTTGTAACAACCAGAAAAAAGAAAAAGAAAAGAAAAGAAAAGCTGAAAAATTTTTGAAAGCTGAAAACTTTTCTAAGTCTGTTAGCTATAGCCTAGCTATAGCGAATGTACCTGTTCGTTATAGCGAGAAATAGTCTAGCTATAGCGAGAGTGCCTTCTCGCTATAGCGAAAATGCTTCTAGCTATAGCGAGTACGAGCATCCCATACAAAAACCAGGGTGTTGGTCGCCGTAGCGCACTCCATAGCGAAAGCGGGGGTCTGGAACTGATACGTGCTCGCCATAGCAAGGGTTATTCTTCGCTATAGCAAGGGTAAGTCCGAAAAAGCATGAAAAAAGAAAATTTGACTTCTTAAAGAGTCTAGATTCATCCTTTCTCTATAAACCGACCTAAGCTTCGACCAAGAAGAGAGAAAAAGGCTGTAGAGAGAGAGAAAGACCTAGAGAAGGAAGGGGAACAAGCAAAGAGGTAAGCAAGCTTGAGATTTCCATAGCTTTTCTTCTTAGCATATTGTTCTTCTCTCTTTACCCTCTCTTTCTATGGTTTTGGTAGTTGATTTGGGTTTGGTTCAGAAGAGAGAAAGTGGAAAACCATTCTTGAGGAAGGCTAGAGCTCATGTAGCTTCATTTCTTCTTCTTTGCTTTCCTTTTTGAGAGCTTGAGAGAGGAAGGAGAGTGAGTGGAATTCTAGAGAGAGAATCCCTAGTTTCTTACATGTGTAGTGGGGGTTTACTTCGATGAAAAGCCTCTTTAGCTTTGTAAGTGTTTATTTGAGTTATGAGAGAATAATTCCATGCTCTTTGTTGTGCCTAGGCTCAAAGGAAGCAACTCCATCTAGTTGTGAGTGTGAAATCAAGAAGGGAGAAGAGGAATGGAAAGGAAGGCTTGTATTGGCTTATGAGGTAGCTCTCCACTCCTTCTTGTTGCATTCTTGGATGTGTAAAAGTCATTGTATGCTTATGTATGTGCTTGTATGATGAGATATGCCATTTGATGTTGCCTTGATGCATTAGTACCAATATGCTTATGATATGGATTGTGACAATTGCTCGGGTGAGGTAGTGCCAAAAGTCCCTTGAGATGGGTGAGGTGGAGCCAAAAGTCCCTAAACCAAAGGTGAGGCCAATCCAAAAGTCCCAAAGCTTGGGTGAGGCTAGACCGAAAGTCCCTAGAGCCTATTCTTGGCAATGATATGATATTCATGGCATAGAAAGCATGTGTTGTGTAATTATGAATGGTTTGCATGCTTTGACTTGTTTATATGCTTTGATTGCTTCCTTGAATGAGTATGAGCTATTAAGATTCCATGAATCTCACCCCCTTCCCTCTCCCATCTTAACATGTTAGGTGGAGCTTAAGAAGAACCAAGTGCACATCAAGGGGCCTAGTTGAGCATGCTTAGCGAGTCGTGTAGTTATTTTAGTTCTTTTGTTGTAAAAAGGAGCCAAAATGAATATGCAACTATTATTTTTGAGATGTAAATATGTGAGCAAATGTAAACATATGTATAAATGATGTATGAACTGTAGAGCAAGTCAAAGCAATGAAAATGTGGAATTTGGCCCTTTTGTGGCTTACACGTAATAGTGCATTTTGTTCTGTAACATAGTGAATTTGAAATGTATGATGACTTGGATCACCTGGACAATTCGTATATTCTATGTTTATACTTTCAAACTTGCCCAAGAGATGCTAAAACATGTGGGAGGCCAATTGGACCCACTTTGAACCATTTTGGGTGCCAAAACCTTTATATTTGTGAGCTTCGTCAAAGTATGGCCAAATGAGCTCTTCTTAATATGGAATTTGGCATGCCTCTAGAGTCTATTAAGAGCTTCTTGAGAAGCTAAAGTGGGTAATATTTGGAGGTCTAGGGAATATTTGGCGAATTGTTGAAGTTGAAAATTTTAATGGTTTTGGTCATGGTATTGTGCAACTAGTTTGAAAATGAATCCATGTCATTCATAGACCAAATGGTGTCCAATTGTCATGAAATTTTATGAGCATAAACTAGATATCTGCAGTGACCTATACCAACTAGAAACACCGCAATTGGAGGTCTGTAGAGGGAGAAACGACTTTCTGAAGTTCTGTATCAGCATCAGGGAAGCTATCCGACCTTTATTACTGTTCCATCCGTTTTTGAGGTCCAAGAGCTCCTGAACTAATCTAGACTTATTTGTCCCCTCTAGTTAACATCTGTAGCTTTCCAAATTGGTATATTTTTCCCAGATTGGATTTTTTTGGAATTAATTACGAATTTTCGAATTTCATGACAGTAAGCTGCACCAATACCAGGGACAGCCGGACCTCTGTCTCTTTTTCGATGTCAAAGATGGTCCAAACGCTGAGATTGTGGTTGGGAGTTATTTTTAGTGTGAATTTAACATCCAAGGATTTCTAGAGAGCTATGATTTGCTGATTTCCATTTTTCTAGAATTAGTTATGATTTTCCAAAGTTAGAGCCAAAAATCTGACTGTTGGGCTCATTTGAGAAATTGCATTTTCTCAATTTTTGGCTTCACATCCGTGGTTTATGAGTTGTTTGAGGCTATGTACAAGTTGTATAGATGGTGTTTGAGCAAAGAAGGTGAATGATGGGTTCATGGGACCCACGGGACAAAATATGACCGGTTAAACCCCGACTTAAAGTAGTACAATACCACGATTTTGGTCATTTTCTTTGGAAATCATATGGAATCAAACCTAGAGGGAGATGAGTTGAAGTCAAGTCATTATGGTGTTACAGGAGTCATCTCACATTCATTTCAAGGAACCTAACTATGTGTTGCTTCATTATGCTACAATATGGAACCTATACCTCCATCACACTTTCTAGGCTTTCTAAATTTTTTTAAGGCTTCCTCTCATACTTTCCCATCATATATAATGCAAAACTAAGATTAGAAGAAATTAAAACACTCCCTAGGTGCTTCCCCCCTTCTTGGTTGAGACATGACTTCTTCTTGGCATTAAGGAAGTTGTTTTGTTTTCTTTGATGGGAGATGCATGTGGGAGGCTTCCTTGATGTCCTAGGAACTCATACAAACTCTTAGACAACTTAAATTATGGCTAGAAACTTTCTTACAAACCAAGGTGCAACTAAAACCCTAGGTTATGCATCTTGAAAAATTATGGTTCTATTGTTTTTTTTTTTTTTTGCATATTCTTATTTTTCACACTTTAATTCCTAAGATTCACCCTTGGTTTGGTTCAAAAATAAATTCCTCTTAGCTATCCATATAGTGGCTGAACCATACATAAAGGAAGCAAAAAGTATGAAAATTAATGGATTTACCTTGAATTCAAGCTTTTCTCAAGAGCTTTTCCCTTCGCCTTGGTCCTCCTCTTGAAATTTGAACTTCCCCCCTTTATATGTGGCTCAAAATAAAACCAAACACTTCAATAAAACTATAGAAAGAAAGGTGGGAAGGAGGAGATTCAAGTTGCTAAAGGAAAGACCATGAAATTCCATCAATTTTCTTACCTTTCCATGGAGTTTTTCTTTCTCTTTTGCTCCCATCTTGTGTGCCTCACTTAGCTAGTCTCTCCTCTGGTTTAAGATAGAAACAAGGTTGGCTAAATGGATAGGAGAAAGGTGTGACAACCCTCCATTCTAATCATTGTAATTATGGTTAAATATATGATTAATAATTAATTATCAAGGTTTGAGTGGTTACAATTTATCACCTTGTGAAAATATAGAGAAAATTTAAACTTTGATGTTAGGGTTATCACCATACCACCACAACAAAACAAGATTTACATAAAAGAAATCCTACCACCATAGGGGGTTTATGATTCAACCGTCCATTAGTTTCAATACCCAATAATCTCCCACAAGTGTTCCTATATCATTTCTTACTATTACCATTGAAGAAACGAGGGTTTATAAGTTAAAATTATGAGTTTGGAGATTTACGCTGCGGCTTATACCTTCCCCGCCGCGGCCAAGTTACTCTCTAGAATCACTGAACAAATTTCACAAATCTCGCCTTGGCGACAGCCGCGGCGAGTTGGACCTTCGCCGCGGCAGAAACGCCTCCTGGAACTACTGTTCTCAACTCCCACGATTCTCGCCTCAGCGCAATATATTTGCACTGCGGCGAGTTTTGCTTCTATCTAACCCTTATTTTATTTCCTCAACTCGCGTCGTGGCAAGACATAATACACCGCAACGAGTTTCGGTTCTGTTACCCTCCTAGGCGATTTTTTTCGCTTTGCGCCACGGCAAGATTTCTCAAGCTGCGGCGCTCCTCGCCATTGTTACTTCCCAGACCAATTTTTTTTCCCTTTGCGCCGAGGCAGGGTTCGTTGTGCCGTGGCGCCCTTTGTCTCTGTCTCTCATTTGGCCGCGGTGAAGCCTTCTTAGTCGCGGCGTAACTCCCTCCTGGAGCTATATCTCCTAAGTTTCATCCCACACATTTTAGCCCTCATCCTAAGTGCACTCTAGGACCACTTTCTCTCATTTTATATGACACAAATGGTATTTCTCTACCCTATTCACCAATCCGTTCATTACCATTGCAAAACTTAAATACTACTTCCTACTTGCCCAACTAGCTCATATCAGCATATTCATGAATATATGACAGCAAGAACACATGCATTAGCAGCAATTAACATCCCATGCACATTCCATAGAGATTCCATTCAACAATAGCTTATGTCCACATCCAAGGCATCATATGACTACAATTTCTATATGGTAATCCATATCACAATTTCAATAAAACTACATATATGATATTATAAGTTTATACATTAATATTCAACTATAATGAGACTTAAATCCTTAATGGTTACATTTCAATCAAACAAAATATGAACGCCTACACTTGGCAACATAAATACATGATGATGCTATGTAAACTAATAACAAAATTGCATCTCTACTAAATAAGCCAACCTAAGTGTAGCCTTCTCCCATATGTTGGAGCTCATGGATTTTCATCCACTTGCTTCCCTTTATCCTTACCTAAAGAACCTTCACCTGAAATGTTAATCCCATAAAATGAGGTGAGATATAAATCTCAGTAACTAAGGCAATTCCATCATATATCCAGTTTAATTAGCATATATGCATGAATCAAAATCAACATCAAAATCATATCCATCATATTAGCAAATGAAACAATTAGGCTATCATGATTACTATCCCATACTAGCAATCATATTATCACATGTTAAAGGCCATTAACACCAGAAGAGGCCCGTCCACGGCACCTACTCCCTATTGAGCACAATCGGGGCTCTGTGCATCTGGGGTTTGATCATAACCTGGTGCTCAATCGAAGCACATGCACCGATGGCAGCCGCACCACAGCTCCACCATGGACTCACAAGGTCTAATCACAATTCAACAGATAGCCAACCAATTCATTCAACATTTCAAATCATTCATATACATCAACATATGAAATTAAATCAAATATATACATGGAATTGATATAAACCCGGTTTACCTCACTTGTAGAAAAATTTGCAACAGCCACCACAAATCCCAAATTCGGATTAGAGTGTCCTTCACTAGAAAACTCAATATTCCACCCAAAATCCTAAGCAAATTCGTACAGAATTAATACCCATTTTATAAATCAGCTATGGGGGTCTCAAATTAACAAATAAAGCATCAAAATGGAGGGTTTAAACTCACCCAAGGTTAGCCCTAGCCTCAACCTACGAATTTCACCAAGGAAATCCCCAAATTCCCACATTTCAGATGTTAGGTAGGGTGAAAATACTCCAAATGAAAAACTAATTAGACCAAATTAAAGAGGAATAGAAGAGGATTAAGATATATAATAAGTACCTTGGCTGATTTTGAGCTTAGAGGTGAGAAATAGTGGAATTCTTGCCCCAAACCCTAGCCTCCTCTCCAAGCTCCGAATTTCTCTTTGTGTTTTGTGTTTCAGCAAGTGTGAGGAAGAGGCTGATGTATTAGGTTTCTAGTTGGGTTTAAGTTGGGTCAAAAATGGGTCATGGGTTGCTCTAAGATCCATCTCCATTTGGGCTTCAGATTTTAAGTTGTTGGGCCAGTTTCAAGGTGTTGGGTTGCTGAAATTCAATTAAGCCAAACTAAGTTTTTAAGAGCCCAAAGGTTTTGGGTCTGCATAAGGGTTATTGGGCTAAGTATAAGAGCCTATTTAAGGTGGGCAAGTTGGGTCTGCACCTAGCTTATTGAGCCTCCATTAGCCTCTTATCATGGCCTCCTACATTAATTTGGGCCTAGATGAAATTTCTCTCCCAATTAAATCTCAAACCCATATTAATAAATTTGCCTTTCTAAAATATCCATGTACTTAACTTGCCTAATTATCCCATATTAATTATTTTTAATTAATCTAATCCATGATTAACACCTTAATTAATTATGGGGTGTTACAAAAGGGGGCGTGACATATAAGGAGCAAGGTCACTTAATGGACTTTTCAAAATTTCCCATTTTATCCTCTTTTCTTGGCTTTTTTGTTTTAAACTCATTTCAACCCCTTTTTGAGACCATCTTTTTCATCATAAAATTTAAGTTCTCCAACTTATGGAATGCCTTTGGAATCACTTAATTTGGATCTAAAACTTTCTCGAACGAATCGGTCAAAGTTCGAGTCAATCAATATTGTAAAACGTCAACTGGAGGGGTTTTGACTGTTCTAGGGATTCCTATAGTTTTTAGGGCCTTTGAGAACTCCAAGAAACTCATTTTTCCCATTTGAAAATCCCTCATTGGAGTTTTCTAAAAAGTGCCCAAAATTACAAAAATGCCATCGCATTTTTGTTAAATTTCGATTAGTTATTTTGGCTCCGTTTTTAGGGCACTTTTGGCCTTGGATCCTCATTATTTGAGGTTTAGATTATTATTCTAATTTTATTAGACCTCAAATCATTATATTTAGGGGACTTTCTTTTATATCTGATGAGTTTTATATGGTTATGGAGGAACCAGATGTTACAACACCACGTTGGCAACCCCTTACCTCTAATAGATAACTATACCTAATGGGTAACTTCTTCTCCTCTTAATATTATTATTCAATCTCAATCTAGGTATACCTAGGTCATTACCCCCACTAATGATTATGATGTTCTAATAAGAATTCCCTAAAATGAAAATTTTTAAAAATAAGGCCACAATTTCAATTATCAAAGTTTCAACATAGCATCTTATTGCATCATAAAAGATAGCATTCAAATACTATTAAGCTCATTAGCCTTAAGCATGTACATTAATTATCATAAATCAAACATCATATCTATGACATATTTCAACATAAAAATAATCATTTCCTCATAAAATCAACATCAATAATAATCATCGACATGCCACATCCTTCTAACCAAGAATGGAGGTCTTATTTTCCAAGGGCAATTTTAAGAAACAATTCATGAAAACACTTAAATAATAAGAGTTGAAAGAGAGAAATAATAGTATTCTTGTCAAACATAGTTTACAAATATTGTATAATAATTGATATGAATGAATTTTGTAACACCATATTTATCTAGCCTTTTCTTATTCATAACTTAGCTTTCTTCCCTTGGCATAGCAAATTCTCAAAAGGAAAATTTATTTAAAATAATGGAATATTTTGCGTTACGTAGCACTTAAATTTTTTGTCTTGGATTTTGTGGACCATATTAACTCACCCATATCATCCTCCAATTAAAATACATTCGTACTACTCAAAACCATCTCAAAATGTCACAAGAATCCTAAGTTTGGAGTATACATACACAAAATCATCAAATCAATCTCGGGATCTACTGTCAAATTTCTAGTGCCAATTTTGGAAATTCATACCTAATTTTAGAAAAATTAAAATTAAGTAAACTATATCATTCTAGTAAGCTACATATTTTAAATTTAGGCTAAAAATAATTCTGGACCAAAATAGAAACGTTTAGCTACTAGAAATTGATGGAACAATACCAAAGGTACTGCTGCATTACTGGTATTGACTCCAAACTTCAAAAATTCATATCTCTCTACTTGTCACACCTACACTTTGCATATGCTATAACTTACTATAAGGAAGGATCTTGTACTACTAACAGAAGACCCCGTTGACAAGGTCTTAAGTTTTACAAGGCAAAGTCCAAGATCCTGTCGACAAGGTCTTCAATCCCATATTGTAGAGTCCAAAATCCTGTCAACAAGATCCTAGACCTAGGAGGATAATTGTCATAACTAGACAACCTTCACCATTTTCACAAGAAAACCATAAGTTGATAATGTTAATATGCTAGAACTATTTTCATGGTTATGATAATCAATTTCATGCAAATGCAAACATAAGAGTTTACTTGTACAAGGAGTTCGGTAGCCCTAATAAACATCACAATTAACTTACGACAATTTTCTCATGTGTAGAATTTATACATAACCAACAAAGAGGTAGTAAACAATGTTAAATATTCACTACAATCACGCTTTCTGCTTTTAACATTATTCATGGAAGTTACAACAATTATAGCTACTACAGTCTCCAGATTGGTTCAGTTATCCTCTGTAGAGTGGGCTCCATCTGTAGTATGGGTATTGCCTGAAAAATAGTTAACTTTATAATGAGATATAATCCCAGTAGATAACAATGGGTTCATAATTTACACATACAGAGAACACTGAATAGGAATACTTTGGTACACCATTCGGTACAAAAGCTTGCAAACCCAAGATAGCAGCGTACATTCATTCATTAGGCTATTATACTTCGGTCATTGGCCAATAACAGTGATCTAATACTCAAGAGAGTCACATTAGTGGGTATATGCATCTATGCATAGCATACAAAAATTTAGAAAATCATTCAGTGCAATTATGTATGTAAATAGACAGAACGCCGTGTTATCTACCTGTTTCAAAATTGTCACATTCCAAATTTTTGTAACTATTAACATGAACAAAGTTGGTGAGGAACTAACTTGCGTAATAAATACTAAAGAGGAGGGTAGATGCTAGGAGACCTAATAGAGATAATAACATATTCATTTGTTTAATATGAGAGTAAGTAGGGATACTTTAAGACAAGCCCGTAACCACTTATGATAGCACCTCCTTACTTCCACCTACGTAGGGATGTGAGTATGTGTACTCGACCAAGTAGCAACCCCATTAGCCTTGTCTATTGTAAGCTTAAAACTACCAAAATCTTAAAATGATTCTTTGAATTACCAATATATACATGGCTGAATGAATGTGATAGGGGGAGAATAAAATAAGAAAACTACAAACCTAATCTTGAAAGGCTCCACCAAAGAGGTGTGTGTGTATGTAGCCACTAAAATACTAAGGCATAGAAATAACCCCAATCGTGAAGTGGAGAAAGCATCCATTTAATGTAGCTTAATGGAGAAAAAGAATATATATCATGTGCTGCCACCTAACATGTGTACTGAATAAAGAATGAAGTAACAAAAGATTTAACTCACAACCTTCCCTTGACACATCATGCTTCCTTATGTGCAATGTTTCATATGAGTATGTAGATGGTATGTAATTGACTTAATTGGTGTGTCCAGCCATGGAGAAGCTAGGATAAATATAAGAGGTAGCATTTGAGTAAAGAATGAGAGGAAGAGATGCATAGTTGGATGATTAAGTAGGAAAGGAATTAGTCTTCACCCTTGCCACCTCATGCTTACACCTCCACTCACATTATTCAATTGGAAATTGGTTAGTGCCCTGAATTTGCAATTGTTGTGGGAGTTAAATGACATATAATGGATATATTAGGTGGGAATAAGATGGAGGATCTATTTCCATATGGATAGCATTGGTCATAGAATGGAAAGGAATACAAACCAAGAAAATTAAATCAAAGGAAGCCACCTCATGCTTGCACCACCCACCTTCATATATATATATATATATATTCAATTGTAATTTGCTAATGCTCGTATTTGGTTTAATAGCAGGAGTCAAATATTGCCTTAAATGTATAGTTTGAATGAGAGTAAGACACATATCTGCTGCCACCTAACAATTGCACCGAGTCAAGGATTGTGATTTGCCTTCATGCCACCTAATAGCGGTGAAAAGCAAGAGCAGTCCGTTGCATTAGTTACCATCCACCTTAACTCATTTTAGGCTGAGGGAAGTAGTGGTAAGAAGGAAGAAATTTTGGATAGCCATAGAAGAGGAAAGAAGAGAAGAAAAACCAAAGTACAAGGACTCCATAAAAGGTAAGTTCCAAGTTGCTTCCTTGTTCTAGACTGGCATGTTATGGCCTTTTTAGAATTAGTTAGAAAAGGATTTTGAAGCCAAAATTTTTATAACAGGTTTTCCATCCCTTATACTTGAAATCTGGAAAATTACAGAATTTTTGGAATGAGGTAAATCAAAGAAATAACCTACTAATTCAATTTAGCTTCTGTAAGGGACAGATTGGGGCTGATTTCATAAATAATTTTGTTAAATGGGTAAATGAAGGAATTAGTGCATGAAATTTGGTGGGGAGGTAGGTAAGATGTATAAATTTAGGTTTACAAAGTCTTAGAATTTTATGGGCTCATTTGGTAGGATAACAAAGCTAGAAACAGCAAGGGCAGTGTACAGCGAGCTCAACTGAGGTAGTGACTAAAACAGTAGGAGTTCAGGGCTTATAATTAACACAATAAGGGGTCACTCTGCCCATTTTTATGATTTTTGGAGGTCATTTAGTAGAGGAAAGAAATTTCACAAAAACAAGTCCGAAAAGGTAGTTAAATTGAGACCATGGTAGTTTTCATTTTTCGCTGTTGTAATGTGAATTTGCATGGAAAAATTTGAGAATCCAGCTTGGAAATAAGGGCTAAGGACTTGGCTTTATAGCATTGGACCACACATGAATAACTTAGATAGTAACTAATCAATGAGAAGGAAAAGAAAACAAAGATGTGATTGTTTACAATTAGGAATTCCAATAGTTAACTAATGAAAGGGATTTAGGAATTTCATACGGGGGGATTAGTACTTTAATTGCAATTTAAATATTAACCATGACTCATCCTTAATTAAGGAAATGCGTGATTGAATTTAGGAAGGCAATTGGGACCACAAGAACTAAGGAATAACGTGATCAAACGGGGGTGACGAAACAGATAGATAACATGGCGTTCTGTCTATTTACATAATTGCATTAAATGATTTTCTAAATTTTTGTATGCTGTGCATGGATGCATATACCCACTAATGTGACTCTCTTGAGTATTAGATCACTATTATTGGCCAATGACCGAAATATAATAGCCTAACGAATGCATGTACGCTGTTGTCTTGGGTTTGCATGCTCTTGTACTAAATGGTGTACCAAAGTATTCCTATTTAGTGTTCTCTGTATGTGTAAACTGTGAACCCATTGTTATCTACTGGGATTATATCTCATTATAAAGTTAATTATTTTTTAGGGAATACCCATACTACAGATGGAGCCCACTCTACAGAGGATAACTCAACTAATCTAAAGATTGTAGTAGCTATAATTGTTGTAACTTCCATGAATAATGTTAAAAGCAAAAAACATGACTGTAGTGAATATTTAACGTTGTTTACTACCTCCTTCTTGGTTATGTATAAATTCTACACATGAGAAAATTGCCGTAAGTTAATTGTGATGTTTATTAGGGCTACCGAACTCCTTGTACAAGTAAACTCTTATGTTTGCATTTGCATGAAATTGATTATCATAGCCATGAAAATAGTTCTAGCATATTAACATTATCAACTTATGGTTTTCTTGTGAAAGCGATGAAGGTTGTCTAGGTATGACAATTATCCTTCTAGGTCTGGGATCTTGTTGACAGGATTTTGGACTCTACACTATGGAATTAAAGACCTTGTCGACACGATCTTGGATTTTTCCTTGTAAAACTTAAGACCTTGTCAACAGGGTCTTCTGTTAGTAGTACAAGATTCTTCCATATAGTAAGTTATAGCGTATGCAAGTGTAGGTGTGACACTACTCAGACCTCCAAATAAAGTGATCTTTGTGGCCATAGAAATCTTATTATGTCTAACTTATGTTTGTAAAATTTTATGAGCATTAGATATCATTTGGCCCTCGAATGACATAGGAGAAGAAATTGACCATATGAACAGTAACCATATCAATTCAACAGCTTTTTAAAAACTTTGAAAATTAATAATTAATTCTCTAGAGCTCCAAATAATTTAATCTTTAGCTTTCCAAAAAGCTCTAGATGAGATCTATATGCATGCCAAATTTCATGGGGAAATTCGTTCATTTGGTTAGTTTGTGATATAGGGTTACAAAATAGCACTTTTATGCCTCCTTAAGTGTCCAAAATGGTTAAATTTAGCTTTTAGCTTTTCTAGGGCCACTTGATCATGTGAGAAGGCATGAAAATAACCTACTAAACATGTCCCAAAGGTCCAAAAACCCAAATCTCACAAATTCACTCTCCCACTCGATGATATACACAAGGAACATACATGCATCATCTTGTATTTTCATGTAAAAAACATACACTATCATTCAAATGGATCCAATTCTCATACATACATCATATATCCATACATTTACAAGTGTTCAAGGGCTTATAAATCATATACATCATAGGAGCACATTATTTGACAATGTTATGGTTACAAAATAAACAACTAACAACTCCTTTGTCAATCTTCTTGCTCTCAAGTGTAGTGGCTCCCATTTCTTAGTTTACTTAGTCCACCTAGACATGTTAGGCAATGGGGAGGAAAGAGTGAGATTCTATAAATCCCAATAGCCCTTCTCCCTTTCAAACACATATAATGGATGTAATTTTAAGTCTAGAAATGTATGCATGGCTATCTTGAACTTTATAAACATACATAGAACATTTTCTTCATTCAAGAAGTCATATATAACATACATAGGCTTGCCAAGACAATGGTTTAGTCTCACCCATTCTCTTTGAGACTTTTGGACTTACCTCACCCATTCTTAAGAGACTTTTGACCAAGCCTCACTCTTCTAAAGACTTTTGGCTTTGTCTCACCCATTCATAGGGACTTTGGCCTCATCCTCACCCTAGCTAAAGGACTTTTGGCATCACCAAGCTCATACAAGCCATAACATGTTCATAAGGCATCTTTCAAGCACATAAACAAAATATCATGGTACCATGGCATGTATATGTATACTAAAAACATTTTGCATAACTCAAACATACACATACACATTCAAAGACAAGAAAACACCCAAACATGCATGAGAGAAAGGAGAGAGAGCTACCTTGTATGCAAGAACACATTTTTCTCTTTAAACTTTCTTCCTCTCCCTTGGCCAAACACCCATAAGGAGGTGGAGCTTGATTCCTTTGGCATAAACACATCAAATGGGATCTAATTATACTCTTGGAACAATCTCTAATGCCACACACACTCTAAAAAAACTTTGGCACTCATATGGTTCAATTATGGTTCCATAAAGCACCTAATAAAGCAACACCAAGAGTTTATGATCTTGGCTCCATTCTATCATTCCATCTATGGTTCTTGACTCCATTTAGACTCCTTGGAGCCATCACACAATCAATTTGAGGAGCTGAGCTATAGGTTGCTTCCTTAAGTCACATTATGGAATCTATACCTCCATCTCATTTTTAAGCTTTCTAAAATTTTTTTAAGACTTCCTCTCATACTCTCCCATCATATATGATGCAAATCTAAGCTTAGAAGAAATTAAAATACTCCCTTGGTGCTCCTTCTAGGCTAGGCCGAGGCAATGCTTTCTTAAGGAGTCCGTGGAGTTTGTTTTATTTCTTGGATTGGAGATGCATGTGGGAGGCTTCCTTGGTGTCATAGGAACTTATACAAACTCTTAGACACCTTAAATTATGACTAGAAACCTTCATACAAACCAAGGTGCAATTAAGACCCTAGATTATGCATCTTGCAAATTCATGGTTCTTTCTTTGTTCTCTTTACATACTCTTATTTCTCACACTCTAATTCTTAAGATTCACTCTTGGTTTGGTTCAAAACTCATCCCCCCTTGGCTGTCCTAAGAGTGGTCAAACCACACATCCATAAAGGCAAGAAGCAAGCATGGAAACAAGAGATTTACCTTGGTTTTCTAGCTTTCCTTGGATGTTCTTTCTTTTTCTTTGATTCTCCTCTTCAAATTCGAACTTCTCCCCTTTATTTTGAGGTTAAAATAGAACCAAATTCCTCAATATAACTATGGGAAGAAGGAGGAGAAGGAGGAGATTAAGTTTACAAAAGGGAAGACTAAGAAATTGTTAGAGATTGTGCCTTAGGGCAATCATTGTATTATGAACATTGTATTTCATTAAGAAAAAGGAGTTTCTCTTTTATTACATTTATTATATTGTTTACATGTTTACTATAATAAAAATATCCTTAGATAAATCATATTATTATCCTAAATATCCCTAATCGATCATCTTTTTAGGAATGATGATGAACTGGTATGATTTTAATTGATGATTATGTGTTAATCATGTATAAAGATATGAATCAAAATCATAGGAACTTGTTAGAAAATATAGTGCTAGATCAACTCATCATAAGATAGCTCTATGGATTAAGTCATAAGCATATCTCTTATATAGTCATGTCACTAAACCATCAGACCTGAGATCACCATAGATTCCAATATGAGGAACACTATGCTTTGGCATAGTCAAAAGTTACCTTTAATGGGGTGATCATCAAGGCTGTGATTGGGCATAATGAAATCCATGCAGAGGAAGATGAGTGGTCAAGATGAAAATTTTCCCTTACATTAGTAGAGAGATATCTCTGAGCCACTTGATGAGTGAGACTGAGAAATGCATGGGCATGCTTGGATGGAAGGGTTTTCCATTCATTCTGTTAATCTGCTCGAAGATTGAGAAAGTGAAGGTTAAGTAAAATGAGGATGACATTTTTATGCCTCATACTTTACCTAGATATTGTGTGACGAAAGGGTTGTGATAGGGTTGTATGATAGGTTGCATTAGATCACCAATCCTCATATGATTTGGGTAGTCACAACACCTTGCTAGAAGCCACTTGTGACTTGTGAGTAGAATAGCATTATTGGCCCACTGCCAATGTCATATAGGCCTACAGGGTCGTACATAAGAATGGACCAACACGAATTAAAATGTCTAAATTATTGAATCTAAAATATGTCTAGATTCAATGACTGTAACATTCAACTAAGGGTGGAGGAATTTTATAAATATATTTGATATATATATATATATTTTTATAAAAATTTGAAATATATATTTGATATATTATATTATATATTTCAAAAAATATATATATATAATCTATTTAATTTAAATAATTAGATTAAATATATTCTATAGGATATATTTAAATTTAAACTAATGTGATAATTTGAATTTAATCTATGTAATGAATTAAATTTAAATTTGGTTCTAAATTTAGATTAAATAATTAGTTTAAATTTATTCTATAGAATAAATTTAAATTTAAACTAATATGATAATTTGAATTTAATCTATGTGATAAATTAAATTTAAATCTAGTTTTAGATTGAGATCAAATAAATTAGTTTAAATTTATTCTATAAGATAGATTTAAATTCAAACTAATCTATTTAATCTTAATCTAAATTAATTTAAATAATGTATTTAAATTAATCAAATTTATCCTGAAATCCTAAGACACCTCTATAAATAAAAAGGTTAAGATTTTTTAAGTGGGTGATTTTTTTTAGAGAGCCGCTTCCCACCCTAGAAAGAAAGTGTATGGACGCTTAGAGAGAGAAAATGTACAGATGATTAGAGAGAGAAAGTGTACAGATACTTAGAGAGAGAAAAGAAAAACATCTTCTTTCGTTGAATGTACAGATGTTCGTGTTTGGTGGTGCTAGCACACTATTTGAGTTGTAGTGATTGTTTGTGTAGATATCGGTAGAGGGAGCTGATCTGAAGCGTCGGTTCTTGAGATCCGACGGTAGAAAGAGAACCTGAAGAATCTTGTGACAAAAGTTAAAAGTCTATAGCTTTACTTTATTTAAACAACATTGATGGATCCATGGGAGTGATTCTGGTTTAATTTTTAAATTTCTACTGTGCGTGTCCTAAGAATCCCAATAGTGGTATCAGAGACACGTTAATACTTGCTTAAATTGAGTTCTTGAGTAAAATTTTTGTGAAGCTTTCACCTTTGTTATAATTTTGGCATCACTTATATGTGATATAAAATGTTGCGATGTGAAATCTTCATAAAGTTCTCTTCTTTTTGTATTTTTGAATGATTCCTTCCTATCACATGAAGTTAGTATATATGAATATGAGATATATGATCCATGGCTAGTTAATTAAATCTTAATCAGTATTAATTAGATTATATATATATATGATATATGGATGTGAATGAATATAACGCTGACTGGATGGCTATCTAATCCTAGCACAACATAATCTAAGTTAACAGTAAAATCACAAAATTTATAGCTTTTCATGAGATGTTTGGTATATATGTATTGTGATTTGTTTGTTTAAATTAGATAGGTATGGTGCATGATATGGCCCTAAGAATCTATTATGGTTTGTAATTTTAAATACGGCTTGTGTGTTGTGCCTACCTCTATTCACTCTGGATGTACATTCTCTTCTCATCTAACTCCCCTCGAATGTGCAATCAAGGTTTCTTTTTGTATATAAATTTTATCTTAGAAGAATGCTTTCATTGGCTTAGGAGGACATAGGTTAGATAGGCCATATTGTGACACATTTATGCTTTATGATGAGTTCATTTACATATGTATGTATGAGATGCTATTATAGTATATGATCATGCAATGAATAAATATATAAATTGTAATATCCAGTTCTTTAGAAACTAGAGAAAACATGAGAAACATAACGTATGGTTTCTCCGTCAATGTACAAAATCTACTGGATACAAAAGCAAGTCCCCTGAAAATGACTTAGTTAAGGTCCCAAAAAATTTGGAAAGTATTTTAGACTCCTAAAAATGAGAATCATAGGCTCAGACAAAAGGAAAAATGGAGCTAGACTGAAGAAACGAATTTGAATGAAAGGTTGACGAAACATAAAGGCATTTTCATCATTTTGAGAAAATTTTGGAATCTTCATAGGAGGGCTTTTAAATGAAAGATTTTGAGTTTTCTAGGGTTCTCAGAGGCCCTAAAAGCCATGGGAAGCCCTGAGATAGCTAAAGCCCCTCCAGTGGACATTTTTCAATGTTTGTGTACCCGAAATAGATTTATTCGGGAAGGTTTTAGCTTCGATTTGAGTGATTCCAAAGAAATTTTACTAAATTGGGAACCTATATTTTATAATAGAAAAGACGATTCTCAAAAAAGAGCTAAAACGAGTTAGAAACGAAAATACCAAGAACAAAGGATAAAATATAAATTTTTGAAAAGTCTTCTTTAAACCTCCCTATATATATGAGATGCCCCACCTCCTCACCTCATTTGGCCACACTTATTTCTACCCTAAACCAGAGAGAAATCCTAAGGATGAGGTACACAAGAGGAGGCAAGAAGAAAGGGGAAAGCAAGGCAAGAAAGGTATGAAAATCTTGGTCTTTCAAGAACTTTCCTTCACCAAACTTCTTCTCCTCCTTCTTTCCATGGTTTTATTGAGGTTTTTGGTGCTGTTTTGAGGCTAGACCAACAGGGGAAAATTCAAATTTGAAGAGAATAGGCCAAGGAAAATGAGAAACAAGCAAGAAAAGCCATAGAAATAAGGTAAAATCTCCATCCTATGGTAGCTATTCCTTTCCCCTTCTTCTCCCTATTTTACCCCATATATGTAGCTGCAAGAGGGTTTGAATTTTGGGTAGAACCAAGGGTGATTTCTATGAAATTAAGGAAGGAGATTAAAAATATGCAAAGAAAATCAATTAAAAGTGTAACACCATAAATTCTAGCTCATCTCATGCTTTTAAATGGCTTAATATCATGAATCATGTAGGTTTCCCATGAAAAAGGCAAGGAAATAATGATTATTTTCGCGTTGCGTCGTATCTAAAAATTTCATTCAGTGTCACGTGGACCATGTGAGCTCATGTTATACATTCTCATATTTAATTACATCAATACAACTCATTTGCATCACAAAATCATGCCCACAACTCATGGAAATTGAAATGAAGCATAAAATGGGCTTGTTTAATTTCGGCCAGATTTGCTCCTTTTCTGATCAAATTTGGAAAATCATAACTAATTCTATAAAAATTGAAATCATACAATCTTAGCCATTTTGGAAATCTATGGATGTCTACTTCACATAAAAATACGCCCAGACCATAACATCCATCATAAAGGGCGTTTGACATCCAAAATATTCCAAAGGTCAGACTCCATTCTGGAACTGTCACAAATTTCTGCAGAAAACTTTGAAAATGTCCAATTAATTTTAAAAAAATCCAATCCATGAAAATGATACCAATATGGAAATCTATGGATGTTAGCTAGAGAGAAAAAATAGCTCCAGACCAGTTCATCAAGCCCAGACCTCAAAATTTAATGGAATTGTAACTCAGGTCAGGCAAAATTCTTAATACTGGACAAAATGTTCGAAAATTCATATCTCCCTCTCTAGACCTCTAAATGAGGTTTTTCTAGTGGCTTGAGTCACTGTGAATGTCTAGTTTCTTTGTATAAAATTTCTTGGCAATTGGACATCATTTGAGCCTTGTGTGACAGAATTCATTTTCTGACCAAATGAATAGTGCAGTAGACCAAAACCAGAAAAATGACCAACTTTGAAAAATTCTCAAATATTCTGTAGACCTCCAAAAATTATGATCTTTAGCTTCTCAAAAATATCTTAATGAGACCTAATTGCATGCCAAATCTCAGATTAAGAATAACTCATTTGGCCAAAAAGTGATATGGGGTTCCATTATGGTCATTTGTGGCTCCATATGGGATACCAAAATTACCAAATGGCTTTCCTTTGGCTTTGACACCTTTTGGGCATGTCTAAAAGCACATTTAAGACTTGTGTGAGCTAACCAAATGGTTCCAAACCCCATACATCTCATTTTGGCCTTTCCATGCACACATATGCACATTTCCATAAACTTATTCATGAAGCTATCTTTGCCATACATACTCAATTTCATTCACATAACACATACTTTTATTTCTACTTCATATAATAGCATAATTACATATATCTCAGGGGACATAAACCATTTACAACATTAATATACATCATTATGGTTCATTATAGCTTAAAAAAAGTGCTAGACATATGGATGTCAATCTTTCTCCTTCAGTGTTGTTGGCTCCCATTAACATATCCACTTGGTCCACCTAGCATGTGAGATCATTGGAGAAGAGGGAATGAGATTCAAAGAATCCTAATAGCTCATCTCCCATTCAATCATACATAATATATGTAAAGCATGTAACACCCCATAATTAATTAATCTGTTAATCATAGATTAGGTTAATTAGGAATAATTAATATGAGATAATTGGGCAAGTTAAGTGAATGAAAATTTTAGAGAGATAAATTATTAATATAGGTTTAAGATTTAATTGGGATAGAAACTTCATCTAGGGCCAAATTAAATTAAGTAGATAAGAGGCTAATGGAGGCTCAATAAGCTAGGTGCAAGCCCAATATGATTCAATGTGATAGAGGCCCAAGATCCACCTTGTATAGGCTCTTAGGAAGGCCCAATAAACCTTGTGCAGACCCAAACAATGGAGATCCTGAAACTAGGTCTGGCCCAATAGAATTCTACAGCCCAACAACTTAAAAACTAGCTTAACAAAGCAAAAATATGAGCCCATTAGGAGTTGGACCTTGGAGCAACCCATGACCCATATTTAACCTAACTTAAACCCAACTAAAACCCTAAATGCTTCAGCCTCTATCCCATTTTTCTGAAACACAGGAGAAAATCAGGGTCCAAAGGGGAGGCTAGGGTTCTTGGCATAATTCCACATTTTCTCACATTCAGAGCAAGATTTAGCCAAGGTAATAGTCATATAACTTAATCATCTCATCTTTCTCTTCATTTTGGTCTAATTAGTTTTTCATTTGAAGTATTTTCACCATACCCAAAATCTAAAATGTGGTTATTTGGGGATTTTCTTGATGAAATTCGTAGGTTGAGCCTATGGTTGTCATTAGATAAGTATGAACTCTTCTTTTTGAGGTAATTCTACTGATTTGAGACCTTAATGACTTGATTATAGTGTGGGTGTTAATTATGTACAAATTTGCTTAGAAATTTGGGTGATATACTGAAGTTTCTGGCAGGGGACATACTCAATCCGAATTTGGGGATTTGTGGTGGCTGGGTAAGTGTTCTTTAGGTAGTTATTAGCATTTAAATTCTTTGGGTACTTGTTGCTACTGTAGATGATGAATTAAAGTAGTAATTCTCTGCTGTTATGGTTATAGGGATATTTTTGTACCATTGGTGGCTGTTACAAATTGTCTACAAGTGAGGTAATCGGGTTTACATTAATTCCATGCATATATTTGTTTTAATTTCATATTTGCTATACATGAATGATTTGGAAATGCTGAATGAATTGGTTGGCTATCTATTGTATTGTGATTGGACCTTGTGAGTCCATGGAGGAGCTGTGGTGCGGTTATCACCTGTGCATGTGCTTCGATCGAGCATCGGGTTATGATCAAACCTTAGATGCACCGAGCCTTGGTTGTGCTGAATGAAGAGTAGGTGCCATGGATGGGCCTCTCCAATGTTAATGGCCTTTAACATGTGTAAAGATGATTGCTAGTATGGGATGGTAATCATGATAGCCTACTTGTTTCATTTACTGATATGACTAGTATTTTTTTGATACTTATGTGAAATTATGCATGTATGCTAATTAAATTGGAATATATGATGGAATTGCCTTGGTTACTGAGATTTATATCTCACCTCATTTTATGGGATTAATATTTCAGGTGAAGGTTCTTCAGGTAAGGATAAGGGGAAGTAAGTGGATGAAAATCCATGAGCTCTAGCCATGTGTGGAGGAAGTTACACTTGGGCTAATCTGAGTAGAGTAGATACAATTTTGTTATTAGTATACATAACATCATCATGTATTCATGTTGCCAAGTGTAGGCATTTATATTTTGCTTAGTGGAAATGTAACCGTTAAGGAGTTAAGTCTCATTATAGTGGATATTGATGTTTGAACTTGTAACATCTAAAATATATTTAGCTTTGTTGAATTTCTGATATGGTTTACCATTTGGGAATTGTAGTCATATGATGCATTAGATGTTGATATAAACTATTGATGAATGAAATCTCTGTGGAATGTGCATGGGATGTTAATTGTCACTAATGCATGAGTTCTTGCTGTCATTATTCCATAAATTTGCTGATATGAGATAGTTAGGCAAGTAGGAAATAGTATCTAAGTTTTGAATTAGTAATGGAGAGTTAGATGAGTAAATAGGGTAGATAAATATCATTAAAGTCATACAAAATGGGAGAAAGTGGTCCTAGGGTATTTCTAAGATGAGAATTGGAGTGTAGGGGATGAAACTTGGGAGAGGTAGCTACAGGAGGGAGTTACGCCATGGCTAAGAAGGCTTCGCCGGGTCAAACGAGTGACAGAGTTAAGGGCCGCCGTGGCATGATGAATCCCGTCGCAGCGCAAGAGAAGAAAATTGGCCTGGGAGTGACAATGGCGAGGAGAGCCGCGGTTTGAGAAATCTCGCCGCAGCATAAACTGAGAAAAATCGCCTAGGTGGGTGACAGAACAAAAACTCGCCACGGCACAGTGAGTCCTGCCGCGACACGAGTATGGAAAACTAGTTAAGGGTTGTACAATGGCAAAATTCACTGCAGTGTAAATATATTCCGTCGAGGCGAGAATCTTGGGACTTAGAACAGTAGCTCCATGGGGCATTTCCACTATGGCGATGGTCCAACTCGCTACAAAAATGTGCGAAAATTGCCCAATGATTCCAGTACCTATCTTAGCCACGACGCGAATGGTCTAGGCCATGGCGCGAGACCCCAAACCCCTACCTTTAGCATAGAAACCCTAATTTCTTTAACGATAATGCTAGGAAATGATATAGGAATACTTGCGGGAGGTTTTTGTATGTTGAAACTGATGAATGGATGAATCATAAACCCCTCATAGTAGTATGATTTCTTTTATGCATCTTTGTTTTGGTTGTGGTTGTTTAGTGATGACCCTAGCATCAAGGTTCAAATTTTCCTGTATTTTCATAATGTAACAAAATGTAACGTCTCCAAACCTTGATCATTAACTATTAATCGTGCATTTAACCATAAATACAATGATTAGAAGGTAGGGTCATCACAAAGCAAGTCTTAAAAATGTATGCATGAACATAATGCAAATATGAACATTCAAGAAGTAAGCTTAGCATGTGAACAAGTCATACAAGACATTCAAGAGCTTACTAAGTGTTTGGATTGGCCTCACACTTTCCCTTATGGATTTTGGACTTGCCTCACCCATTCTTTAAGAGCTTTGGATTCAACCATACTCTTGAGAACCTACTTTGCTTTTGAGAGACTCTTTACTTTGTCTCAACCAATCTCAAGGGTTCTTGGCTCATCCTCACCATGGTTAAGAGTTCTTGGCCTCTCCACACTCAAGCAAACTCAACAAATATCATACATTCATTTAAAAATATAACATGACATCATGAAATTATGGCATATAAAATCATATTAGCATACTTTTCATGGCTTGAAAATACTCATATACACATTCTAAAATAAGCTAAACACACATCCATGCATGAGAGAAGGTGGAGAGAGCTACCTTGCACATAATTACACACTTTTCCCTTTGGATTCAAGCCTCCTCTTTCGGCCACACACCCACAAATTGGTGGAGATGGTTTCTCTTAGCCTAGATACAATTTATGGGAGCCAATTAGGTTCATGAAACAAACTCTAAGGCTATACAATTTGCTTAAATACTAGATTGCTCTACAACTCCCATTATGGTCTATAAATGCACCTAATGAATCAACACCACTCAATTAATTTCTAGGCTCCATTATTTCCATTCAAATATGATTCTTGACTCTTTTTAAGCCTTTTGGAGTCATCACACAATTAAAACAAAGAGCCTAATATCATGTTGCTTCTTTAGGTCATAATATGGAACCTAAGGCACCAAATCACTTTCTATGAGTTTTAAATTTTTTCCAAGGCCTCCCCTTATTTTCATTCATCAAATATGACTTGAGAATAGCCTTAGAAAAATTTAAAACTCTCCCTAGCTATAAGAACATGGTTTGGCCGAGACTATGCATGGTTTAGGGTTCCTTGGAGTGTGCTTTGTTTTCTTGAAGAAGGAAACTTGTGGGGAGCATCTTAGGGATCTCAACAACTCATTTAAACTCTTAATTAAACTTAGGAATTATCATACAAAATCAAAATTTGGAAGGAACACTTGAAACCCTAGAATTTGTATCTTGAAATGTAATGGTTATTTTGTTATTTTCTTTGCAAATTCTTATTCTTCCCCATCAAATACCTAAGATTCATGCTTGGTTGGGCTTGAAAATTAGATCCTCCTATAGCTCCTAGGGTTGGGAGAAATGGAGAAGAAGGGTGATGGAAGATATCAACCATAGGATGCAATTTTACTTTGTTTTCTTGCTTAGTTTGGCTTGAATCTTCCTTCCTCCAAGCTCCTCTCTTCAAATCCAAAATCTCCCTTGAATTTCTCCCTTGAATCAGATTTATAAACTTCATTTTAATCAAAGAAAATCAAGGAGAATGAAGGAGAGGTGGTGTGGATGGAGAAAAGCATGGAAAACAACCATAAAAACATACCTTTAGCTTAGAATTTCTTCTCCTTCTCCTCCTCTCTTAGTGCGCCCAAAACCCTAGCTCTCTCTTCTGAAATTATGTAAAATTTTCTGATTCCAAATGGAGAGGAAAGTGGGGCACCACCTATATATAGGTAGGGAAAAATGACTTTTTTAAAAATTCTAATTTTGCCCTTCGTACTTTACATTTTCCTTTCTCCTTTGTTTTAGCTCCTTTTTGAGAATCATCTCTTCCATTATAAAATTTAGGTTCCCAATTTAATAAAATGCCTTTGGAATCACTCAAATCAGAGCAAAAACCTTCCCAAATGAAGTCGTCCAAGTTCGGGTACACTGATGTTAGAAAATATCCACCGGAGGGGTTTTAACTGTCCCAGGGCTTTCCATGATTTTTAGGGCCTCTGAGAACCCTGGAGAACTCAAAATTTTTATTTAAAAAGCCCTCCTATGTAAATTCCAAAATTTACTCAAAATTATGAAAATGCCATTACGTTTCGTAAGAAATTGTTTCTTCATTCTAGCTTCGTTTTTCTTTCCGTCTGAGCCTGGGATTCTCATTTTTAGGAGTTTAGAATGCTTTTCAAATTTTTTGGGACCTTAACTACATCATTTTGAGGGACTTCCTTTTGTATCTGGTGAGTTCTATTTGTTGACGGAGAAATCATACGTTATGTTTCTCACGTTTTCTCTCATTTTTAGAGGACTGAATATTACAAAAGACCATAGATTTGCAAGATAGGGAGGCTAGGGCTTTGATTGCACCTTGAATTCTATCATAAATTCTAGCCATATTTTATGATGTTTAAGAGTTCATATAGGCTCTTAAGACACCAAGAGAGCTTCCTACATGCTTCTCCCATCAAAGGAAGCAAAGAAACTCCATTGGTGCCATATGGAAGCATAGCTTCGGCCAAGGAGGGTCCATGCACCTAGGGCATGTTTTAATTCCTTCCAAGCTTAGTTCTACATCATGTATGACAGGAGAATATGAGAGGAAGCCTTGAAAAAATTTTAGAAACCATAGAAAGTGAGATGGCCTTATATGTTCCATAATATAGCTTAAAGAAGCAACACCTAGTTAGGCTCCTTGATTTGATTGTGTGATGAATTCTAGAGGTTTGAATAGAGTCAAGAATTACAAATAGATGGAGAGAATGGAGCCAAGATGATGTTTTCCAAAGGTTGCTTCATTAAGTTCATTATGGAACTATAAAAGAGCCTTATGAGTCACCTAAATTTTCTAGTAATTGTGTGGCCTTAGAATTTGATTCAAGAGTATAATTAGTTTCCATATAATGTGTCTAGGGCAAGAGAAATGATCTCCACCTTCTTGGGTGTGTAAGGTCAAGGGAGAGGATTCAAGACTCAAGGAAAAAGTGTGTAAATGCAATTAAAGTAGCTCTCTCCACCTTCTCTCATGCATGAATGTGCGCTTGCATTGTCTTTAAATGTGTGTATATATGTTTTGAGTTATAAAAAGTATTTTAACATGAGATTTCATCCATGGTACCATGATGATATTTTATGCATGCAAATTATGTTTTATATGCTTGCTTTGGTTTGCTTGAGCATAGAGAAGCCAAGAACCCTTGAACTTGGTTGAGACAACCTAAAGAGTCTTCCAAGAGTGAGGTTGACTCCCAAGAGTAAGGTTGACTCATAATCTCTTAGAGAAAATGGGTGAGGCAAGTTCAAAATTCACAAGTGAATGGATGAAGCTAGTCCACTCACTTGGCAAGCTTATGCATGCCATGTATGATTTGTTCAAATGCTAAGGATATTTCTTAATCAGGTATGATAATCAGGTATGGACCTTGATTGACCCACCCGAAGGTATAAATACCATTAGGTGCAAATGGGTTTTTAAGAAGAAAACTGACATTGATGGCCAAGTGCATACTTTTTAAGCACAATTAGTTACAAAAGGATTTAAACAGACCCATGGTATAGACTATGATAAAAATTTTTCGCCAGTCGCCATGATTAAATTAATTAGGATCCTTCTTGCCATTGTAGCATACTATGATTATTAGATTTGGCAGATGGACATTAAAATAGCATTTCTTAATGAGAAGCTACTTTAGGATGTATACATGACATAACCTGAAGGTTTTATATGTCTAGAGGATCTAGGAAGGTTTGCAAGCTTCAAAAATCTATTTATGGATTGAAGCAAGCATCTTGGAGTTGGAATCATCATTTTGACAAAGTAGTTAAAGAGTTAAGATTCATCTAAAATATTGATGAACCTTCTGTTTACAAGAAGGTTAGTGGGAGGATAATTGAATTTCTAGTACTTTATGTTGATGAAATCTTAGTCATTGGGAATGACAATCCTACCTTGTAGAATGTCAAGACTTGGTTAGGAAAGTATTTCTCGATGAAGGACTTAAGTGAAGCCACTTACATCCTAGGGATTAAGATCTATAGAGATAGATCCAAGAGACTAATTGGCCTAAGTCAAAGCACTTACATAGCCAAGGTACTGCATAGGTTTAGTATGCAAGATTCAAAAAAGGGTTATATACCCATGTCTTATGGCATCAATCTCTACAAATCACAATGTCCTAGTTCACGTAATGAGTGAGATCGCATGAGCAAGATTCCATATGCCTTAACCATTGGATCTATTATGTATGTCATGTTATGCACTAGACCGAATGTCTCATATGACTAGCAGATATCAGTTGGATCCAGGTGAGAGTCACAGGACTGCTGTCAAGAATATCCTAAAGTACTTAAGAAGGACTAAAGATATATTCTTGGTGTATGGAGGGTTGAACGAAGAGCTTATTGTAAATGGTTACACAGATGCAACTTTTCAATCTGACAAGGATGACTTTAGATCACAATCAAGATTCATATTCTGTTTGAATGGTGGAGCAGTCACTTGGATGAGCTCCAAACAAAGCACTGTGGTTGATTCTACAACAGAAGCTGAATATATAGTAGTATTAGATGCAGCTAAGGAAGCTGTTTGGATTAAGAAGTTCATCACTAAGCTAGAAGTGGTGCCTACCATCTCAAATCTAATAGATATGTTCTGTGACAACAATGGTGCAATAACACAAGCTAAAGAGCCTAGGTCACATAAAAAAACTAAACACATACTTAGGCGATATCACCTTATCAGAGAAATCATTGATAGGGGTGATATAAAGATATGCAAAGTACCAATTGATGACAATGTCATAGATCCTTTTACTAAGCCACTTGCACAAGCAAAGCATGAGCGTCATATTAAGTTAATGGATATTAGACACATTAACAATTGGGCCTAATGCAAGTGGGAGGTGTTGGAGATTGTACCCTTGACCAATCTTTGTATTATGAACATTGTATTTCATTAAGAAAAAAAGTTTCTCTTTTATTACTTTATTATATTGTTTGCATTTTTACTATAATAATAATATCCTTGGATAAATCATATTGATTATCCTAAATATTCCTAGTCAATCATCTTTATGGGAATGATGATGAACTAAGGCTAGTATGATTTTGATTGATGATTATGTGTTAATCATGTATGAAGATAAAAATTAAAATTATAGGCACTTGTTAGGAAACAGAGTGTTGGATCAACCTGTCATGAGATAGCTATATAGATTAAGTCATATGCATATCTCTTATATAGCCATGTCACTAAACCTTCAAACCTAAGATTACCATAGCATGTAATGTTTGGTTTTCATTAAATGATGGAAACAGGTGCATTTTCAAAGCAAGTCCCCTGAAATAAATTAGTTAAGGTCCCAAAAAATTTAAGTAGCATTCTAGAATCCTAAAAATGAGAATTCTAGGTTTAGACGAAAAGAAAAATAGAGCTAGAATGAAGAAACAAAATTAAACGAATGACTTACGAAACATAATGACATTTTCGTAATTTTGAGAAAATTTTAGAATTCACACAAAAGGGCTTTTTAAATGAAAATTTTGATTTCTCCAGGGTTCTCAAAGGCCCCGAAAACTATGAGAAGCCCCAAAATAGTTAAAACTTCTCTGGTAGACTTTTTTAATGATAGTGGACCCAAACTTTGATGGATTTATTTAGGAAGGTTTTAACTTTGATTTGAGTAATTCCAAAGGTATTTTATTAAATTGGAAACCTAAATTTCATAATGAAAAAGATAGTTCTCAAAAAAGAGCTAAAACAAACTGGAAACGAAAATGCCAAAACAAAAGGGCAAAATTGAGATTTTTGAAAAGTGTTTCTTAAACCCACCTATATATATAGGGCACCCCATCTCCTCACTCATTTAGCTCATTTAGTTTCCATTCTAAACCAAAGGAAAAACTCTAAGAGTGAGGCACACCAAGAGAAGGAGAAAGACAAGACAAAAGCTATGGATTTTCTTAGTTTTTTTAATGCTTTCTCTTTAGCAAACCTCTTCTCCTCCATTTCCTCTTTCTTTCCTATAGTTTTATTGAAGTTTTTGGATTTTTTTTGAGGGAAGAACAGAGGGGAAAATTCGGATTTGAAAAGAGGAGGCCAAGTAAAGGAAGAAACAACTAAGAAAATAATGAAAAATAAGGTAAAATCTTCATCCCATGGTAGCTACTCCTTCTCCTCTTCTTTCCTCAGTTCGTCCAACATAAGAAGCTACAAGAGGGCTTAGATTTTAGGTAAAACCAAGGGTGAATCTTAGGAAATGGAGTATAAAGAATAAGAATATGCAAAGAGAACTAACAAACAACCATGAAAATTCAAGATAGCAAACCTAGGGTTTCTAGTGTTCCTTGAAAAATTTGATTTGATACTAAGATTCCTAGGCCTAAATGAATATTGAAATGAGCTCCTAAGATCTCTAGAAGGCCCCCATGTGCATCTTCCATCAAGAAAACAAAGTAAAGTCCATAGATGCTAAGAAGGGAGCTAGCCTCGCCCTAAAGGACTTAAGGTACCTAGAGATAGTTTTAAATTTTTTTAAGCCCATTTTTGAGTCATATATGATGAGTGAAGATGAGAGGAAATCTTGAAAAAAATTTAGAAGACCTAAAGAATAAATTGGTGCCATAAGTTTCATAATATGGCCTAAGGAAGCAACATGTGGTTAGGCTTTTTGTTTTAATTATGTGATGACTCTAAGAGGCTTAAAAGGAGTCAAGAATCATATATGAAAGGAAAGAATGGAACATAGAACTCATTTGATAGGTGTTGCTTCATTAGGTGTATTTAGGAACCATAAATGAACCATAAGGTAAAGTTAGAGTTCTAAGTAGATATATGGCCTTAGAAATGACTTCAAGAACTTAATTAGTTTCCATATATTGTGTTTAGGCTAAGAGAAACTAATCCTACACCTTTGTGTGTGTGAGGCCGAGGAAGGGAGCATGTTTTCAAGAGGGAAAGTGTATGGTTGCAACAAAGGTAGCTTACTTCTCCTTCTCTCATGCATGAATGTATGCTTGACTTGTCTTTAAATGTATGTATGTGTGTTTTAAGCTATAAAAAGTATTTTAGCATGAGCTTTTATTCTATGGCACCATATTATGCATTATGTTTTCATATGATGCCTAATATGTTTGCTTGGATTTGCTTGAGTGTGGAGAAGCCAAGAACCCTTAGCCATGGTGAGGATGAGCCAAGAACCCTTAGAAATGGTTAAGATAAAGCAAAGTGTCTCCCAAGAGTGAGGTTGAGTCAAAATCTTATAGAGAAAATGGATGCAACAAGTCCAAAATCCAGAGGTGAATAGGTGAGGCTAATCTACTTGGCAAGCCTATGTATGCTTTGTATAACTTACTCATATGCCAAGAATGCTTCTTGAATGCTCATATTGTTCCTTGTACTCATGCATGCATTTTTAAGACTTATTTTGCATACTTTATATATGGTTGAAATGAGATATGAGCTATTGAGATTCTTTGAATCTCATTCCCTCCTCTCCAATGTTCTAACATGCTAGGTGGACTAAGTGAGCAAGGTAATGGAAGCTATCAACTTAGAAGATAAGAGTATGACACTAAAGTGCATTGATTTTACTTCTTTATGGCCATATGAGTGGCAAATGTTATAATCTTTTATTGTATATGTCTTATGACCTCATGAACATGTGTAATTATGCAAATGTATCATATACAAATGAGATTTAATGTTATGTGTATGGTAATGTGCATTTTGGGTAGTGAATGGCAATGTAAAGCATGTAGATTCTTGTGTATGGCATGGGGTGAGAGAGTGAGTTTTCAAATTCTGGTGTGTGCACCTTTGAGACAAGTTTAGAAGGTCATTTTGGTGCATTCCCACGTGCTCAAGTGGTCATGGTTTCCTTGGAGCTCAAAATGGACCATTTGGACCCTTTGTAAGACACAAAATGAACCATTTTGCAACTCAACGTCAAGATTTGACCAAATGAATGAATTTACCCATGAAATTTGGTACCATCTAGAGCTTCTTTAGATATTTTTGGAAAGCCAAAGATTAGATTATTCGGAGCTCTGTGGAATTAATTATGAATTTCCACAATTGGCATTTTTCTGTTGAACTAATACAGGTACTGTTCTTATGGTCAGAAACGTGGGCTGTGTCATTTGTAGGACAAATGATGTCCAATACTCATAAAAGTTTATAAGAATAAACTAGACATATAATCATTCCATGGCCATTGAGATCATCCCAATTGGACCTCTAAACAGGGAGATATGAATTTTTGAAGTTAGAGGTCAGTGTTAGGGATGATAGTAGACCTCTGGTACTATTACATCAATTTTTGGTATCTATCAACCCCTGTTGGGATCTAAAAATATTTTTAGAATAAATTAGACATCTTTATATTTCCATAATGGTATAGTGTGCTTGATTTCAATTTTTCTAAAATTAGTTATGATTTTTCAAAGTTTGTAATAGAAAGTTGAAAATTCTGGCTGAGGCTGCACCTAGTATTTTTGTGTATTCCATCTGCTTGCATGAGTTCTAGGCCACTTCCTTAGATGGTTTTGAGTTGTATTTAGGTAATTAAATATGAGAATGAGTTGAGCAAGTTCATATAATCTACAGAACATCGAATGGAAAATTTATCCACTACATAACATAAATTTATTTATTATTTTTATTGTTCTTTCCTTGGAAACTTGTGTAATTCTTAGAAATGAGTTTAGACAAAGAATGGGATGAGCTATATAATTATGGTGTTGCAATTTCTACATGAGGAACACTATGCTCTGGCATAGTCAAAAGTCACCTTTAATCAGGTGATCATAAAGGCTGTGATCAGGCATAGTTGAATCCATGCATAAGAAGATAAGTGGTCAAGATGGAATTTGTCCCTCATATTAGTAGAAAGATATCTTTGGGACATGTAACAACCAAGAAAAAGGGAAAGAAGAAAGAAAAAAAAAGCTGAAAATTTTTTAAGGGCTGAAAATTTTCTAAGTCTGCTAGTTACAGCCTAGCTATAGCGAATGTACCTATTCGCTATAGCGAGAAATGGTCTAGCTATAGCGAGAGTGCCTTTTAGCTATAGTGAGTGCGGGCACCCCATACAAAAACCAGGGCGTTGCTCGCCGTAGTATACGCCGTAGCAAAGGCAGGGATCTGGGACTGATACGAGTTCGCCGTAGCAAGGGTTATGCCTCGCTATACTGAAGGTTAGTCCGGAAAAGCGTGAAAAAAAAAATTTGACTTATTAAAACATAGTAACCCCTCCTTTCTTCTTTTAACCAACTTAAGCTCCCTCTAAGGCAGAGAAAAGGGTGGAAGAAAGAGAGAGAAACCTAGAGGAGGAAAGAAAAATAAGAAAAAGGTAAGATTTGCATGGCTTTTCTCTTAGAATATTGTTCTTCTCTCCTTGTCCTCTCTTCCTATGGTTTTGGTGGTTAAAGTAGCTATGTTTTGGGCTTCGTTCAGAAGAGGGAAAGTGGAAAACCACTCTTGAGGGAGGTTAGAATTCATGTAGCTTCACTTCCTTGATTTCCTTTCTTGAGAGCTTGAGAGAGGAAGGATAGTTGGTGAATTTCTAGAGAGAGAAAGAACCCTTAGCTCTATATGCTTAGTAGGGTTTGCTAGAAAGAAATCCTAGCTTTATGAATAAAGTGTTAAGAGAGTAATTCCATACTCCTTGTGTGTCTAGGCTCAAGAGAAACACTCCCATCTAGTGGTGATTATGGAATCAACAAGGGAGGAGATAAATTGAAAGGAAAAGCTTGTAATTAGCCAATAAGGTAGCTCTTTTCACCTTCTCTCATGCATAGATGTGTGCTTATGTTGTCTTGCATGTGTGTATGTATGTTTTTAAACCATGAAAAGTATACTAGCATGATGATGCCTTATATATTCCAATTATGTTTTATGTGATTGCTTTGCTTTGCTTAAGTATGGAAAAGCCAATAACCCTCTAGCCATGGTGAGGATGAGCCAAGAACCCTAAAGTTGGTTGAGACAAAGTAAAGAGTCTCCCAAAAGTGAGGTTGACTCCCAAGAGTAAGGTTGAGTCTAAGAACCTCTTAAAGAATGGGTAAGGCAAGTCCAAAATCCACAAGTGAATGGGTGAGGCTAATCCATTTGTTTGGCAAGCTCTTGTATGTTATGTATGGCCTACTCAAATGTTGAAAATGCTTTCTTCTGATTTCACATGCTAATATGCCCATGCATACATTTGTGAGACTTGTTTGCATACTTTATGTATGATTGAATGAGAGATGAGCTATTGAGATCCTTGGAATCTTACTCCCCCCTCTCCACCATCCTAACATGCTAGATGGACCAAGTGAGGCAAGAGATGGGAGCCACCAAGCCTTAAGCTAGGGGATTTGGTGAAGAAATTGTAAAAGAGCCATTTGTCACTATTTTGTAGTTAAGCTAAAAGATGTACTCTAATGATGTAATGATGTATATGATGTAGCAAGTCTAAATACTTGTAAATGAATGTATTTATCATATATGTATGAGAATTAGAACCATGTTGAAGGATGTAGCAAGTTTCGGTATGAATAGTAAGATCTTAGCATTATGTATATGGTGTATGTGTTGGTGTGGGAGAGTGAGTTTTGCAAATCTGGGTTGTTAAATATTTGAGCCATGTTTAATAACTTATGTTAATGCTTTCCCAAGTGCTCATAGAGCCTTAGAAATAGGAGAAACCAATTTGGACCCCAATAGCCCCCTTTTTAACACAAGAAATTGGTCCCTTTGCCCATGATGTCCAAGTCTGACCAAATGACCTCTTCTTGCCTTGAAATTTGGCATGTGACTAGATCTTATCTAAAGCTTTTTGGGAAGCTAAAGATCAAGTCATTTTGAGGTCTGTGGAATTTTCTATGATTTTTCAAAGTTGGTATCAGAAATTCGGATTCATATCAGCACTGTTCATTTGGTCAGTTGTGAAATTATGTCATCTGAGGGGAAAACGTAGTCCAATGGCTATGAAATTTTATAGACAGAAACTAGACAGTCACAGTGACTTGTAGCAACTAGAAGCACCTCATTTGGAGGTCTAGAGAGGAAGATATGCAATTTCGAAGTTCCTGCCTAGTATCAGTCATCTTGCCTGACCCGAGTTACTGTTCCATAAATTTCTGAGAGTTTGGCTCGATAAACTGATCTGGAGATATTTTTTCTCTTTATTTAACATCCACATCTTTCCATAATGGTATCATTTGCATGCATTGGATTTTTGTGGAATTAGTTAAATATTTTTGAAATTCATATCAGTAAATTGTGACAGTAGCAGGACCCACTCCGACCTCCAGATGATTTCGCATGTCAAACGTCCTGTGTGTGGGATGTTATGACTTGAACATATTTTTAGCATGAAGTAGACATTCTAAGCTTTCCAGAATGACTGAGATTACATTTTTATGGATTCTCACATTTGTGGTTGTTTAGGGTCATTACTAAACAACCATAAATGTGAGAATCCATAAAAGAAATTATACTATCATGAGGGGTTTGTGATTCATCCATCCATCAGTTTTAACACACAAAAACCTCCCACAAGTGTTCCTACATCATTTCCTAGCAATACCATTGAAGAAACTGGAGTTTCTAGGCTAAAAGTAGGAGTTTGAGGACTTGGGTCGTGACTTGAACCCTCCCGTCGAGTCTAAGTTAGGTTTTGGAGCTCGAAAAATATGCTTTTTACTTTGCGCCGTGGCCTCGACCTTCCACGTCGTGGCTAAGTTACTCTCGAGAATCATTAAGTAATTTACGTGAATTTCACCACGGCTATTAGACCATTGCCGCGGCCAGCCTACGTGGCACTGCAGCAGAAATGTAACAACCGGGAAAAAGAAAAATAAAAAAAAAAAGAAAAGAAAAGAAAAGAAAAGCTGAAAAATTTTTGAAAGCTGAAAAATTTTCTAAGTCTGCTAGCTATAGCCTAGCTATAGCGAATGTACCTATTCGCTATAGCAAGAAATAGTCTAGCTATAGCGAGAGTGCCTTCTCGCTATAGCGAAAATGCTTCTAGCTATAGCAAGTGCGGGCATCCCATACAAAAACTAAAGCGTTGCTCGCCGTAGCGCGCACCATAGCAAAAGCGGGGGTCTGGAACTGATATGTGCTCGTCGTAGCGAGGGTTATTCTTTGCTATAGCGAGGGCAAGTCTAAAAAAGTGTGAAAAAAGAGAATTTGACTTCTTAAAGAGTCTAGATTCATCCTTTCTCTATAAACTGACCTAAGCTTCGACCAAGAAGAGAGAAAAGGGCTGTGGAGAGAGAAAGAGACCTAGAGAAGGAAGGGGAACAAGAAAGAGGTGAGCAAGCTTGAGATTTCCATAGCTTTTCTTCTTAGCATGTTGTTCTTCTCTCTTTACCCTCTCTTTATATGGTTTTGGTAGTTGATTTGGGTTTGGTTCAGAAGAGAAAAAGTGGAAAACCACTCTTGAGGAAGGCTAAAGCTCATGTAGCTTCATTTCTTCTTCTTTGCTTTCCTTTTTGAGAGCTTGAGAGAGGAAGGAGAGTGAGTGGAATTCTAGAGAGAGAATCCCTAGTTTATTACATGTGTAGTGGGGGTTTGCTTCGATAAAGAGCCCCTTTAGCTTTATGAATGTTTATTTAAGTTATGAGAGAATAATTCCATGCTCTTTGTTGTGCCTAGGCTTAAAGGAAGCAACTCCATCTAGTTGTGAGTGTGAAATCAAGAAGGGAGAAGAGGAATTGAAAGGGAAGGCTTATATTGGCTTATGAGGTAGCTTTCCACTCCTTCTTGTTGCATTCTTGGATGTGTAAAAGTCATTGTATGCTTATGTATGTGCTTGTATGATGAGATATGCCATTTGATATTGCCTTGATGCATTGGTACCAATATGCTTATGATATGAATTGTGAAATTACTCGGGTGAGGTGGTGCTGAAAGTCCCTTGAGACGGGTGCGGTGGAGCCAAAAGTTCCTAAACCAAGGGTGAGGCCAATCCAAAAGTCCCAAAGCTCGGGTGAGGCTAGACCGAAAGTCCCTAGAACCTATTCTTGGCATTGATATGATATTTATGGTGTGAAACTCATATGTTATGTCATTGTAACTTGCTTGCATGCTTTGACTGGTTTATATATCTTGATTACTTCTTGAATGAGTATGAGCTATTGAGATTCCATGAATCTCACCCCCTTCCCTCTTCCATCTTAACATGTTAGGTTTAGCTCAAGGAGAACCAAGTGCACACCAAGGAGCCTAGTTGAGCATGCTTAGGGAGTTGTGTAGTTATTTTGGTTCTTTTGTTGTAAAGAGGTGCTAAAATGAATATGCACCTATTATTTTTGAGATGTAAATATTTGAGCAAGTGTAAAAGTATGAATGAATGATGTATGAACTGTAGAGCAAGTCAAAGCAATGAAAATGTGGAATTTGGCCCTTTTGTGGCTTACATGTAATAGTACATTTTGCTCCGTAGCATAGTGAATTTGAAATGTATGATGACTTGGATCACTTGGGCAATTCATATATGCTATGTTTATACTTTCAAAACTTGCCCAAGAGATGCTAGAACATGTGGGAGGCCAATTGGACCCACTTTGAACCATTTTGAGTGCCAAAACCTTCATATTTGTGAGCTCCATCAAAGTATGGCCAAATGAGCTCTTCTTAATATGGAATTTGGCATGCCTCTAGAGTCTATTGAGAGATTCTTGAGAAGATAAAGTGGGTAATATTTGGAGCTCTATGGAATATTTGGCGAATTGTTGAAGTTGGAAATTTTAATGGTTTTGGTCATGGTATTGTGCAACTAGTCTGAAAATGAATCCATGTCATTCATAGACCAAATGGTGTACAATTGTCATGAACTTTTATGATCATAAACTAGATATCTTTAGTGAGCTATAACAACTAGAAGCACCTCAATTGGAGGTCTGTAGAGGGAGAAACGACTTTCTGAAGTTCTGTATCAGCATCAGGGAAGCTATCCGACCTTCGTTACTGTTCTATCCGTTTTTGAGGTCCAAGAGCTCTTGAACTGATCTGACTTATTTTTCTCCTATATTTAACATCTGTAGCTTTCCCAATTGGTATAGTTTTCCCAGATTGGATTTTTTTGGAATTAATTACGAATTTTTGAAGTTCATGACAGTAAGCTGCACCAGTACCAGGGACAGCCAGACCTCTGTCTCTTTTTGATGTCAAAGATGGTCTAAACGCTGAGATTGTGGTTGGAATTTATTTTTAGTGTAAATTTAACATCTAAGGGTTTCCAAAGAACTATGATTTGATTGATTCTCATTTTTTTAGAATTAGTTATGATTTTCCAAATTCAGAGCCAAAAATCTAACTGTTGGGCTCATTTGAGAAATTGCATTTTCTCAGTTTTTGGCTTCACATCTGTGGTTTATGAGTTGTTTGAGGCTATGTACAAGTTGTATAGATGGTTTTTGAGCAAAGAAGGTGAATGATGGCTTAACGGGACCCACGGGACAAAATATGACTGGTTAAACCCCGACTTAAAGTAGTACAATGCCACGGTTTTGGTCATTTTCTTTGGAAATCATATGGAATCAAGCCTAGAGGGAGATGAGTTGGAGTCAAGTCATTATGGTGTTACAAGAAATGCCTCTTGGGACTACTATTCAAATTCTCACGATTCTTGGCTTGGTGAAAAACTCTTGCACCGCGACGAGGATCACTACTGGACACTCCTTACCTAGTTTTTTCATCTAGCGCCGCGGCCAGACTTGTTGCACCGCGGCGAGCTTTCTCTCTGCCACCTTCCTGGGCGTTTTTTTTTTCACATTGAGCCGCAACGAGATTCCTCAAGCCGCGGCGTTCCTCGCCACTGTCACTCTCCAGGCCGCGGCGAGGCCTTCCTGGCCACAGCATGACTCCCTCCTGTAACTACATCTCTCAAATTTTATCCCATGCACTCCAATTCTCTTCTTAAGAACACCATAGGACCACTTCCCCTCATTTTATATGACTCTAATGGTATTTATCTATCTTATTTACCCAATTATTCTACCATTACTAATTTAAAACTTAAGTACTAATTCCTACTTGTCCAACCACCACATATCAACAATTTCATGGATTAATGACAACAAGAATTCAAGCACTATAATAATTAACATCTGATACACATTCCGTTAGAGATTTCATATATCAATGGTTCATATCAACTTCTAATGCATCACATAATTATATTTCCACTAGTATAACATACCATAAATTTAATAAAATTCATACATCAGGTGTTATAGGTTCATATATCCAATACCAAGCTAAGATAAGGCCTAACTCCTCAATAAATACATCATAAGCAATCAAAATATAAGAGCCTACACTTGGCAGCATGATTACATGATGATGCTATATAAAAAGGAATATAAAATTTAGCATCTATTCTAGATAAACTAGTCTAAGTGTGGCCTTCTCCCCACATGGTTGGAGCTCATGGATTTTCATCCACTTACTTCCCCTTATCGTTACCTGAAGAGCCTTCACCTAAAAGTATAATCCCATGAAACAGGGTGAGATGCGAATCTCAGTAACTGAGGAAATTTCTATTCATAATATCCAATTTAATTAACATATATGCATGAATCAAAATCAACATTAGAATCATATCAGTCATATCAGTAAAGGAAATAGTTAGGCTACTATGATTACCATTCCATACTGGCAATCATAATTTCACATGTTAAAGGCCAATAATACCGGGAGAAGCCCGTCCACGACACCCACTCCCCAATGAGCACAACTAGGGCTCAGTGCATTTAGTGTTTGATCATAACCCGGTACCTGATCGAAGCACATGCACGGGTGACAGCCGCACCACAGCTCCACCATGGACTCACAAGGTCCAAACACAATACAATAAATAGCCAACCAATTCATTTAACATTTCAAATCATTCATATACAACAAATATGAAATTAAAGTAGATATATACATAGAATTAATATAATCTCGGTTACCTTACTTGTAGACAAGTTGGAAAGTTACAACAATACCAAAATCCTCCTAAAATCATAATATCAGAAAATGATTATTTTTATCAGTCCATTACTATCTCATTCATCATTTGTGGTAATAACCCAATGCTCAAAGAATCAAATTACTAATAGTTACCTAAGGGATACCCACCCAATCACCAAGAGCCTCAAATTTTAGATTTTACCTTCCCTAGACTAGAAACATCAATATATCACTCCAAATCACAGGGAAATTCGTACAAAATTAAGGCTCATACTATAAGTCTACTATGGGGGTCTTAAACCAGTAGGAAATGCATCAAAATGGAGAGTTTATACTTACTTAATAACACCCTTTGCCCCAACCTACGAAATTTCACCAAGAAAATCCTAAACAACCACATTTCAGATTTTAGGTATAGTGAAAATACTCTGAATGAAAAACTATTTGGGCCAAAATGAAGAAAAAGAGAAGGGGATTAAGTTATACAATTATTTCCTTGGCTGAATCTTGCTCTAGAAGTGAAAAATGGTGGATTTCTTGCCCTAAACCCTAGCCTCCCTTCAAACCTCCGAAAATGAGTTGTGTTTTGTGTTTCTGCATAAGGGAGGGGAAAGGCTACATATGTTTAGGGTTTTAGATGGGTTTAGGCTGACCCAATGGTCCAATTGCAAGTGGGTTCTGATTTAAGCCTTATTGGGCTAACTTTAATGTGTTGGGTTATAAAATTTAATTGGACCAGACCAAGTTTGAAGAACTCCATGGTTTTAGGTCTGCACAAGGTTTATTGGGCCATTTATAAAAGCTTATGGAAGTTAGGTCTTGGGTCTTTAATTCATTAAATCAGATTGGGCCCTCCATTAGTTTCTAACCTTGGCCTACTTAATTTAATTTAGGCCTAGATGGGGTTTCTAACTCAATTAAATCTCAAACTCATATTAATAATTTATCTCTTTAAAATTTTCATTCACTTAACTTACCTAATCATTTTATATTAATTATTCTTAATTAACCCAAATCTATGGTTAATACCTTAATTAATTTTAGGGTGTTACATTATGTCCTAAGCTTTCCAAAAAGTGCTTATTTTCTTAATTTGGATTTTTCTAACTCAAGTTATGAATTTTAAAGATTATGATAGAAATATGGAATTCCATGGAATGGTATGAACTTGTAAGTATGTGGTGCTTAATCTTAAACCCGAATTCCGTATTTCTTTTTGTGATGTTTCTATATGAACAAGTGTATTAAGGATGAAATTTGAGTTTGGTAAGTTGAAATAGTTCATTTAAGCAAAAATGAATTAATTTGACATTTAATGATAGTATTTTTTACTACTAAAAGTATTAAAATTACAAAAATAGATATTATAGGCACTTTGTGATGCAAATTAAGTGTTATCTACCTATGGTATTGCATGAGGCAGAGAAAATGGATGGAATTACTAAAAAATTATGACTATACATTAAAATGTCATTCAGGTAAGGCCAATATGGTGGATGATGCATTGAGTAGAAAATTCATACATGCAACCTATATGATGATTTGAGAATAGGAATTCATAGAAAAATTCCAAAATATGAATATATCTTGTTTGTAATACCTTAACCTCTTAGCCCTTACACAATTATCCCATAGGTTAACTTAACCCATACTTGGCATATGGAAGTCCATTTACAAAAAAATAACATTTTTACCCATGGTTAATTGTGTAACGGAAGGCTCATTTTATTTATTTTTATGTTTCATAGGCCATATGAACTCATCAATATTAATTTTCATCTATAACATATCCATACAAGTCAGAAACATCCCATTGTATCTCATATATCTCGGGTTTGGAACCATATATCAGAAAAACTAGATTTTGCTCTCAGGTACCTTGCTCCAAATTTCTAATATGAATTTTGAAAATTTATAACTAATTCTAGAAAAATTAAAATTATTCATATCATAGCTTTCTGGAAAGCTTTAGATGTTAACTAATAACTAAAAATAGTTCTAGACTAGAAAATACCATCTGGACCACACAAAAAAATAGAACAGTACCAGAGGTCTCTATTGCATTTTGATACTGACCATAAATTCAAAAAATTGGTTCTCCCTCTACAGAGCTCCAAATGAGATTCTTAGTGGTTATGGAAAGCTTATAACATCTAGTTTAGTTTTATAAAATTTCATGAACATTAGACTTCATTTGATCCACATATGGCACAAAGATGCAAACTGACCATATGAATAGTACACATACCAATTTTGCATAATTTTGCCAACTTTGAAAAATCATAATAAATTCTCTAAAGCTTCAAATTGAGTACTCTTTTACTCTCTAAAAATATCTAGATGAAGTTTATGGTCAGTATCTTGTTGGCTAAATTTTATGTAAAAACTCATTCATTTGGTTAGACTTTGGTTCAGCTTAAGATTTGATCAAATTTGAAGTTCATAATGGGTTCCATATGTACCAAATGCTCTTCTCATCTTTTCACAACTAGTTGAGCATCACCAAAAGCATAAACATAGCCTAGGGAAGCATGCCAAATGGTTCAAATCATCATAGAGCTCAATCTCATCATACCACATGCATTCATACACATGAACATAAGGGTGCTAGGATGTCAATCTCTAACATAGGGATTCATTTAGCTTCAAGATTGATATACACGTCATAGTTACAAATCTTTAAACTTGTTCAAATGGTTACATCTTATATAAATCATGTCTTTACAAACTTTGACATCAAATTACATTCAAAGTTATGCTATTGTCAAAGTATAGCTAATCATGTTCCTTGGCTCACATTTTTGCTTCCTTGAGCTTCACCTAGACATGGTTAAATGGCAAGTGGGGAAGAGTAAGATTCAAAGAATCCCAATAGATCTTTACTCTTTCAAACATACATATATGATGCTTTTACATGTCAAAGAATGCATGCATGGCATTTAGACTACTAAACATACATAAAGCATTTTCCTTGTCATGGAAAATCATACATATCATACATAAGCTCTCATGGACGTTGGTCTAACCTCACCCATTTTCTTTAGGACTTTTGGATTTGCCTCACCTATTTTCAAGAAAATTTTGAATTAGCTTCACTCTTCTTGAGACTTTTGGCTCATCCTCACCCATGCTAAGAGACTTTTGGCATAACCAAACCCATTCAAGCCAATTTGCATCATAAACACATTTCAAGAAACATAATGGTACCATAATATGTAACCATTGGTTAGAAACATTTCTCATAGGTCAAACATACACACAAGCATTTAAAAACAAATAAACATCCAAGCAATACATGAGAGAAAGGTTAGAGAACTACCTTGAAGCAAGAACACACACTTTTCTCTTGAACTCTTCTTCCCCTTTTTGGTCAAGTTCATGCAACTAGGTAGCATTTGGTTCTCTTGGGCTAAACACATTAAATAGGACATATTTCAATATAAGAACAAGATCTAGCTTTATGCAAACTGTAATACCTTACTTATTAGACTTCTTAACTCATCATCAAAGGTTTGCTTCATATTCTTACATGGAAAATAAGCATATTTAATGGTAATAAATTGCATTATGTAAGGTCCAAAAATTTTATTTCATGTTTCATGGATTATATGAACTCATTCATATCATTTTCCATCCATAATAAATCTATACAAGTCATACACATCACAAAACATCCCAAGAGTTTCAGATTTGGAACCATGCTTTACCAAAAACTAGAATTTCTCTCGGGTTACAGAGGTAGATTTCTAACATCAACTTTGAAAAATCATAATTAATTATAATAAAATTAAAATTAAGTAAATGATAGCTTTCTGGAGATTCCTAAGTGTCAACCATAGGTTAAAAATTATTTTAGACCATAAAAACATCAACTAGACCATGAGTGATAATAGAATAGCACCAAAGATCCAGCTATCCAAGTTTGCTATCATAGGTTTCTGATATAAATTTCAAAAATTCATAACTAATTTTAGAAAAATAAACATCTAGTAAGCCATACCATCTTGGAAGTTTGTGGGTGTCTACCAAAGACTAAAATAATTCTAGACCAATGCCATGGCCTTTAACCAGTGGAAATTGATGGAACAATAACGCAGGTCAACCTGCATTATTAATACTAACATGAAACTTCAAAACTTTATTTCTCCCTCTACAGAGCTCAGAGCTCTAATTAAAATGGTTTTAGTGGCTTTGGAAAGCTTATGATGTCTAGTTTATGCCTACAAAATTTCATGAGCATTGAATTTCATTTGACATATATGTGACATAGAGAAGTAAACTAACCAAATGAACAATAACCATACCATTTTTTTGCATAATTTGGCCAACTTTGAAAAATCATAATAAATTCTCTAGAGCTCCAAACTAGGTGCTCTTTTACTTTGTGAAAAATTCTAGATGAGACCTACTCGCTAGCCAAATTTCATGGAAAAAATCACTCATTTGGTTAAACTTTGGTTCAGCTCACCATTTGGTCAAATTTGAAATCCAAAATGGGATTTTAAGACACCAATTGCTCTTCTTGACTTTCCACAACCACTTGAGCAAGTCTAAAAGTATAATTACGACATATAAAAGCATGTCAAATAATCCAAATCATTATAGAGCTCAAACTCACCATGCCATTTGCATTTATACACAAACACATTCTAGCACAAGGGTGGTAAATTCTCACATTTCTATACATTTGGCTTCCACATTGATACATACATCATATATATACATTTGAACTTGCTCAAAGGTCTACATCATATATACATCTCATGGATACAATTATTGATATCATAATGCAAATACAAAGATTATTTCTTTATCATTTTGTCAAAGACTTGCCTCTCATAGTTGTTGGTTACCATTTTTGGGCCCTCTTGGTTCACCTTGACATGGTTAGGCATATGTGGAGAAAAAGTTAGATTCAAAGAATTCCAATAGCTCTTAACCCTTTCAAACATACATAATAGATGCTAAAACATGTCAAAGAATACATGCATGGCTTTCGAGCTACTAGTGAACATATACATAACATTTTTCATGTTCAAGAAACTCATACATAATATACATAGGCTCTCAAGGATATTGGTTTAGCCTCACTCACTTTTCTTGGGGCCTTTGGATTTGCCTTACCCATTTTCAAGGAAATTTTGACTCAGCTTCACTCTTCTTGAGACTTTTAGCTTTATCTTATCCACTTCTAAGGACTTTTGGCATCACTAAACCCATGTAGGCTAAAACACATTTATAAAACATATTTCAAGATCAACATGGTGCCATGACATGTGGTCAATAGCTAGAAACACTTCTCATGGCATAAACATACATACAAGCACTCAAAGATAAGCAAACATCCAAGCCATATATGAGAGAAAGGTTAGAGAGCTACCTTGGAGCATTTGCATACACTTTTCTCTAGGAATTCTTCTCCTCTTTCTCTGCCAACCTTGTAATTAGGTGGCCCTTAGTTCTCTTGGCCTAGACACATCAAGAGAGGCATAAATTACTCACAGAAATAAGCTTTGGCATCATACACACTCTATGTGAAGCTACTTTGTTCTATGGTTCCATTATGCTTCCATACAAAACCTTATGAAGTAACTAGGAGAATTCATGATTTTGGCTCCCATTTCTCATTCATTCTAGGTTGCTTGACTCCTTTTAGACTTCTTAGAGTCATCACACATTTATTTTAAGGAGCCTAGCTATAAGTTGCTTCCTAAAGTTTCATTATGGAACCTATACCTCTATCTCACATTCTAAGGTTTTTAAATTTTTTCCAAGGCTTCCTTTGATATTCTTCCATTGTATCTAGTCCCATTTTAGGCTTAGAACAAATTAAAACACTCCCTAGGTACTTGTAGTGGGTTAGGTCGAGACATAAAGAGAATTGTGCACCTATGGGCTTTTGCAATTTTTCTTGAAGGAAATGGCACATGTGAGGCTTTCTAGGTGTCTCAAGAACCCATATATACTATTAGACAATTAGAAAGACCATTAGAAAGCTTCATACGTACCATGGTGCAATAAAAATGCTAGGTTTTGAAAACCTAATTTCTAATACTTCTTTTTGAATTTATTTGCATATACTTGTTTTTCACCCTCAAAAACCTAGGATTCATGCTTGGTTTAGGTCAGATTTTACTCCCTCTTAGTTTTTCTATAGGTGGCTGAAAATCACTCATGGAAGAACAAGAAGAAGGAAGCAAGGAAATTTATAATACCTACCTTGATTCCAGCCTTTTCCAAGAGTCTTCTCCTTTGCTATGGATACTCCTTAGAATTTTGAACTTCTCCCTTTAAACATGACTCAAAACAGATCCAACTCACATACAAAAATCATGGAAAGAAAGAGGAGATGGAGGAGAACAAGTTTGCTAAAGGAAGGAGCATGAAAAGCCAAGGATTTCTTACCTTTTTCCTAGCCTTTGTCTTATCCTTTTTCCCCTCCTCTTGTGCACCCCTTCTTGCTGAGTTTTGCTTTGTTTTAGGCAGAAACTAAGTTAACTAAAATGAGGAGAAGAGTAGGGTGCCACCTATATATAAGAAGTGTTCAAGAAGAAGCTTTTCAAAATGTCTGATTTTGCCCTTCATCATTGGCTTTTTTGTTTTAAGCTCATTTCAACTCTTTTTCGAGAACTGTCTTTTCTATCATAAAATTTAGATTCTCTAACCTATAAATTACCTTTGGAATTACTCAAATTAGGTCTAAAACCTTCTCAAATGAAAGGGTCAAAGTTCAGGTCCACCGACATTCTAAAACATAAATCAGAGGAGTTTTAACTGTTCTAGGGGTCCTATAGTTTTTAAGGCCTTTGAAAATCCTAAGAAACTCAATTTTCCTATTTAAAAATCTCTCCTTTGAGTTTTCTAAAAACTGCCCAAAATTACGAAAATACCACTGCATCTTCATTAAATTTTGTCTCGTTATTTGGGCTCCATTTTCAAGGCACCTCTGGGCTTTGATCTTTATTATTTGAGGTCAAAATTATTACTCTAATTTTATTGGACCTCAAATTATTCTATCCAAGGAACTTCCTTTTATATCTAGTGAGTTTCGTATGTTTACAGAGAAACTAAACATTATGTTTCTCATATTTACGAAGGAACTGGATGTTACAAAAACTCTATGGAGGACTGCTTTCTCATATGATTACATAATGGCTCCATACAAGACACAATGAAACAACTATTAGAATTCATTATCTTAGCTCCATTTTCTCCTTTAATCTAAGTTTCTTGACTCCATTTAGACTAATTTCATTTCAAGGAGCCTATACCTTAGTTGCTTCTTTATGTCTTAAAATGAAGTCTATATCTCCATCTTCCAAACCATGATTTCTAAATTCATTCCAAGGCTTCCTTTGATGTTCATTAGTCATATTTAGTCCCTTCCTAGCCTTATAAAAATTTAAAACACTCCTTTGGTGCATTAATTATTCTTGGCCAAGACATAAAGGAGCATTGGAACCCATGAAGTTTGCTTGTTTCTCTTTAGGGAATTACCACATATGAGACTTCCTAGGTGTCTTGAGAACTCATATATACTCTTAAACAACCTAAATTATCATAGAAAGTCTCCTACATATCAAGGTGTAACAAAATCCCTACCTTTTGTAACTTTAATTCTAATGCTTCTTCTTTGAATTCCTTTACATATTCTTGTTTTTCACACTTTAAAACCTATGTTTCTTCCTTGTTAAGACTAGAATTCACTCCCTCTTGCTTAGGCTTAGTGCTAGCCAAAACCTTAAGGAAGAAAAACAAACAAAAGAAGCATGGAAAGCTATAGAATTACCTTGTATTCAAGCCCTTTTCAAAAGTTCTTTCTATTGCTTCAAGCTTCTCCTTGAAATTTTGAGTTTTCTCCTTTGGACCAGCCACAAACCAGTCCCAATTAAGCCATGAAAACCATAGGAAGGAATATGAGAAGGAGAGGAACAATGTAACATCCGTTCTTTGAAAACTAGAGAAAACGTGAGAAACGTAACGTACGATTTCTTTGTAAATGAACGAAATTCACTGGATACAAAAGGAAGTTCCCTGAAATGAGATAGTTAAAGTCCCAAAAAATTTGGGAAGTATTCTAGACTCCTAAAAATGAGAATCCCAGGCTCAGACAAAAAGAAAAATGGAGCTAGAATGAAGAAACAATTTCTTATAAAAAGATTACGAAATGTAATGGCATTTTTGTAATTTTGAGCAAATTTTGGAATTCACATAAGAGGGCTTTTTAAATGAAAGTTTTGAGTTTTCTAGGGTTCTCAGAGGCCTTGAAAATCATGGAAAGCTTGACACAGCTAAAACCCCTCTAGTGGACGTTTTTCAATGTCAGTATACCTGAACTTTGACGGATTCAATCAGAAAGGTTTTAACTCTAATTTAAGTGATTCCAAAGGCATTTTACTAAATTGGGAACCTAAATTTCATAATGGAAAAGACGATTTTAAAAAGGAGCTAAAACGAAGGAAAAACAAAAATGCCAAGAATGAAGGGCAAAATGGGAATTTTTGAAAAGTGTAACCTCCTCCCACCTATATATATGATGTATCCTTCTTCTCCCTTCATTTTGCATGACCAAGTTCTACCCAAAACTAGAGTAAAACCCTAGGGAGAGTGGCGAACAAAAGGGAGGCAAAGAGGAGGAGAAATCAAAGGCTTAAAGTATGGAAATTTAGTAGTTTTTCATGCTCTTCTCTTCCAAACCTCTTCTCCTTCATTCTCCTTTATTTTCTATGATTATAATGAAGTATATGGATCTATTTTAAAGGAGAAATTGAGGGAAAAATCAGGATTTGAAGAGAGGAGCTTAAAGAACACAAGATTCAAGTGAAAAAAGCAAGAAAACAAGGTAAATCTTGCATCCCATGATAGCTACTCCTCCCCCCTTCTTCTCCATATTTCACCCCATGTATGTAGATGCTAGAGGGCTAGAATTTTGAGGGGAACCAAGGGTGAATTCCATGAATTTAAGGGAGGAGAGTAAGAATATGCAAAGAAATTCAAGAAAAGGCCATGGAATTTCAAGGTGCAAAACCAAGGGTTTTAAATGCACCTTGTAAAATCTAATTTTGTATAATGATTCCTAGGCCTAAATAAGAGTTTACATGAGCTCCCAAGATCCCTAAGGGGCTTCCCATATGCATCCTCCCTTGAGAAAACAAGAAAAACCCCAAAAAGCCCCATTTCTACCATAGCCTCGGCCTAAAGGGGTTTGTGTAGCTAGGGAGAGTTTTAAATTTTTCTAAACCCATTTTTGAGTCATATATGATGAATGGATATGAATGGAAGCCTTGGGAGAAATTTAGAAACCATAGAAAGTGAGTTAGTGCTTTATGTTCCATAATGAGACCTAAAGAAGCAACATGTAGTTAGGCTCTTGGTTTTTATTGTGTGATGACTCCATGAGGCTTAAAAAGAGTCAAGAATCATATTTCAAAGGAAAGAATGGAGCCTAAAATTTAATTGAGGGGTGTTGCTTCATTAGGTACAATTATGGAACCATAATGAGGTTATAAGCTAACCTATTGTTTAAGCAAATTTTATGGCTTTAGAATTGAGTTCATGAACCTAATTGGCTTCCATAAATTATGTTTAGGCCAAGAGAAAATTTCTCCACACTTTTGTGTGTGTGTGGCCAAAAAGGGGAGTTTGGATTCAAAGGAAAAAGTGTGTAATTATGTATAAGGTAGCTCTCCACCTTCTCTCATGCATGGTTGTGTGCTTAGCTTGTCTTGAATGTATGTATGTGTATTTTTAAGCCATGAAAAGTGTTCTCGCATGACTTTAATTTCATGGTGTCATGATGTTACAATATGCTCTTATATGATGTTTTTGATGTGTACTTGGGTTTGCTTGAGTGTGGTGAGGCCAAGAACCCTTAGCCATGGTGAGGATGAGCCATGAACCCTTGAGATCAGTTAGGACAAAGCAAAGAGTCTCCCAAAAGCAAGATAGGCTCCCAAGAGTATGGTTGAGTCTAAGAATCTCTTAAAGAATGGGTGAGGCAAGTCCAATATCCACAAGAAATTGGGTGAGGCCAATCCACTTGCTTGGCAAGCTTTTATATGTTATGTATGACATTCTCAAATGATAAAATGCTTCTTGAATGTTTGCACTTATCAACATGACCATATATGCATTTATGAGACTTGTTTGCATCCATTATGTATGATTGAATGGGAGATAAGCTATTGGAATTCTTTGAATCTCATTCCCTCCTCTCCAATGATTTAACATGCTAGGTGGACTAAGTGGACAAGGTAATAGAAGCCAACCACCTTGAAGAGAAGAGATTGACACCAATATGTATGGTTTTTGCTCTTTGAAGCCATAATGATGCCTAATGATGTAAATTATTGTTGTAAATGGTCTATGGCCTTTGAAACATATGTAATTATGATAATATGTTATGTTTAAATGAGAGAATGTATTATGTGACCACTAGTATACAAATTGAGTATGTATAGGCAATGTAGCTTCTTGAATTAGTTTATGGAATTATGCAAATGTGTGGATGAGATGGCCAAGATGAGATGCATGAGGGTTGGGACCATTTGGATAGCTCACACAAGTCCTAATTATGCTTTTGGACTTGCCCAAGAGGTGCCAAACCCTAAGGAAAGCCATTTGGACATTTTGGTATCCCATACAAAGCCAAAATTGACCATAATGGAACCCCGTATCATTTTTTATCCAAATGAGCTCTTCTTGTTCTAAGATTTTGCATGCAATTATACTTGTTAAGATATTTTTGGAAAGTTAAAGAACATAATTTTTGGAGGTCTACAAAATATTTGATGAATTTTCAAAGTTGGAAAATTTTCTAATTTTGGTCATGTCACTGTTCATACTGGTCTAAAAATGAAATCTGTCACACAAGGCTCAAATGATGTCCAATTGCTATGAAAATTTATACATAAAAACTAGACATTCATAGTGACTTGTGCCAACTAGAAACACCTCATTTGGATTTCTAGAGAGGGAGATATGAATTTTTAAAGAATATGTCCAGTATCAGGAACTTCACCCGACCTTAGTTACTGTTTGATTGGATTTCAAGGCCTGGACATGCCTAAACTGGTATGGATTTATTTTCTCCTCTAGCTAACATCCACAGCTTTCCATATTGGTATCATTTTCATGGACAGCACCAGTGGACAGCCTGACCTTTGGACCATTTCACATGTCAAACGTCCTTTGTGTTAGCTTTTATGGTTTGGATGTATTTTTAGACTAAAGTAGACATGTGTATCTTTCCATAATGATCAAGAATGCATGATTTTGATTTATTTAAAATTATTTATAATTTTTCAAATTTTGGACAGAAAAGAGACAAAATCTGGCTGAAATTATATGTGGACATTTCATGCTTCTCTTCGAGTTCCTTGAGATGTAGGCCAGATTTGATGATGCAAATGAGTTGTATTCATGTAATTAACTATTATAATGTATTGTATGAGCTCACATGGCCTATGTGATACCTAATGAAATTTTTATACACGATGTAAAGCAAGAAAATGCATTATTTTAATTCTCTTTTCTTGCTTCTTCATGGAAATTATGAATGTAAAGCATGAGAATGTTCTAGAATGAGCTAGAAATATATGGTGTTACACAACATTTATGAAGGAAAAACCATGAAAATCCAAGAATTTCCTTATCTTTTTGCTAGTCTTTCCTCCCTCTTAGCTTGTAATACTCCAAAATTAATTAAAGTATTAATCATGGATTTGGACTAATTAAGAATAATTATTATGAAATAATTGGGCAAGTTATATGAATGAGAGTTTATGAAGAAATAAATAATTAATATGGGTTTAAGATTCAATCAGGTTAGAACTTAATTTAAGCCCATAATTAAATTAAGTTGATTATGGATAAAGACTTATAAAGGCCTAATAATTTTAAGTGCAGACCCAATTTACATGAACTGTTATAGTTGGCCTAACATTCATTATGCAAATTCAAATTAGATTAACTCTTGGAACTTGGCCTAACCTAATCAAAATTTTACAGACTTAACTTCTTATTATGGGACTTGGCCCAAGAAAGTCCACCTAAGCAATGGCCTAATCTAGTTTAATGAGTTAGGAGCCCAAAACCATACTAAAATCCTAGAATCCATGGCCTAATAAGCATAAATCTGAAACTCACTTAGAATTTAGTCCTTTGGGTCAACCCAAACCCATCTTAACCATAAACATATTCAGTCCCTTCCACCAATTCTGCAGAAACAAGACACATAAGAAACACTGGAAGTAATTTTTAGAGGTTTTGGAGAGAGGCTAAAGTTCTTAATAAGAAATCTATCATTTCTCACTTCTAAACCAAAATCAGCCAAGGTGAGTGTTATATAACTTGACCCCCTCATCTTTCTTTTCAATTTGGTCTAAATGGTTTTCCATTTGGAGCATTTTCATCATACCCAAAATCTGAAATGTGTTGTTTGGGGTTTTCTTAGAAGATTTTCAGAGGTTGAGGTTAGAAGGGATATTGGGTAAGTATAAACTCTTCATTTTGATGCATTTGCACTAGTTAGAGACCCCAATAGCTGACTTATGATATGAACTTTATTTCTATATGAAAATACCCATAATGTAAGGTGATATTTTGAAGTTTCTAGTCTGAGGAAGACAAAACCTGAAATTAGAGTCTCTTGGTGGTTAGGTAAGTGTTTTTTAGGTAGCTTATAATGGTTGGATCTTGTAGGATCTAGTATATATTGTAATTATCATCTAAGAATATGCTTTGATTTGATATAGGACTTTTAGAGTTTGGAGATTTACTTTTGGTTGTAGAAATTGATTCAATTAAGTGTGGTAACTGGGGTTCATATTAAATTCTATACATATATCCATTTTAATTTTATATCTACTACATAAATATGATTTTAAATGCTAAATGAATTAGTTCGCCATCTGTTATAATTTAATTGGACCTTTTGAGTCTAGGGTGGAGCTATGGTGCAGCTGCCACCTGTGAATATGCTTCGATCGAGCATCAGGTTATGATCAAACCCTAAATATATTGAGCTCTGGTTGTGCTTATTAGGGAGTAGGTGCCGTGGATGGGCCTCTCTTGGTGTTATTGGCCTTTTAATATGTGGATTTGTAATTACTAATATAGGATAATAGTCACTGATAGCCTAATTGTTTTATTTGCTGATATGACTGGTATATTTTCTTATGTTTATATAATTTTACGCACATATATTAATTAAATTGGAATATATGAATAGAATTTGCCTTAGTTACTAAGATTTGGATCTCACCCTATTTCATGGGTTAACTATTTCAAGTGAAGGGATAAAGGCAAGCAAGTGGATGAACATCTATGAGCTGAGGCCTAGTGTGGAAGCTACACTTGGATTGAGCTAATGTAGTGTAATGCTAATTTTGTTATTCTTTTATATAGCATTATCATATAATCATATTGCCAAGTGTAAGAGATTGTGTTTTGTTGACTTAGAATGTATTTATAGAGGAGGAGTTAGACTTCATGCTAAATTAGTATCTGATGTACGAACTTACATATTTGACATGGAACTTAGTTGATGTTAAGATATGGTTAACTATATGGAAATGTAATCATGTGATAACTTAAATGATGACTTAGGCTAGTAATGCATGGTACCCTATTGGGATTTATATTTGAATGATAATATTAGTTGTATATGAATCTAGTTACTTGTTATTATCATATGGAATTTGCTTATGCATGATAGTTTGGGAGTAGAAATCAATATCTAAGCCTTAAATTACTAAGGTTAGATATGTTGTGTAAATCAAGTAGGTAAATGCCATTAGAGTCTCACAAATTGAGGGAGAGTGATCCTAAAGTGTTCCTAGAGGGAGAATCAGAGTGCATAGGATGAAATTTAGGTGGTATAGGCATAGGAGAGAGTCACATCGTAGCTAGGAGAGTAACAGAAGCGAGGAACGCCACGGCGCAAGGTGTCTTACTGCAGTGAAGAATGAAAATGTTGCCCAGGAAGGGTAACAGAGAGTAACCTCACCATGGTGCAACATGTTCCCACCGTGGCACAAGTTGAGGGAATTAGATGATGAGTGTTCTAGTGGCTAGTTTCACCATAGCATAAGTATATCTTACCATGGCACAAATTGTGAAACTTTGTATAATAGCTCTAAGGGATGTTTCCGCCTCAATGACACATAAGCTCTTTGCGGCTAGGGTCTAACCCAAGAGCAACTTCACCACGGTGCAAATATCTTAGGCCATGGCACAAGATGCGAAACTTGGTTTTTAAGTTCCAATAGCCAACTTAGCTGCAGCGGGAAGGTAGGTTTCAAGCCACAGTGAAGGTTCCCAAACTCCTACTTTTAGCCTAGAAACCTTAGTTTTTCCTATAGTAATACTAAGGAATGATTTAGAAACACTTGTAAGAGGTTTGTGTGAGTTGGAATTAATGGATAAATGAATTAAAGGCTTTTGATTGAGGATTAGATTCACTTATATGCATAAATAGTTTTGATTATTTAGTTAATGACTCTAGTAATATCAAGGTTCAAGCTCCCTTATATTTTCTTAAATCGATTAATTGAAATGGTTCTAGACCTTGATTTATGATTATTCATCACGTATTTAAGCTTAACTACTATGGTTAGACATTAGGGTCGTTACATAGCTCCCCTCTTGTATGTCCTCCATAGCTGGTCTCATCTATATTTTTAGGCAGAACATATATAAGCTCAAATGAGGAGGAGAAGAGGACAACATATATAAAAGCAAGGCTTCTTAAGAATTCTTCTTAAAAATTTCCTTTATGTCCCCTTTCCTTGGCTCTTGCTATTTAGGCTCATTTTAGCTCATTTTTAAGAAACGTCTTTTTCATCATAAAATTTAGGCTCTCTAACTTATAAAATGTTTTTGGTTTCACCCAAATTGGATTTAAAACCTTCCTGAACAAATTGGTCAAAGTTCGAGTCAACCAATACTCTAAAACAAAAACTAAAGGGGTTTGACCATTCTAGGGGTTCCTATGGTTTTAAAGGCCTTTGAGAATCCCAAGAAACTCATTTTTCTCATTTAAAAATTCCTCCTATAAGTTGTCTAAAAAGTGCCTGAAATTATAAAAATGCCACTATGCTTCTGTCAATTTTCGTTTAGTTATTCTACCTTTGTTTTTAGGGCATCTTAGACCTTGTATTTTCATTATTTGAGGTTTAGATTATTGATCTAATTTATTTGGTCTCAATTTTCTCTATTTAGAAGACTTCCTTTTATAACCAATTTATTTTTGTCATTTTTACGAAAATTGAATGGTACATTATTGTATGCTTTCAAGCAAATTGTTATTAATTAAGACCAGAGTAGAGAATGATTTGAAAGTCTAAATCTTAGATGCCCAAAGAGAAGATGACTTTTGAGCTATATCTGAAGTGAGATTTCCAAGGTAGAACCTCAGAATTTAAAGTATTTAAGGATGGTATGGTGATGTACCATGATAGGGTTTATGTGCCAAATAAAGTTGAACTAAAAGAAAAGATTTTAGAGGAGGTATATCAAAGCAACTATACAATTCATCTAGGTGCCATAGGATGTATCATGATATGAAAAGATTGTTTTATTGGCCAAGGATGAAAATAGATATAACCAATATGTAGCTAAATGTTTGATATGCTAGAGAGTTAAATTGAATATTAAAGATCAACTGGGTTATTATAACCTTTAGTTATTTCTAAGTGGAAATGAGATAATATAACAGTGGATTTTATTATAGGATTACCCAAAACATTATTTGGATATGATGCTATATGGGTAATAAGAATGGATTGACAAATTTACATATTTTTTTACCTATTAGGGATATGTATAATTAGATAAATTAGCCCAATTGTATAGTGAGACTTTATAGGGTATTTAATAGTAATAATATTGTATCTAATAGAGACCCCAAACTTACATTAAACTTTGGAAGCCATTTTATGCAGCTTTAAGGACTAAGTTGAGGTTTAGTATTGTCTATCACCCCCAAATAGATTGTTAAACCAAAAGACCATCTAGACCCTAAAAGACATGTTGAGGGAAAGTGCATTAGAAGTGAAAGCAAATTAGAGTGTGTATTTACCTTTAGTTATGTGTTTGCATATAATAATGGTAATCATTCTAGTATTTAGATGGTCCTATATGAGACCTTGTATGGAACAAAATGTAGATCACTTTATGTTTGGTTAAGTTAAGTGAGACGAGTTTGATAGGACCTAAGATAGTAAACTAGACCACTAGACAAATAGAATTATTTTGAAAGAAACTCTTTATGGCCTAAAGTAAACAAAAAGGTTATGTAAATAGAAAAAAGAGTAGTTAGAGTTTAAAATTGGGGACCAAATATTTATTTGAGTATCTTCAGTTACTAGAGTAGGTTGGTCTATTAAAGTGTGTGTATGTGTGTGTGTGTGTGTGTGTGTGTGAGAGAGAGAGAGAGAGAGAGCTTAGTTCTAGATATATTGGTCCATTTGAAATTCTTGAAAGAATTGGACCAGCTACTCATTGTATTGCTTTGTCTTCTGTAACGCCCGGTAAATTGTACAATCGCTGGAACGGGCCGGTTTGAAAAGCAAGTCCCCTAAGATGAGTGATTCAAGGCCAAATAAAATTTGAATAAAATTTTAAATAATAGAAAACGAGGATTTGAGCCTTGAGTTGCCCAAAAACTAGGGTCGGAGTGATTCGAAAAATTTGCCGAAAGGCCAGTGGCATTTTCGTAAATAAGTGTAATTTTAGAAAAACACCTAGGAGGGCTTTTTAAATAGAAATTTTGAGTTGCCCAGGGTTCTTAGAGGCCCCCAAAAACCATGGGAAGCCCCGGGACTGGTAAAGCCCCTCCGGTGTACTCTTTCCGACGTCAGTTGACCTAAACTTTGACCGGTTCGTTCGGGAAGGTTTTAGCTCCAATTTGAGTGATTCCAAAGGCATTTTATTAAATTGGGAATCTTAATTTTATGATGGAAAAGACGGTTCTCAAAAAGGAGCTAAAACGAAGCCAAACCAGAAATGCCATTATGGAAGGGCAAAAATGGAAACAAAGTGCACAAAAAGAAGCTTCCAAACTCCCTTTTTAAGCCACGTTCAGCTCCCCCTTCTCTAAACCGACTTTCCTCTGCCCAAAACTCAGAAATGGAGCTGCTGTCTTAGGCACACAAAGGGAGGAAATTTTGGAGGAAGAAAAGCCAAAGAAAAGGTGAGAAAGTGTAAGGTTTTCATGCTCTTTCCTCTTGAAACCTCATCCTCCCCTTCTTGCTTCATCTCTCCATGGTTTTAATGTATTTTTTGGTGCTGATTTGGGTCCAGATCAGAGGAGGGAAATTCGAAATTCAAGGAGGAGAAAGAGGGAAGAGGAAGGGCTCTTGAAGGGAGCTTGATTGCAAGGTAGTTTCTCTCCCTTTGTTGTTTCTTTTTCTCCTTCTCCTCTTCCATGGTAGGATGTCTCAACCAGAACCATGAAGAGGGAAGAGTTTCTGTTTTATAATCCAAAAGAATCCATCAAACTAAGGCATGGGAAGATGGATTATACCAAAGAAATGCATGAAAAACTAGTAAAACTCAAATTGGAAAAGTGTAGGGTGCTTGAACATAAATTAAAATCTGGGTTGATTCAAGACTTCCCCATCATATGTGAGTGTTTGTTTGAGTTTCTAAGACTCCTAGGGGGCCTCCCAAGTGCCCTATCCATTAAGGAAAAATCCCAAACTCCATGGGGTTTTAATGGAAGCATAACTAGGTCAAGACCCTTAGAGATAGCTAGGGAGTATTTTAAATAGTTCCAAGCTTGATTTGGGACTTTATATGATAAAGGAAGATAGGAGAAACCCTTGGAAAAAATTTAGAAGCCTTAGGTTGGGAGATGAGGCAATGGCTTCCATAATGTAACCTTATGAAGCAACATGGACCTAGGTTTGTGAAAGTGAGTGTGTGATGGCTTCAAGGACCTTAAATGAGGTCAAGAGGTCTAAATATGGCAAGAGAATGGAACCAATAATGTTAATTATGGTAGTTGCTTCATTAGGTCCTTAATGAAACCATATTGTGACAAATAGACCAAAGTGTAGTCTTAAGAGTGAGTTGGATGTCATAATTTGTTCCAAGAGTATAATTTAGTGTTGTTTATTATGAATAGGCCAAAGAAATCCAACCCCACCTTCTTGTGTTTGTGGAACCAAAAAGGAGAAGAAACAAGCAAAGTAAAGCTTGAATTTGCATCAAGGTAGCTCTCCACCTTTTCTTATTGCATTTTCTTGTTGCATATGGTGTCATTGTGTGCTTGTGTGTATGTTTATATGTTTGAGACATGCCACTTGATGCTATGTTGCTATTTTGGTACCAATATGCTTTCTTGAATGTCTTTGAATGATGGAAATGGCTCATAAGGGTGAGGTAGTGCCAAAAGTCCCTTAATGTGGGTGAGGAGATGCCAAAAGTCTCATGACATGGGTGAGACAAGGCCAAAAGTCCCTTGGATGGGTGAGGCTAAGTCAAAAGTCCCAAGAGCCAAGAGTGAGGCAATCCAAAAGTCCTAGAAATGGGGTGAGGCCAACCCAAAAGTCCCTAGAGCTCATTCTTATTCTTGACATGTGTTTGTGACATAAAAATGTGAAAATTGAATGCTTCATTGATTGAGTAGTTGCATACTTGTACCCTTGACATGTTATATGCCTTGAAAATGTGATTGAATAGGTGTATGAGCTATTGAGATTCAATGAATCTCACCCCTTCCTTTCTCTCATCTCATATGATCTAGGTGGAGTTCAAGACTCAAAGGATGGAAGCCAAGGAGCTTAAATCTCCATCTCTTGGCAAACCTTTATATTTTGATATACTATGATGACTAGAATGTAAAAGTAGATATGTAAATGTTATTTTTGAGCCATGACACTTTAAACAAGTGTAAAACTATGTAAAGTTAGTGTATGTATCAAGAATAGAGTCTAATGAGTAGAATTATATATTTTGACCACTTGGGAGCCCATTTGTGTATGTATGTTTATGGAAGTGGCATGGTGAATTTGAGTTGCATGAGAGTTCAGACCTTATGAGGGACTTATTTATGCTATATTTATGCTTTCTAAGTTGCTCAAATGTGTGTGGAACCATGGATGGCTCATTTGAACCAAAGTTGCCTCTTGTTGAGACCAAAATTGCCATAAGCTTGAGCTATAGCAAAATCTGACCAAATGACCTCTTCTTGACTTGGAATTTTGCATGCAAGTAGATCTTGCCTAGAGATTTTTGGGAAGCCAAAGATCAGGTCATTTGGAGGTCTGTGGAATTTTCTATGATTTTTCAAAGTTGGTATCAGAATTTCGGATTTGCACTGGTACTGTTCATTTGGTCAGTTTTGAAATCATGTCATCCGAGAGGGAAACGTGGTCCAATGGCTACGAAATTTTATAGCTAGAAACTAGGCATTCACAGTGACTCGTAGCAACTGGAAGCACCTCATTTGGAGGTCTGAGCTGAGAGATATGCATTTTTGAATTTCTGGGACAGTAGCAGTAGCTCAGCACGACCTGAGTCACTGTTCCATTGAATTTGGGTAGCTAAGCGTACTTTCTCTGGTCTGAGTCTATTTTTACCATAAATTTAACATTCATATCTTTCCAAATTGGTATTATTTGCATGGATTGGATTTTTGTGAAATTAATTGGACATTTTCAAAGTTCATAGCAGACACTTGTATCAGCACCAGTAGCTGTCCGAACCTTAACCCCTTTTCGCGTGTCAAACGTTTTCTGTGTTATGTTTCATGGCCTGGGCATATTTTTATAATAAAATTATACATGTGTAGCTTTCTAGAATGGCCAAGAATGAATGATTTCAATTTTTCTAGAATTAGTTACAAATTTTGAAACTTCCTATCAGTAAACTGAACCAGGGGCCCAGACAGCAGCAACCCCAGTGGCTTTTCGGATGTCAAATGCTCTCCCCTTAATGTTTCATGAGCTGAAAATATTTTTATCATGGGGTAGACATCTAGAGCTTTCTGGAATGGTAAATTTTGTTGGATTTCGAATTTTTTGGATTTAGTTATGAATTTCCGAAGTTGTGACAGAAAAACTGAAATTCTGGCCGAAAATAAGAGTGTGAATTTGATGGTCCCCTTTGAGTTCCACGAGTTGTGGGCCAACTTTGGTTATGCAAATGAGTTGTATGTATGTAATTAAATATGAGAACGTGTTGTATGAGCTCATATGGTCCGTGTGACACCGAATGAAATTTTTATACGCGACGTAACGCGAAATAAGGCATTATTTAATGTCATTTTCCATTCCCTTTTGTTCAATTGATCATGCGAGACTTAGAAATGATCAGAAGCATGCTCGAAATATATGGTGTTACATTTTATGGTATCAGAGAAAAGGTTCAGGCACTTTTGCTTGACATTTGATTCTTGGATGGTATATTTAGCCTATTTTCGGGTGGTTTTTGGGTGGAATATCTATGTATGTGTGTTAAAATTATGTTGTGGGCTAAAAGCTGTGGTTTTTCTGTTCAGTAAAGATGGTTGAGACTCGGAGAGGCCGAGGCAGAGGTAGACCACCTCGAGAACCCGAGGTTGAGTCTGAGGATCCAGTGCGGGCCATAAAGGAGCGGGTTGAACAGTTTGAGAATGTCATAGCCCAGCAACACTATATGATCCAGCAGCAGCATGAGATGATTATGCAGCTGCAGGAAGCCTTGGCTAGGCAAGAAGAAGCCAGGAGAGAGGCTCCTCCGCCACCTCCACCTCAGCCATCCACCTTCGGTGCACCCCAGCCTTCCACCTCCGGTGCACCCCAACCTTCCACTTCCGGTGTTCCACCCCCACCTCCTCAGGAACCAGCTCAGGCTCTACCATCTATTCAAAAACAACTGAATCAATTCTGAAAGAACAACCCGCCGGTGTTTGACGGAGAGTTAGATGCTGATAAGGCAGAGGCTTGGGTGATGGAGACTGAGAAGATATTCTCAGTTATGGATTGCACCTCTGAGCAGAAGGCCCAGTTAGCCACCTTCATGTTACAGAAAGAAGCAGATAGATGGTGGCGTAGCACGAAATCTCTAATGGAGACAAAGAATTTACAAATCAACTGGGAGAACTTTCTAGTGCAATTTTATGAAAAATATTTTCCTAGCTCAGTGAGGAAGCAAAAGGAGATGCAGTTCATGGGGTTGAGACAGACTGATGATATGACAGTCGATCAGTATGTGGCCCGATTTATTGAGCTATCTCGGTACTCTTCCTACCTCCAGAGATACGATGATGAGCCCTGGAGGTGTAAGCAGTTTGAGACCGGGTTGAAGCCCCTGATCAGAGACAGAGTGACTCCACAAAGGATCAGGAATTTCAATGCCCTTGTGGAGATTAGCAGAGTGATTGAGAACAATCTGAGGGACTTTATGCCTACTGCCACAGTATCTGGTCAGAGAGGGGCTCCGGAACTGAAGAGGCTGCGACCCGAAGAGGGAGCTAGCTCTGCACCTACCAATAAGAAGAGTAAGGTGCAATGGAGTAGAAAACCACAAAAAGGGAAGAGGCCACAGCCCCCGAGGACTCAGTCATCCGTCGCCCCACAATCTACAGTGATCTGCTACAAGTGTGGAAGCCGGGGCATATTGCCAAAAACTGTTCTCAGGCATATTCAGCGCCTCCGCTTAGACCGCCTCCTCCCAGGCCACAGACCCAGGGCAGGGTATTTGCCCTTTCTCAGCAGGAGGCTAGCGCGTCTCCCAGTCTTATTCGAGGTACGCTCATAGTGAACGATTTTCCTGTGATTGCTATGTTTGATTCGGGTGCTAGTCACTCGTTTATATCTTATGACTGTGTGAGACGTTTGGGTCTGGCCGTTAGTACTCTACCATTTGATTTATCTGTCACCACACCTACTGGAGGCCATGTTATTACTTCCCATGCTTGTTTAAATGTCACTATCCAGTTTAATCATTGTTATACTACCATTGACTTGATTTGTATGCCATTCCATGACATTGATTTGATTGTGGGTATGAACTGGATGACTGCCAATAATGCTATCCTTGATTGTGAACACCGCACTATATCTGTACCTTCTTGTGGGACCATACCTAGGATAGAAGCCGAGCTATCTTTCATGACCACTGCCCAAGCTGAGAGATACTTAGAGCAGGGGTGTCAGGGGTTTCTAGTCTTTTTCTCTATAATAGTCGAGGTAGAAGAAGGGATAGAGGAGATCCCGATCGTTAGGGAATTCCTGGAAGTTTTCCCCAAAGATTTTGATTTTAGTAGCCTACCTCCTGAGAGAGGGATAGAGTTCCCTATAGAGATAGTGCCTGGGGCTGGACCGGTGTCCAAGGCTCCGTACAGGATGGCTCCCACCGAGCTTGCTGAATTGAAAAAGCAGATAGAGGAGCTATTAGAGAAAGGGTTCATACGCCCTAGTGTGTCACCCTGGGGAGCTCCAGTGTTGTTCGTGAAAAAGAAAGATGGTAGCTTGAGGTTGTGTATAGATTATAGAGAATTGAATAAGGTTACCATCAAGAATAAATATCCTCTCCCTAGGATAGATGACTTGTTAGATCAGTTGGCTGGGGCATCTGTCTTTTCCAAGATAGACCTTAGATCTGGATATCACCAACTGAGAGTGAGACCTGAAGACGTCCCAAGGACGGCCTTCAGGACTAGATATGGGCATTATGAGTTCCTCGTGATGCCATTCGGGTTGACGAATGCACCCGCGGTATTCATGGACTACATGAACAGGGTCTTCAGACCTTATCTAGATAAATTTGTTGTGGTCTTTATTGATAATATCTTAGTGTACTCTAGATCTTTTGAGGAGCATGAGAGGCATCTAAGATTAGCCCTAGAGATTCTGAAAGAGAAGAAATTATATGCCAAACTGAGTAAATGTGAGTTTTGGCTAAAAATTCTTAGGTCATGTGATCTCACGAGACGGGGTTGCAGTAGATCCCCATAAAGTTGAGGCTGTGTTACAGTGGGATAGACTTAGGACTATCACCAAGGTTAGGAGTTTCCTTGGTTTGGCAGGATATTACCGACGATTCATTCAGGGCTTTTCTCAGATGGCCTTGCCACTTACGAGGCTAACTAATTTCTGGGACAGTAGCAGTAGCTCAGCACGACCTGAGTCACTGTTCCATTGAATTTTGGGTAGCTAAGCGTACTTTCTATGGTCTGAGTCTATTTTTACCATAAATGTAACGTTCATATCTTTCCAAATTGGTATTATTTGCATGGATTGGATTTTTGTGAAATTAATTGGACATTTTCAAAGTTCATAGCCGACACTTGTATCAGCACCAGTAGCTGTCCGAACCTTAACCCCTTTTCGCGTGTCAAACATTTTCTGTGTTATGTTTCATGGCCTGGGCATATTTTTAGAATAAATTAGACATGTGTAGCTTTCTAGAATGGCCAAGAATGAACGATTTCAATTTTTCTAGAATTAGTTACAAATTTTGAAACTTCCTATCAGTAAACTGAACTAGGGCCCAGACAGCAGCAACCCCAGTGGCTTTTCGGATGTCAAATGCTCTCCCTTAATGTTTCATGAGCTGAAAATATTTTTATCATGGGGTAGACATCTAGAGCTTTCTGGAATGGTAAATTTTGTTGGATTTCGAATTTTGTGGATTTAGTTATGAATTTCCGAAGTTGTGACAGAAAAACTGAAATTCTGGCTGAAAATAAGAGTGTGAATTTGATGGTCCCCTTTGAGTTCCACGAGTTGTGGGCCAACTTTGGTTATGCAAATAAGTTGTATGTATGTAATTAAATATGATAACGTGTTGTATGAGCTCATATGGTCCGGTGTGACACCGAATGAAATTTTTATACGCGATGTAACGCGAAATAAGGCATTATTTAATGTCATTTTCCATTCCCTTTTGTTCAATTGATCATGCGAGACTTAGAAATGATCGGAAGCATACTCGAAATATATGGTGTTACATCTTCTCTCCAGACCTAGCTAAAATCCATGATTTATTTCATGTCTTCCATCTTAAAATGTACTTGTCAGACCCTTTACATATTATAAAGTACAAAAATATTCAATGATAGGATAATTTTTCATATGTAATAGTACCAAAGAAAATTGTTGATGCCAAAATCAAACAACTAGAAAATAATAGCATTTCTCTAGAAAAAGTGGTTTGAAGAGTTTATCTTCTGATAAGGCAATCTCTAAGCCAATGGATGACATGAGAAAAATAACATCCATAATTGTTTGCTTATAATATGTTCTAAATTTTAAGGACAAAAATTTATTTTTAGGGGGTGAAATATAATATCCAATTCTTTAAAATGAACTAGAATTAGTATGTTAATAAAAAAGAACCCCAAAGTGAATTAAGGACAATTAAGGATAGAATATCAAATGGAATAGAATATTAATTAGAACATCAAGAAAAGAATTATGAGGTCACTAATAGCCTAAAAACTAGAGCCTAAGTGGTTAAATAGATTAAATTGATAAGTAGTGGGAAAATCATAATTTTGGGTAAAATTTAGAAACTCAAAGAAGAGATATTTAAATGCCAAAATTAAGTTCACCAGGGTTTTTAGAGGCTCAAAGAATTATAGGAACAGTAAAAATGGTTAAAATACTGATGATGTATGATATAGGACATTGACTGACTAAAACTTTGGCCAGTTATTTTGAATTGTTTAAATTCTAAACATTTCAAAGTAAATTCTTTTAATAAACTACAGAACCTTAATTGTGTTATAAAAAAGACGATTCTAAAAAAAGATATAAAATGAGCATAAATGGAGCAGTCAATGTTTTGGGACATAATAGAAATTTTTGAAATTGTTATAAAACCTTCGTCTTTCCTTTTATATAGGTCACACCACCCTCCACCATGTTTAAACCAACCTACTTCTACCCAAACTAGAGCCTAGGATGTGAGAAGAAGGAAGAAGCAAGGGGAAGAAAGCCATTTTAAGGTAACTAAACATGTTATGCCTATAGTGTTGTTATGAACTCTTTCCTACTCTTTTTGCTCCTTTTCTTGCTAGTTTTGGTTTTCTAAAAAGGGGAGTTTTATGGCTGAACTCATGGATGAAAAAAGTTCCTTTAAGGAAAGCAATTGCACTAAAATATTCTCCATCAAGAACTCTTTGAAGTGGTATATGAATTGTGCTAGAAAGCTTGCTCTTCCTTTGCCTTTCTTGCCCTCTTTGGTTTGGCTAGATAAAAGTAGCCTAGAGGAAGTTTGATTTTTAATCAAAGCTTGATAGGAAGAGGGGTTTTAAAGCATGGAGATTAACATTATGCAAAGAGAATCAATTAAAAAGCCATAGAATGCAAGATAGAGTGCCTAGGGTTTTTGTTGCATCTTGGATGTTTATGAAACCCTAGGAAGATATTTTAAGCTACCTAAGACCAAACTTAAGATAGAAAAGAGCCATGGATATTTTATATATTTCAAGTTCCCTAAAGAATTGACAAAATTCTGGTTAGCCACACTAAGAGCATAGGCTTGGACAAGACATGGTTTAGGCACCTAGGAGTTGTATTGATTCTAAGGTTATAAGTGGTTTAAATATGAATTATAAATACTAATAGGACCATTAGATTAAATTTAGGAGTCTTATTTTGAAATGTAAAATTTTAAGGTTCAAATAGACCTAAAGAAGTAATTTGATATTACGCTTATTTAACCATGCATGTGATGACCCTAATAAGTTCCATTAGAGTCATATGACTCATACCAAATGAGATTTCGAAACCAAGAAGTTGACTTATAAGAGTTACTTCTTAAGACATACAAGTATGGTCATAGGCACACCTAAAACCTAATTTGTGTATCTAAGGCTAGTATGAATATAAATATGATTCCATTGATAGTTTTATGTTCTATATGATGTGTCTAGGCTAAACAAGTGAAAACATATATAAGTGTGGGTGTAGGGCCATGGAACCAAGAAAAGAGACTAAGAGGAATTAATTAGAATTTGTGTAACACGATACCTTTTTCTTCATTCTTATATATGTATGGTTAGTTTGCTTAAGTTTCTTGGTTGCTTGTATGTATTTTTTGCTATTTATATGAGTTGTTGATTGTTTGAATATATTATGTAATCGCATGATATTCAATTGTATGTGAGATTAGATTAGCTCTTGGTGAGGCTATGCCAAAAGTCCCTTGAAATAGGAGAGGAGAGGCTAAAAGTTCTTAAATGTAGATGAGACTAGACTAAAAGTCTTAATCATGGGTGAGGCTAAGTCAAAAGTCTTTAAAAGTAGGTGAGGCTAAACCAAAAGTCCCTAAATATTAAGTGAGGCTAGGCCAAAAGTTTCTAGAGTATGGATTTGCTCTTGACTAAATCATGGAGTACTTAGAGCATGAATTATGTTTTGGCTATGATTGTATGACATGCATACTTGCTTCCATCTACTTGAGTAAACCACATAAATGTGCTTAAATGTTAAGTTTGCTTCTAGGATTATTTGAATCTCATTTTTCCCTATCTCCACTAACCATGGCCAGGTGAATCTCAAGGAAGAAGAAATGATGATCAAAAAGCATCAAAGAGAATTCTTGACAATTGGATTTAGTTTATAAATTGTATTGCATAAATGAATATGTACTTTTATATTTTGATTTATGGATATGCAAATATATTTAGAAGTAATAGACTATGCTTTAGAGACCATTTAAGGTTTGCGTTACATAATACAATGCAAATTGGTTCCTTAAGTTCCTATATGTATATGTGTATTTTGTATGTGGGATAATGATTTTTAGTTGCAAGTTGATTATTATGGGTCAGCCATACATGAGGCATTTAAGGATTAAAACTTGTTCAAAATGAGAAATAGCATTTTAAAGCTCATTTGGAACCAAATTTTGGACCATTTGAGTTATAAAATGTCTCTTTACCCTTGATAGCCCAAATAAACTAGTTTGAGGCTAAAATTTGACAAACAATTAGAGGACATATAGAAGACCTTAGTGACCATTCTCAAATGAATGTTATATTTTTATTTAATACTTTATCGTACTGTTTATATTTCTAAAACTTTGTAAAGAATATGTGAATAACAAGACCAAAGTTTCATTTTGTTGAAGGTGTTATTCCATTTTTTTATGGGCTTTTGACTTGCTTAGTTCAATGTGAGGCTTATCTAATTTTAACTCAATCCAATACTAACTTTTAATGCACTAAAGTGATATTTGAATACCTTAATAATTGCTCTTGCAAACTTTTAAGATTTCATGGTTTTCTTAAGGATTCTTTGCATATTTTAATTTGACATTTTGCCTCATAATATGTCCTTTTGCATGCCTTGACTTATCTTGTATGCCTTTTGTCTCCACTATATAAAAAGGTTTAGAAATTTCTCTTTACGATAAAAGGTTCATGAAGATTAAAAAGAATGGGTTTGACACGACTAAAATGATTAAACATTGATGCCTTCCTTTCTTCCAATCTGGAAGGAAGTTGCATTAAGTGAAAATGCACTTTTTACTATGTTTGGAAGAAAAGAAGCATCATCAATTAGCATATGAAACAAAGGTTGAACTCCTTATCTACTTAATGCTCTTTGCTTATTGCTTAGGGCATTTTAAGAGTGGGTTGAACATGGTGCTACCTTATGTTGTCTAGTAATTTTATCCCTTCAATTTCTTTGCAAGCCTTCTATATAATGTAATTTATGGTTTTTCTTGTTCATCCAATATCCTCTTTTCTTTTAAGGTGATCATTTGTAAATACAAATTGATGTAATAGATTTTATTTTATGAATAAAAGATATCCAAAGTTTCTAATATCATTTTTCCTTTTGAGCTAATTTCTAGGTCCTCATGTGCTTAAGAAATTTCTTATAGTGTAAGGTAAATACTTGTGGTATTCCTTAATGACCACTTTGTGTCTTTTGTGAGATGTGTAACTTCTTTAAACCTTTCATCCTTTGATTGCCCTAACTATTTAAAAGGATGAGATGAATCTTTATTGTAACTATATTAGGTTTTCTTTGAATAAGAAGTGTTGAAGATATGCTAACTTTATATTATTAGTTGTTGGGCCTTTGATTCCATTTGACAAAATAAGTGTGACTGTCTAAAAGTTTTCTCTTATTGGAAAGAACTAAGTGATAAAAGCTAAATTTACTTATTTCTTTGTGTTTATTTGAGGATTTATCATAGACTTCTATTAGTATTTTTAGATATTTATATTAATTCTCTTAATCTACAATGAGGTTGTAAATATTACAAAGTATAGATTTCATTAGTTTATAGTTTATTTTTCATAATTTTTAGGAAAATAAATATAGATTGATGCATTTGGGTTGTACTGTAAACACTGAAGTTGGGATCGGTGCAAAAAATAGTGTTAAAGGCTGATTAGAGAAGCACATATCACATAGTATTGTTGTGGCGATATGTCACAATGTTGCAGTGATATGATTGCCTTAGACTTGGACATGGAGCTTTCATTGTTGTGGTAATGAACCATAGCACTAGGTGATGCAGCAACTAATAGAGAAATTTTCAATGTTCTAAGTTTAAATTAGATTATGATGAGGTCATTTGAAAGGAATTTTAATTGAGAAAGAAAGGGTAGAGAGCAAAGAACGTCTAGAACCTGATCTTTATGTCAAATTTATTGCTAAAGAGAAGGAATTCACCAACTAAAGAGGCATAAGAATAGCAATATTTAGATCTTCTTTAGTGTATTCTTATCTCACTCTATCTTTAATTGTCCAATTTTATTTTCAATTTGTCTTTTCTATTTTATTGAATTAATTTAGGATTTTAGTTGTTATTAATGGTTATTTATTGTTAATCAAATTATTGTAGTAGCACTAGCTTATATTATTATGGTGGTAAATCATTTTAGTTCTTAATGCCATTTTACAATTGTTGTTAATTCCAGTTATTTTTTAATAATTTAGCTTAATTAAAGGCATATGGCTATCTTACCAAGGAAATTTATGATGATATAGCAATGATAGAATTGAATCTAAATGTAGTATAATTGTAAGGCACATTATTACATTTAAATGCTTACGATGACAATTATATCATTCTTATGATAATGCTTACAAGGAATTTAATGGAATGGAGCAACAGTTTAGTTAAGTGTTAGGTAATTGCAAGGCACATTCAACCGCTTGACTACTCTATAATTTCATTGATCATTAATGCATCTTACTAATAATTGAACTTTAGTGGATTCTGAAGGATATCCTAGGGAAAGTTATTAATAGGATAGGTTGATAATTGTGAGACATATTTGACAACTTAAGAACTTGTTAGCATATAATGATATGCTTATCTTTGTACAAACCCTTGCAAGGATGGTGTAGAAAGTCATTGAAGATGGTCCTAAAATGCCTAAGAAGATTGATCTAATGATGAGAGATTTTGTTGACAAGCCAAGAAATGAATGGACAGAAGACAACATTAAGCTAGTCCAATGCAACAATTGAGCAATAAACATTTTCATTTGTGCTGTTAGTGGACCAGAATGTGATGAAATATCTTGCTATAAGATGGCATAAGAAATGTGAAAAAATTTCTTTGTCACATATGAAGAAACTTCCAAAAAAAAAGTAACCTAAATATTTTTGTGTATGAATATGAACTATTCCACATGAAGGAGAATGAAGATATTAAAGAAATGTACAATAGGTTTGCAAAACTTATGGTAGGTGATCTTAAATCTCTCAATAGGAAATATATAGATCTTGAACTCAACCACAAGATCCTCAAATGCTTACCATAAAGATGGTGATTTTAAGTAAATTCCATTAAAAATGGGAATGTACCAACATTATCTTATGATGTGTAATACCTGCTTCCTCTGTAATACTTCTTCCTTCATTAATCTTGTTCTCCTCTTTCTCCTCTTCCTTCCTATGATTTTAATGTTTGATTTAGGACTAGTTTGTGGCTGGTTTAGAGGAAGCAGGTTAGAATTTGAAGGAGAAGCTTAAAGCAAAAGAAAGAGCTTTTGAAAAGCTTTAAAACCGAGATAAGAACCATGGCCTTCCTTGCTTTCTCCTTGTTGTTCTCCCTTGAGTGAGTTTTGGCCAAGTCTAGATCACTCAGAAAAGATTGAGTGCTAACCAAAACCAAGCAAGAAACCTAGGTTTTAGAGTGTAAGAAACAAGAATATGCAATAAAATTCAAAAGAAAAGCATTAAAATTCAAGATGCAAAAGCTAGGGATTTAGTTGCACCTTGGCCAATATGAAGCTTCCTAAGGGTGATTTAAGTTGTCTAAAAGTGTATATGAGTTCCCAAGACACCTAGGATGTCTCACATGTGTCAACTCCTTAAAGAAAATTTACAAAATCCATAGGTGCTCCAAGCATGCTTATGTCTTGGCCAAGAGCTCTCCAAGCACCTAAGGAGAGTTTTAATTTCTTATAAGGCTAGAAAGGGATTAGATATGATAAATGAACACCAAAGGAAGCCTTAGAATAAATTTAAAAAGCATGGTTTATGAGATGGAGGTTTAGACTCTATTTTAAAACATAAAGAAGTAACTTGTATCTAGACTCCTTGAAATGAATTTTTGATAACTTTAGAGAGTCTAAATGGAGTTAAGAGACTTAGATAAAAGGAGAAATTAGAGCCAAGATCATAAATTCAAATAGTTGCTTCATTGTATATTGTATGAAACTATAATTATGTCTTAGGACAAAGTAGCCTTACTTAGAGTTTGTGAAAAGTTAGAGTTAGTTCCAATGATTAAAATATGTCTCATTTGATGTGTCTAGCCCAAGAAAATCAAGTCCCACCTAGTTATAAGTGTTTGGCTGAAAAGGGGAAGAATAATTAAGGAGAAAAGTTTGTGTTCTTGCTTCAAGGTAACTCTCTAACTTTTCTCACATGCATTGTTTAGATATTTGCTTGTCTTTGAGTGCTTGTGTGCATGTTTGAACTATGAGAAATGTTTCTAGCAATTGCTTACATGTTATGGTACCATTGTGTTCCTTGAAATGTATTTATGAAAGCAAAGTGGCTTAAATCGGTTTGGTTATACTAAAAGTCCCTTAGCATAGGTGAGGATGAAACAAAAGTCCCTAGGAATGGGTGAGACAAAGCCAAAAGTCTCAAGAAGAGTGAGACTAAGTCAAAAGCCCCTTGAAAGTGGGTGAGACAAATCCAAAAGTCCCAAGGAAGATAGATGAGGCTAGACCAATGACCTTGAGAGCCTATGTTTGCTATGTATGAGTTTATGTGATAAGGAAAATGATCTTTGTATGTTCATGAGTAGCTTAAATGCCATACATACATTCTTTGACATATATATGCATCCATTATGTATGTTTGAAAGGGTTAAGAGCTATTAGGATTATTTGAATCTTACTCTTCTCCTATTTATATCTAACCATGTCTAGACGAGATAAGTGGACTAAGAAATGAAGGCCAATCATCTTGAAAAGTAAGACTTTGACAAAGAGTTAGATAATTAGGAATTTTGATGTCAAACTTTGTAACTACATGATGTATGTATGATGTAAGCCTTTTAGCATATTCAAATGTATGTAAATATAAAGTATGTATTAATTTGGAAGCAAAATGAATGAATGAATGAGTTTTTGCCACTCATGAGCCTTTATGTGTATATGTATGAATGCAAGTGGTAAGGTGAGAATGAGCTCCATCATGATGTGAACCATTTGGTACATTTCTATAGACTATAATTATGCTTTTACACTTGCTCAAGTGTTTGTGGAAAGATGAGAAGAGTATTTAGTGCCTTGTTATCCCATTTTGGACTTCAAAATTAACCATTTCTTGAGTTAAACCAAAGTATGACCAATTGGATGAGTTTTTGTATGAAATTTGGCCAACAAATGGTATCATCTAGAGCTTTTTATAAAGCTAAAAAGCACTCAATTTGGAGCTCGATATAATTTTTTATAATTTTTCAAAGTTGGCCAAATTATGCAGAATTGGTATGTGTACTATTCATATAGTCAATTTGCTTCTCAGTGTCACTCATAAGTAAAATGAAGTCCAATACTCATGAAATTTTATAGGCATAAATCAGACATCTAAAATTTACATATCCATTAAGATCACCTCATTTAGAGCTCTGTAAAGGGAGAAACAAATTTTTGAAGTTTTAAGTCTTGGAGCTACCGAGAATAGACCTGATATACTATTCTATTACTTTTTGTGGGTTAAATGCTTCTATCATGGTCTGGAACTATTTTTATCATTGTTTAACATCTAGAGTTTTCTAGAAAGTTATCATATGTATGATTTTAATTTTTTTTAAAATTAGTTATAAATTTTCAAAGTTCATATCAAAACCTATGACAGTAAAAGCAAGAGCAAATCTTGTTCTTCTTGAAATTTGGTTTCAAATCCATGAGTTATGAGATGAGTTGTGATATTTATGATATGAATTGACATGTTATTGATAGAAAATAATATTAATAAGCTCCATGGTCTCTAAAGCATAAAATGAATTAATTGAGTTTTCTGTTACGTAAATTCCTGTTAATATATGTGCCATCCTCATGCAAATGTGTAACAATAAGCCTCTAAGATATAGAGTATAAGCTAAGGAGCTAAGGTATTATATGATGAACTATAAGACATCCTTATTACTATGAGAAAAATCATTTCAAAAGACATAAGTTAGAGCAAAGAAGAAAGTCAATTACTCTAAAGGTTGTTGTTATAAAAAAACCATCCATGGAAGAAGATGATAAAGAGTTAGATACATAAGACATAACATTTTTCTCAAAAAGACTAGACAAGTACACCAAAAGAAAGAAGGAACTTTGGAAAAGTAAAAGAAACACCTTAAAAAGCACCTACAAGAAAGAAGAGCAAGGAAAAGTCTCAATCATCTGTTATAAGTGTGGAAAAAATGGACATATCAAACCTAAATGTCGTTATGCAAAAAAGAAGTTAATCAAATCTTATGAAAAGAAAAAGGCTATGGCAGTGTAGAATGATGATGATTGTAATGACTCTAATTTCTAATTACAGTGATTATGCTTAATTAAGTAGTTAATAATCATAAATCAAGGCCTAAAGTCAATACAATTAATTACATTAGGAAAATAGTGGGGGATTTGGACCTTAATATCATTAGAGTTATTAGCTAAATAATCACAACTAATCAAAACTACAAGTAATCCTAATTATCAATTAAGACATTGGATTCATCTTACTATTGATTTAAACCCACAAAAACCTCATATAAATATTCTCAAGTCATTACATGACACTATCATAGTAAATCTCAAGGTTTTTAAGTCAAAAATAAGAGTTTAGGAACCTTCGTCGCGACTTGAACCTTTCCCGTTGTGGCTAAGTTGGTTACTAGAACCTAGAAACCAAGTTTGGGGGACTCCTACTGTGACTTGGTACATTCGTGTCATGGCATAAGTGACTACTATAATTCAAAACTGAAATTTTGCACCTTGCATCGCGGCTTGGGTTTTTCGTGCCGTAGCGGAGTACTCTTGGTGATCTATTATTCATGTTTTCATGATTCTCATCATGGCTATCCCTTGCCGTGATGAGCCTATGTGGCGCTATGGTGAATAGCCTCCTAGGACTCACCACTTAATTTATTCAACTCAGCCACTGTGATACCATAATTTCTTAGCCTTTCTCATATGGTTTCTATGCTTCATGCCATGCACTTCATAAGAATCACAAGAAAAGGCATATAAAATATTGATTATTTTAGCGTTACGTCACATATAAAATTTTCATTCGGTGTCTCGTGGACCATGTGAGCTCATGTATCACATTATCATATTTAATTACATAGATACAACTCATTTCCATCCCCAAAATTGGCCTAGAGCTCATGTATAACAAGGGGATACATAAAATTCCTAAATACAATTTCGCCCAGAATTTTCTCACTTCTGTCATAAACTTTGGAAAATCATAACTAATTTTAAAAAAATTAAAATCATGCATTATTTGCCATTTTGGAAAGCTACACATGTCTAATTTATTCTTAAAATATTTCTAAGCCATGAAACATAGCATAGAAGACCTTTGACATTTAAAAAAGTGCAAAGGTTTGGCTGGCTACTGGTACTATCATAGGTTTCTACTACAAACTTCAAAAATATCCAATTAATTCCAAAAAAATCCAATCCATGCAAATGATACCAATCTAGAAATCTACAGATGTTAGCTAGAGGGAAAAAATAATCTAGACCATTTTAGGCACGTGTAGAGCTTAAAAACTAATCAAACAGTACCTGAGGTCAGTTTGAATGCCTAATACTAGGTAGATTTAAAAATTCATATCTCCCTCTCTAGACATCCAAATGGGGTGCTTCTAGTACAATTCATGGGAATGTCTAGTTCCTCCCTGTAAAATTTCATGGCAATTGGACATCATTTGACCTTTGAGTGACAAAATTCATTTTTGGATCAATATGAACAGTACCCTTGACCAAAATTAGAAATTTTTCTAACTTTAAACATTCATCAAATATTCCATAGAATTCCAAAAATTATATACTTTAGCTTCCCAAAAAGCTCTCAACAAGCTCTAAATTTATGCCAAATCTCATATTAATAAGACATCATTTGGACAAAAAGTGGTATAGGTTTCTAATATGGTCAATTTTGCTCTATATTAGATACCAAGTGTGCCCAATTGGTCTTTCTTAGTATTTGACACCTCTTGGGCAAGTTTAAAAGTATGAATATGACTTATATGAACTATCCAAGTGGTCTCAAAGCTCATGCATCTTAATTTGGCCATTTCACTTCCATTAATACATACATTTCTATAATACTAGTTTGCCATTACATGTTCAAATTGCACATTTCTATACATATAACCTTAGCTCTCATTTATACATAACATATTAACATAATTACACATGCTTAAGTGGTCATAAATCATATACAATAATAAACTATAATATTTGCCACTTATATGGACTTAAAAAAATAAATTCCATACACTTCAATATCATACTTTCATCTCTTAAGTGGTTGGCTCCCATTTCCTTGCTCTCCTAGTCCACCTAGCATGTTAGAACATTAGAGAGGAGGGAATGAGATTTAAAGAATCCCAATAGCCCATCTCCATTTTAGTCACACATAAAAGATGCAAAACCAATCTTGAAAATGCATGCATGAGTATCATAGGATATACGATCATTTAAGAGACATTTTCAACATTTGAGTAAGTCATATATAGTATATAAAGGCTTGCCAAGTAAGTGGATCAGCCTCACCTATTCACTTGTAGATTTTGGACTTATCTTACCCATTCTTCAAGAGGTTCTTAGACTCAACCTTACTCTTAGGAGTTAACCTCACTTTGGAGAGACTCTTTACTTTGTCTCAACCAATTCTAAGGGTTTTTGGCTTATCCTCACCATGACTAAGGGTTCTTGGCATCACCACACTCAAGCAAACCAAAGCACGCATCATAAACATTATTTAAAAACATAATACATCATCATGGTACCATGGCATATAAAATCATATTAAAATACTTTTCATGACTTAAAACACACATACACACATTCAAATGCAAGCCAAGCATACATTCATGCATGAGAGAAGGAGGAGTGAGCTACCTTGGATACAAGCCCACACTTTTTCTTTTGAATTTCCTTTCCCTTCCTCGGCCTCACACATACAAAGGTGTGGGAATGATTTCTGTTGGCCTAAACACAATTTATGGAATCCAATTAGGTTCATAGAATTAATTCTAAGGCCCACAACTTCCTTAAACTCTAACTTGGTCTATAAACTCCTTTATGGTTCCAAGAATGCACCTAATGAAGCAGCCTTTGGAAAACATCATCTTGGATCCATTCTCTCCATTTATTTATGATTCTTGACTCCATTTATACCCCTTGGAATCATCATACAATCCATTTAAGGATCCTAGTTAGGTGTTGCTTCTTTAAGCCATAAGATGGAACATATAAGGCCATCTCACTATCTATGATTTCTAAAAATTTTTTAAGGCTTCCTCTCATATTCTCCTATCACAAATGATGCAAAACACACCCTTGGAGTTTCTTTACTTCCTTTGATAGGAGAAACATGTAGGAAGCTCTCTTAGTGTCTTAGGAACTCATATGAACACTTAAACATCATAAAATATAGCTAAGGTTCATGATAGAGTTCAAGGTGCAATCAAAACCTTAACTTTTCTATCTTGCAAATTCATGATTTTTACTTAGATTTCTTTGCATATTCTTACTCTCTTCCCTTAAACTCATAGAATTCACCCTTGGTTCTCCTCAAAATTTCAGCCCTCTTGTAGTTACATATATGGGCCGAAATAGGGAGAAGGAGGGGGAGGAAGTAACTACCATGAGATGGAAGATTTACCTTGTTTTTCCTTGTTTTCTTGCTTGTTTCTCACTTTCCTTGGCCTCCTTTCTTCAAATCAGAATTTTCCCTCTTTGTTCTGACCTTAAAACACTCTAAAAACTTTAAGAAAACCATAGGGAGAAAGGGAGAAGGAGGGGAAGAAATTTCCTAAAGAGAAGGCTAGGAAATTCCAACAAATTCTTACCTTTTTCTTAAGTTTTTCCCTTCTCTTTTGCCTTGTTCTTGTGCTCCTTCCTCCCTTGAGTCTTCTTTAGTTTTTGAGCAAAATAGGTCAACCTAAATGAGGGGAGAAGAAGGGCGCCTCATATATATAAGGGTTTAAGAAGGACCTTTTCAAAAATTTTCATTTTGCCCTTCAGTTTTAGCATTTTTGTTTCTAACTCGTTTTAGCTCCTTTTTGAGAACCATGTTTTCCATTATGAAATTTAGGTTCCCAATTTAGTAAAATACATTTGGAATCACTCAAATTAAGGCTAAAATTTTCCCAAACCAATCCATCAAAGTTCGGGTGCACTGACGTTGGAAAATGTCCACCGAAAGGGGCTTTAGTTGTCCCGGGGCTTCCCATAACTTTTAAGGCCTCTGAGAACCCCAGAGAACTCAAAACTTTTATTTAGGAAGCCCTCCTGTGTAAATTACAAAATTTGTTCAAAATGATGAAAATGCCCTTACGTTTCGTCAACATTTCGTTCAAATTTGTTTCTTCATTCTAGCTCTATTTTTCCTTCTGTTTGAGCCTAGGATTCTCATTTTCAGGAGTCTAAAATGCTTTCTAAATTTTTTGAGGCCTAACTAAGTCATTTCAGGGACTTGCTTTTGTATCCAGTGAATTTTGTTTATTTACGGAGAAACTATACGTTATGTTTCTCACATTTTCTCTCATTTTCAGAGAATTGGATGTTACAGCCGTGGCGAGCTAAGCTATTGGAACTTATAATTTCTCTTCCCTCGATTCACATCGTGACTTGACCTCTTACGTCATGGTGAATCTGCTCTTTGTGACCCTCCCTAGGAAACTTTTTCATTTGGTGCTATGGTGAGACACCTCACCTCACGGTGCTCCTCTCCTCTGCCTAATGCTTGGCCGTGACTTAACTCATTTTGGTTGTAACTCAACTACCTCCTATACCTAAACTCTCCTAATTTCATCCCAAACACTCCAACACTACTTCCATTGGCATCCTAAAGTCATTATACCTTAATTTATGAGACTTTGATAACTTTTATCTACCCAATTTACTTGACTTACCTATCATTACTAATTCAAGACTTAGATATTGATTCTTACTCATCTAACTACCATATATCAGCAAGTTCAAAGATTAATGACAACAAAGGATTTATAAATTACCAACATTATCACTCAAACATAATTCCATTAGAGGTTACATGCATCACTAATTTAAGTCAACATTTAATGTATCACATAATTACATTTTTCCAAATAGTAAACCATATTATAGGATCAACGAGGTTTCATATTAGTCAACCCCCATTCCATGATAGCAAAAATGGTTCAATTACACATGTCTATAGGGCTAATGCTAAATGGCCATAAGACATCAAGTGATTTATCAATTATTAGTCAATTATCATCACAATATTCAATCCCATGATAAATGGATTACATGGACAGTCCCTACACTTAGCAATTTATGATACAATGCAATAAATACACGAAACTAGTATTCTCATTACACAAACCCAACCTTACAAGGTCTCCAAACCTATGGCTATCAAACTATACAATAAGCTTCCATTAATTTCTCCTTGCCACTAAAAGGTCTAGTCCCTGAAAATGTTAGCCCACAATCGAAGTGAGATATATAATCTCAATAATAAGAGGCAAATTCTATATATATGTACAGATTAATTAACATAATGCATTTCCATATCATCAAATACCAAAATCATTAATTCAATTAACAAATAAACTAGTTAAACTATAAGTGACTACTATCCCATACCAGCAATCACATACAACATGTTAATGGCTAATAACACTGGGAGAGGCCCATCCATGACACCAACTCCCTAATGAGTACAACTTAGGCTCAGTGTATTCAAGGGTCTAATCATGACCCAATACCCGATCAAAACATGATGCATGGGTGGCAGCCGCACCATAACTTCACCATAAATTCATAAGGTCCAATCACAACAACAATCATGTAGCCAACCAATCATTTAGCATTTTAAAATCATACATGTATAGCAAAACATCATATTAAAAATGAACATATACATAGAATTAGGAAAATAACCCCAGTTGCTTCAATAAAGCCCAATTACTCTTCCTCTAGCTACCATTAAAATCCCAATGCACATTAAGCCTATGACAAGTATAATTATCATCATTTCTAGCAACAAATCAGATACTCAAAGAGTTTAACTACCTAGAAATTACTTATCTAACCACCAATGGATTCCAATTTTGGGTTCTAGCTTCCCCACACCAGAAACCACTATAGTTTACTCTAATTTCTGAGTAATTTCGTATAAAATAAAAGCCTATATTATAAATCAACTATGGGGGTCTTAAACTAGTAGTAGATGCATCAAAATAGGAAGGAAATATTTACCTAACAATACCCATAGCCTCTACCTTTGAAAATCTACCATGGAAGCACCAAGCAACAAGTTTCAGTTTTGGGTAAAAGATAAAAATGCTCCAAATGAAAAACCAATCAGGTCAAATTGAAGAGAAAGAAAAGAGGATTACCTTATATATAAGTTACCTTGGCTAAAGCTTGCTTTAGAAGTGAGAAATGATGGATTTATGCCAAGAACCCTAGCCTCCACCTTAAACCTCTAAAAATCTCTTACTTTTCTTGTGTTTTCTACAGAATGGGTAAGGGACTAAAGTGTGTTTAGGGTTTAGATGGATTTAAGTTGGGTTGTGGGTTAACCTAAAGGCCCAAGTCTAAGTGGTGTTTAGATTTTAGCTTGTTGGGCTAGACATTATAGGTTAGGCTGTAGAATTTTTATGGTTAAGGATAGAATGTGTTGATCCAATAGTCCAAGACCCATTTAGACTCATTTTTTCAAGTTTGGGTTAAGGCTAAATGGGCTATTGTCTCACTTAAATTCACTTCTAAGTTCTTAGGCTTCCAGAAAATTTAAGTTGAATCTAAAAGAAAACTAGTATTGGGTTCTCTTACTAAGCTCATGGCATAATTGGGCTTTTATATTAGGCCCTAAGCTTATTTAAATTAATCATAAGGCTCAAATTAATGCCCACCTCTCTTACTTAATTTTTCTAATTAAACCCATATTAATTCCTAATTAATCATAATTATTTTTGATTAATTTTAGGGTGTTACAATGATGAAAATGAAGAAGTAGAGATGAAGCAAGGAGTCGCAAATAACTTCATGTCTTTGAAGGATAATGAGGTACAAAATGAAAATTCTCTTTCCTACACTGAACTAAATGAAACCTTTGATAAACTTCTTGCAAACTTTGAAAAATTGTTTTCTAAGTGCTAACTCCAAGTTGGAAAAGAATATTCATATTCTTAACTAAATTAGAGTTAGCTCTTGTTGAAAACAAAAACTTATAACAACAAGTTGCTACTCAAACAAAAAATTTAGTAAATTTTGTAAAAAAGGAAAAAAAAACCTAAATATATTATTAGGAAAAGAAAAGTTCATGTTTGATAAATCTGGCATTAGATATAAAGGAAAAGAAAATATAAAATTATATAATTTTTTTTTGTAAAATCATTACTATCCACCTCTTGTCTGTTCTATAACAAAGCTAGTCATACATGCTATAAATGTATATCTAAAAAGGATAAATTGGTTTAGGTTCTAAAAGCCACTATGACACTTAAAACTAGTTTAAAAAGACCTAAAAAGATTTGGGTATCTAAAACAAGTTAAACTACTTGCAGGTATGCTTAAAGGGAAGGATATCAAGACACTAATAGTTTTTAGATAGTGGCTATTTTAGGCACATAACTAGAGACCCATCAAAGTTATTATCCTTCACCTATAAGGATGGTGGATTTGTCACTCTTGGTGATAAATAAAAAGGTAAAATCATTACTATCGGTAAAGCTGAGCTTAATGAAAATTGTTATAATAATAATGTATATCTAACTAATGGCTTGAAACATAACTTACTCAGTATTAGCAAATTATGTGATAGAAGCTATAAAGTAATGTTTGAGTCCATGCATTGTACTATTTATAATGATAACAAGGCCTTGCTTATAGGTGAAAATTTTGAAAAAATTTATATTCTTAGCTTAAGCAACTTTAGCTCAAAGAGTGTGACATATCTTTCCTCTATCTACAATGATCCTTGGTTATCGCATTGAAAGCTTGGCCATGCAAGCATGCATAATATATCCAAATTATCTAAGCTTGATCTTATAAAAGGTTTTCGTAAGCTAGATTTTGAAAATGATCACTTACATGATGCATGCCAATTGGGAAAGTAAGTAAGATTTTCTTTTAAACCAAAGAAAGTTGTCTCTTCTACTAGGCCCTTCCACTTGTTACACATGAATCTCTTTGGCCCTATACAAACTTGCAATTTGGTAAGAAAAGCTATACATATGTTATCATTCATAACTTTTTTTCTAGATTCACTTGGATTTCTTTCTTGCTTATAAGGATGAAGCCTTTAAGAATTTTGAGATATTTTGCATAAAGGTTCAAATAGAACAATGGTATTTAATTTCTAGTATTCAAAGTAATCATGGAATGGAGTTTAAAAACTAATTGCTTAAAAATTTCTATAATAAGTAAGGTCTTAATCATATCTTCTCTACACCAAGAACTTTGCAACAACATTGGGTTGTTGAAATGAAAAATTGTTCCTTACAAGATATGACTAGAACATTGCTTATTGACAATGATCTTTCCAAATATTTTTGGGCTAAAGTAATAAATACTACTTACTATGTCTTGAATCATTGTCTCATTAAACCTATTCTTAAAAATATGAACTATGGAAAGAAAGAAAGCCTAATGTTAACTACTTTCATGCATTTGGTTGCAAATGTTTCATTCATAATAATAGAAAAGATAACTTAGGAAAGTTTTTGATACATGAAGTGATGAAGGCATATTTTTAAGTTACTTAACCTTTAGCAAAGCATACAATAAGAAAACTATGAATGTGGAATAGTCTATACACATGGTATCTAATGAAACTAAGCTTGCCTTAAGAAGAATAGTGAATATAGATAAGGATGAGAACATTTTAAGAGTAAATCACTTAAAGAACCAATAACTAACTCCAACTGTAGTAGAAGGAAGAAAATAAACTAGTTATCTCAGAATTACTTATAAAAATTAGAATGAACTCTATCCTAAAAATAGGAGCAAACTATCATACCTTATATTTCTTCTCATTATATACTTCCATTCAAGATAATTAAGTGCATGTTCATAAGGAATTATTAAGAAAAAGTCATATTTTCATGCACTTTATCGCGTTACGTCAGGGTAAAATTTTTTCAATTCATGTTACGTGGGCCCCATGGATTATTTAATAATATTCTCTAGTCTTTTATCATTGAAACAAATCATAATCAATTCAAATTATCAAGCAATCTATAGTTTTCAAGTCAAAATTCCCTTCATTCTTCACAGCTGTACAATGATAGATTTTAGGGGCAACTTTGAAAAATCATAACTAAATGTAAAAAAATAAAAACCATATAAACCATAACTTTCTAGAATTATCTAGAAGTCAAACTTACACTAAAAATAAGTTCCAGCCACGAAAATCTCATTTGGACCAAATTTGACAACAGAAAATGCAGAGGTTGAGCTATCCAAAAATCTGATACAACTTACTAATATAAATTTTGAAAATTCATAATTAATTCCAAAAAAATCCAATCCATACAATCTATACCAATTTAGAAAACTACAGATGTTAACTAGAGGTGAAAAATAGTTTTAGACTAATTCAAGAGCATTCAGACCCTAAAAATTAATCAAATAATAACACGGGTCTGGAGGTGCTCCTAGAATAGAATAGCAATTTCAAAAATTTATATCTCTCTCTCTAAACATCCAAATGAGATGCCTCCAATTAGCACAAGTCACTGGGAAGGTCTAGTTTCTCTTTGTAAACGTTTGTGGCAATTAGACATTCTTTTGCCCATAATTGACATAGATCAAAATTTGGACCAGATGAACAGTACACTAACTAAAAACTTCAAAAATTTGCCAAAAATTCTATAGATCTCCAAATAATACCTACTTTAACTTCTCAAAAATCTCTCAACAAGCTCTAGATTCATGCCAAAGTTTACATCAAGGAGAGTTCATTTGGACAAAAAGTGATATAGCCTCACAATATGGTCAATTTTGCCTCCTTCAAGGTGTCAACTTTGCCCAAATAGCTTCCTTGATGGTTTGTCACCTCTTGGGCAAGTTTAAAAGTATGAATATGACTTGTAAGAACTGCCCAAGTGGTCTCAAACCCTATGCATCTCAATTTGACCATTCCATACCCAAGAATGCATGTATCAAAGTATGCACACGAGTTCAAATTTCAGATTTCCATTATCTTGGCACCATAAAATGTTCATACATAATATTACATTTTTTCAATGGTTTACAACTTAAAAATATCATATACATATCCACTTTGGCATCTAGATACAAGAAAAACTACATAATTATCAAAGTGTAGCTTCTCAAGACCTTTGGCTTGCATTCCTTGCTTCTTGAATATCACCTAGGCATTTCAAGATAATGGAGGGAAGGGAAGTGAGATTCCTAGAATCTCAATAGCTCACACACCCATTCATACACATATTCAAGGCATACATACATCAAAGGAACACTTTTAGAACATGTCTCAACATGAACATGCATAAATACATACTTTTATACCACCAATTCATTCATAAGTCAAGAACATGCTCTAGGGACTTTTGGTTTTGCCTTACCCTAATTCTAGAACTTTTGGATTTGCCTCACCCTTGGCCTAGGGACTTTTGACTTAGCTTCAACTATTCAAGAGACTTTTGGCCTTGTCTTGTAATATTTGGTTCTTTAAAAATAAGAGAAAACGCGAAAAATGTAACGTACGGTTTCTCCATAAACGCATGAAATTTACCAGATACAAAAGAAAGTCTCCCAAATAAAGTGAGTTAAGGTCTAATAAAATTAGAATAATATTCTAGACCTCAAATAATGATGAATCAAGGCCAGAGATGCTTGAAATCAGAGCCAGATTAACCAGACGGATGTTAACAAAAATGCAATGAAACATAATGGAATTTTCATAATTTTGAGCAAATCTTAGATTTTTCATAGGAGGGCTTTTTAAATAAAATTTTTGAGTTACCCAAGGCTCTCAAAGGCTCTAAAAACCATAAGAAGACCCAAGACAGTTAAAACTCCTCCGGTGTGCGTTTTTTAACGTTAGTTAATCCGAACTTTGATTGATTCATTCAGGAAGGTTTTATCTCCTATTTGAGTTATTCAAAAGACATTTTATAAAATTGGGAACCTAAATTTATAATGGAAAAGATAGTTCTCAAAAAAGAGCTAAAACGAAGCTAAAACAAAAATGCCACAAAGAAGGGACAAAATGAGAATTTTTGAAATGTTATGTTTCTTGAACCTTCTTTAACTCACGCCCTACTTTTCATCATTTCTTAGACCAACCTATTCTACCCAAAAACCAGAGAAGACTCAAGGGAGGAAGGCATATAAGAACAAGGCAAAAGAGAAAGAGAAAAATCAAGAAAAAGGTAAGAATTTGTTAGAATTTCCTAGCCTTCTCTTTAGGAAATTTCTTCTCTTCCTTCTCCCCTTTCTTTCTATGATTCTTTAAGAAGTTTTTGGTGTTGTTTTGAGGGTAGAACAAAGAGGAAAATTTCGTATTTGAGGAGAGGAAGCCAAGCCAAGTCAAGAAGATACAAAAGAAGCCAAGGAAACAACATAAAATCTCACTTTTATGGTAGCTTCCTCCTCCCCCTCTCTCTTGTAGGTTTGGCCACCTTAGGAAAGTCCAAGAGGACTTGGATTTTGGGCAAAACCAAGGGTGAATCCTAAGAAATTAAGTGTGGAGAATGAGAATATACAAAGAAAATTAACAAAGAACCATTAGATTTCAAGATATAAAAGTTAGGGTTTCAAGTGCTCCACCAAAAATTTGATCTGATACAATAATTTCTAATCTTAAATGAGTGTTTGGATGAGCACTTGAGATCCCTAGAAGGCTCCTCATATGCATCTTCCATCAAGAAAACAAAGCAAACTCACTTAGTGCTAATATGGTCCATAGACACGGCCTTGAGGGGTTGAAGCACCAAGGGGTAATTTCAATTTATTCCAAGCTTATTTTTGAGTCACATATGATAGAAGAGGATGAGAGGAAGCCTTAGAAAAATTTTAGAAACCATAGATAGTCAGATGGTATCATAGGTTCCATATTATGGCTTAAAGAAGTAACACCTAGCTACCTCCTTGATTTGATTGTGTGATGACTGCAAAAGACTTAAAAAGGAGTCAAGAATGATAAATGAATGAAGAGAATGGAGCAAAGATCATATTTCCATAAGGTTGCTTCATTAGCTGCATTATGGAATCATAAAAGAGTCATATGAACTACCTAGTTTTTCTAATGAATGTGTAGCCCTAGAAATTGGTTCAAGAATATAATTAGCTTCCATATGATGTGTCTAGGCCAAAAGAAACAAGCCCCACCTTATTGTGTGTGTGGTTGAGGAACAGAAATCCAATTCAAGAAGGAAAGCTTGCAATTGCAATAAAGGTAGCTCTCTCCTCTTTCTTTTATCTATGAGTGTGTTCTTACCTTGTCTTTGAATGTGTGTTTATATGTTTTAAGCCCTGAAAAGTGTTCTAGCATATGCCTATATCCCATGATACCATGATGACATATTATGTTTTTAAATGATGCTTAGATGTTCGCTTTGGTTTGCTTGAGTGTGATGAAGCCAAGAACTCACTAGCCATGGTGAAGATGAGCCAAGAACCCCCAAGAATGGTTGAGACAAATATTAGTCTCCCAAGAGAAAGGCTTAGTTCAAAGCCTTTAAGAAAAAGGGTAAGGCAAGTCCAATAACCTTGAAGACAATGGGTAAGTCTAATCTACTTACTTGGCAAGCCTATGTATACTTTGTATGACATGTTCAAATGCCAAGAATGCTTCTTGAATGATCATACTTTCTATTATATCATGCATGCATTTTTAAGACTTGAATTGCATTCTTTATATATGATTGAAAGGGAGATGAGCTATTGGCATTCTTTGAATCTCATTCCCTCTTCTTCAATGTCTTAATATGCTAGGTGGACCAAATGAGCAAAGTAATGGAAGCCACTAAGTTGGGAGATGAAAGATTGACAAAAAAGTGTCTAGTTTTGCTACCTTTGTAGCCATATGAATGGCAAGTATTGTAATCCATTATTGTATATGTTGTATGGCTTCATGAACACATGTAAATATGTATATGTGTCATGCATGTATAGGATTTGATACCATATATATGATAGAGCACATTTTGGGTATGGAATGGCAAGACTTGACATATGCATTATAGTGTATAGCTTGGGGTGGATGAGTGAGTTTGAGAAATCTGGGTTTATGCACCTTTGAGACAAGTTTAGTAGACTATTTTGGTACTTTTCCAAGTGCTCAAGTGGCCATTGTTGCCTTAGAAACCAAAATGGACCATTTAGACCCTTTATGAGACATAAAAGTGACCATTTTGTATCCCAATATCAAAATCTGACCAAATGAATGAATTTGCCCATGGAATTTGGCATGCATATAAATCATATCTAGAGATTTTTGAAAAGTTAAAGACCAGATTATTTGGAGCTCTGTGAAATTAATTATGATTTTTCAAAGTTGGTATTTTTCTACTAAACTGATACAAATACTATTCATTTGGTTAGTTGCTTAGGCTACGTCATTCGAGGGCCAAATGATGTCCAATACTCATGAAATTTTATAAGTATAAACTAGACATGATAATCTTTCTATGACCACTAAGTTCACCCCAATTGGACATCTGAGCAAGGAGATATGAATTTTTGAAGTTAGAGGATAATACTAATAATGACATTGTGGTCTAGAATTATTTTTAGCATAAAATAGACATCTGTAACTTTTCAGAATAGTATATGTGCATAAGTTTGATTTTTCTAGAATTAGTTATGATTTTTCAAAGTTCAAGATAAAAATATAAAATTTCAATTTGAGGCTACACACTTTGTTTTTATGTATCCACTTCCTTTACTCAAGTTCTAGGCTACTTCTTGAGATGGTTTTTAGTTGTATTTATGTATTTAAATATGAGAATGAGATGGATAAGTCTATATGGCCCACAGGACACCGAATAAAAATTTTATCTGTGATGTAATGCAATTTAATGGAAAATTTTAATAGTTCTTCTTGGAAATCTTATGTAATCCAAGGAGATGAGCATAGTCATAATGTGAGATGAGCTTAGTAAATATGGTGTTACATGTCTCACCCATGTCATGAGACTTTTGTTATCTCCTCACCTTTACTAAGGGACTTTTGGCATCACCTCACCCTTATGAGCCATTTCCACAATCAAATTCATTCAAAAAAATACATTGGTACCAATGCAATCTCAAGACATCAAGTGGCATGTTTTCAAGTCACATAAACACACACATGTACACAAAGACATACAGATGCACAAAAATGTAAGGAGAATGAGGTAGAGAGATACCTTTAACTTGATGCAAGCTTTACTTGGTTTGTTCCTTCCCTTTTTTGACCTCACAAGTACACCTAGGTGTTTGGATGTTCTCTTGGCCTAAACATCACAATTAGCACACAATTATGCACTTAAAGTAAGCTAAAGTAAGCTAAGACACTAAACTCACTCTTAAATACACACTTAGTCTTATAAGTGGCATAATGGTTCCATAAACAGCCTATTGAAGCAACCTTCACAATTCCAGCTCTAAGCTCCCATTTCTTTCCATTTCTAGGCCTCTTGGCCTCGTCCAAAGTCCTTGGAGCCCTCACACAAGCTCAGAATCAAGTTGCTTCACAAAGTACCATTATGGACACCATTATCTCATCTTCCAATCCATGGCTCCTAAACTTTTTCCAATAGTTTCTCCCATCTTCTAACATCATATAAAGTTCCAAACTAAGGCTAGAATAAATTAAAACACTCCCTAACTCAATGAACCTAGCTTAGCCAAACCTATGGACAAGAATGGGGTTCATGGGTTATTAATTTTTCCTTGATGGGAAAACCACTTGGGAAGGTTTCTAAGAATCTTAGGAGCTCAAAGGAACACTCAAATAGCTAAGGAAACACTCACACAGAATTAGATTTTACAAAACCCTAAAGAAGTCTACACTTTGCTATCTTTGTTTCCCTTAGTTTTTCTTGCCATATTCCTCTTCCTTATAGTCTAAAATCCTAGTTCTCCTCTTATTTTTAGACAAAAATCCTCCCTTCCTTTGCTTCTGTTCTTGGCCGAAATACACACATCCATGGAGCAAGGAGAAGAAGTAACAACAACAAGCAATTACCTTGGTTTCAAGTGTGTTTTCAAGGCTTCTTCTTCTTGGTTTGCCTCTTCTCAAAATTTTCAAACTACCCCTCTAAGTTCTAGACTAAAAACAGAATCAATCATCTCAAGAAAACCATAGAAAGAAAGAATGGAAGGAGAAAAACAAGATTGGAAGAAGGAGAAGCATGAAATTCCATAAAATTCCTCACCTTTTCCTTAATTTCTTCCTTCCTTTCTCTCCTCTTCTTGTGTGCCTAAGAGAGCTGTCCCTTTTATGTATTTTGGGCAGAAGAAAGTCATGCTATATGAGAGGAGAAAAAGGGGAGAAGTGTGTGGAAGTTTCAAGAAACTCACTTTTTTCAAAAATTTCAATTTCATCCTTCTGTAATGGCAATTTTGTTTTGGCTTTATTTTAGCTCCTTTTTTAGAACCATCTTTTTTATTATAAAATTTAGATTCCCAATTTAATAAAATACCTTTGGAATCACTCAAATCAGAGCTAAAACCTTCTTGAACAAATTCGTCAAAGTTTGGGCTCACTACTATTGGAAAACGTACATTGGAGGGGCCTTACCAGTCCCAGGGCTTCCGATGGTTTTTAAGGCCTCTGAGAACCCTGGGAAACTCAAATTTTTCATTTAAAAAGTCCTCCTATGTGTTTTTCCAAAAGTTGCACTTATTTACAAAAATGTCATTATGTTTTATCATTTTTGTCACAATTTGTTTCACCATCCTAACTCTATTTTTCTTTACATCTGAGCTTGGAATTATTATTTTTAGGAGTCTAAGACTCTACCCAAATTTTTTGGGTATTTTTTTGGCTTATTTCAACAGACTTACTTTTATATAGCTCATTTTGTCATTTTATAGAAATTACGTTCATTACATAAACTCCATCTTGCAAACATAAGTGAACTCTAAGTTTGGAATGAAAAGCAAATTCCATATCAAAAATAACTTTAAATTTGTGAGGAAAGCACCCTTCAAGATTAAGATCCTCTAGTTGATAATGACAAGGAAGTTGAACCAGTAGTTGCTGCTCAAAGATCAAGTATACAAGGGATTGCACAAAAAGACAACATGTTGCAATACATTATTAGATATCCAAATAAGGGATTATGTACCAAAACTTCATTCAAAAATAATGGTAACATCCTTGCACTCTTATCTCAAATAAAGTCCAAATCAATTGAAGAGGCACTAAATGATGATAATTGGATTATGGCCATATAAAAAGAGTTACATCAACTTGAAAGAAATAAAGTATGGGAGCTAGTAGAGTATCTAAAAGGTGCCTCCATCATTAGAACCAAATGAGTGTTTCACAACAAGCTATATAAGCAAGCTAATATTATTAGAAACAAAACTAGACTTGTGGCTCAAAGTTTTATTCCACAAGAAAGTATAGGTTTTGATGAAACTTATGCTCTAGTTGTTAAACTTAAATCAATTAGAATATTGCTAGCCTATACTTCTTTTGTGAATTTTAAGTTATATCAAATGAATGTTAAAAGTTCTTTTCTTAATGTTTTTATAAATGAAGAAGTACATGCTAAGCAACCTCTAGATTCAAGGATAAAAAGCTACCCAACCATGTTTTTAGACTTTTTAAAGCATTTTATGGTTTGAAGTAAACTCTTAGAGCTTGGTATGAAAGGTTGAATACTTTTTTCTCAGAAAATGAGTTTTTAAGAGGAAAACTTGATACTACTTGTAATATCCAGTTCTCTGAAAACAGGAGAAAACGTGAGAAATGTAACGTATAGTTTCTCCATAAACGTACAAAATTCACTGAATGCAAAACAAAGTCTCTTGAAATGAATTAGTTAAGGTCCCAAAAAAATTATATAGTATTCTAGACTCCTAAAAATGAGAATCCCAAGCTCAGACAAAGAGAAAAATAGAGCTAGAATAAAGAAACGAATTTAAACGAAAGGTTGACAAAACGTAAGGGTATTTTTGTCATTTTGAGTAAATTTTGAAATACTCATAAGAGGGCTTTTTAAATGAAATTTTTAAGTTCTCCAGGGTTCTCAGAGGCCCTAAAAACCGTGGGAAGCCCCAAGACAGTTAAAACCCCTCTAGTGGACGTTTTCCAATGTCAGTTGATCCGAACTTTGACTAGTTCATTTGGTAGGATTTTTATTCCAATTTGGATGAAACCAAAAGCATTTTATGAATTAGAGGATCTAAATTTTATGATGGAAAAGATAGTTCTCAAAAAAGAGTTAAAATGAGCCTAAACAAAGTAAACAGGCACGTAAGGGCAAAATAGTCATTTTGAAAAATTGTAAAAGAGGCTTCTTAAGTAAGATTACACCTCATCATCTTCTCCAAGCTTCCATTTGTAGAAAAATGAGCAGCCATGGTGTGACATTAAGAGGGGAGAGAGAAGAAATGTAAGATTTCATTTAAATAAGTAAACGTCCCTGTTTCATCCCACACCAGTTAGGAAAGTTGTTCCTCTCTCTAAGAGCTCTTTAATGGTGGTTTTCTTTCTTGAAAACTTGAATATTTAGGTCTGACCCAAGTCAAAAAGGAACTTTTTTCAAGAAATCAATCAATGAAAAATAATCTACACGAAGAGAGCTCCGTTTTAAGGTAATACTTTACTTGAAACACTTGTAAAATCTTGTATTTTCAAGTCATTTAAGCTTTGGTCTAGAGAGAGAAAGTGAGGAGAAGAGTTTTTCTTTATGTGTTCTTGATGAAACCAAAGGTTATGGAATGTGAGGATTAAGAATATACAACTAGAATTGAAAAGAGAGCTTTAGAATGCAAGTTATGGAATTTAGGGATTTGGTTGCACCTAGGCTAAGATGAAGCTTCCTAGTAGTAATTTAAGTTGTCTAAGAGTATATATGAGTTCCTAAGACACCAAGAGAGCCTCCCACATGCTTCTCCCATCAAATAAATTAAAATAACTTCATTGGTGCCATATGGAAGCATAGCCTCAGCCTAGAAGAGTTCATTCACCTAGGGAGTGTTTTAATTCCTTCCAAGTTTAGTTTTGCATCATGTATGATGGGAGAGCATGAGAGGAAGCCTTAGAAAAATTTTAGAAACCATAGAAAGTGAGATGGCCTTATATGTTCCATAATATGGCTTAAAGAAGCAACACCTAGTTAGGCTCCTTGAATTGATTTTGTGATGACTCCAAGAGGTTTAAATGGAGTCAAGAATTATAAATAGATTGAGAGAATGGAGCCAAGATGATATTTCCCTAAGGTTGCTTCATTAAGTGCATTATAGAAGCATAAAAGAGCCTTATGAGTCACCTAGCTTTCCTAGTGAATATATGGCCTTAAAATTTGATTCAAGAGTGTAATTAGCTTCCAAATAATGTGTCTATGCCAAGAGGAATGATCTCCACCCCATTGGGTGTATGAAGTCAAGGAAGAGGACTCAAGACTCAAGGAAAAATTATGTAAATGCAAGTAAGGTAGCTCTCTCCACCTTCTCTCATGTATGAATGTGTGCTTACATTGTCTTTAGATGTATGTGAAAAGATTCTAGCATAATTTTATATGCCATGGTACCATGATGATGTTTTATGCATTCAAATAATGTTTTATATGCTTGTCTTGGTTTGCTTAAGTGTGAAAAAGCTAAGAACTCTCTAGCCATGGTAAGAATAAGCTAAGAACCCTAGAACATGGTTGAGACAAAGTAAAGAGCCTCCCAAGAGTGAGGCTGACTCCCAAGAGTAAGGTTGAGTCAATACCTCTTAAAGAAAATAGATGAGACAAGTCCAAAATCTATAAGTGAATGGGTGAGGCTAGTCCACTCACTTGGCAAGCCTATGTATGCTATGTATGACTTGATCATATGTCAAGAATATTTCTTGAATGCTCACATATGTCAATATGCCTATGTATGCATTTTCAAGACTTATATTGCATACTTTATGTGTGATTGAAAAGGAGATGAGCTATAGGGATTCTTTAAATCTCATACCCTCCTCTCCAATGTCTTAACATGCTAGGTGGAGCAATTGAGTAAGGTAATGGAAGCCACCAAGCCTAGAAGAAGGAGATTGACCTCAAAGTGTATGAAAATGCCTAGTTTTGCTTCTTTTATAGCTATACACATGGCATATGATGTAATCCTATGATGACATTGTTATATAATCATTTAGACATGTGCAAATACCCATATTTTGATGTATGAATGAGATTTGATGTCAAATGTATGAGATAACATGATTTGGGTATTGAATGGCTAGAGCTAGTATATGCAATCTTGTGTATATCATGGGGTGGATGAGTGAGTTTGAGAAATATGGGTTTGTGCCCCCTTAAGACAAGTTTAAAATGTCATTTTGGGGCATTCTCATGTGCTCAAGTTGTAACACCATAACTTCTAACTCATTTGATTCTATTTATAAGTTTTGTATTATCAATCCCACAAGATCATATGAAAAGGGGATGAAAATAATAAACTTTTTCCGTGTTGCGCTATGTAAAAAAATTCAATTTGGTGTCATGTGGACTGTGTGAGCTCATACTATACTTTCTCATTTTTAATTTCATTATTACAACTCATTTGTATCACAAAAACATGCCTACAACCCATGGAAACCGAAATGGAGCTCAAAATAAACAAGCACATTTTTTACCAGATTTGCTTCATTTTCTGACCCAACTTTGGAAAATCATAACTAAATCTAAACAATTCAAAATTATGCAATCTTTATCATTATGGAAACCTTAGGATGTCTACTTCACACTAAAAATACATCAGGTCATAAAATTCATCATACAGGACGTTTAACATCCAAAAATCTACAGAGTCGCTGGCTACCTGGGCTGTTGTTCAGTTTACTGATACAAATTTCTGAAATTCATAACTAATTCTATAAAAATAGAAATCACACACATTTGGTCATTATGAAAAGCAAAAAATTTTAAATTGATATGAAAAATAATTTGAGAATGAAACAGATACGTTTAGTCAGCTGGACCCTATAGAACAGTAACCGAACTCATGGGGTGCTACTAATACTGATAGTTAACTTCAAACATGCATAACTCACTGGTCAGACCTCCAAATGAGGTGATCCCAGTGGTCACAGAAAGCTTATAACCTCTATTTTATTCATGTAAAATTTCATAAGCATTGGACACCATTTGGCCATCGGGTGACACAGAATTCAAAACTGCCAGTATAAACAGTACCCATACCAAAATCCATGAAAAATCCCAACTTTGAAAATTCATCAAATATTCTATAGGTCTCCAAAAATTATGATCTTTAGCTTACCAAAAAGATCTTAATAAGAAATAATTGCATGCCAAATCTCAGATCAAGAAGAGCTCATTTAGGCAAAAAGTGATATAGGGTTACATTTGGGCCATTTTCATGCCTCTTAATGGTTCAATGATGGGCAAAATGGCTCCTATGGTTCTTGTGGCCACTTGAGCACGTGGGAATGGCCTAAAAAGACTCTCTAAACTTGTATCAAAGGTGTGGAGACTCAAAACACAGAATTTCATTCTCCATTTCCAAGCTATGTACTAAGATGCATACACTTGAAATGCCCATCCAATACCCAAAAATTGCAATACATTCCATTTATCCACAAATTTCATACATACATCATCTATTAGGATATTTACACATGTTCCATTCATTGTGCATCAATTCTAACAAAAGATTACATCATATGCCACTCCTTTGGTTACAACATAAACAAAGTTAAAAGCTTTATAATCAAGGCTTCATCTTCTCACTCGGTGGCTTCCATTTTCTTGTTCATTGGCTCCACCTAGCATGTTAGGATATTGGAGAGGAGGGAGTGAGATTCAAGAATCTCAATAGCTCATCTCCCATTCAATCACACATAATATGTACATAGCAAGCTTTTCAAATGCATGTATGGAAAAATAGAAGTCATGGACATTTTCAAAGCAACCTTGGCATGTGAATCAATCATACAAGACATTTAAGAGTTCCTCAAGTGTTTGGATTGGCCTCACACTTCTCCTCATGGATTTTGGACTTGCCTCACCCATTCTTTAAGAGCTTTGGACTCAACCATACTCTTGGGAGCCTACTTTGCTTTTGGAAGACTCTTTGCTATGTCTCAACCAAGCTCAAGGGTTCTTGGCTCATCTTCACCAAAGGGAAGAGCTCTTGGCCTCTCCTCACTCAAGCAAACTCATACAAACATCATAGATTCATTTAAAACATAATATGGCATCAAGGATCATGGAATATAAAGACATGCTAGCATACTTTTCTTAGCTTGAAAATACATATACACACATTCTAAAACAAGCTAAACACACATCCATGCATGAGAGAAGGTGGAGAGAGCTACCTTGCACAATTTCACACACTTTTTCCTTAGCTTTCAAGCCTCCTCTTTTGGCCACACACCCACAATTTGGTGGAGATAGTTTCTCTTGGCCTAGATACAATTTATGAGAGCCAATTAGGTCTATGAAACATATTCTAAGGCTACATCACTTGATAAAACACTAGATTGCTCTATAGGCTCCATTATGGTCCATAATCACACCTAATGAAGCAACACCCATCAAATGACTTTTAGGCCTCATTCTTTCTTTTCAATTATGATTCTTGACTCCTTTTAAACCTCTTGGAATCATCACATCATTAAAACAAATGGCCTAACATCATGTTGCTTTTTTAGGTTCTAATATGGAACCTATGGCACCAATTCACTTTCTTTGAGTTCTAAATTTTTTCTAAGGCCTCTACTCATCTTCACTCATCACATATAACTCAAGAATAGCCTTAGAAAAATTTAAAACTCTCCCTAGCTATAAGAACTTGCCTAGGCCAAGACTATGGGGGGGAAGAAGAGTTCATGGCCTTCTTGATTTTTTCTTGATGGGAGACACACTTGGGAGGCTTCCTAGAGGTCTTAGGAGCTCAATCAAACACTCATATATGCTAGGGAATGCATGAATCAAATCAGTTTTTACAATCCCTTCAAATGTACTACACTTTTTCTACTTAGAGTTCATTAATTTTTTTGCAATTTCTTTGCTTTCTTAGATGGAAGGTGCATGTGGGAAGCTCTCTAGGGGTCTTAGGAGCATGTTTAAACATTCAATTAAGTTTAAGAACATTCATATAAAATCAGATTTGCAAGGGAGCATTTGGATCCCTAATGGTTCTATCTTGTCTCCTAATGCTCCTTTCTTAATTCTATTAGTTCCTTCTTAATCCTTGCCATCAAAAATCTCTAATCCCTCCACAAATTGGACAAAAATCAGCCCATAAGACTTGGGCTCATGCTGGTCAAATTCGTGCAAGAGGAAGGGGGAGGAAGGAACCACCAAAGAATGAAAGTATTACCTTGTTTTCTTGCCTTCTCTTGGTTGCTTTTCACTAAGCTAGCCTCCCCTCACCAAATCCTAAAATTTCACCTCTGTTCTGCCTTCAAAACAAATTTAAAAGCACCATCAAACCCATAGAAATAAGGAGGAGAAGGAGGAGAAGGAGGAGAAGTGACTTGCTAACGAGAAAGCTAGATTTTCCATGGAATTTCCTACCTTTTCTTGGGTTTTTTCTCCCTCCAAGAGTGCTCCTTCTTGTGCTCCCAAGAGAACTGATTCTCCTCTCTGTTTTGGGCAGAAGAATGATGGTGAAAAATGAGGGCAAGGGAGGGCGTGAGAAAGAGAGTGTATTAAAAGCAAAAGAATTCCAAAAATTCCCATTTCGTCCCTCGTTTTTGGCATTTTCGTTTCTAATCTGTTTTAGCTCCTTTTTGAGAATCGTCTTTTCTATCATAAAATTTAGGTCCTCAATCTTATAAAATACCTTTGGAATCACTCAATTTGGAGATAAAACCTTTCCGAATAATTCGGTCAAAGTTCGGGCTCACTGCCATTGAAAAACATATACTAGAAGGGCTTCACTGGTTTCAAGGCTTCCCATAGTTTTTGGGGCCTCCGAGAACCCTGAAAAAATCAAAACTTTCATTTAAAAAGCCATCGTATGAGTTTTTCAAAAAGTGCCTATATTTTCGAAAATGCCACTGGCCTTTCGGCAAATTTATCGAATCACTCTGACCTTGATTTTTGGACAACTCAAGGCTCAAATTCTCATTTTTCATTATTTAGATTTTATTATAATTTTATTTGACCCCAATTCCTTCTCTTTCAGGGACTTCCTTTTGTATCTGGCACATTTTTTACGTTTACGGAGATACCAAACATTGCGTTTCTCACGTTTACGGAGGGACTGGATGTTACACAAGTGGTCATGGTTGCATTAGAACTTGAAATGGACCATTTGAACCCCCTATATGGCACAAAATGAGCCATTTTGCAACCTAATGTCAAGATCTGACCAAAGGAACGAATTTTCCCATGAAATTTGGCACACATGTAGATCTTATCTAGAGCTTTTTGTAAAACTAAAGACTAGATTATTTGGAGCTCTGTGGAATTAATTATGAATTTCCAAAGTTGCCATTTTCTGCTGAACTGATATAAGTACTATTCATATTATCAGAAACTTGGGTTGTGTCATTTGTGGGTCAAATGATGTCCAATTATCATGGAATTTTATAGACATAAACTAGACATGATGAGATTTTCATGGCCACTAAGATCACCCCAATTGGACCTTTGAGTATGGAGATATGAATTTTTCAAATTGGAGACAGTACCAAGGATAAGAGCTAACCTATGGTACTATTCCATCAATTTCCAGTGGCTAGTGGCCTCTGTTATGGTCTAGACTTATTTTCAGTATAACGTAGACATATTTATCTTTCTAAAATGGTATAGTGTGCCTATTTTTTATTTTTTTAGAATTAGTTATGATTTTTCAAATTTTAGGCACTGAATTTAGAAAACTAATTTGAGGCTGCACTAGTGTGTTTTGTGTATTTTCTCCCTTTGGTCAAGGTATGGACCATTTCTTGAGCTTGTTATGAGTTTTATTTATGTATTTAAATGTGAGAATGATATGGATACCGAAAGGAAATTTCTACCCATGGCGAAATGCATCTTGATTCATGACTTCCTTTGCCATTATGTTGCTTTCTATAGAATAAGCATGAAATGAGGCATGAGGATTGCATGAGTTGAGTCTTATAATTATGGTGTTACACTACCCTTTCAAGAAAAGAAATAAAAATGATTTCTTACTTGTGCAAATTTATATAGATAATATCATTTTTAGTAGTAATAATGAATCTTTATGTAAAGAATTTGCTAAGCTAATGAAAGATGAATTTGAAATGAGTATGATTGGAGAAATGAACTTTTTTTAGCATTTTAAATCAAGCAAACAAAAGAAGGAAATTTCATTTATTAAACAAAATACATAAAGAAGTTAATAAAAAATATGGATTTCAAAATTGCAAACTTATAAATACTCTAATGTGTCCCTCTTCCACTCTAAATAAATATGAGAATGGTAAAAATTTTGAATAAAAATGATATAGAGCTATGATTGAGTTGCTACTTTACTTAACTACCAGTAGACCAGATATCATGTTTAGTATCTGTAAATATGCTAGATTGCAAGCTAATTCTAAAGAATCACATATTACTACTATTACAAGTATTTTTAGATTTTTTATAAGGACTCAAAACTATGGATTTTGATACCCAAAACTAATTCTTTTAATTTAGTTAGGTATATTGATGCAAACTTTATAAGAAATAAATTAGATAGAAAATGCACTAGTAGTAGTTGTCAATTCATTGTGAACACTTTAGTCTCTTGGTTTAGCAAAAAACAAAGTTCTATAGCTCTCTTCAAAGTCGGAGTTAAGTATATAGTAGTTGGCAGCTTCTACACTCAACTCCTATAGATGAAGTAGCAATTGGAAAATTACTTTATGAGTTCTAATCACATTTTTATCTTTTGTGACAATACAAGTAATATTTGCCTCATAAAATATCTAGTTCATCATTCTCAAACAAAACATATGGAAATAAAACATCACTTTATAAAAAGCTCACATTCAATGAGGAGAGGTGGAGATAATGTATGTATAAATTGAAAATTAGCTTACTGATATATTCACTAAATCTTTAATTGAAAATAAGTTTATATCTCTTAAAATAATTAGGATTCATTAATAATATATGATGTTTTTTATGTGGCCTTTTATATGGAGTTGCATGCCTCCTCCATTTTAAATGGATGCCTCCTTCACTTAAAATAACTTAAGTAGTCACTCCATTTATGTAATATGCATTATCTATCATTTGCTAAATAAATGCTTCTTTTTGCTTTGTCTTTTATTAAATTTACTGTGTGACACATGTTTTAAAAATTGAATGAACAATTAATTCTTTGGAATTAATTGTCACAATTTCTTCAATGAAAGTCAAATTTTTTAATTGGTTTTCAAAATGGTGTGTCTTGAAGTTTTGAAATAATGATGGCTAGCATTTCCTATACTTGTATAGCATGTCTTTACTACCACTTTTATCATAAATGAACTGTCATAATTGTACCACTCTCTCAGAATCAATCATTTTCTCTTTTAAAGTGGATCCATGCCTTAACCCTAACATCGTTTATGGAAAAATGGATTAATTGATTCACATTTCATTGAAGAAAATCTCAAAGATTAAGGAAGTTCATTCCAGTTAAAGGCACCATTGACATTGAAGAGAAAGACAAAAGGTGACAAGAAGTTTTAGAAAAACTTAGACTAAAGATGCTCATAAAGAAAAAGAAAGAAAAGAAAGAAAGAAATCATCTACTTAAAATCCTTTGTCCAAGTGAAAGAGAAGTACTAAGGAAGACACAAATTGTGCTAAAGAAGAAAGACAAACATAGAAGCATCAAAGGAAATCTGTAGGCATTCATATTCATGAATCTGCATCTGGAAAACACTTATCCATACCAAAAGGAAAAGGAAAGAAAAAGATTAAGGAAAAAATGAATCAAGGAATTTATAGAGCATATGCTTCCAATTTTTCGCACTTCAGAGCATTTAGAAATTTATTTGTTAGATTTTATGAATAAACCTATTGCTATTGGGAGATGTGTTGATTTTAAAAATTAACTCTGTTGAACTACCTAATTTAGTCAAACTTTAAATCCATGAAATAGACCCTTTTGGTAATGGTAAGTGAATCAATTTATGATAATTTGGTTCAAATGTTCTACACAAATTTACACGTTATCAAGGAGGGCAAAGCATTAAGCTTGTTGATAAATGGAGAACCAGTAATTATTGGTGCCAACACCTTAAAGAAAGCTTTTAGAGTATCCTTCGTAGGAGATCCAAAATGTTTTTTTGGAGGTTAATCATGGCCTATTAAGATGAAAGCAATATTTGCTAATGCAGTTAGGTGTATAATAAAAAGAAGGGATTTAATAAAAGAAAGGAAAATCAACGCTTAGGCTATTGGTTTCCCATATCTAATGGCAACACACATTATAAGAATGACCATGTTTCTAAAAGTAAGAATGTTTGATGTGCTAACCTATAGAGATCTTTTCTAGGTATACAACCTTATGGCTTAACAAAGTATTAATGTCTATTTTTGGATGCTTAAGTATATGAATGAAGCTACACAAAGCTCTTAACAATCTACGAGTTTACCCTATGGGATGCTCCTTACCAAGATTTTCAATGATAAAAAGGTAGATTTTGAAGGATACAAGCCCAAGATCATTTCTTCATCCTATGATGCAACAATTGTTAAGTAATTCCTAAGTTGATGAAATATACATCAATAGATGGTAAAGTGGATCTAAAACTATGAAGGCTAATCCTGTGGCCTTTTGAGCAAAGATAAGATGATGATACAAGCTCTTCTTCCTTCTACAAAAGGCAAATATGTCTTAACTTCCTCTTTAAAACTAAGTCAAAAGCACATTGTTGAGAAAGCTTTTGCTATCATAATTTTAAAGAAACTTGCAACTATTAAAGAAGGTGCTAAGCATTTTTGTGGAGGATGTACGTATTGAAGAATGTCTTCATATGGAACTAGTTAAGGAAACTCTAAGATTTTGGCTTGACACTCCACCTCCTATGGAATATGTTAAAGTCCCTTCAAATTTGGATGATATGCTAGGGCACATTAGAACAAGCTCCTCCAACTCTCAAGTTCCTCTTCCTAAAGTTCTTATGCCTCTTCCATTTGAAATTGGTTATTCGAGGCATGGTTAGTCATAATGGGGCAATAAGATAGAACTTGATTTTGTGACAACAAAAGTGTATGACTCAAAATAGGGCTTTTAAAGTGATAAGCATTGCTACTATAGCATCTTCAAGATGTTGGCTACTGTAACAACTTCAGCTGCTTTCTCATTCTATGCTTATTGCTTTGATGATTCTTTGCCATTTTGTTTTTAACAAAAAAGGGGAGAATAGCATGTGTAAAATTTTAAGAGAGTTATATGCTTATCTGCTATGCATTTATCTATCTCTTTGACTCAACTCTATTAAATATTCCCTTTGCTTATTATGTTTTTGCTTTCGTGCTTTGCGCTCTTAGGCAAACTCCTTTTAAAGGATTGCAAATATTCAAGGAGAGCATATATGACTTTTACATATTTAATTTTTCAATGTTAGTTTTGTTATCATCAAAAAGGAGAGATTGTTAGCTCAAAGTTGAATAGGCTTTTAAAGTCTCATTTCATCTATAACTTTGATGATATCAAAAGCTAAAATTAACTTTATGTAAAAGTCCATTTATTTTGCCCCCATTTTAATGTTAACCATATTTTATCTAAAAGAAAATCATTAACGGACAAAAGACAAAAACCATCTATCTCTAATTTTCAAACAAGCAATTGGAACAATGGAATAAATGTACTATTCTTTCTTTATCTCTCCTTTGCAACTATCTATTCTTATATAAGATAAAATGAACACTTTTTATCTAAATCTTAATTCAAGCATTTAAAACATTTATTAAGATTAAAGAGAATGGGTTGCTCAAGAAGAATATACGATGTAGCTAGTTGTCATGTAAAAAATGAAGACAAACTTCCTTTATTCTAGTTGAAAAGCATCTGCACTTATCTTTCTATCTCTAATGGTTAGTAACAGATGTGCTGAGCAATGTAATATCTGATTTTTGTTAAATGACAAAAATGGGTATATTTTCAAAGCAAGTCCCCTGAAATTAATTAGTTAAGGTCTCAAAAAACATTTAAGTAGCATTCTAGGCTCCTAAAAATAAGAATCCCAGGCTCAGACAGAAAGAAAACTGGAGCTAGAATGAAGAAATGAAATTGAACGAAAGATTGACGAAACGTAATGGCATTTTTGTAATTTTGAATAAATTTTGGAATTCACATAGGAGGGATTTAAAAAAAAAGTATTGAGTTTTTCAAGGTTCTCAGAGGCCCTAAAAATCATGGGAAGTCCTGAAATAGTTAAAACCACTCCGGTGGACGTTTTCTAATGACGGTGGACCCAAACTTTAATGGATTCATTTAGGAAGGTTTTAGCTCTGATTTGAGTAATTCCAAAGGCATTTTATTAAATTGGGAACCTAAATTTTATAATGGAAAAGAAGGTTCTCAAAAAGGAGGTAAAATGAACCGGAAACGAAAATGCCAATACGAAAGAGCAAAATTAAAACTTTTGAAAAGTCTTTCTTAACCCCCCCTATATATAAGTGTCACGTCCCACCTCCTCATTCACTTAGCCACATATGTTTCTGCCCTAAATTAAAGGAAGAACCCTAAGAGTGAGGCATACCAAGAGGAGTATAAAGGAAGGAGAAATACAAGGTAGAAAGGTATGGATTTTCTTGATTTTTCATGCTTTCTCTTTAGCAAACCTCTTCTTCTCCATTTCTCCTTTCTTTCCTATGGTTTTATTGAAGTTTTTTGGATCTATTTTGAGGGAAGAATAGAGGGAAAAATTTGGATTTGAAGAGAAGAGGCCAAGGAAAGGAAGAAACAACCAAGAAAATAACAAAAAATAAGGTAAATCTTCCTTCCATGGTAGCTACCCCTTGCTCCTCTTCCTTCCTTGGTTCGTCCCACTCATGAAGCTACAAGAAGGCTTGGATCTTGGGTAGAACCAAGGGTGAATCGTAGGAAAAGGAGTGTGGAGAATAAGAATATACAAAGGGAATTAACAAACAACCATGGAAATTCAAGATAGCAAACCTAGGGTTTCTAGTGTTCCTTGTAAATTTTGATTTAGTACAATGATTCCTAGGCCTAAATGAATGTTTAAATGAGTTTTTAAGATCCCTAGAAGTCTCCACATATTTATCTTTCATTAAGAAAACAAAGAAAACTCCATGGAGGCCAAGAAGGTGCATAGTTTCAGCCTAGAGGGGTTAGGGTACCTAGGGATAGTTTCAATTTGTTCCAAGCCCATTTTTGAGTCATATATGATAAGTGAAGATGAGAGAAAGTCTTGGAAAAAATTTAGAAATCATAGAAAGTGAGATGGCCTTATATGTTCCATAATATAGCCTAAGGAAGCAACATATGGTTGGGTTCTTTGTTTTAATTGTGTAATGACTCTAAGAGGATTAAAAGGAGTCAAGAATCATATATGAAAGGAAAGAATAGAGCCTAAAACTTATTTGATGGGTGTTGCTTCATTAGGTATATTTAGAAACCATAAATGAACCATAGGACAAAGCTAGAGTTTAAGGAAGATGTATGGCCTTAGAAATGATTCCATGAACCTAATTGGCTTCCATAAACTTTGTTTAGGCCAAGAGAAATAAATCCCACATATTTGTGTGTGTGAGACCAAGAAGGGGAGTGTAATATCATAATTTCTTAGCTCATTTCATGCTATCTCTATGCCTCATATCAAGTATTTTACATAAGAGGCAAAAATAATGGCATTAAATAATGAATATTTTAGCGTTGCATTGCGTCGTGTATGAAAATTCCATTCAGTGTCACATGGATCATATGAGCTCATGCATCATATTTTCATATTTAATTTCATGGATATTGTCACATTCCGAACTTCCTGTAACTGTTAACATAACCCATATTAATTCACACAGTCAAATAGTTACACCCATTTGACACCATCACCACACAAGAGCATAAGCATTCACTTGGGTATGTGGAATTATGTCTAGTTATGGGGATTGGCATAATCTGCATTGCCGTGAGGATTAGGGATCATACACAATTTTTGTATTAGATGGAAGTGATATATATGTATATATTAATTGACTATGGCTTGCTTCTTCTTTAGATGTGAGTATATGTGGTAGATGATGTTTGATTGCATTAAGGAAATATATTCAGTCGTGGTGGAGCTAAGAAGGAAGGTTGCATGTAATGAATGGCTTGAGTAATCTAAGATGAAGACACCTCATGCTTGCTCCACCCACTTTCATATATATGTATATTAAATTATGATTTGCTAATGCCGTATTTGGTTTGACAGCAAGAGCTAAGTAGTGCTTTTAATATATATAGATTAAATGAGAGTAAGACACCTCTGCTGCCACCTAGCACATGCATTGATTCATGGAATGATGATTTGCCTTCATGCCACCTAATTAAATTGTGATTTGCTGGTGCCGTCTGTGCTGTGATAGTGGGAGTTAAATATTGCTTTAATATATAGATTAAATAAGGGTAAGATACATAGCTGCTGCCACCTAGCCACTTGCACTGAGTCATGAAATGGTAATGTGCCTGCATGCCACCTAATAGCGGTGGGAAGCAGGAGCTGTCCATTGCATTAATTACCCTTCACTTTAACTAATTTTAGGCGGAAGGAAATAGTGGAAGGAAGGAAGGAATTTCGGACAGCCATAGGAGAGGAGAGAAGAGAAGGAAAAACCGAAGTACAAGGACTCCAAAAAGAGGTAAGCTCCAAGTTGCTCCCTTGTTCTGGACTGGGATGTTTTGGCCTTGTAGAATTAGTTGGAAAAGGATTTTGAAGCCAAAATTTTTATAACAGGTTGCCCATCCCTTATACTTGAAATCTGGAAAATTACAGAATTTTTGGAAGTAGGTAAATGAGAGAAACAACCCACTAATTCAATTTGGCTTCTGTACGGAACAGCCTGGGGCTGATTTCATAAAGAATTTTGTTAAAGGGGTAAATGTAGGAATTAGTGCATGAAATTTGGTGGAGAGGTAGCTAAGACATATCACGTCAGTTTTACAAAGTCTTAGAATTTTCTGGGTTCATTTGGTAGGATAACAAAGCCAGAAACAGCAAGGGCAGTGTACAGCGAGCTCAACTGAGGTAGTGACCAAAACAGTAGGAGTTTAGGGGCTATCCCTGGGAATTCTTGAAAACTGTTTCTGTGGCTTATAATTAACATGATGAGGGGTCACTCTACCAATTTTTATGATTTTTGGAGGTCATTTAGTGGAGGAAAGAAATTTCACAAAAACAGGTCCGAAAATGTAGTTCAATTGAGACTCTGGTAGTTTTCATTCTTTTGCTGTGTAGTGTGACTTTGCATGGAAAATGTAAGAATCCAACTTGAAAATAAGGGCTAAGAACTTAGTTTTATAGCACTGGATCACACATGGATAACTTAGGCAGTAACTAATTATGAGAAGGAAAAGAAAATGAAGATGTGATTGTTTACAATTAGGAATTCCAATAATTAATTAGCAAAAGGGATTTAGGAATTTCGTATGGGGGGATTAGTAATTTAATTGCAATGTAAATATTAACCATGACTCATTCTTAATTAGTACAATGCATGATTGAAATTTAGGAAGTCCATTGGAACAACCAGGGCCAAGGAATAACGTGACAAACGACAGTGACGAAACAGGTAGTTAACACTGTACTCACTTTGTTATTTATGTTAATGCACTGGATGAAATCCCGAAGTCCCTATGCTGTGTTTGGTTGCATGTATATCTACTAATATGACTCTTTATGAGTACCAGATTGATGTTATTGGCCAATAACCGAAGCAAGGTAGCCTAATGAATGAAAATATGCTGCTACGTAGCCTAACGATAAGAAAATGCTGCTACGTAGTCTAACGAATGAGCATGTGCTGCTATGTAGCCTAACGATAAGAAAATGCTACTACATAGCCTAACGAATGAGAATGTGCTGCTACGTAGCCTAACGATAAGAAAATGCTGCTACGTAGCCTAACGAATGTGAACATGCTGCTACCTAGATATTACATGCTCCGACACCGAAGTATGCATCTAATGTATCCTGGATAGTAATCCGTGCTATATTTATATATGTGTTTCTTGAGTACATTGTTAGCTACTGAGATTTTATCTCACCATAAATTGACTATTTTACAGGTATTAACGATGCTACGAATGGAGCCAGACAAATAGAGAATGAACAAATTGACCAATAGATTGCATATTGTCTGTAATTGGTCTTGTGAATCCTTTGAACAAGGGTTGAATGTAAAGTTTGACTCCAGTGAGAATGTAACATTGTAGTATTAATCTCTCTTTTGATTTGTATAAATATCATACATGAGATATCTACCGTAAGTTAACTGTGATGTTTATTAGGGCTACCGAACTCCCGGTACAAGTAAACTCCTATGTTTGCATTACATGAAATTGATTATGATAACCATGGGATTAGTTCTAGCACATTAGCATCATTAACTTATGGTTTTCTTGTGAAAATGATGAAGGTTGTCTAGGTATGACAATTATCTTTTTAGGTCTAGGATCTTGTTGACAGGATTTTGGACTCCACACTAAGGAAATTAAAGACCTTGTCGACAGGATCTTGGATTTCGCCTTGTAAAACGTATGACCTTGTCAACAGGGTCTTCTGTTAGTAGTACAAGATCCCTTCATATGGTAAGTTATAGTGTATGTAAAGTGTAGGTGTGACAGATATAACTCATTTTTATCACCAAAAGTGGCCTACAACTCATGGAAGGCAAAGGGAAGCATAAAACTCATTTATACATTTTCAGCCAAAATTTTTTCACTTCTGTCACAAATTTGAAAAATCATAACTAATTCTAGAAAAGTCAAAATCATACATTCTTAGTCATTCTGGAAATATAAACATGTCTACTTTATGTTAAAAATACATTCAGACCATGGAATATAACATATAAGACGTTTAACATTAAAAAAGGTCTAGAGGTCTGGCTATCTACTGATACTATCACAGGTTTTTGTAGCAAACTTCAAAAATGTCCAATTAATCCTAAAAAAATCCAATCCATGTAAATAATACCAATCTTTAGAGCTATAGATGTTAGCTAGAGGAAAAAAATAACTCTATATCAGTTTAGGCATGCCCAAACCTTGAAACTCAATCAAATATTACCTGAGATTAGTTTGAGCACTTGATACTAGGTAGGAACTTCAAAAATTCATATATCTCTCTCTAAACTTCCAAATGAGGTGCTTCTAGTTGGAAAAAGTCACTAAAAATATCTAGTCTTTTTATATAAAATTTTGTGGCAATTGGATATTATTTGACGCTTATATGACAAAAATCATTTTTAGATCAAGTAAACAGTGCATCAAACCAAAACCAAAATTTTTACCAACTTTGAAAATTTATCAAATATTTTATAAACCTCCAAAAATTCTGTTCTTTAACTTTCCAAAAAAGCTCTCAACAAGCTTTAATTACATGCCAAGTTTTAGATCAAGAAAAACTCATTTGGACAAAAAGTGGGATAGGGTTCTATTATGATCAATTTTGGCTCCATATAGGATACCAAAGTGTCCAAATGTTCTCTCTTAATTTTTGGCACCTCTTGAGCAAGTCTAAAAGCATGATTATGAATTGTATAAATTGCCTAAATGGTCCCAAACCTCATGCATCTCAATTTGGCCAGCTCACTTACATTTGTACATACTTGCATCAAACTTTCAAGAAGTACAATTTGTCATTACATTCTATCATTCACATAACATGTTCTTTCATTTCTACATCACATCTTAACATAATTACATATATTTCAAAGGTTATAAACCATATACAACAATGGATTAAAGAACCAAAAACTATGCACTTTGATGTCAAGCTCTCATTTCTTATGTGATTGGCTTCCATTCCCTTGATCTCTTAGTCTATCTATCATGTTAGATCATTGGAGAGGAGGGAATGAGATTCAAAGAATCCCAATAGCTCATCTCCCATTCAATCATACATAAAAGATGCAAAACAAGTCTTACAAATGCATGCATGCCATGTGGACATGTGCAATCATTCAAAGAGCATTCTTAGCATTTAAACAAGCCATACATAACATACAAAGGTTTGCCAAGCAAGTGGATTGGCCTCACCCAATTATTTGTGGATGTTGGACTTGCCTCACCCATTCTTTCAGAGGTTCTTGGACTCAACCATGCTCTTGGTAGTCAACTTCACTTTTAGGAGACTCTTTACTTTGTCTTAACCAATCTTAAGGGTTCTTGGCCTCACCATGCTTAAGCAAACCAAAACAAACATCATGAACATCATTTGAAAACATAATACATCATCATGGTACTATGCAGTAAGAGCTCATGCAAGAATATTTCTCATAGCTTAAAATGCACATACACGCATTCAAAGACAAGTAAAGCAAACAATCATGCATGAGAGAAGGAGTGAGCTACCTTGGAAGCAAACACACACTTTTCTCCTCGAATCAATGCTCCCTTTCTCGACCTCACATATACAATGGTGTGGGAATGATTTCTCTTGTCCTAAACACAATTTATGGAAGTTAATTAGGTTCATGAAATTAATTCTAAGGGCACACAACTTGCTTAGATACTAACTTAACCTATAAACCCCTTTATGGTTCCAAAATACACCTAATAAAGTAACACCCATCAAATAAATTCTAGGCTCCATTCTTTCCTTCTAAATATGATTCTTGATTCCTTTTAAGCCCCTTGGAGTCATCACACAATTAAAATAAAGAGTCTAACTATATGTTATTTCTTTAAGTCATATTATGGAACATAAAGCACCAACTCATTCTCTATGGTTTCTAAATTTTTTCCAAGGCTTCTACTCATATTCATCCATCATATATGACTTAAAAATGAGTTTAGAAAAATTTAAAACTATCCCTAGCCATGCTATCCCCTCTTGCCTGAACCTATAGAAGCTTTTAGGCTTCATGGAATTTGTTTTGTTTTCTTAATGGAGGAAGCATATGGGGAGACTTCTAGAGATCTCAGGAGCCCATTCAAACACTTATTTAAGTCTAAGAATCATTGTACAAGATCATATTTTGTAAGAAACACTTGAAACCCTAGAATTTGCATCTTGAATTCCATAGTTATTTGTTAATTTTCTTTGTATATTCTTAATATTTACACCCTTTTTTCTAAGAATCACCCTTGATTCTGCCTAAAAACTAAGCCCTCCTAGGACTTCTTAAGTGGGGCGAAATGGGTGGAGAAGAGGAGCAAAGGGTAGCAACCATGGAAAAAGAAATTACCTTGTTGTTTCCTTATTTTCTCACTTGAATCTTGTCTTCTTTGAACTCCTCTCTTCAAATCCGAATTTTTCTCTTAAAACAGATTTATAAACTTCATTTTAATCTTAAGAAACAAAGGAGAATGGAAGAGAAGAGGTTTGGAAGGAAGAAAGTATGAAAAACTACCAAAATTTTTTACCTTCAAGCCTTGATTTCTCTTCTCCTTCTTCTTCCCGCCACTCTCCTAGGGTTTCTTCTCTAGTTTGGGGCAAAAAATATGAAGTTACATGAGTAGAAGAGTGAGGCGCCATCTATTTATAGGTGGAGGAGAATGGCTTTTTCAAAAATTCTTGTTTTACCCTTCGTTTTTGGCATTTTCATTTCTAGCTCTTTTTAGCTCCTTTTTAAGAACCATCTTTTCCATTATAATGCCTTTGAAATTACTCAAATTAGAGCTAAAATCTTCCTTAATAAATCTGTCAAAGTTCAGGTACACTGATATTGGAAAATGTCCACCAGATGGGATTTAACTGTCCTGGGAGTTCCTATGATGTTTAGGGCCTTTGAGAACCCCGGAGAACTCAAAACTTTTTCTAAAAAAGCCCTCTTGTATGAATTTAAAAAATTACTCAAAATTACGAAAATGTCATTATGTTTTGTAAGTTTTCCATAAGAAATTGTTTCTTTATTCTAGTTTTATTTTTCTTTTCATCTAAGCCTAGAATTCTCATTTTTAAGAGTCTAGAATGTTACTCAAATTTTTTAGGACCTTAACTAATTCATTTCGGGGGACTTGCTTTGAAAATGCGCCTATTTTGTCGTTTAACGAAAACTAGACATTACAGGGAGAGTATTTTCAAGAGGAAAAGTGTGTGGTTGCAACAAAGGTAACTCACTCCTCCTTTTCTCGTGCATGAATGTATGCTTGACTTGTTTTTGAATGTGTATATGTGTGTTTTAAGTTATGAAAAGTATTCTAGCATGAGCTTTTATTCCATGGCACTATGATGTTACATTATGCTTTCAAATGATGTTTAATATGTTTTCTTGGGCTTGTTTGAGTATGGAGAAGCCAAAAACTCTTAGCTATGGTGAAGATGAGCTAAGAATCCTTAAAAATGGTTGAGACCAAGCAAAGTGTCTTCCAAGAATAAGGTTGAGTCAAAATCTTCTAGAGAAAATGGGTGAGGCAAGTCCAAAATCCATAAGTGAATGAGTGATACTAATCCACTTACTTGACAAGCTTATATATGCTTTATATGACTTACTTATATGCCAAGGATGTTTCTTGAATGCTCATACATTTTAATATGTCCATGCATACATTTTTAAGGTTTGTTTTGCATTCTTTATAATGATTGAAATGGGAGATGAGCTATTGGAATTCTTTGAATCTCATTCCCTCCTCTCCGATGTTCTAACGTGTTAGGTGGACTAAGTGAATAAGGTAATGGAAGCCATCAACTTGAAAGATAAGAGTATGACACCAAAGTACATAGATTTTGCTTCTTTATGGCCATATAAGTGGCAAATGTTGTAATCCATTATTGTATATGTCATATGACCTCATGAACATATGTAATTATACAAACGTATCATGTACAAATGAGATTTAATGTTATATGTATGATGTAATGCATTTTGGACATTGAGGTGCAAGACTAGCCTTATGTGTTCTTGTGTATGGCATGGGGTGAGAGAGTGATTTTTCAAATTCTAGGTTTATGCACCTTTGACACATGTTTAAAATGTCATTTTGGTGCATTCCCACGTGCCCAAGTGGTCATGGTTTCCTTAGAACTCAAAATGGACCATTTGGAGCTCTTTGGTAACACAAAATAAGCCATTTTGCAACCCAAAGTCAAGATCTGACCAAATAAACGAATTTGCTCATAAAATTTGGCACACATATAGATCTTATCCAAATATTTTTAGAAAGTCAAACACCAAATTATTTGGAGCTCTGTGGACTTAATTATGAATTTTCAAAGTTGGTATTTTTTTGCTTAACTGATACAGACACTGTTCATAGGGTTAGAAATATAGGTTATGTCATTCATGGCCCAAATAATATCTAATGCTTATGAAATTTTACAAGCATTAACTAGACATGATAAGTTTTCCGTGGCCTAGATCACCCCAATTGGACCTCTGAGCAGGGAGATATGAAATTTTGAAGTTGGAAGTCAATATCAGGGATGATAATCGATCTCTGGTACTATTCCATCAATTTTTGGTGTCTAGTAGTCCCTGTTGAGATCTATATATATTTTTAGCATAAATTAGACATCTGTAGCTTTCTATATTGGTGAAAAATGCATCATTTTGATTTTTTTAGAATTAGCTATAATTTTTCAAATTTTATAACAGTAAACTGAGATTTCTAACTAAGGCTACACTCTTGCATTTCATATAATCCCTTCACTTGCACAAGTTCTTGGCCATTTACTTGGATGGTTTTTAGTTGTATTGTGTAATTAAATATAAGAATGAGTTAAATGAGTTCATATGGTCAACGGGACACCGATTAAAGAATTCATACACTACGCAACCAAAAAATATTCACTATTCTAATGCCATTTCCTTGTTCTCTTGAGAAGTGCATGGCATGAGACATAAAATTTACATGAGAAAGACTAGAGAGTTATAAGAAATCTCAAATAAACTAGGTAGAGTAAGATTTGTAGCTAGTGGCATAACCTAAATTATCTCCCTTGAAAATGGATTTCAATATTTAAAAGAAACCTTCTAAGTGTGAGATGAACCTAAAAACTACCTAATTAAAGGAGATTTTGATTTAATTAAACTAAAATTAGATTGAAATAAAGTTTCTAACTACTAACTAAGTGTATGAATTAAGAAGCAACTAATAGACATGTGACTAACCTTAGATTCATCCTTTAATATCCACTATACTTATCCTAATTTAATTATTATTGGTTATAGTCTAAGAGTCCTTATTTATGTTCATAGCAATATATCTTGAGTTACCACACAAGATTCAAAGATTAAGAATTTAATGTTGAATTGAAATCTTAACTCCACATTAAATCAATAATTCTTGTCATTAGAATCGATTAACAGTAAATTTGAATGATTAATCCATCAATTTAACCTCTAAATTATCATCTTAGGATGTTCAATTAACCAATTAAACTCCAAGGAGACCTCAAATTAGACATTCAAGCAAACAATTTCTCACATGTATTTTATCAAACACCTTGACTGCATACATAGATAATTGAAGGTCAATGAAAAATTCAACTCTTAAATCAATCTATTAATCATTAATTACTTTTCTAATTAATATCTAACTAGCTATCAATTACAAACCACACCTTAGTCAATTACAAACTTAACTAAGTGAGTAATTAACAAGAAATAGTGTAGAAAGAGAGGAAAAATACATGCAGAAATCTTAGTCAAAATCCCTTACTAATTTTCATAGATTCAAGCTTCCATCCAAGGTTTGCATCCAAGCTAGCCACCGAAATCAATTAAGCTTCCATGGAGTGGAGAATAATGGAGGAGAATGGAGGAATGAGTCATGGCTTCATGGATGGAGAATGGAGTGTGAATGGAGAGTATGAGTGGATGATGGAATGGACACATTGATGCCTCTTCTCACTATTCTACCCAAGCTTATTCTTATTCCCCTCCTCACGTGCTTATTCATTTTCTTTTAATGATAACGTGTTCTGCTGCCCGTGCTTCTTACTTTATGCCTCTTAATCCACGTAAGCCCACAAGTATATGATTATTTTCTCCATTCATTCCCTTCAACTCGTGGCCTCCTCCTGACCACGTTCTGCCCGTGTGTGTTGAATAAGTGGAGCTATGCCTAAGAGGAGTGACGTGGTATATATGTAGCTGCTTCTTCACATGCTTATGTGTGTTACTTCCAGCCGTGCAAGCTTCGTGAGATGAGAGATGGATCTACTAGTATGAGAACTGTCTATGCAAGCTGCTGCGTTTATGGTGAACTCGTGCCTTGTATATGCTTCTTCTGCACTTCTTATCGGGTTTTATCTCCAACCTAGCCTAGTGTACTCATGGTAAAGCTCATGCATCATGCCAACGTCAACTTCTACTCTCCAAAACAGCCATGAAGTATGTGTGGCAGCTTGTGTGAAGTGAGCTGTGTTGCTACGGTTGAGTGTGTGCTGTTTGTGAGTGTAGAACCCATGCTTCTCTCAATGTGACATGAGTGTGTACATCCACATGATAGCCTGAGTATGTTAAGCTCCCATGATTCAACCATGTATGGGTGAATGCTTTTGCATTGTTTTGCCCCCACGTCTAAAAACCTATAAGTCCTCTTCTTTCCCAGCTTTATCTCCCACGTGAGCTGATCCTCTAGTGTCTCTCATTCATGTGTCTGTGTGTGTAATAGAGTGCCAACGTGGTTAGACATGTGAGAGCTCATGTGTGCAGCTTGGTGAGTGGATGGCTGCTGGACGTGTGATGTGTATGGAGTGCGTGTGTGACGTGTCAAATGAATGGAGTATATGACATGGTTGGTTTTGCTTGTGTGTATATCTTGGACCCGTGTGTGGATGCATGCTACGTGGAGCTGCTATGTTCTATTCATTTCATGCATGTGTGGGTCCATGTGTGATTCCAAGTGAGGTGCTACATGTGAGTGTGTTGAATGTGCATGATTCTCTTCATGAATGAATATGTAAGAGTGTTGTGCTGTCCATATCATCCTTCATTCTCCCATTTTTCCTTTTTTTTATTTTCCAAAATTTCATTAAAACTGTGAACCATTTATTCCTTTTCTCAAGTTGCACACATGTAGCCTTCATCTTTTCTCCAATTTAATTTTCCCATTCTAAATTTCATTTGCCCATCAAAATCTGCAAAAAATTAATAGACAAAATTAAGTAGGAAAATTTACAAAATTATTCAAAAGAAATTTATGCATTAAAATTCAATAATTTGGCAAATAAATTCCTAGAGTGAAAAAATACCAATAAAATCAAATATTAAGTAATAAAACTCATTAAACCATAGTCATTTATCAAAATGTCCAAATTAAAAGAATAAAATATATAAAAATATCCTTTATCAGCTAGCAATTGGTAAAGAGATATAAATGCATTGAAGTCTTAAGAGCAAATTATCAAACACAATTTATTTAAGCACTTAAGAGCATTTATTTCTCAAGATAAACATTATGAATCTCTAGTGTATTATCTTTTAAGAAGTATTTATTAGGCTTAATGTAATCCTTAGATAAAGGGTGAAAATTTTCTCTGTATTATGTTTGTAACTCTCTGGATGTGAGAGTGAGTTGAGAGTAAATTGTAGAAAGCTCTCTATGAAAAGTTTAAGATGAGCTTATGAAAACTTGTGTTTAAGGTGAGCACATAAAACCTGCAAATTATATTCATTGTCTATGATTGAAGAAAAATCCCTTAGGTTTTAAAGGGATTGGATGTAACCTTGAGGGGCTAAACCAAAACAAGATTGGTATTGTGTTTCTTGTCTTCCTATATCTCTTTTTATTAGTTTTGCATTTAGCTAACTATACTTTTAAAGGATCTTCCACTTGCTTGCTATAACTCACCCAACTTTCTTTTTGCTTTCTGTTTGCTTGCTACAATTTGAGCCTCCTCCACTTTTGTGTTTGCAAAAATTTATATTATTTACTATTTTTGCACACCACTTCTATTCTCCCTTTTAAGTGTGCTTATTAGAGATATCTTTCATCTTTTTTCCCCCCCAAAATTTTCAAATTTTAAGTATAAAATGCTTTCAATTACTAGATTTTTTTTCACTTCCAGACTCCAAATGTAATCTCTCACTTTTAGACTCCACAAGCGACTACTCAACGACATATCATTGATTTCTATTTTCTGTCTCCATTGGTTAATAACTTTTATAACTTGGGTTTTATTATTTCAATTGTTTGCAATGTCTAAATTGCTAAAGAGATAATGTTGGCAAGTCATTATACCTTTTAGATTGGGTTGTAAGTCAAATTGCTTATAGGTCTCATGGAATTTTTAAAATCCATTTTCTCGAATTTTGTTTCTATTTAGTACCCCAAGATTCAAAGATTTAAATAATGAATGTACCATTTGTTGAGAATATTTAAGGGTTTTGTTATTGGATTGTTGAATAAAAGAAAATTATAGCTACTATTTTATCTAGAAGAATGAAATATTTCCTAAATGATTTTAGCTTGATTTTTTGTTCTCTTTATTTTTTGTTTATTTTACTATACTACCTTTAGAGCTATTAGTGTGTAGCTACTTCTAGAAAAAGGAACCAAGGTAGAGTGTAAGGATGAAGATGGTGCAATTCCTTTACATGATGCTTGTGCAAGAGGTAATACATATTTATTTTCTAAGTATTGCTTTGACTTGTTTCATAGGATGAAGAGGACTTTACCATTTTTTTTATTATTCTTAAAGTTATTGAAGTTATTGGTTTTATCACAACATATATGTACTAGATTTTGAGTGCTAGGCTTATTTAGTACATCTTTTATTGGTGATTTAGGATAGCTTACTTGTGCTTTCTAGGTTCTCTCAAATTGCTTAAGGAAAGATGGTAGTTTGAGAGAGGGGAGAGGGGGAGAGAGAGGTAGATGTTATTCTTGAAGATTCATCTTGTTGAAGTAAATGCCATTTTCATCTTATTCCTAAATACTCATCTTATTTTTAGAATTGTTTCAATGTGTTTTCATTGTGCTTCCTTAGATAATCATGGTAGGAGGAATGCAACACATTATACTAGAATTGAGGAGGATTTGAAAGAAATTAAAGAAGATACAACAAAATTTAGAGATGCCGAAGCAATAAATGTAGACAATAATATATATTAACTAATCTTATTGGGACTAGAATAACTATGAATTAGATGAAATATTCATTCTATCCCCCGATATCAATATTATTAGTTTAATTATAACTATTAAAATCATTTTCCTATTATTTGTCTAATGCTACATCATGTGCTTTCCCTATGCCTCCCCCTGATAACCATAAAGGCATGAACCCAGCACATTATGCTAGAATTGAAAAAGACTTGAAAGAAATTAAATATGATATAGTAGAATTTAGAGATGCGAAAGCTATAAATCTAGACAATAATGTATATAAATTAATCTTATTGGGACTAGAATGATTATATAAATTGGACAATAATGTACATAAATTAATTTTATTTGGATTGGAATGACTATATAAATTAGATAAAATATTTATTTTGTTGCTGGACATCAACATTATTAGTTTAATTATAGTTATTGAAATCATTTTCTTACTATTTGTTTAATGCTCCGTTAGATCATTTCGCACATAAGTGTTTCTGAATAGTTAATACCTTAAAAATAACCTATAAATACAATTTTCAGAAGGTTATTCCTTAGCAAATATTTTTTGGTTAATGGATGATGTTTGGTTTTATTACAAGGAAAAAATAATCACGTAAAAAAAATTTTCAATAAACTTTTTTGATAAGAAGTTGATTTTTTGGGTTTTGCTTAATAAATATTTGTTTACTTTATGATTATATTTAGATTAGATATATTTACTGATTCTAGAAATATTTGTATCCATTTAAAATGTTTTATGAATTTAAAATATTTTAAAATATCTTATATAAATGCTTTATATATATATTTGAAAAAAAAATTAAAACATCCTGCTCTTAACTGGTTATAATATAATAATAATAAGGTCAAAAAACTATTATTTGATTAAAATTAAAATTCACATGCTGTGCCCGTTGGCTCTGATAACCTACAGTGCACACAGTGCACTGACTGTGTATGTGCCACGTGTCAGTATCTTGTTCGTCTGTTCTCTTTATAAATAATCCTGGGCTAAGTCGATCTTCACCCCTTCGATTCGTAGGGTTGGGTTAGCTTTAGTTTCGTAACTCTCTCCATTGTTTCGTGGGTGGAAGAGAACTTTGTGTTTAGCAGTTGGGGAAGATGACGATGATCATTCTCTCACCGCGCGGTCTCTAATTCGCTTGGTGCAGGTCGGGAACCGTTCTTGCTGCGATTATTGCGCCACCTGGCGTGTAATGGGTGGTTGCCTGCGGCGAGTTGGATCCCGCCTTGCATCAACTGAATCGGAGACCGCGGTGAACCCTGGCATGTATCTCTGTGTTTTCCGGCGGGTCTTGCTCAGATCTCAGGTTGGAAATTTTCTATAATTAGTATTTATGGTTTTTGAATTGTGGTTAATCAGATCCGAATATTCTAGATTCGGTAGTTTATTTTGTCCATTTTCGGTAACCTTGATTGGTGCTAATCTATCATCATAGATCCTGATGCATACGTCTCGATTTTCGTATATAAATCTAAGAAATTATTAAGTTTCTCGTACATTTTACTTCTCTCGTTTATATTTTTCATTTGCTGTGCCTCCTATTAGTGATCAATATTTGAGCTGGAATTTATGTTGAATCTAAAATCATGGACTTATCATAATTTCCCGGGGCAGAACTAGAATTGTTTTACCAGAGGCGAAGAATGTAAGCTATTGAAACTGTTCCAATTCTTAAGTAGGTATCATGTATTTTTGAACTGTATAGTGCATGCTACTGAAAAGAAATGGCCACACGCCTCTAATGAGGCATAATACATTATTTACTAGTTTCAGCTTGTTTATTATTGCCAGTGGAACAGAAGTCGTGATTTTATGATACTTTCTTACGTAAGTAAAACTTGTATTGGGCAGAAATGAAAGGCCTACTCTGTTAGTAATTTAACTAGTTTGTAGAACTACAAAGTAGAGGATTGGAAGAGCTGACAAATCATTCCGTTAGAAATTTTGTTATGCATACAGCATAGGCACTTTAATATACCAAAGCAAATCAAACCCCCGGTAAAAGTGCTGTTATGAAGTCAAGAAGAATATATAATTTGTAAAATCCATGTCTAAAATTCTGCATGTCCCATAGATATAGCATAATCTGTTAAACTGGATAGTTATATAATAAGGACCTGATCTTCAGTTTTTGATCTACAGTTAAAATAGAAACTAGAAAGGGTTCTATGGGATGTAATTGTGTACTAAGGACTTAGGTGAACCCTCATTTCCTAAGTGAAACGGTTGATACTTCAGTATTTCTATAATTGGGTCAGGGTAGTAGCAGATTTATGACCTGAAAATCCTTAGTTTCGACAGTTTATGTATCTGCCACTTATGGGGCATTAATTGATTATACCTGTTTAGCCGACCTTTAAAGTGTTAGGTGTGCCTGAAACAACAGAAGGATCCTTGCCTATTTATGCTTTAGGCAAGAATTCTTGACAGTTTTTGTTTTGAATGGCTGGGAAAAGAAGAAGAAGAATGAATGAATTAGATTGTTTTTTAAACAAACCAAGTTAGAGACCTAGATGAGACAGCCGACCATGACAACCAGATGACGTGGATTTTTGATGAGATATATCATGTTGAAGGATATGGATCCAATGTAGGAGGTTGTGATGATAGTAGGGGCTGTTCCATGAAGCACGGGCATTTGGCAAAAGGAGTTGTGGCCAACAAACAAACGTCATTAGTGTCCATGCTTATAAGGGCTCTTAATATCTTTTGTTATGAAACTCAGGGCCACCACATCATTGGTTATCATGAACATTTTTCTGCTTTATATGAATACTGTGCTTGAGTAGTCAATTTATATGATAAATCATGACAAAATGGTTCAAACGCCTCTTGCTCCAAGGCAAAAGACCCCTGTAATGCCTTACCGGCATCGCATATTGACTACCTAGTACATAACCATCATCAATATCGTTTATATTTATTTGTTTAAAATGAATATAAATTTGGTATACTACTATGCATTTAAGATATGAGGATCAAATGTTCTGCTATATGATGGGTTGCTTACTAACCTAACATCAGTTTAAATTTATCAGACTAACTGATTGCTAAATGATTAAATTGTAAGTCCTCAGGAACTTATAAATTTCCATTGAATGACATTTTAGTTTTTGGTGCCTTATTCCCTTTCTTTATAGGGTATCTTCCATTATTTTGTTCCACTATGCATACTTTCAGTGTCTGCAGCAGGCCCGAGTATCTTTATGCAAGTGCTTTTCACCCTATCATTGATTATATCGCCCTTGCTGCTTAATAAGCATATACTTCTTCCCCAAGGTCGCGGATGCATGTAGACCACTGCCATTCCTTCAATAAGACGAACAATTAGAAAGACTACTTATATGATTGGTGTTTTACTCTGTTCATGGTTGTTGACGGCACGCCAAGGTGCATTGCTATGACTGTGATGTTGTAAATGTCATTTGGTGCGTGCCATATGCGCCATGAGCCATGGTGCATGGCGTGTGCTAGATGGACAATATGAAAGGGGCCTATTTTCAGTTATTATTATTATTTTTTAATATAAGACATCACACGCGATCAACAACTATGTCTTCATTCAATGGCATTACATGAACATGAAACAACTAAAACGGAGGGTTGGGGAGGTATGGGAATTCTATTTTGAAGCTGAAGGGTGGACACCTTTATCCGTTTAGGTCCATATGTCTACGCAAAGATGTCCTTAGCTTGATTCTGTGAAGAATATATATGGACACAACGTAATCGGAGCTCTATAATGAACTTGTCGTGTAAAATGATTGGTTAAAATTTGATGTTGATTCTCCTTCTATTTCCTTCTGCTACTGGAACGTTGTTGAAAATTGCAGGATAGGAGGGATACAGTTTTAGACAAGTTTTAAATCCAATCAATCGAAAACTTGTCTAAAACTTTTGAATTTTGCCTTCTATTTCCTTAGGCTTCCAGACATTTGCTCTCTTCTTGCATAGGGTGTCAGATTTTGTGAAATAATTGCAGATGTGCACATGAACGTCAATCTCATGGCTCTTTTTGCGAAGCAAGATTGTGGAATTTCTTAACACGATGGGATGAATTTCTAGTAAAGTGGCACGTATTGATAGAAAACTTTTTGACTTTTCATAGGTGAAGCCATAATTTTTCCTGCGTGTTTTCTGCCTTACATTGCACGTTATTTTATTGCGTCCACAGAGTCAACATTTCACGTTGCAACTTTCCATGTTGCCCCTTTCTTAGGTCCGCGTAAAGCCGACGATGATTGTTGCCTTCCCTTAGCCATATGAAACTTTACTTGTTTCTCTGGCTCTCTCTGGTTGTCATAACGGGTGGAACATAACAGAAACTTGTATTTATTTATTTATTTTTTTTCATTACAATGTATCTTAGATTATTTTCCATCATGAATGAAAGGATTTCATAGTCGGATGGAAGAGAATGGAAGAAAATTAAGTTAATTTCATTGTACTTTTGATGTTCATCTGTACAAGCCTTTTATACACTGCCTAAGTAATAACTGAATAAAATTATTGATACAATATATAAATTCTGTACTTTCCAACTATGTCATAATAGTTAGGACAGTTATCCTTGCTTAGTACTGTCTATGTCCCTGGTAAGTTCCTATTATATATATATATATATGTGTGTGTGTGTGTGTGTGTGTGTGTGTGTGTGTGTATAGTTGTGCTGATTTTAAAGGCTTATCATAGGTTCTCAACAAACTAGACAAATAAAAGCTCTCATCCCAAAAATCAGGGGAAAAAAAAAACCCCGCCACTTGCTTCAAAATTTTCAAAGTTACCTCTTATTCCAGAAAAACAGCAGAATAGGAAAACAGAACAGTATGGATTCAAAAATTCATGAAAAATTTATTTACATGACTAGACAATATGGATAAGCTTGTATACGAAATTTCAGAGCAAAATCATGTCCAGATTACTATGAAAAAATTTGCAAAATTGGGTTACAGCCCAGAAACACTTAGAAACTAGGCAGTCTGACCTATGTGTGAAAATTTGTGCATTTTTACAATCAAACCGATAAAAAAAATATGAAAAAATTACATACGGGTCCTGATGTATTGATCATACAACATACCACAAATCACAGCTTAATTCAACTAGACGGAAGTCCCCGTAAATTTGGCAAATAAGCTTACAGATTTGCCCAATGGAAAAATTTTTAGCAATTCCGATATTACTTCACAAATTATTCCTACCAAACTGACGGACATAAAACTCAACTAAAATTCTACTACTTGTATATGTCAAGAAAGTTGGAAAAAATAAAGTTAACAATGCTTTGTCACAATGCTAAACAATGTATAGTTCATAAACAAAAGGTCATAGCTATTATGAACAAAACTCAAGCTAATTTTTCTTATCTAGACATATAGATGAATTCACATACCAAAAATCAGAACTTAACTCTTCTTAGAAAAGTGCAAAAAATAAAAAATAAAAAATAAATAAACAAAGTAGACACACTAAGAAAAACAGCAAAACAGGACGTTTGCATATGCTATTGTTTTAACTAGTTTTACCCTATCAAATGAACTCAAAAATTTATGAAAAGTTTACAGAAATTACCTAATATATATATACAAACATTGTGGTAAAATTTTAGAGTGAGATCATTTCTATGCTACTCCCAGCAAATTCTCAAAAAATGCATAGAAGATGAAAAACTGGCAAAACAAGACCATTTGAACAGTACTTGAAAATTGGGTGATTTAACCATCTAAATGTAATTCAAAAATTATGAAAAATTTTATAAAGATATTAGACGAATAAGTGATTAATCATGACAAAAATCAAAGCAAAATTTCATATCTAAAATTCACAGTGAATTTGATAAGTTGCAACAGAGAAACAACAAAACTCAATATTAACTATAGTTGTAACACCCCATAATTAATTAAGGTGTTAATCAATGATTAAATTAATTAGGCATAATTAATATGGGATAATTGGACAAATTAAGTGGATGAAGATTTTAGAGAGATAAATTATTAAAACGGGTTTGAGATTTAATTTGGATAAAAATTCTATCTAGGCTTTAAATTAATAGATCATGAAAAGGGGCTAATGGAGGCCCAATGGGTTAGGTGCAGACCTAACCCAATTTAGTGGAATGGAGGCCAAGATCCACCTTGCATAGACTCTTCTAAGTGGCCCAATAACCCTTGTGCAGACCCTAAATTCTTGAGCTCTTCAAATTTAGCCCAAACCTAATTAAACCTCAGCAACCCAATGCACACAAAACTGGCCCAGTAAAATTCTGTAGCCCAACACTTAAAAAACTGGCCCAACAAGCAAAAACTTGAAGCCCATTATGAGCTGGACTTTGGAGCAACCCATAACCCATATTTGACCCAACTAAAACCCAACTTAAACCCTAATGCTTCAGCCACTTTCTCATTTGTTGAAACTCAAGAGGCAAAAATTGGAGGTTGAAAAGGAAGCTAGAGTTGGGGGTAAAAATTCTACATTTTCTCACATTTAGAGCAAGATTCAGCTAAGGTAATAGTTATACAACTTAATTCCCTCATCTTTCTCTTTAATTTGGCCCGATTAGTTTTTCATTTGGCGCATTTTTCATTCTACCCAAAATCTGAAATGTGGGTATTTGGGAATTTGCTTGATGAAATTCGTAGGTTGAGGTTAGGGCTGACCTTGGGTGAGTTTAAACCCTCCATTTTGATGTTTCATTTGTTAATTTGAGACCCTCATAGCTGAGTTATAAAATGGGTATTAATTCTGTACGAATTTGCTTAGGATTTTGGGTGGAATATTGAGTTTTCTAGTGAAGGACACTCTAATCCGAAATTTGAGATTTGTGGTGGCTGTTGCAAAGTTGTCTACAAGTGAGGTAACCGGGTTTATATCAATTCCATGTATATATTTGATTTAATTTCATATGTTGTTGTATATGAATGATTTGAAATGTTGAATGAATTGGTTGGCTATCTGTTGAATTGTGATTAGACCTTATGAGTCCATGGTGGAGCTGTGGTGCGGCTGCCACCCGTGCATGTACTTCGATCGAGCACCGGGTTATGATCAAACCCAGATGCACTGAGCCCCGGTTGTGCTCAATAGGGAGTAGGTGCCGTGGACGGGCCTCTCCCGGTGTTAATGGCCTTTAACATGTGATAATATGATTGCTAGTATGGGATAGTAATCATGATAGCCTAATTGTTTCATTTGCTGATATGATGGATATATTTATGATGTTGATTTTGATTCATGCATATATCTTAATTAAACTGGATATATGACGGAATTGCCTTGGTTACTGAGATTTATATCTCACCCCGTTTCATGGGATTAACATTTCAGGTGAAGGTCTTCAGGTAAGGATAAAGGGAAGCAAGTGGATGAAAATTCATGAGCTCCAACATATGGGAGAAGGCTACACTTAGGCTGGCTTATTTAGTAGAGATGCAATTTTGTTATTAGTTTACATAGCATCATCATGTATTTATGTTGCCAAGTGTAGGCGTTCATATTTTGTTTGATTGAAATGTAACCGTTAAGGATGTAAGTCTCATTATAGTTGAATATTAATGTATGGACTTATAACATAATATATGTAGTTTTGTTGAAATTGTGATATGGATTACCATATGGGAATTGTAGTCATATGATGCCTTGGTTGTGGACATAAGCTATTGTTGAATGGAATCTTTATGGAATGTGCATGGGATATAAATTGCTACTAATGCATGTGTTCTTGCTGTCATATATTCATAAATTTGCTGATATGAGCAAGTTGGGCAAGTAGGAAGTAGTATTTAAGTTTTGCAATGGTAATGGACGGATTGATGGGTAAATTGGGTAGATAAACACCATTAGAATCACATAAAATAAGGGTAGGTGGACCTGGAGTGTTTCTAAGATGAGAATTGGAGTGTAGAGGGCGAAATATGAGCAATGTGGTCACAGGAGGGAGTCTCGCCGCGGCTAAGAAGGCTTCGCCACGGCCAAATGAGAGATAGACCCGAAGGGCGCCGTGGCATAACCAATCCTGCCGCGACGCAAGGGAAGAAAATCGGCCCAGGTAGTGACAGTTGTGAGGAGCTCTGCGGCCTGATAAATCTCGCCGTGGCGTGAAGTGGGAAAAATTGCCTAGGAGGGTAATAGAACCAAAACTCGCTGCGACGCATTATGTCCTGTCGCAGTGCGAGTCGAGGAAATAAAATAAGGGTTGGGCAGAAGCAAAAGTCGCGATGGCGCAAATATATTGCGCTGAGGCGAGAATCATGGGAGTGAGAATAGTAGTTCCAGGAGGCATTTCTGCCGCGGTGCCACATAGGTTGGCCACTACGAAGGTCCAACTCGCCGCAACTATTGCCGCGGCGAGATTTGTGAAATTTGTCCAATGATTCGAAAAAGTAACTTGGCCACGGCGGGGAAGGTATAGGCAGCGGCGCAAGTCCCCAACCTACTCTTTTTAACCTAGAAACCCCAATTACTTCAACGGTAATGGTCAGAGATGATATAGGAACACTTGTAGGAGGTTGTTGGGTATTGAAACTGTTGGACTGAATCATAAACCCCTTATGGTAGTAGGGTTTCTTTTATGCAAATTTTGTTTTGTTGAGGTGGTATGGTGATGACCCTAACATCAAGGTTCAAATTTTTCCCATATTTTCACAATGTGATAAATTGTAACCATTCAAACCTTGATAACTAGATTATTAATCGTATATTTAACCATAATTACAATAATTAAAAGGTAGGGTTGTCACAATAGTGAATAATTAATGCAAAAGAATGAATAAGCAACAACCTATATTAGTTGAATTAGTGGTCAAAACTCAGTAATCAAAATCTACAAGTATGTTAGCTCTTTTGGTCCCATATAATAAGCAAACAACCTCTATGGTTTGGCACACCATTGCTCTAGATAAACAAGTAAAGAACAATCTCTGGCAATTATTTTGTCATATTAGATAATAAGTGTATTAATTGTTTAAGTAATAAAGTGACTCAAGTAAATGAGATTGATCCTATGGAGATTGATATTTATTAGTCTGTAGGTTTTTATTAGATGTTAGGATGTTACTTATCATATACTGAAACTCTGAATATATTTACATAGAAGTGTTCTAAGTTTCCTTAGTTACAAGTCATTCAGGCATTTTGACAAATACTTTAAATGAATAAATTGTAAATACATGGTGTAATATTCAATTTTCGTTAAACGATAAAAATAGATACGTTTTCAAAGCAAGTCCCCCAAAATAAATTAGTTAAGGTCCCAAAAAATTTGAGTAATATTTTAGACTCCTAAAAATGAGAATTTTAGGCTTAGAAGGAAAGAAAAATGGAGCTGGAATAAAAAAAATGAAATTTGACAGAAAACTTACGAAATGTAATAGCATTTTTGTAATTTTGAGCAAATTTGAAAATTTACACAGGAAGGCTTTTTAAATGAAATTTTTGAGTTTTCTGAGGTTTTCAGAGGCCCTGAAAACCATAGAAAGCCCCAAGATAGTTAAAACCCTTCGGTAGATGTTTTCCAATGTCGATGTACCCAAACTTTGACAAATTCGTTCAAGAAGGTTTTAGCTCCGATTTGAGTGATCCTAAAGGTATTTGACTAAATTAGGAACCTAAATTTTATAATGGAAAAGACAATTTTCAAAAAGGAGTTAAAACGAATTAGAAATGAAAATGCCAAAAACAAAAGGCAAAATGAGAATTTTTGAAAAGTCATTCTTCCTCCACCTATATATATATATATATAGGGCGCCCCACTCTCCCACTCACTTAGCTTCATATTTTTCTACCCCAAACTAAAGAAGAAACCTTAGGAGAGTGGCACACAAGAAGAAGAAGAAGAAGAAGAAGAAGAGGAGGAGGAGGAGAAATCAAGGCTTGAAGGTATGGAATTTTGGTAGTTTTTCATGCTTTCTTCTTTTCAAACCTCTTCTCCTCTATTCTCCTTTGTTTCATATGATTATAATGAAATTTATAAATCTATTTTAAGGGAGAAATTAAGAAAAAATTTCGGATTTGAAGATAGGAGGCCAAAGAAGACAAGATTCAAGTGAGAAAACAAAGAACAACAAGATAATTTCTTCTTCCATGGTTGCTACCCCTTGCTCCTCTTCTCTCCATATTTCACCCCACTCAAGAAGTCATAGGAGGCCTTGGATTTCAGGCAGAACCAAGGATGATTCTTAGGAAAAAGAGTGTGGAGAATAAGAATATGCAAAGGAAATTAACAAATAACTATGGAAATTCAAGATGCAAATTCTAGGGTTTCATATGCTCCTTGTAAAATCTGATTTGATACCTTGATTTCTATGCCTAAATGAGAGTTTAAATGAGCTCCTAAGATTCTTAGAAATCTTCCCATGTGCTTCTTCCATCAAAAAAACAAAGCAAAGTCCATTGATGCCATAATGCTTCCTAGTTTTCGGCCAAGAGGGGTTTAGGTACCTAGGGATAGTTTTAATTTGTTCCAAACCCATTTTTGAGTCATATATGATGAGTGAAGATGAAAGGAGGCATTGGAAAAAATTTAGAAACCATAAAAAGTGAGTTGGCCTTATATGTTCCATAATATAACTTAAAGAAGCAACATGTAGTTAGACTCTTTATTTTAATTGTGTGATGACTCCAAGAGGCTTAAAAGGAGTCAAGAATCATATATGAAAAGAAAGAATGGAGCCTAAAATTTATTTGATGGGTGTTGCTTTATTAGGTGCATTCTTGGAAACGTAAAAGGGTTTATAGATCAAGTTAGTGTGTGAGGAAGTTGTATGGCCTTAGAATTAATTTCATGAACCTAATTGACTTCCATAAATTGTATTTGGGCTAAGAGAAATCATTCTGACACCTTTGTGTATGTGAGGCCGAGGAAGGGAGAGCAAATCCAAGAGAAAAAGTGTGTGGTTACTTCCAAGGTAGCTCACTCCTCTTTCTCTCATGTATGAATGTGTGCTTGGCTTGTCTTTGAATGTGTGTTTTAGGTCATGAAAAGTATTTTAGCAGAACTTCATACGCCATGGTATCATGATGATCCATTATGTTTTCAAATGATGTTTGTTATGTGTGCTTGGGTTTGCTTGAATGTAGTGATGCCAAGAATCCTTAGCTATGGTGAGAATGGGCCAAGAACCCTTAAAGTTAGTTGAGACAAGGTAAAGAGTCTCCCAAAGGCGAGGTTGACTCCCAAAAGTAAGGTTGGGTCCAAAAATCTCTTAAAGAATAGGTGAGGCAAGTCCAAAATCCACAAGTGAATGGGTTAGGCTAAGCTACTTACTTGACAAGCCTTTGTATGTTATATATGACTTGCTCAAATGTTGAAAATGTCTCTTAAATGATTGTACATCCTATGATACTCATGCGTACATTTTCAAGATTGGTTTTACATATTTTATGTGTGCTTGAAAGGGAGATGAGTTATTGGGATTATTTGAATCTCATTCATTCCTCTCCAATATTCTAACATGCTAGGTGAAACAAGGGAACAAAGAAATGAAAGCCAACCTCTTGAAAGATGAGAGAATGTCATCAAAGTGCATGAAATTTGCTTTTTAAGGACATATAAGTGGAAAATGTTGTAACCTATCATTGTATATGACTTATGATCTCTTGAGCATGTGTAATTATGTTAATATGTTGTGTATAAATAAGAAATTATGTTATATGAATATTAGAATGCAAATTGAGCCTGGTATGACAAATTTACATTATGAAAATGCATGTATAAATAGAAGTAGAATGGCCAAATTGAGATGCATGAGATTTAGGACCACTTGAGTAGTTCATATAAGTCATATTCATGGTTTAAACTTGTCCAAGAGGTGCCAAACATCAAGGGAAGCCATTTGAACACATTTGGTATCTAATATGGACCAAAAGTGACCATATTGGAAACTTATACCACTTTTTATCCAAATGAGCTCTTCTTGGTCTAATATTTAGCATGCATTTAGAGCTAGTTAAGAGCTTTTTGGAAAGCTAAAGTGTAGAATTTTCAGAGGTCTATAGAATATTTGATAAATTTTCAAAGTTGGAAAAAAATTTTGAAATTTGTTCATGGTACTATTCACACTGGTCTAAAAATGAATTCTATTACTTAGGGGGAAAATGATGTCCAATTGCCACAAAATTTTATAGAGAGAAACTAGACATCCCTAGTGACTTGTGCCAACTAAAAGTACCCCCTTTGGATGTCTAGAGAGGGAGATATGAATTTTTGAAATTTCTATCCAGTATCAGGCATCTAGACTGACCTAAGTTACTATTTGATTAGTTTTCAATGCTTGGATGTGCCTAAACTGGTATGAAGTTATTTTTTCCCTCTAGCTTTCTATATTAGTATCATTTGCATAGATTGGATTTTTGTGAAATTAATTGGACATTTTTGAAGTTTGTAGCAGAAACCTGTATTAGTACTAGTAACCAGTCTGACATCTATACTTTTTTGAATCTCAAACATCTTTTGTGTTATGTTTCATGGCCTGATCATATTTTTAGCATAAAGTAGACATGTGTAGCTTTTCAGAATGGTAAAGAATGTATAATTTTTATTTTTCTAGAATTACTTATAAGTTTTCGAAATTTGTAACAGAAGTGGGGAAATTTTGATCGAAATGGAAACTATGAATTTTATGCACTTCCTTGCCTTGCATGAGCTCTAGGCCAATTTTGGTGATGGGAAATGAGTTGTATCTATGTAATTAAATATGAGAATGTGATACATGAGTTCACATGGTCCATGGGATACCGAATGAAAAATTTATATGCTATGCAACGCTAAAATATTCATTATTTAATGCCATTTTCTTACGTTTTATGTGAGTGGTATAGTTTAAGGCATGAGATTAGTATGAAATAAGCTAGTGTGAACACCGCATTTTGTCCGGACATGCCAAGAATAAAAATAAACATAATAATAATAATAATAATAATAATAATAATGAGAAGAAGTGGAGAGAAAAGGAAAAAGTCAAACTAAAAATTCAAGTAAAAAATAAACAAAAATGACAAAGTGAAAGCGAAATAAAAAATCAAAAAATTGAAAAAAAGAACCAAAGCGAAAAAAAAAAGATTAAAAAAAAACATCAATCAAAATACAAATAAAACAAAAAGAAAAAAAGAAAAAAAAAACCCAAAGCCTAAACAAAAACAAAAGAAAGAAAATAGAAAAGTAGGAGAAAATAGAAAAATTGGGAAAAATTAGAATTTAGAAGCTTTAGAAAACAAGGAAAAAGTTACAAGAAAAAAATTAGAGAAAAAAATCAAAGCCGTAAACAAAAAAAAGAGAAAACAACCAAAGTCGTAAACAAAAAAAGAAGAAGAAAAAAAAAACAAAGCCAAAAATGATGAAAATTGGGCGAGAATGAAAAAAAATTCAAATTAAAAGCTTTAGAGAAAAATAAGTTCAAATTAAAAGCTTTAGAAAAAAAAAATCAAAAGAAGAAAAAAAATAATAAAAAAAACAACAAAAATCAATTAAAAAAAACTAAATAAATAAACAAAAAACAAAAAAAAGGGGGGAGTAGAAGAAACAGATCCAAAAACGGGGAAAGGCAAAAAAAAAAAAATATAGGGGTCCAATTTCTGACGCCCAAAACCTCTTTTTCTTTCGGTTTGGGCCACCAGGCCTGCGTTGAAGCCAGCCCATTCCCTCTCATAACCTTTCTCCTTTTGGGTTGGGCCATCGGGTCACGCATGGAACCCCGCCCGGTTTCTCCCATCGCTCCATTCTCCTCACCCACATTCGGTTGAAGCAAAGAGAGAAGAGGCAGAAAAGACACGAAGCGCAGAGAAGCTGAGAAATGAAAATGGAAAGGCAGCAGGGGAGTTGGAGAGCCCGAGGCTTCAGGGGAACGTGAGAAGAGAAGGAGCAAAGCAGCGCGTCAGAGGGGGCTGGCAGAAGATGAAGCAGAAAGCCTGCAACGCCTGGCTCGAGGCGTGGACTCCCTTCCGGTCCCTTTCATCATCGAGCTGAGAGAAAACGCCGAAATGGAAAAATCGGGGAGGGGGTCCGAAAAAAACGATTGAAGAGAATCAACAGGAAAGGAAAGGGATCGAAGATAAAAAGGAATCGAAGAGAGCTGGAGAGAGGGGGAAAATTTGAGAGATTGAAGGTGAGAAAGAGGGAAACCGAAAAATTGAAGGGGGGAGGACTTTCGGATTCTGGGATTCAAAAGGGGAAAAATCGAGAGAGAAGGAGAAGGGGGCACACAGAGAGAAACCAAGGTGGAGAGTTGAGACGAAAAAAAAAGAAGAGAAAGCGAGAGAGGGAGGAAGCAGAGTTCGAAAGAGGATTGGGAAAAGGGAGGAGATTCTGGAAGGCAGAAGGGAGCCGGGGAAAACCTCGACGAATCGAGAGCAACAAGGGACTTTCAGGGCGACACCTATTGTCGTCCCTCTGCTGCCACCCCTACAGGTAAACTACTAGCATTGCTTTTCTGTTCCTTCCTTGAATGCTGTATGTGGTTGTTGATGATGTAGAACGGGAAGGGAAAACTGGAAACTGGATTTTCGTATTCATTGTATATTTGGGGTTCATGCGTAGTAGGTGCTTGATAAAATGCCCGATAGAAGGTCGGGTAAGTTTCAGTGTTAGATAGGCCTGTTGAATGCGTGGGATTTAACGGGGTCATGATGCATTTGCCTCAATTTTCTCCTACCATGGTCTCGCGATGAATGGATGCATGTTCTGTAACTAGAATGTGTGTAAATAAGTCTGTTTTCCGAATGGTATTCGATCTGTATCGGATGCGAGGTAGAACAATAGAGGATTTATTTCGTGGTTTTATTTCGTGGGTTTATTTCGTGGTTTATTATGGTTTTCCATTTTCTGTCATATCGGATGCGAGGTAGAACAATAAACCTGTCACTGGGAGGATTTCAGTGCCGTTTTCGCTGATTCCAGTCTCAGGTTGAGTTTACTTTAGTTTCCGATTCACGTTTGAGTGTGCTAATGTTATCTCTGCTGGTTATTTCGTGAGTTGCTCTGTATAAACCTTAACTCCATCTTGTTCCGAAGGCTTGCTTCTAATCATGATTTCGTTGTTGCCCCATAATCCAACACGTCGCTAGGTAGCAAGAAAAGAGGGTGCGTTACGAGAATAATATGAGGTCAGGAACTAAAAAAAAATAGAAAGGGGAGTCAATCCGGGAATAAAATTAAATGCAAAAGATAGGAAATAAGGAATAATGAAAAGGGGATATAAAAGGAGATTTGTTAAAAAGGGATGCTAATCCATCATGATTTCAATTCGTGTTAGGCTGGTTCCACCAAATCTCCTTAGTAGGCCAATCGCATCCAAAATGATATTAACGGATCCTCTATAATTAAGCCCATATCACGCAATATTACCCTTATCTTTGTCATATACAGTTTCAATCCATTTCATTTTAGGGGTTCTTATGTGGGATTTCTTGTCCCTTCACGTAGATATGTGGGTCCATTCAAGGGTATGTAGAGCAATAAGCTCTCTTAGCCCGTATAAAGTTTTACAATTGTGTTTCAACAAGTTTTGAATCCCAATAGCCTGTGCAAATAGAGTTTAAAAAAAGATGCCCTAAAATGTGAGAGTAAAAATAAAATAAGATGAAATAAAGGTTTAATATTAAATAATAATGGTAATAATAATAATAATAATAATAAAAGGGTTTCTTCTCAAGTAAAATGGAATGAATTTTAAGAATAAAGAATAAAAAGGAAAGCTGGGCAGAACGATTTTGGAATAAGGAAACAAAAAGAAAAAGAAGACAAGTGAAAGATATTTAAAGGGTTTTTCTTCTAACTCAATCTCATCTCAAATACCAAAATTAACACTCAAAAATAGAAAGGAAGAAAAGAAAGGAAAACTCGCTCTTAGTGAAATTGAAAAAAGGATTAAAAAAAAGGGGTATATGATGGCTAAAAGATTCGAAAGCTGAAACAAAAAGATCAAAGCCAAAAATTTGAGAAAATAAAGAAAACTAATTAATTAATTAAACAAAAAAAGGAAGAACAGAAAGGCCTCCCAATTAAAAAAAAATTAATTATTGAAGAACATATTCACAAATCAAATCAACAATTAAAGTTAATCAAAGATTTAAAAAAAAAAGAAAAGATAAAATTACTAATTAGTCAAATCTCAAAAGGAGAAAGGGAGGGAAAAACAAGCAAAAATTTACGAAAAATTAAAACAAAGAAATTAAAAGTATCAAGATTGACAAAAACAGAAAAATATATGTAAAAAAAAAAAAGAGAATTATTGATAAAAAAAAAAGAGCTGGAAATGAGGAAAGAGCAACGAAATACAATTAATTTTACTTTAGTAAATTAAGACACATTAACCAATCCTAAATTCGTTTTATTTGTCAAAGGTGAAATTAATTCTTGTTTCTTTTTTTCTTTCCTCTAGAAAAGGGTTATAGTAAAAAAATAAACATCATAACAAGACAAAAAAATGATAAAAAAAAAACAACGAAAAGAAATATATAAACCCAAAAATGAGGATAAAAAAAAAAGAGATAAAAATATAGATTAAAAAAAAATGAACACACAAAAGTCACAAAACCTAAAAAATCAAAAAGAAAAAAAAAACAACAAAAACAGACAAACCAAAAAAAAAACAAAAAAACAAGAATCATAAAACCTAAAAAAAAAAAGAAAGGAAAACAAGCCTAAAACAAAACAAAAACAAAAACAAAAAAATCAAAAATAGAAACAAAAACAAAACAAACAAATCCATTATAGATCGAACTACGTGGACTTTGATCCTCTTCTGAGGGTACGTAGGCCCTAGGGTCTTATCCTAGGTCAAGTCCGCCCTTGTAAATAAAATTCTCTGTCCATCTTCCATTTTCTTAATTTCTTCCATTTTGTTTTCTAATTTCATTCTTCTTCCTTTTAATTTTTGTATTTCCATTTATTATTTTGCATGTAACTTGTTAAGGGGAATTAAAATAGGATAGAGGCCATATTGATCTTGCACAACTAACTTAGGGTAACCGTTCTTAGTAACGGGTGTTGTGGGGTGCCTAACACCTTCCCCACTCACAACCGACTCCCGAATCTATTTTCTGGTTCGCAGACCACTTTTTCTTTGACATTCCAAATTAAAAAGGTTTTTTCCAAAATTTTGTCTTTTCAAAAATAAAAGTTTGGTGGCGACTCTACTTTTTTTCACTTTTTCTACTTTATTCTTAAATTTTGATTTCGATTTTGGCGCCGCGCGGTCGCATTTTCGGGTGTGACAGCTAGAAATATATGATATTATAATGAGATTTTAGGAATCCCAATAGCTCTTCTCCCTTTCAACCATACATAAAAAATGCACATCCAAATCTAAAAATGCATGCATGAATATCATGGAGTGCATAACCATTCATAGAATATTTCTTGCACTTAAGAGGTCACACAAAACATACATAAGCTTGCCAAGCAAGTGGTTTAACCTCACCCATTCTCTTTGTGAATTTTGGACTTGCCTCACCCATTTTCTTAAGGGACTCTTGGCTAAGTCTCACTCTTTAGAGACTTTTGGCTTTCTCTCACCTATTCTTGGGGGGGGGGTTTTGGCTCATCCTCACAATTGCTAAGGGACTTTTGGCTTCACCACACTCAAGCAAATCAAAACATGTTCTACATAAAAAAGCTTCATGGTACCATGGCATATAGGTACATGTTAAAACCTCTTTCATAGCTTAAAACATACACACACACATTCAAAGACAAGATAAACATCTACTCATACATGAGAGAAAGAAGAGTTCAACAGCTACCTTGAAGTAAGAGTTCAACACTTTTTCCTTAGATATTCCTCCCCCTTTTCGGTTGCACACTTGCAATGAGATGGGGCTTGGTTCTTTTGGCCTAAACACATTAAATTGACACAATTACATCATGAAAGTAAGTTCTATCATCACTCACTCACTATGGAAGCTCACTTTGATCTATGGTTGCATAATAGTGTCATATAAGACCTAATGAAGCAAGTGCTAGAATTCAAGGTCTTGGCTCTATTTTCTCCTTCCATTTAGATCTCTTGACCCTATTTAAGCCTCTTGGAGTCATCACAATTTCATTCCCAAGAGCCTAAACTTGAGTTGCTTCTTTAAGCTTTATTATGGAGCATACAATTCCATCACACAAACCAAGGTTTCTAAAATTTTTCTAAGCCTTTCTTTGATGTTCTCTTATCATGTTTAGTCGCTTTCTACCCTTAGAAGAATTTTAAAACTCTCCCTAGACACAAAACCAAGTTGTGCTTAAACATATGCTAGGTTTTAGACCCATGAAGCTAGCTTCAATTTTTTGAAGGAAATGACACATGTGAGGCTTTCTTGGCATCTCAAGAACCTATATACACTCATAGACAATTAGAAATATCACTAGAAAGCTTCATACATACTAAGGTGCAAAGGAAACCCTAGGTTTTGGAAACTTGAAAACTAATTGTTCTTTTTGGAATTTCTTTGCATCTACTTGTTCCTCACCCTTAAAAACTTAGGTTTCATGCTTGGTTTAGGTCAAATTTTCCTTTCTCTTGCTTGTTCTATATGAGGCCAAAAATGAGCTATGGGGAAACAAGAAGGAAGAAGCAAGGAAGGCCATGGAAAAACCTTGATTCCTTAGCCTTTTCAAGAGCTTTCTCCCTTGTCTTCACTCCTCCTTGAAATTTCAAACTTCTACCTCTAAGTAGGACTCAAAATAGATCCAAATCATGGAAAGAAATAGGAGAAAAAGGAGAGCAAGTTCAATGAAGGAAGGAGCAAGAAATTCCTTGATTTTTCTGACCTTTTCTTAGGTTTTTCTTCTCCCTTAAAGCTCCCTCTTGTGTGCCACTTTTTGCAGAAACTTCTCCTTGGTATTGGACAAAATTTAGGTTGGCCATAAGTGAGGGAGAAGTGGGGCGCCACCTATATATAGTTAGAGATTCTTAAGGAGTTTTTTAAAATGCCAACTTTGTCCTTTATTCTTAACTTTTTCGTTTAAGACTCATTTCAACTATTTTTTGAAAATTGTCTTTTTTATCATAAAATTTAGGTTCTTTAACCTATAAATAGCCTTTAGAATCACTCAAATTGGATCTAAAACCTTCTCGAATGAAAAGGTCAAAGTTCGGGGTCATCGATGTTTTAAAAAGTAAATTGGAGGGGTTTTAATTATTCTAGGGGTTCCTATAGTTTTCAGAGCCTTTGAGAACCCTAGGAAACTCAAAATTTTCATTTAAAGATCCCTCCTTTGAGTTTTCTAAAAATTTCTCAAAATTACAAAAAATACCATTGCATTTTGTCAAAGATTTCTTTATCCATTTTGGCCTCAATTTTTGGGCATCTTAAGCCTTGATTCTCCATTTTCTAATATTTAGAATTTTATGCAAATTTTATTGGGAGTTAATTGATTCATTTTAAAGGACTCTTTTATATCTGACATGTTTTCGTCGTTTTGATGAAAATCGTGTGTTACATTAGACACTAATTAGGAAATTATTTGAATGATTAATGGATTAATTTAAATGCTAGATTTTTATTTTCCTACAATTATCCATGTATATAGTCAAGGCATTTGATGAAATGTATGTGAGAAATTAAGTGTTTGAATGTCTAACTTGAGGATTTCTTAAAGTTTAATTGGTTAATTGAACATTATAGGGTGATAATTCAGAGGCTAATTTGATTTATTAATAACTTAATTTAAGTGTTCATTGTAATACCATAATTTCTTAGCTCATTCTATGCTATTCTCATGCTTCCAACCATGTATCTCACATAAGGAGCAAGAAAAAGGTAATAAAATAATGAATATTTTAATGTTGCATAGTGTATAAAATTTTCTTTTGGTGTTCCATGTAACAACCAAGAAAAAAAAGGAAAGAAGAAAAGAAGAAAAGAAAAGAAAAAAAAAGAGAGAAGAAAAAGAAAAGCTAAAAATTTTTGGAAGGCTGAAAATTTTTTAAATCTGCTAGCTACAGCCTAGCTATAGCGAATGTCCCTGTTTGTTATAGCGAGAAATAGTCTAGCTATATCGAGAGTGCCTTCTAGCTATAGCGAGAATGCTTCTAGCTATAGCGAGAGCGAGTTCGGGCACCCCATACAAAAATCAGGGCATTGCTTGCCGTAGCGCACGCTGTAGCGAAGGCAGGGGTCTGGGACTGATACGAGCTCGCCGTAGCGAGGGTTAGTCCGGAAAAACGTGAAAAAAGAGAATTTGACTTTTTAAAGTATCCCAACTCCTTCTTTCACTCTGTAACCGACTTAAGCTCCCTCTAAGACAGAGAAAAGGGCGGAGGAGAGAGAGAGAAACCTAGAGGAGGAAGGAAGAACAAGAAAAGGTAAGATTTACATGGTTTCTCTCTTTAGAATATTGTTCTTCTCTCCTTGCCATCTCTTCCTATGGTTTTGATTATTGAGATAGTTAAGTTTTGAGCTTGGTTCAGAAGAGGGAGAGTGGAAAACCACTCTTGAGGGAGGTTAGAAGTCATGTAGCCCTCTCTTCCTTGCTTTCCCTTTTTAAGTGTTTGAGAGTTGAGAGAGGAAGGAGAGTTAGTGGGATTCTAGTGAGAGAAAGAACCCCTAGCTTTGTATGCTTAGTAGGGTTGCTAGAAAGAAATCCCTAGCTTTATGAATAAGTGTTAAGAGAATAATTCCATGCTTCTTGTGTGGTTAGGCTCAAGAGAAGCACTCCCATCTAGAGGTGATTGTGAAACCCACAAGGGAGGAGACAAATTGAAAGGGAAAGTTATGAATAGCCAATAAGGTAGCTCTCTCCACCTTCTCTCATGCATAAGATGTGTGCTTACATTGTCTTGCTTATGTGTATGTATGTTTTGAACCATGAAAAGTATGCTAGCATGATGATGCCTCATGTATTTCCATGATGTTTTATGTGATTTTTTGGGTTTGCTTGAGTATGGAAAAGTCAACAACCCTCTAGTCATGGTGAGGATGAGCCAAAAACCCTTAAGTTGGTTGAGACAAAGTAAAGAGTCTCCCAAAAGTGAGGTTGACTCCCAAAGAGTAAGGGTTGAGTCTAAGAACCTCTTAAAGAATGGGTGAGGCAAGTCCAAAATCTACAAGTAAGTGGGTGAGGCTAATCCATTTACTTGGCAAGTTTTTATATGTTATGTATGGCCTACTCATATGTTGAAAATATTTTTTTATGTATGGCCAACTCAAATGTTGCAAATGCTTTTCTTATGATTTCATATGTTAACATGCCCATGCATACATTGTGAGACTTGTTTGCATACTTTGTGTGTATGATTGAATAAGAGATGAGCTATTGAGATTCTTTAAATCTCACTCCCCCTCTCGACCATCCCAACATGCTAGGTGGACCAAATGAGACAAGAGATGGGAGCCCCCAAGCTTGAAGGTAGGGAACTCAATGAAGGGATTGTAAAAGAGCTTTTTGTTCTATTTTGTAGTTAAGCCAAGAGATGTAATCTAATGATATGATGTACATGATGTAGCACCTATAAATAATTGTAAATGAATGTATTCAATGTATATATATATGAGAATTGAATCCATGGTGTATGATGTAGCAAGTGTGGCAATGAATGGTAAGATCTAGCATCCTCCCTTGAGTGTATGTGTTGGTGTGGGAGAGTGAGTTTTGCAAATCTGGGTTGTTAGACACTTGAGTCATGTTTGATAGCTTATATTGATACTTTCCATGTGCTCGTAAAGCCTTAGAGGTAGAAGAGGCAAAATTTAAACCCTTAAAGCCTCAGTTAACATATGAATTGGGTAATTTTGCCCATGATGTCAAAGTCTGACCAAATGATCTCTTCTTGCCTTGAGATTTGGCATGTGACTAGCTCTTGTCTAGAGCTTTGTGGGAAGCTAAAGATCAATTCATTTGGAGGTCTGTGGAATTTTCTAGGATTTTTCAAAGTTGGTATGAGAATTTCGGATTTTCCTAAGCACTGTTCATTTGGTCAGTGGAGAAATTGTGTCATCCGAGGGGTAAACGTGATCCAATGGCTACAAAATTTTATAGGCAGAAATTAGACAGTCACAGTGACTTGCAGCAACTGGAAGCACCTCATTTGGAGGTCTAGAGAGGAAGATATGCAATTTCGAAGTTCCTGCCCAGAATCAGTCATCTTGCCTGACCCGAGGTACTGTTCCATCGGTTTCCGGGAGTTTGGCTTCATGAACTGATCTGGAGACATTTTTTCTCTCTATTTAACATCCACATATTTCCATAGTGATATTATTTGCATGCATTGGATTTTTTTGGAATTAGTTAGACATTTTTGAAGTTCATATCAGTAAACTGTGATAGTAGCAGAGCCTGCTCAGACCTCCAGATGATTTCGCATGTCAAACGTCCTATGTGTGGGATGTTATGACTTACACATATTTTTATCATGAAGTATACATCCTAATATTTCCATAATGACCAAGATCACATGTTTTCGATTTTTCTGGATTTAGTTATGAATTTCCAAACTTTGCCCAGAATTGAGGCCAAGTCTGCCGAAAATGAATGGGCATGTCTCATATCCCTTTTTACTTTCCATGGGTTTAAAGCATGTTTTTGGGATTGAAATGAGTTGTAATGGTGTAATTAAACATGAGAATGAATAGAATGAGCTCACTTGGTTTATGTGACACTAAAATGCATTTTAACGATGCCACAATGTAAAGAAAGTGTAAGCATCTAAGGAAGGGAGATCTCACTTTAGTCTTCCTAGATATATATGAGCATGTAAGGCATGATGGGTATGAGCTAGAAATGAAGGTGTTACATGGACCATGTGAGTTGATACATCACATTCTCATATTTAATTTCATAGACACAACTCATTTCCATCACCAAAAGTGGTCTAGAATTAGTGCAAGGCAAGGAAATACATAAAATTCATACATATAGCTTCGACCAGAATTTTTCCTTTTTTGTCACAAACTTTGGAAAATCATAACTAATTCTAGAAAAATTAAAATCATGAATTCTCTACCATTATGGAAAGATAAACTTGTCTAATTTATGTTAAAAATATGAATAGACCATGAAACATTACATAGAAGACGTTTAACATTCAAAAATGTGCAAAGGTCTGACTAGCTACTGGTATTAATATAGGTTTTTGCTACAAACTTCAAAATGGTCCAATTAATTTTACAAAAATCCAATCAATGTAAATGACTTTATACTAGTCTAGGCACATTCAGACCTGGAAAACTAATGAAACAATACCTAAGGTCTGTCTAAATGCTTGATACTAGGTAGAAATTTTAAAATTCATATCTTCCTCTCTAGACATCCAAATGAGGTTCTTTTAGTTGACACAAGTCACTAGAAATTTTTGGTTTTTCTTTATAAAATTTTGTAGCAATTGGACATCATTTGCCCTCAGAGTGACAGAATTCATTTTCAGATCTAAGTGAACAGTACCTAGAACCAACTTCAAAAAAATTTTCAACTTAAAAATTTATCAAATATTCCATAGACCTCCAAAAATTTTGTACTTTAACTTTCCAAAAAGCTCTTAACAATATCTAAATGCATGCCAAATCTCAGATCAAGAAGAACTCATTTGGACAAAAAGTGGTATAGGTTTCCAATATGCTCAATTTTTGTTCATATTAGAGACCAAATGTGTCCAAATGACTTCCCTTGGTGTTTGGCACCTCTTGGGTAAGTTTAAAAGTATGAATATAACTTGTATGAACTACCCAAGTGGTCCCAAACCTTATGCATCTCAATTTGGCCATTCCACTTCCACTTGTACACTAATGCATCAAGTCTTTAAGAAACTAAAATTGTCATTACATGCTCAAATTACATTCTAGTATTCACATAACATAATATCTCATTTATACATAATATATGAACATAATTACACATGCTCAAGAGGTCATAGGTTATATTCAATAATAGATTACATCATTTATCATTCATAAGGCCTTAAAGTAACAAAATCTATGCACTTTAATGTCAAACTTTCATCTTTCAAGTGGTTGGCTCCCATTTTCTTGTTCTCTTAGTCCACCTAGCATGTTAGAACATTAGAGAGGAGGGGATGAGATTCAAAGAATCCCAATAGCTCATCTCCCTTACAATTACACATAAAAAATGTAAAACAAGTCTTACAAATGCATGCATAGGTATATTGACAAGTGCAATCATTCAAGAAGCATTCTTGGCATTTGAAAAAGTCATACATAGCATACATAGGCTGCCAAGTGAGTGGATTATCCTCACCCATTCACTTATGGATTTTGGATTTGCTTCACCCATTTTCTTTAAGAGGTTTTTGACTCAACCTTACTCTTGGGAGTCACCACACTTTTGGAGAATCTTTACTTTGTCTCAACCAATTTTAAGGGCTCTTGCCTCATCCTCACAATGGCTAAGGTTTTTTGGCTTCACTACACACAAGCAAACCCAAGCAAATATCATAAACATCATTTAGAAATATAATATATCATTATGGTACCATGGCATATGAAATCATGCTAGAATACATTTCATGGCTTAAAATACACATATACACATTCAAAGACAAACCAAGCATACATTCATGCATGAGAGAAGGAGGAGTGAGCTATTTTGGATGTTACTACACACTTTTTCTCTTTGAAATAATGCTCCTTTCCTCGGCCTCATACACAAAAAGGTGTGAGAATGATTTCTCTTAGCCTAGACACAATTTATGAAAGCCAATTAAGTTCATGGAATCAATTCTAAGGCCACACAACTTCCTCACACACTAACTTGATCTATAAACCTCTTTATGTTTCTAAGAATGCATCTAATGAAACAACACCCATCAAATAAGTTCTAGGCTCCTTTCTTTCCTTTCATATATGATTCTTGACTCCTTTTAAGCCTCTTGAAGTCATCACACAATTAAAATAAAGAGCTTAACTACATGTTGCTTCTTTAGGTCATATTATGGAATATATAAGTCCAACTCACTTTCTATGGTTTCTAAATTTTTTCCAAGACTTGCCCTCATCTTCATTCATCATATATGACTCAAAAATGGACTTGGAACAAATTAAAACTATCCCTAGGTACCTAAACCCCTCTTAGCCAAAACTAGGAAGCATTATGGCATCAATGGACTTGGCTTTGTTTTCTTGATGGAGGAAGCACTTAGGGAGACTTCTAGGGGTCTTAGAAGCTCATTTAAACAGTCATTTAGGCATAGAAATTAAGGTATCAAATCAGATTTTACAAGGAGCACATGAAGCCCTAGAATTTTCATCTTGAATTTCATGGTTATTTGTTAATTTTCTTTGCATATTCTTATTCTCCATACTCTTTTTCTAAGAATCACCCTTGGTTCTGCCTAAAAACCAAGCCCTCTTATGACTTCTTGAGTAGAGCAAAATATGGGGAGAAGAGGAGCAAGGGGTAGCAACCATGGAAGAAGAAATTACCTTATTTTTCCTTATTTTCTCACTTGAATCTTGTCTTCTTTGGCCTCCTCTCTTCAAATCCGAATTTTCCCTTTAATTTCTCCCTTAAAACATATTCATATACTTCAATATAATCACAAGAAAGGAAAGGAAATGGAGGAGAAGAGGTTTGGAAAGGAAAGAGCATGAAAAACTACCAAAAATTCATACCTTCAAGCCTTTGATTTCTCCTTTGTCTTCCTCTTGTGTGCCACTCTCCTAGGGTTTTCTCTCTGGTTTAGGCCAGAAACATATGAAACTAAATGAGTGGGAGAGTGGGGTGTGTAAAGGGAAGGGACAAACCCCAACGAACTGGGAAGGAAGGCACAGTATTCGTGAGGGCTCTGTATGTGTTGGTATCAGAGCTGGCCGTTCGAATGTGCAACCCGAAGATGGGTTGGCCCCTAAAGGGTGAAATGTAAAGTCCCACATCGAATGGAATGGTCCTGGGAATGACCAATGAACCGGAAGGAAGGGAACAATACTCGTGAGGGCTCTGTATGTGTTGGTATCAGAGCTGGCCGTTCGAATGTGCAACCCGAGGACAGATTGGTCCCCAAGGGGGGTGGAATGTAAAGTCCCACATCAGATGGAATGGTCCTGGGAATGACCCATATAAGTGGGGAGAATCCTCCTCCTTGGGAGCGCGCTTTCCCATGAGCTAAGCGGGAAGGGACAAACCCCAACGAACTGGGAAGGCAGGGTCAATGACCCATGAACTGGGAAGGAAGGGACAATACTCGTGAGGGCTCTGTATGTATTGGTATTAGAGCTGGCCATTTGAATGTGCAATCCGAGGACGGGTTGGCCTCTAAGGGGGGTGGAATGTAAAGTCCCACATCGGATGGAATTAGGGCCAACCCATCCTTGGGTTGCACATTAGAACGGCTAGCTCTGATACCGACACATACAGAGCCCTTACGAGTATTGTCCTTTCCTTCCCGGTTCGTGGGTCGTTGACCCTGCCTTCCCAGTTCGTTGGGGTTTATCCCTTCCTGCTTAGCTCACGGGAAAAGTGCACTTATGAGGGGGAGGATTCTCCCTACTTATATAGGCCGTTCCCAGGACCATTCCATCCGATGTAGGACTTTACATTCCACCCCCTTGGGGGGCCAACCTGTCCTCGGGTAGCACATTCGAATGGCCAACTCTGATATTAACACATACAAAGCCCTCACGAGTATTGTCCCTTCCTTCCCGGTTCGTGGGTCGTTAACCCTGCCTTCCCTATTTATTGGGATTTGTCCCTTCTTGCTTAGCTCACTGGAAAAGCACGCTCGTGAGGGGGAGGGTTCTCCCCACCTATATGGGCCGTTCCTAAGACCATTCCATCCGATGTGGGACTTTATATTCTACCCCCCTTGGGAGCCAACCTGTCCTCGGGTTGCACATTCAAACGGCCAGCTCTGATACCAATACATATAGAGCCCTCACGAGTATTGTCCCTTCTTTCCCGGTTCGTGGATCATTGGCCCTGTCTTCCTAGTTCGTTGGGGTTTGTCCCTTCCCGCTTAGCTCACGAGAAAAGTGCGCTCGTGAGGGGGAGGATTCTCCCACTTATATAGGCCATTCCCAAGACCATTCCATTCGATGTGGGACTTTACATTCCACCCCTTTAAGGGCCAACCTATCCTTGGGTTACACATTCAAACGGCCAGCTCTGATACCAACACATACAGAGTCCTCATGAATATTGTCCCTTCCTTCCCGGTCATGGGTTTTTAACCTTGTCTTCCCGGTTCGTTAGGGTTTGTCCCTTCCCGCTTTGCTTACAGGAAAAGCACGCTTGTGAGGGGGAGGATTCTCTCCACTTATATGGGCCATTCCCAGGACCATTCCATTTGATGTGGGACTTTACAGGGTGCCCTATATATATAGGTGGAGGAAGGAAGACTTCTCAAAAATTCTAATTTTACCCCTTCATTTTTGGCATTTTTGTTTCTAATTCGTTTTAGCTCCTTTTTGAGAACCATCTTTTCCATTATAAAATTTAGGTTCAATTTAGTAAAATGCCTTAGAATCACTCAAATCAAAGTTAAACCTTTCCAAACTAATCCGTCAAAGTTCGGATACACTAACATTGGAAAAAGTCCACCGGAGGGATTTTAACTGTCCTGGGGTTCCATGATTTTCAAGGCTTCTAGGAACCCTAGAGAACTCAAAACTTTCATTTAAAAGTCCTCCTATATGAATTCTAAAATTTGCTTAAAATTACAAAAATGCCATTACATTTCGTAAGTCTTTCGTTAATTTCGTTTCTTCATTCTAGCTCCATTTTTCCTTCCATTTGAGCCTAGGATTCGCATTTTTAGAAGTCTAGAATATTACTCAATTTTTTTTGGGACTTTAACTAATTCATTTTAGAGGACTTGCTTTGAAAATCTATCCACTTCTATCATTTAATAAAAATCAGATATTACATTCATTGATCCTAATGACAAGAGTTAATAATTAGATACAGAGTTGAGGTTTCAATTCAATATTAATTTGTTAATATGTTGAATCTTGTGTGGTAACTCAAAATATATTGCTATGAATACAAATAGGGACTCTTAGACTAGAACCAATAATAATTAAGTTAGGATAAGGATAATGGATACCAAGGGATGAATCCAAAGTTAGTCACAAGTACATTAGTTACTTTTTCATTGATACAATTTAGGTAGTAATTCGTATTTTAATTCATTCTAATGCTAGTTAGTTTTGTTAATTCAAACTCCCTTTAATTAGATAGCTTCTAGATTTCTTTACACTTAGAAAGCTCAATTAAATATTGAATTCCATTTCCAAAAGAGACGATTTAGGTTGCACCCTATATTGTAAATATTTTTTAACTTAGTTTATTTTGAGGTTGTGCGACATAATCGCTCAATGATCATACATCAAAATATACAAATACATAATCATATATACAAGAGTACACCTTAAAATATAATCTATTGTCAAAGTAACTCTTCTTATGTCTTTTGTTCCTCATTGTTGCTTCCTTGAGAGCCACCTAGCCATGATTAATAGAAGTAGAGGAACAGTGATATTCAAAGAATTCTAATAGCTAATCCAACATTTAAGCATACATATATGGTTCACTTAAGATCCAAGATATAATCATTCATGTCATACAACTATATATATATATATATCATATTCATACAATAAAGATCCTATGGCTTCATCAAGAGCAATATCAAGTTCTATAGGCTTTTAGTCTAGTCTCACCCAATATCTAGGGACTTTTGGTTTAACCCCACATTTTTTTAGAGACTTTTGATTTAACCTTATTTACAATTAGGACTTTTGGCCTAGTTTCACCTATATTTAGAGACTTTTGGTCTCACTTGTTCTATTTTAAGGGCATAACTTCACCTATTAAGAGTCAAAACAATGCAAATGCAATTAAATGCCACACAGTTGCATAAAATTATCAAACAATCAACAATACATATAATTTGCAAATAATATATACAAGCAATCTAAGATACTCAAGTAAACCAAGCATACATACACATGAATGAAGGAAAAGTTACCTTGACATAAAGAATTTAATGGATTCCCCTTGGCTTCTCTCTTTTGTTCCATGGCCTTACACTCACACTTGAATGGAAATTCACTTGCTTAGCCTACACACATTAAATGAAGCATAAAATTAACAATGGAACCATGCTTATACTCATACTAACTTTATATAAGTCAAATAGGGCTTTAAGTATACATATGACTCATTTGAATGCCTTATGAAGTAACTCTTACAAGCTAATTTCTTGGCTCCAAAATCTCACTCAATATGAGTGATATAACTCTATTAGGACTCATTAGAGTCATCATATACTTAGTTTAAGAAGTCTCGTACCAAATTGCTTCTTTGGGTATAATTGAACCTTAAATTTTCACTTTTCAAAATAAAACTTCTAAATTAAAACCAATGGAACCATTAGTGTTTATAATACAAATCGAGACCATTTATAATCTTGGAATTATTGAAAACTCTTCCTACGTATTACTTCCCTCTCATGACCGAATCATGCACCAAGAAAGGCTCCTATAGAGTTTTTGTTCCACTTTTAAGGAATTTGCCACCTATGAAGGGTCCTTAGCTTCTTCTTAGTTTAATGATGATCTTACATGGCTTGAAATACCTTTCTAAGGTTTCAAACTTCCTAAGGTGCAATAAAAACCCTAGGTATCATATCTTGAATCCTATAGCTTCCTAATTGATTCCAAGTTGTTTATTCTTATTCTTCATACTTTAAAACCCTAATTCTCATCATGCTTCAGCCTAAAACCAATTCCCTTTATGATCTCTATATCAAGGCTGAACCTAAGGGAGTGAAGAATCCAAAGGCGCAGTATGTTTTTTAAGCCATGTTATATACCATTTGAAAGTGCTTTGAAAAGAAATTATTATGGTGTAATTAGTTTCTTTTAAAGAGCTTCTTCCCCAATGGGTTTAGCTACCAAACTCCCTCTTTAAGAAAACCAAACCCATAGAAAGAAAGAGGTGAAAGAGTAGAAAAAACTTTTACAAGAGCAAGATAGGCAAAATCTCCAAATTTATTTACCTTTGGATCGCTTCTTTCTCCTTTCTCTCTTGGCTCTTCTTCACATCTCTTAGTTCTGGTTTGAGGCAAAGGAAAGTCAGTTAAAATGATAGGGAGAAGGTGGTGTGCTTATAAGAAAAAGGGTGATTTTATAACAATTTTAAAAATTTCTATTACGTCTTGCAACTTCGATTCTCTTATTTGAACTCATTTTAAATCCTTTTCAAGACCCATCTTTTTCGTCATAAAATTTTGGTCCTCTAGTTTGTTAAAAACATTAAGTTTCAAATTTATAAGATTTAAACAACTTCAAATAGCTTAGTCAAAGTTTGTGTCAACCAATGACCTAAATCCTATATGGGAAAGATTTTAACTATTCTGACGGTTCTTATAATTTTCTAGGCCTTTGAAAACCTTAGTAAGCTCAACTGTAATATCTGATTTTCTTAAATGGAATTGAAACCGATGAAATAATAAAAGAAGACCCTAGAATAAAATGAATTGAGGTTAAGTAAGGTTAGACAATAATCTAGGCATCTAGAAATGAGATTATGAAGCTAAAGATGGCTTGAAACCTGAGCCAAAACTGCTAAACAGTTTAAACCGAAAATACAGTGGCAAAATTATAATTTTGGGTAATTTTTTAGAAAATCAAAGGAGGGAGTTTTAAATTGTAAAATTGAGTTTCTCAGGGTTCTCAGAGCCCTAAAAACCATAGGAACATTCAGGATGACCAAAACCTTTCCGGTGTATGTTTTAGGTTGTCAATTGACCTAAATTTTGACTTGTTGATTCAAGATAGTTTCGAACCCCATAAAATTAAAATAAATATTTTTAATAAATTAAAAGACTTAAATTTTCATATGGAAAAGATGGTTCTAAAAAAGGAGCTAAAATGAACCTAAACAAGAAAAATTGAAATGGAAGGGCATAATAAGAATTTTTGAAAAGTTTATAAATGTAATACCCGATTTTTCTAAAAAGGCTCGAAACTAATGAGTTACAAAAGGAGGTCCCCTAATTTAAATGATTATAGACTAAAAAAATTAGAGTAATAATTAGACCTCTAAAAATGAGAATGTAATGTTAAAGGTGCCCTGAAATCAGAGTTAGGATGGCTAAATAAAATTAAGCTAAAAGGTAATGACATTTTTGTAATTTCAGGCAACTTTTTGAAAAACTCAAAAAAGGGATCTTTAAATAAAAAAATTAAGTTTTTCAGGGTTCTTAGAGGTCCTAAAAATCATAGGAACTCCTAAAATGATTAAAACCCCTATGGTATGCATCTTTTAGTATTGGTTGACCAAAACTTTAATCAAACAATTTGGTAAGGTTTTAAATCTATTTTAGGTGAAACCAAAGGCTTTTATGAATTAGAGGACCTAAATTTCATGATAGAAAATACGGTTCTAAAAAAGAAGTTGAAATGAGCCTAAATGGAAATAACCAAGTTTAAGAATTAAATTGGAATATTGGAAAACATTATAAATCAACCCTCTAGCCTTTTATAATCATGTCCCACTTCTGCCCAGCTCCCTAACCAACTTTCCTCTAGTCCAACAAAGATTCAAGGGCAGCTCAAATGGCGCACCAAGTGAGGGAGCAAAGGGAAGAGAAATAAGCTTGAAAGTGTAATAATTCCTTACCTTTTCATGTTTCTTGCTTCACTAAGCTTCTTTTCCTCTTTCTCCTCTCTCTTCTCATGGTTTTGGTGTCTTAATTGGACATGTTTCATGGCTGGTTTAGTAGGAGGAAGAGAGGTGTAACGAACGTAATTTTTATAAAACTACAAAATGAGCCATATAAAAGTAAGTCCTCTGAAATAAACTAGATAATGTCCCAAAAAATTTGGATTGAGTCCTAGACTCCTAAAAATGATAATTCTAGGCTCAGACGGAAAGAAAAACAGAGTTAGGATGGAGAAATAATTTGTGACGAAAACTAATGAAACGTAATGGCATTTTTGTAAGTAAGCGTAACTTTTGGAAAACCACATAGAAGGGCTTTTTAAATGAAAGTTTTAAGTTGCCCAAGGTTCTCCGAGGCCCCAAAAACTATGGGAAGCCCCAAGACTAGTAAAGCTCCTCCGGTGTATGTTTTTCAATGTCAGTTGACCTAAACTTTGACCGGTTTGTTCAGTAAGGTTTTAGCTCCAAATTAAGTGATTCCAAAGACATTTTATTAAATTGGGAACCTAAATTTTATGATAAAAAAGAAGGTTCTAAAAAAGGAGCTAAAACGAAGTCGAAACAAAATTGCCATTACAAAAGGGCAAAATTATAAATAAAAGCTTCTAGAATGTCCTAAACACATCCACACTTTTCTTCCATCTTCTCCCTTTTATTGAGCACGAAATTTTCTGCCCAAAATACAGAAGTTATTCTACTTTCTTAGGCGCACAAGAAGGAGGAGAAAAAGAGGAAGAAAACCAAGGAGAAACTAGGTAATTTCATGGATTTTCTTGCTCCATCTTCCTCCAATCTTGTTCTCCTCTCTTCCTCCTTTCTTTCCATAGATTTTTTGAATGATTTGGTTCTATTTTTGGTCCATACCTAAGGGGGAAAATTTGAATTTGCCAAGGAGAAGAGAACCAAGGAAGAAAAGCTTTGAAAACAAGCTTGAAACTAAGGTATTTTTCCATTCTTGATGCTTCATCTTGGTTGCTCCTCTTTGTGGTAGTTTTAGCCAGCCTAAGGGGGGGTAGAAGGAGATGAATTTTGGGTAGAACCAAGGGAGAAACCTAGGGAAAAGAGTACAAGGATTAAGAATATGGCAAGAAATTCTAAGAAAAACCAAAGGAAATCAAGTTAGAAAAGTGTGGTGTTCTTGGAGGTTTTGTAAAATATGATTTTGTTTGAGTAGTTCCTTGGCTATTTAAATGTTTCCTTGAGCTCCTAAGACCCCTAGAAACTTTCCCAAGTGGCTTTCCCATCAAGGAAAATTTTGAAACTCCAAGAAACCCAATTATGTGCTTGTCTCGGCCAAGGAGGATTCATAGGGCTAGGAAGTGTTTTAATTTGTTCTAACCTTAGTTTGGGACTCCATATGATGTTAGAAGATAGGAGGAACCATTGGAAAAAATTTAGCAGTCATAGGTTGGGAGATGGGACAATGGTGTCCATAATGGTGCCTTATGAAGCAACTTAGTCTTCCAATGGTGCAATTGAATATGTGATGGCTCCAAGGACCTTAAATGAGCCCAAAAAGTCTAGAAATAACAAGAGAATGGAACCTAGAACTTGGATGATATGAGTTGCTTCAATGGACCATTTATGGAACTAATATGCCCATTATGTAACCAAATGTGTGTTTAAGAGTGAACCTAGTGTCTTGGCTTGCTTCAAGTGTGTAATTGTGTGATGTTTGTGATGTCTAGGTCAAGAGAACCCTACTCCACCTAAGTGCTCTTGTGAGACTAAGGAGGGAAAGGAATTGACAAAATAAGCTTGCATAAATTAAAAGGTAGCTCTCCGCCTCATTCTCTTGCATTCTTGTGTGCATATGTATAGTTGTATGCTTGTATATGATCTTGTGATTTGAGAACATGCCACTTGATTTCTTGAGGTTGCATTGGTACCAATGTATCTTCTTGAATGACTATGGTTGTGGAAAAAGCTCATAAGGGTGAGGTAATGCCAAAAGTCTTTTGATGAAGGTAAGGAGATGGTAAAAGTCTCATGGCATGGGTGAGACAAGGCCAAAATTCCCTTGAATGGGTGAGGCTAAGTCAAAAGACCCTAGGCCAAGAGTGAGGCAAATCCAAAAGTCCTAGAAATGGGGTGAGGCAATACCAAAAGTCCTTAGAGTATGAAAGTGGTCTTGACATGTTGATGTGGCATGAAATGGGATTTATTGCACACTTTATACTTGCATATTCATATATTTGATGTATGTATGCCTTGAATGTGGTGTGAATGGGTGTGTGAGCTATTGAGATTCTTGGAATCTCATTCCCCTTTCCCTCTCATGCTTAAAATGTCTAGGTGGTGCCCAAGGCTAAGGAAATGCAAGCCAAGAATACTAAATGGCTACACTTTGTTTAATTTGTAGCTTAAATTGTAATGGAGTGTCAAGAAGCATTGTACATATTATTTTTGGTTGTGTAAAACCTTGAGCATAGGTAACATGATGCATAAACTATATGTATAATGTATGTAGTATTAAATCAATAAAATTATGTAATTAGACTGTTTAGTGCATAAATGGATGTTGAGAAACCAAAATAAGATGCATGGGATTTGGGACCACTTGGGCAGTCTCTACAAGTCATATTTGTGTTTTGAAACTTGCCTAAGAGGTGCCAAACAATTAAGAAAGTTATTTGGACAAATTGGTAACCCATGTGGAGCAAAAATTTACCATTTTAGGAGGCTATACCCTTTTTGTCCAAATGAGCTTTTCTTGGTCTAAAATTTGGTATGCACTTAGATCTTATTAAGAGCTTTTGGAAAGCTAAAGTTGATAATTTTTGGAGGTCTATGGAATATTTGACGAATTGTTGAAGTTGAAAATTTTTTTGGTTTTGGTCCTTGGTACTGTAGCACTAGTCTGAAATTAAATTCTGTCACTTATAGGGCAAATGATGTCCAATTGCCACAAAATTTTATACAAAATAACTATACATTCCCAATGACTTGTGACAACTAGAAACACCTCAATTGGATGTCTAGAGAGGGAGATACGAATTTTTGAACATTTTGTCCAGTATCAGGAGTTTTTCCCGACCTAAGTTACTATTCTATTAAATTTCGAGGCTTGGGCTACTTGAGCGGGTCTGAAATTATTTTTACCCTCTAGCCAACATTCATAGATTTCCAGATTGGTATCATTTACATGGAGTGGATTTTTTGGAATTAATTGGATATTTTCAAAGTTTGCTGCAGAATTCTGTGATAGTTCCATAATGTAGTTTGACCTCTGGACCTTTTTGGATATCAAACGTCCTCTGTGATGGATGTTATGGTCTATACATATTTTTAGAGTAAATTAGACATTTGTAGATTTCCAGAATGACCAATTATTCATGTTTTTTATTTTTCTACAATTAGTTATGATTTTTCAAAGTTTGGATAAAAAAGAGGCAAAATTTGTCCCAAAATAAACCTCCATGTTTTATGCTTCATTTTGGTTTTCTTGAGTTGTGAGCCACATTTTATGATCCAAATGAGTTGTATTCATGTAATTAAATATGGAAATGTGTTGTATGAGCTCACATGGCCCACGTGATACAGAATGAAATTTTTATATACGATGTAATCCAAAGGAATGTATTATTTGCAATGGATTTTTTTTACTTTCTTCGTGGAATGTATCATATGAGCATGTAAATGTGATTGAAATGAGCTAGAAATATATGGTGTTACAAGAGGAATTGTGAAAAGGCTTGAAGGCTTTGGGAAGCTCTCTTGAAAAGGCTTGAATATAAGGTAAATACCATGGCTTCACTTGCTTCTTCTTGGTTGCTTCTTGATTATGAGTTTTGGTGAGACCTAGGCCTATTTAGGAGAGGATGAATTCAGGTTATAACAAGGCAGGAACAAGGGTTTAGAGCATGAGGAATAATAATATGCAATTGCAACTAAAAGAAAAGTTTTAGAATTCAAGCTATGTTGCTTAGGGTTTTAGTTGCACCTAGGAAAATTTGAAGCTCTCTAATGATAATCTAGCTTATATAAGAGTATGTATGAGTTCATAAGAGATCTAGGAAACTTCACAAGTGGCAAATTCTCTAGAAAAATCAACAAAACTCCATAGGCTCCCACACTTTGCTATGTCTTGGCCAAGAGAGAGATTAGGCACTTAAGGAGAATTTTCTTTAATTTCAAGGATAGAAATAGCCTAGATATGAATAATAAATACCAAAGAAACTATTAGTTTGAATTTAAAAATCATATTTTGAAAGTTGAAAGTTTAAGGTTCCTTTAAGGTATAAAGAAGCAACTTATTATTTAACTCCTTGAATTGAGTTTGTAATGACTCTAATAAGTTTAAATGAAGTCATGAGATTTAGATTGAATGAGAAACTAGAGCTAATAAAGGCTATTTTTATATATTTTATTTCCCTTAATTTGGATATTTTGATGAATAATTAAGACTTGATGGGTTTTAATTAGATGAGATTTTTAGTAGCCATTTTTGCACTCTAGGAATTTATTTACAAAATTATTGAATTTTAACATTTAAATTTATTTTAATTATTTTTGTAAATTTTTCTACTTAATATTTTTCTATTAATTTTGCAGATTTTTTATGGGAAAATTAAATTTAAATGTTGAAAAAAAATTTAGAAGATGATGGCATGGGTTTGTGATTAGGAAGGGCACATGGATTGGATTCATACATTCAACATGCATGTGCTTACAAGTTACACACAAAGGAGGGGTGGCATTTTGCTCTTATCCATGTAACACACCAGAACCATAATGGATTACACACACATGCAGAACAATTCATAAGCTATCCATATTGCCATACTTCTAGTTCACTCGTATATTCACACATGCAAAGAAACATGTAAGTAGCATCTCCACATTGACTCCTTTCACATGCATGGCCTATTTCTTATTACATACACTCATGCAAGAAATGAAACACACATGGATGCAAACACACTTTAAGCATGGCTAATGCACACGGGTTAGCCTCTACACTTCTCACACACTAGATTCACCATTCATGAGCTCCATGTAGCACCCATTCATGCATGGTGACACACAACAAATACACACAGTAGCACTTTTCACTCACTTACAGTCTAACCCACATTTACTCACACACACAGCTACTACATGAAACAAGGTGGCACAGGCTTTTGAAGGAAGATGTGCATAGGAAGAACACATGATAAAGAGAGATTAAGAAGTACATGAGAGGAGCTTCATGAAATCATGTGAAGAGTGAGAAAGGAAAAAGTTAGAAGAAAGAAGTTAGGCTATTCTTACGTAAGCTACATGGGTTATGGGAGGAAAGCATGAACACATGATAGAGAAAGTGGAGGATTCACATGGAAGAAGCACATATGGAGGAGACCCTTAGGCTTTCACGTAGAGGCTAGACATCCACGTGCATCTATATCACAGCATCTCACTCACGAGATTAGGATGTGGTGGAATGAAAGGAAAACACATGGAATGATTCAATAAGCCACGGATGCAAAACACATGAACAATAAACAAATGAGTTTGGGAGTAATAGAAGAAGGAGCACGTGAAAGAGCAAGGAGGCAAGGCACGTGAATTTTGATGAAGGGCTTGGGTAGTAGTTAAAAACAGGGAGTCCAATGCTTTATCTCATCCATTCATTCACACAATCCATCCATTCACCCAGAGAGAAAGCATGGAAGTCATGTGATCATTAAATAAATAACACACTCAGGCAAGCTCTAGGAGAGGGGCATCCACACTTCATCCATCATTCCATTCATTCACTTTACACATGACCCATTCATACCATTCATCCCATTTTGCTGTAGTCATCATCCACTCATCTTCCTCCATCTCTTTCCACTTCCATGAAGCACTAACTCTATCTTGTGGCTAGCTTGGAGGAAGACCATGATTGAAGCTTGAATATAAGGAGATTGTCAAAGGATTGGGCTAAGATTCCTATTTTATTTTTCTCTCTTTCTACATCAATTTTTTATTACTGAACTTGTTTTGTTGAGCTTGTAATTGGCTAAGATTAATATAGTTTATAATTAGTGGTTAGTTAGACACTAATTAAGAGACTATTTGAATAATTAATGGATTGAATTAAGTGCTATATTTTCATTTTCCTACAATTATCTATGTATGCAGTCAAGGTATTTGATAAAATGCATGTGAGAAATTGTTTGTTTAATTGTTTGATTTGAGGGTTTCTTAGAGTTTAATTAGTTAATTAAACATCCTAGAGTGATAATTTAAAAGCTAATTGATTGATTAATCACTCAATTCAACCATTCATTGATCAGAATGATAAGAGTTAATAATTAGATGTGGAGTTGAGGTTTCAATTCAACATTAATTTGTTAATCTCTTGAATCTTGTGTGGTAACTCAAGATACATTACCATTAACATAAATAGGGACTCTTAGACTAGAACTAATGATGATTGAATTAGGATAAAGATAGTGGATACCAAGAGATGAATCCAAGGCTAGTCATAAGTCCATTAGTTACCTTTTAACTCATGCAAATTAGTTAGTAGTTAAAATTCTAATTCAATTTAAATTTAAGCTAATTAGTTTAATTCAATCAAACCCCCTTTAGTTATATAGCTTTTAGATTTTCTTTTACACTTAGAAAACTCAATCAAATATTGAAATCCATTTCCAATGGAGATAATCTAGGTTGCACCCTATATTGCAAATATTTTACAACCTAGTTTATTTTGAGGTTGCAAGGCACAGTCGTTAGGAGCCAAAATCATGAATTATATAGGTAGCTTCATTATGCCCTTGTATAGAACCATAAGCATGCTATAAGTTAGAATAGGCTTGTATAGAGCTTATGTAAAGCTATAATAGGTTCCAATGTTGTGTTTGTGTCTTATTTGATGTATCTAAACAAGTAAATCAAGCTCCTCCTAGGTGTGTGTGTGTGTGTGTGAGGCCGAAAAAGGGAAGGAAAGCTCAAAGGAGAAGGTTTATGACTCTTGACTTAAGGTAACTCTCTATCCTTCCTTGTATGCATTTTATAATATCCGGTTCTTTGAAAATGAGAGAAAACATGAGAAACGTAACGTACAAAATTCACTAGATACAAAGGAAAGTCCCCCAAATAGAGTGAATTAAAGTCCCAAAAAATTTATGTAGCATTCTAGACTCCTAAAAATGAGAATCCCAGGCTCATACGAAAAAAAAATAAAGCTAGAATGAAGAAATAAATTTGAATGAAAGGTTGATAAAACGTAATAGCATTTTCGTAATTTTGAGCAAATTTTAGAATTCTTACAAGAGGGCTTTTTAAATGAAAATTTTGAGTTCTCCAGGGTTTTTAGAGGCTCTAAAAACTATGGAAAGCCCTGGGACAGTTAAATCACCTCTGGTGGATGTTTTCTAACGTCGATTGACCTAAATTTTGACAGATTCATTCAGGAAGGTTTTAGCTCTGATTTGAGTGATTCCAAAGGCATTTTATTAAATTGAGGACCTAAATTTTATAATGCAAAAGAAAGTTCTAAAAAAGGAGCTAAAACGAACTAAAAATGAAAATGTCAAGAATAAAGGGCAAAATTGAAATTTTTGAAAAGTATTTCTTAAACCTATCTATATATATGAGGCGCCCCATCTCCTCCCTCATTTAGACACAATTGTTTCTACCCTAAATTAGAGGAAGAGCCCTAAGGGTGAGGCACACAAGAAGGACAAGAAAAGAAGGAGAAAAAAAAAATAAGAAAGAGGTATGGATTTTCTTAGTCTTGTTCATACTTTTTCTTTAGCAAACCTCTTCTTCTCTATTTTCCCTTCTTTCCTATGATTTTATTGAATTTTTTGGATCGATTTTGAGGGAAAAATAGAGGGAAAATTTTGGATTTGAAGAGAGACGGCCAATGAAAGGAAGAAACAAGCAAGAAATTAAGGAAAAATAAGGTAAAATCTCCATCATGGTAGCTACTTCTTCTCCCATTTCTTCCTTGGTTCGTCCAACATATGGAGGTCCAAGAAGGCATGGATTTTTGGCAGAATCAAGGGTGAATTATAGGAAATTAGGTGTGGAGAATGAGAATATGCAAAGAAAATTAACAAAAAACCATTAGTTTTCAAGATAGCAAAGGTAGGGTTTCAAGTGCTCCACCAAAATCTGATCTGATGCAATTGTTCTTAGGCCTAAATGAGTGTTTGGATGAGCTCTTGAGATCCCTAGAAGGCTCCTCATATGCATCTTCTATCAAGAAAACAAAGCAAATCTATTTGGTGCTTCCTTGAAGCCTAGCCTCGGCCTAAGCTAGATGGAGCACCTAGGGGTAGTTTTAATTTGTTCCAAGCTTATTTTTGAGTCATATATGATGGAAGAAGATGAGAGGAAGCCTTAGATAGTGAGATGGTATCATAGGTTCCATATTATGGCTTAAAGAAGCAACACCTAACTAGGCTCTTTGATTTGATTGTGTGATGACTCTAAGAGGTTTAAATGGAGTCAAGAATCATAAACAATGGAGAGAATAGAGCCAAGATAATGTTTTCTTAAGGTTGCTTCATTAAGTGCATTATGGAACCATAAAAGAGCCATATGAACTACCTAATTTTTCTAGTGAATGTATGGCTTTAAAATTTGATTCAAAAGTATAATTAGTTTCCATATGATGTGTTTAGGCTAAGAGAAACAAGCCTTACATCATTGTGAGTGTGTGCCTGAGGAAGGGAATATAATTCCAAGAGAAAAAGTGTGCAAGTGTGATAAAGGTAGCTCTCTGCACTTTCTCTCATGCATGAATATGTGCTTATCTTGTCTTTGAATATGTATGTGTATTTTAAGCCACGAAAAGTGTTCTAGCATATGCTTATGTTCCATGGTACCATGATGTTGTAATATATTTTCAAATGATGCCTAGTATGTGTGCTTGAGTTTACTTGAGTGTGGTGAAGCCAAGAACCCTTAGCTATGGTGAGAATAAGCTAAGAACCTTTAAAATTGGTTGAGACAAAGTAAAGAATCGCCCAAGAGTGAGGTTGAGTCAAAATTGCTTAGAGAAAATGGGTAAGACAAGTCCAAAATCCATAAGAGAATGGGTGAGGCTAATCCACCTACTTGGCAAGCCTATGTATGCTTTGTATGACTTGTTGAAGTCCCAAAAATGCTCCTTGAATGATCATGCACTTCATGATGCCCATGCATGCATTTTTAAGACTTGTTTTGCATTCTTTATGTATGATTGAAATGGGAGATGAGTTATTGAGATTCTTTGAATCTTATTCCTTCCTTTCCAATGTCTTAACATGGTAGGTGGACCACATGAGCAAGATAATGGAAGCCACTAGGTTGGAAGATGAGAGTATGACACTAAAGTGCCTAGATTTTACTTCTTTATAGCCATATGAGTGGCAAATATTGTAATCCATTATTGTATATATCCCATGACCTTATGAACATATGTAATTATGCAAATGTATCATGTATAAATGAGATTTAATGTTATGTGTATGATATAGTGCATTTTAGACATTGAGAAGTAAAACTAGCCTTGTGTATGGCATGGGGTGGAGAGAGTGAGTTTTCAAAATTTGGGTTTAGGCACCTTTGAGACAAGTTTAGAATTTTATTTTAGTGCATTCTCACATGCTCAAGTGGTCATGGTTAACTTAGAACTCAAAATGGACCATTTGGACCTGTTATATGACACAAAAATGACCATTTCACAACCCCATGTCAAAATCTGACCAAATGAACGATCTTGCCCATGAAATTTGGCACACATATAGATCTTATTTAGATATTTTGGAAAGCTAAATACCATATTATTTGGAGCTCTTTGGAATTAATTATGAATTTTCAAAATTGGTATTTTTTTGCTGAACTGATACAGACATTGTTCATATGGTCAAAAATTTGGTCTATATTATTCAAGAGACAAATGATGTCCAATACTTATGAAATTTTATAATCATAAACTAGACATAATAAGCTTTTCATGGCCACTAAGATCATCCCAATTGGACCTCTGAGTAGGGAGATATAAATTTTTGAAGTTGGAGGACAGTACTAGTAACGATAGTCGACCTCTAGTACTATTCTATCAATGTTTGGTAGCTAGTAGCCTCTTTTGTGGTTTGAATTTATTTTTAACATAAATTAGACATCTGTAGCTTTCCAGAATGGTATAGTATGTATGATTTTTATTTTTCTAGAATTAGTTATGATATTTCAAAATTTAGGCACAGAATCTGGAAATCCTACCCAAGGCTGAACACTATGTTTTTGAGTAGACCATCCATTTGCATGAGTTCTAGGCCACTTCTTGAGTTTGTTATGAATTGTATTTGTGCATTTAAATATAAGAATAAAATGGATGAGTTTATATGGCCCACAAAATGTAACACCATAATTTCTTAACTTATTTCATACTATCTCCATATTTAACATCATGCATTTTATGGAAGAGCCAAGAAAATAACATAAAAATAATGAATATTTTAATATTACATCGCGTATGAAAATTTCAATCAGTGTCACGTGGACCATGTGATCTCATGTATCATATTCTCATATTTAATTATATGGAAACAATTCATTTTCATCACTAAAAGTGGCTTACAACTCATAGAAGGCAAAGGGAAGCATAAAATACATAGTTGCATTTTTGGCTAGAAATTCTCCTTTTCTATCACAAATTTTGGAAAATCATAAATAATTTTTAAAAAATTGAAATCAGGCATTTGTTGCCATTATGAAAATCTAAACACATTTTCTTTATGATAAAAATATGTCTAGGCCATGAAATACAACACAGAAGATGTTTAACATTCGAAAAGTTCCAGAGGTCTGGCTGGCTATTGGTACTATCACAGCTTTCTACTACAAACTTCAAAAATGTCCAATTAATTCTTCAAAAATCCAATCCATACAAATGATACCAATATAGAAAGATAAAGATGTTAGATAGAGGGAAAAAATAATTTTAGACTAGCTCAGGTATGTCCAGGCATCGAAAACTAATCAAACAATACCTGAGGTCAGTCTAAATGCCTAATACTAGATAGAATCTTTAAAAATTTATATCTCCCTCTCTAGACACCCAAATGGGGAGTTGGAATAATTCACTGGGAATGTTTTGTTTCTCTGTATAAAATCAGAATTTTCCCAAATTTGAAAATTCATCAAATATTCTATAGACCTCCAAAAGTTCTTCACTTTAGCTTCTCAAAAAGCTATAATTTCATGCCAAATCTTAGATCAAGAAGAGTTCATTTGGATAAAAAGTGATATAGGTTTCCAATATGGTCAATTTTTACTCCATATAGGATACCAAAGTGTCTAAATGATTTCTCTTGATGTTTGGCACCTATTGGGCAAGTTTAAAAACATGATTATAACTTGTATAAATTGCCTAAATAGTCCTAAATCTCATGCATCTCATTTTGGCCATTCCACTTCCACTTATGCATAATCACACAAAACCATTCAAGAAGCTAGTTTGCCATTACATACTCAATTGACATTCTAGTGGTCATATAACGTAATCTCTCATTTACACATAACATATTAATATAATTACATATGCTCAAAAGGTCATAGGTCATATACAATAATAGGTTACATCAATTATCATTCAATAAGCTTTAAAGTAGACAAATCCATGCATTTTAGTGTCAAGCTCTCATCTTTCATGTGATTGGCTCCCATTCCCTTACTTTCTTCATCCACCTAGCATGTTAGAACATTGGAGAGGAAGGAATGAGATTCAAAAAATCCCAATAGCTTATCTCCCATTTCAACCATACATAAAGTATGCAAAACTATGTCTTGCAAATGCATGTATGGCATATCAACATGTGCAAACATTCAAGAAGCATTTTCAACATTTGAGCAAGTCATATATAGCATACAACGGCTTGGCAAGCAAGTGGATTAGCCTCACCCATTCACTGGTGGATTTTGGACTTGCCTCATCCATTCTTTAAGAGGTTTTTAGACTCAACCTTACTCTTAGGAGTTAACCTCACTTTTGGGAGACTCTTTACTTTGTCTCAACCAATCTTAAGGGTTCTTGGTTCATCCTCATCATGGTTAAGGGTTCTTGGCTTCACCACACTCAAGCAAACCAAAGCAAGCATCATAAACATCATTTGAAAATATAAAACATCATCATGGTACCATGGCATATAAAATCATGCTAGAATATTTTTCATGACTTAAAACACAGAGACACACATTCAAAGACAAGTCAAGTATACAATCATGCATGAGAGAAAGAGGAGTGAGCTATCTTGGAAGCAAGCACACACTTTTTTTCTTGAATTTCCTTTCCCTCTTTTGGCCTCACACACACAAAGGTGTGGGAATGATTTCTCTTGGCCTTGTTTTTCCTTGTTTTCTCACTTGAATCTTGTCTTCTTTGGGCTCCTCTCTTCAAATCCAAAATTTCCCTTAATTTCTCCCTTTAAGCCTTGATTTCTCCTCCTCTTCTTCTTCCTTTGGTGTGCCACTCTCCTAAGGTTTCTTCTCTGGTTTGGGGCAGAAAAATATAAGGCTATGTGAGTGGGAGAGTGAGGTGCCCTATATATATAGGTAGAAGAAAAATGACTTTTCAAAAATTCCTATTTTGCCTTTTGTTTTTGATATTTTCGTTTCTACTTTGTTTTGGCTCCTTTTTTAGAACCGTCTTTTCTATTATAAAATTTAGGTTCCCAATTTAGTAAAATGCCTTTAGAATCACTCAAATTGGAGCTAAAATATTCCTAAATGAATCTGTTAAAGTTTAGGTACACTGACGTTAGAAAACGTCCACTGGAGAGAATTTAATTGTCTAGGGGCTTCCCATGGTTTTCAGAACCTCTGAGAACCCCAAAGAACTCAAAATTTTCTTTTAAAAATTCCTCCTATGTGAATTTCAAAATTTACTCGAAATTATGAAAATGCCATTATTTTCATAAGTTTTTTGTTAAATTTTATTTTTTCATTCTAGCTTTATTTTTCTTTCCATCTGAGCTTGAGATTCTTATTTTTATGAGTATAGATGTTACTTGAATTTTTTGAGATCTTAACTAATTCATTTCGAGGGACTTACTTTGAAAACAGGCTTATTTTCATTGTTTAATGAAAATCGGACATTACACGGAACACCGAATGAAAAATTTATTTGTGACGTAATGCAATTTAATTGTATATTTTTATGGCTTTTCCTTAAGAAATTCATGTGCTTTATGGGAACAAGCCTACATATGATATGAGGTGAGTCATATAATTATGGTGTTACACATTTCTTGGTTATTTAATTGTCATTGAATACTTGTATGTATGTTTGAACTATGAGATATATTTATAGCCATTGGTTCAATGCTTTGGTACCACTATGTTTCTTGAATGACAATTTGAATATGTATGGCTCTTAATGGGTGAGGTTGTGCCAAAAGTCCCTTAGAGTAGGTGAAGAGAAGCCAAAAGTCCTTAAGAATAATTGAGACAAAGCCAAAAGTCTTAAGAGTAAGTGAGGCTAAGTCAAAAGTCCCTAAAAGTGGGTGAGGCAAATTCAAAAGTCCTAAAGAATTGGGTGAGGCTAAACCAAAAGTCCCTAAAGCCTATGTTTGATTTGAATGAGTTCGTATAACTTAAAAATATGATTATGTATGTTTGCTATAAGTATTTGGTGTATGCTTATGTTCTTTAACATGAAAATGTGCTATATATATATATGCTTGAAAGGGTAAAAGAGCTATTGAAATTCTTTGAATCTCACTCTTCCCCACTTCATGTCTAACCATATCTAAGTGAGCTTCATGGAATAAGGAATGGAAGCCAAGGAGCATGAATAATGATACTTTGACAATAGAATAAGATTGTATGTAATTTGATGTCAAAATATGTAGATATATGATGTTTATGACATGTAAACTACTACTCATGTGTAAAAGTATATAAATATGATATGTGAGCCAAAATTAGGGCTAAATGTATGAGAATGTAAGTTCTTGATACTCTTAAGCCTTGATATGCTTGTGTATATGAATTGGACCTGTTATGATGCTTCTATATGTTGTATCTAAGCTTTTGGATGTGTTCAAGTGGTCTTATTACATGTAAGAAGCCATTTTGGCTCATTTGGAACCAATTGGGCATCTTTTTGGACCATAATTTTGCCCTGAACCAAAACTAGACCAGATGGACAAGTCTTGATATGAAATTTGACTGCATTTAGATCTCATTTAGATCTTTTCACAGAGGAAAAAAAAATAGAATCTTTGAAACTCTAGAGAATTTATTATAATTTTTCAACGTTGGCCAAATTATGCAGAAATTGTCAATAGTATTGTTCATTTGGTTAGTCTGGTTTTTAGTGTTTTTGAGGGGACAAATAATGTCCAAAGCTTATGAAATTTATAAGCAAATAGTTGGAATTATAATCTTTCCATAGCCACTAAGAGAAATTAATTTGGATCTGTGTAAAAGGAGATATGAATTTTTGAAGTTCCAGGTCTGTTGCTATCCAAAATCTCTTCCCAGCCAATATTTCATTAGTTTTCATAAGCCAAATGATATTGTTTTGATTTAAAATTTTTGTAGTAGTTAGATGCATCCTGATCTTTCCAAAAAGCTATAATTTGCATGATTTGGAATTTTCTAAAATTAGTTATAAATTTTCAAAGTTTGCATCAGAATGTGGAACATAAGGAAAAATGCAAGTGTGATATTCAATTTGAGATGTATGCCTTAGACCCAAAATTCATGATTCAAATTGTGATATTTCTGGTTCAATAAGTGTGTTGTGGATGGAAGATAACTTTAGTAAGCCCACATGACTTAATAAGCCAAAAATGAATTATTTTGGACTTTTAATAACGGTAATTTCTGCAAATGTAATTATTTTGTGAAAGTGGATACTTTTCGCTAGTTATGCTACAAATTAAATGCTAGATAAACTTGGTATTACAATAAACCACCTCCTTTCTTCTCTATTTCAGCCATGCCACCTTCCCATGGTTGGAACTGACTTTATTTGCCTCTGAAATAGAACTCCAAGTCGCACCAAAGAAGGGAGTGAAAGTGAGGAAGAAAGGCTAATGATAGTTAAGAAATCTTGCTCTTTTCATGACACACCTTTCATCAATCTCATTCTCCTCCTTAAACTCTCTCTCTTGATAGTTTTAGTTTCTTGAAATAGGTGTTTTTGTGGCTGAACTTTTAGAAAGAGGAGAGAGTTTGAAGGAATCATTAGCACCACAAGAATCTCCATCTAGTAAGGATTCATATAATGTATATATCTTAATAGAATGGTTGCTTCTCTTTACTTTCCTTTGTAACATCATATTCATCTAGCCTAACTCATGCCATTCTAATCACATATCCTTGAATAATACAAGCTTTCCAAGAAAATGGCATTAAAATATTAGATTATTTTTGTGTTACGTCGTGGATAAAATTTTCATTTCATGTCTCATAGACTATATGAACACATCCATCTTATTCTCATATTTAAATACATAAACACAACTCAGAACCATCTCAAGAAGTGGCCAATAACTCGAGCTCATGAACCATATACCCAAAAATTGCATGTACAGCCTCGATTAGTGTGCCAACTTTCTGTCATAAACTTTGAAAAATCATAACTAATTTTAAGAAAATCAAAATCAAACACACTATACCATTTTAGAAATCTACAGATGTCTACTTTATGTTAAAAATAATTTTAGACCAAAACAAGGACTTCTAGCTACTAGAAATCGATAGAATAGTAACCAAACTTGCTTGATGCTACTAGTACTATCATAGAAAGTGAAAAAATTCATATCTCCCTACTCAAAATCTAATTTTAATGATCTTGGTGGCCATAAAAATCTTATTATGTCCAGTATATGTCTATAAATTTCATGAGCATTGTACACCATTTGGCTCTCAAATGGCACAGGAGAAGAAACTGACCATATGAACAATAACTATACCCAAATAGCTAAAATTTGGTAACTTTGAAAAATCATTATTAATTTCACAGAGCTCCAAATAATCTCAGATTTATCTTCATAAAAATATTTGGATATGATCTATATGTATGCCAAATTTCATGAGGAAATTCGTTCATTTGGTCAGATTGTGCCATAGGGTTGCAAAATGACACTTTTTGTGTCTTATAAGGGTCTCAAATGGTCCAAATCCACTTCTAAGATATCCATAGCCACTTGAGCACATGAGAAAGTACCAAAATGGTCTACTAAATATGTCTTAAAGATGCACAAATCCAGATTTTCCAAACTCACTCTCTCACCCCAACGTATACATAAGAATACATAAATTAGATCTAGCCATTCAATGTCAAGAAGTGGCTACAAGATCCACATAACATCAATTCTCATACATATACAATATATTTATACATTTACAAGTGTTCATGAGTTCATACATCATATAAAACATTGGAAATCATATACAACATTGGATTACATCATATGCCATTCATATGGCTACAAAATGGACAATTTCCACAATTCTATGTCAATCTCCTTCCTTTATACTTGATGGCTTCCATTCGTTAGCTCACTTGGTCCACCTAGACATGTTAGACAATGGGGGAGGAAGGAATGAGATTCTAGGAATCCCAATAGCTCTTCTCCCTTTCAACCATACATAAAGAATGCAAATCCAAGTCTAAAAATGCATGCATAGGTATCATGGACCATGTAATCATTCTTGGAGCATTTCTAGCATTCAAAAAGTCACATAAAACATACCTAGGCTTGCCAAGCAAGTTGTTTAGCACCACCCATTCTCTTTAAGGATTTTGGACTTGTCTCACCCATTTTCTTAAGGGTTCTTGACTAAGCCTTACTTTTGGAAGACTTTTGGCTTTATTTCACCTATTCTTGGGGGTTTTTGGCTCATCCTCACCATTGCTAGGGGACTTTTGGCTTCACCATACTTAAGCAAACTAAAAAAATTTTACAAAGCATCATTTGAATGCATAACATAACATCATGGTACCATGGCATATAGATACATGTTAAAACATATTTCATGGCTCAAAAGATGCATACACACATTCAAAAACAAGATAAACATCAACTCATGCATGAGAGAAAGAGGAGGGAGCTACCTTTGTTACAATAATACACTTTTCCTTTCAAGAATGCATCCTCTCCCTCGGCCACACACTCACGAAGATGTGAGACTTGATTCCTTTGGCCTAGACACATAATATGGAACCAATTACACTCTTGAAACAAATTCTAAAGCCATATATTCATTTCAAAAGTTAGGTGGTTCTTATGGCTCAATTATGGTTTTATAATGCACTTAATGAGGCAACTTTAGGAAAACATTATCTTGGCTTCATTCATTCCATCCATTTAAGATTCTTGACTCCATTGAAGTCTCTTGGAGCCATCACACCTTTATTTCAAGGAGCCTAACTAGGTGTTATTCTTTAAACCATAATATGGAACTTATGATACTATCTCACTATCCATGACTTCTAAAATTTTTCCAAGGCTTCTTTTCATCCTCTCCCATCATATATGATACAAAATCAAGCTTGGAATAAATTAAAAATACCCCTTGGTGCTTCATCCTCCCTAGGCCGAGGCTATGGATTAAGAGAGCACCAAAGGAGTTTGTTTTATTTTCTTGATGGGAGATGCATGTGGGAAGCTTCTTAGGGATCTCTAGAGCTCATATAAACATTCATTTTAGCCTAGGAACTCTTACATCAAAACATAATTTTGGTGGAACACTAGAAACCTTAACTTTGCTATCTTGAAATCTAATGGTTATTTGGTTGTTTCCTTTACATATTCTTATTTTTCTCCCTCATTTTCTTAAGATTCACTCTTGGTTTGGCTAGAAATTCAACCCATCTTGGCTGGTCTTATATGGGGCGAAACACACATAAGAGAAGGAACAAGAAGAATCAAGCATACAAGTAGTAAAATACCTTGGTTTCTTAGCTTCCTTCGCTCGTTCTTCACTTTGCTTGGCTTCTTATCCTCAATTTCAAAATTTTC